>OY728122.1:1080035270-1081285270 GCA_963277665.1 Viscum album
TGATTCCATCATAATGAAAATATATGGAAAAAACCATATATACTGGACTGATGAATGGTTAGAGTGTTTGAAGCGACCTGATGAGGTGAGATTATTATTGAAGGATCATGAAGAATCAAGAATATTTGAGATGTACTGAAAAAGTCAAAGTGAATTTGAAATTGAAATGAAATTCGTTGTTAAGGAAATTTTATAGTGTGTTAAATTGTAAGTATGTTCCTACCCATTTATATATGGTCACACCTATAAATTTAATGAAATTACAATGTACTTTCATAAAATTAAGTATTATACATACATAAATAGAGAAGGTGGAAGAAATGGTTATTTATGGATAAGATGTTTTTAGAATGAGATTTACTACACAACATATCAGGATAGATGAATCATATGGAATGATAGAAATTAGAATTTACTAGGTTAGATATATTCATTTGAAATAGTTTTCTGAGGAATGATTCAAGTTGATCAGAACTGTTTCCATGGTATTATTTAATTTATTTTGTTTGGTCAAAGGAATTAGATTGGGGGATTGAATTAATCTATAAAATAGAGTTTTTATAACTAAATATGAAATTTTCTCTTCTACTTTTATTTCTGGAAGGTAAATGAAGAATTATTTTTGAATATATTCAAGAAGATGTTGATAAGGAAACATAGTAATTTGTTTTAAACCAACTGGTGCAGGTTTTATAAATTGATACAAAAACATTATTTACACCATACATAGTAAATTAATCACATTAACTATTGTATTTATCATTATTAAAAACATGTTTATGGTATTATCATACATTTTGTATCCACAAATATTTATTCTTCTGAGTGTACTCTCTGGTATTTTATTATATCCAAATCATTCCACGGTTGTAGGTATTATTATTGAGTAGTGAACATTGTAAATACATCTGTTCCTATATATGTGTGTTTTTATTTTATAAAAATTGATCAATGTGTAATAGTACGAAATTTTTGTTTCAAAATAAAGGAAACATAAAATAAAAAGTATCATAATTTACACCCACCCCCCTCTCAGTAATATATTATTTAGGGACCGAGAATATCATATCATTGTAGGGTCTAGAAATAGTTTTCATACTATACCTTGATTGAAATCCTTTACTAAAGAATATGAAGCTCCTAGAGACTCACCAAATTTATGGTTAATGGAATGAAATATTCCCAAAATTGCCCGATAGAAATATATCATGAGACTACCAACTCCTTGTAGTCCTCTAGGAACAAGAACCAATACCACCTCATATCTTCATAAAATATCATCCTAAGAATTGAAATTTGGTGATCATTTTGATAATGGATCAAGATGAAATCTATATCAACTTACTCCATCTAGTAGTCTTTGATTGGATCAGAAATATAACCCAAATAATTCTATAAGCACTTGTGCGAAAACACTCTGAGTTTCCACATCCATGATTCATCATATTTTACCTCTGATATACAGAGATATGTTGCCACATCCTACATAACATATTTCACATGAACATATTGAGGATGTTGAAATATAAAAAATCCTACAAAAAACTATTACTGCCACTCAACATTTAATATATAATAAATAATGTTATTTATTTATTTATATTATAATCATGTTTAGGATTTCTCCTATACAAATGTATTCCAATTCCAAATACAGGTTCAAAGAAGAATAATGAATTATCCTTTCCTATTTCTCTACCCAGAAACCAATAGCACATAGTTTAGTTGTTTCCATAAACATAAAGGTATATGAATCAGATCATAGAGGGTGCTAAATACTCATGTCTCATTGGATTTAATCTATTAACATCACTCACTAAACTTAGATGAAAATATTTCCCTACAACCCCATGCATCCTCAAATATTCCAAACACCAAACCTGATAGTATTCCTCCTCAATAACCTCTAATACCACTCTATCACAACCCTCTCCCCCATTTGTATCCCTCCTAGGATGGAAATGGTAGGATGGATATGGTTACCTCCCAAGTCCTGCATGTAGTAGTCCATATGATGGAGACTCTTACTCAGAGAATAATAATAACACATATAGAAGGAATTTCCCTATAAGGGGATATTTTGAAGGGAGAGATAAGATAAATAATCCAATAAAAACCATATAATATATATGTATAAATAAATCTCATGTGAAAACATTTATTTTCATACAATAAAATAAAAATATAAATAAAAACTATATGTACCAAATATATAAATACTATAGTGTCCACTGGATGTCATTATACCTAACCGAAATTCTTGAGGTAGAAGATGAAATCATAAAATTTAAATGATATAATATGACTAACAACCACATTATGAGTTTAACCTAGTCATAAATGAAACTATTGGAAATGTTTCTTGGATCCCATCTTGGACTGTTAAGAATAGATTTCCTTTACGGATATATGAATTTTAAACTGATATATTAAATAATTATTTCCATTATATCTCTTCCTTCATTTAATCACTTTTTTATCCATTAAATTAATCAATAAGATTATTCCAAAAAAATTCATAAATATTGATATTAAAGTCTATTCGACCTGATAATAATTCAAATCAAGTCCACAATTTATCATGAATAACAAATATTCAGCATTTGTTTTCAATAACACCAACCCAGCAGGTTAATAATTATTTATTCGTTTTTATGATTTTACCAAAAACCATATACTCTAGGAAAACCATCCTAATTATACACTATGAGGTAACATGAAACCGAGCACACCCTGCTATATCAAGAAGGTGGAATAGAATGAAAATAAAAAAATCAACTTGGATAAAAGTTATAATATGAGCCCTCAACATAACATAATCACTTAAAAAAAGCATAAACTTATTCCATCATATCATGTTCTATTCCAGAAACCCACATGCATATCCTGATGAATCTCAACATCACATGCATAACAACTTCCGCATCAACTAGGCCTTCATGACCACATCACATTAGTCATCACATGCTCAGGAATCTTAGGCACAAAACACATTAATGCATCCCCACCGAACATCACAACGAATAGTGAAGCTCACATGTAGAGAAAATCATAAAATTAGTGAGAGACAAACTAGATTATCCACCAGGGAAAAATAAGGCCAAATACATGGTATACCAACTTCGTTCATAAATTAAATATCCCAAATTCTATCTCGAGAGAGTCATGATACTCAAAAAGATGGGAAACATATTACCTAGAAATTATCATTATCAAAGAACTAGTTTTCGCTCAATCGTGAATTAAAGGAATCAATATTCACATGCTCCAACCATATGCATCCTAAGATATCATGAGATAACAACCCATAAAAAATAATCATGATCTCCAGGATTTAAAACTATTTCATCAAATTCAGATAAGTACAATTATCATTTAAGATACCTTTTAATAATAATAAATCATTTAAACATTCATTATCATGATTAAAATTATTTAATAATTCAATTATCAAGGAAGTTCAAATTTAATTATGAATTCCCATAACATCAATTTAACTACAATAAAATTACCAAAAACACTAGATTTATTACATAATGAATTTTAATTAATGCTGAATCCAAATAAATAATTAATATCAGGTATATATTATGTAACCTTTAACATTAGTAACAACATGTTAATACATAGAATAAAAAGCCATGATATCAATCATAACAGACATATCTCGCTATCTAAAAAATCAAGACAAAAACCACAATCATGGTAGAAATCCACTACATGTGATTACTACATCAAATTCATTGTTAATTTGGTACAATAAATATTATTTTAATTAAATTTTCATACAAATGGATAATCCATGATAATATTATTATTGTACATAAATAAATAATTGATGTAATGAATCCCTTACCTAAAGGGATTCAATAATATTATCAGGTGTATGAACCAACAACATTGTAACGCCTCAATGTTAGATTTCCGGAGTTGGTGCAATATTGCATTACATTGGCATGCCTAGAAGAAAGTCATATCCCAATGTTCTGAGTAGAGTAGTAGGTTTGGAAATCTAGATACAAACATAATTATAGGATTACATCTTGAATGGGAAAAAATAATTGAAAACACCCAGAGTTCCATGATTCTCCCAAAAATCCATTCATAATAATCTTATTCATGTCCTATGAAAAAGAACAATATAAAAGGGCAGAGCTCAAAAGCTTAGTAAATGTAACAAATGTATTGGAATATATATAAACACATTAAAATTAGGTATGGTGAATAAATAAAAACACATTCCTTTAAAAATATAAATATTTGAACACAATATAAAAATAATAAGAGCTAGAAAAATATTTCCATAATAAAACATAATCATGAGTTTTATAATAATCAATTGAACTCATGAACTATGATTTTTTAGCTTCATAATGAGTTAAATGCATATTCTAGACTTTCTGAAACAAATAATCAAGGACTCAACTAAGATATATAAAAATGATTAAGGTCTTTACCATGTCCATATTAATTTGTATCATTAGACATAATGATGCATCGAGAGTCTATAGTGGGACCCTCCCGTCACTTACTTTGTCCAATACATTAGTCAAATGAAAAATATGATATATATAGACATCATATATATTTTTATTGAAAATATAGTATATAAAACGTGAATACATAAATTATAACCCATTAATGGTATCAAATTAGCATATCCACAGTCAAATTTATCAACAAAACATTAAATACACATGGTAGAAGATATAATAAGAGATAAAATTCAATGAAGTAAAAGACTAAACAAAGTATGTTTTAAAATATGAAGATTCATTTAAATGAGACCATTGAAAATATCGTGAGGTAATAATCCTTAAACAATCTAGAGTGTCCCATACCACCTTGAAACATTAAAATAATAATCCCTTATAAAATCTTGAGGATAAAGGGACTCTTTATATGATATGAAAAAGGTAATTATATACAAAAAAAGTATGCAATAAGTGATGAAAAGGTATATATCTCATAAATGTTAAATTGGGATGAAAAATTCCGTTTTACTTTGGAAAGAAGAGTTATTTTTGAAAATACATTATATTTTTCATAAAATCAAATTATAAAAATTTATATCACAAAAATGAATAATATAGTACATTTATGTTATACACGAGGCATAAATGTTTCCCCACTCAATTGAAATCATGTAAAAAGTCTTTTAAAGTATCTTTAGATATAAAAAATTTTATTGTTGTTTAAAAAAAATATTAATGATATTTTAAAAAGAAAATGGACGTATTGATTTCATAAAACCATAGATGAACCAAGATTATTTTTCATGTATAATGTTTGATTTTATAAAGAAAATTATGTCTTCAAACATATTATATAGTGGACATCAATGTAAGTATGAATTTGGGTAATTCCCTTGAACCAGGATTGTATTTCGAGAGTAGTTTTTGAAAGATCCTATTAAAACATGAAAAAACCATAAACTAAAGAAAAATTATGGTTGGTAAAAAAATATATAACAATAATAATTGAATTTATGAGGAGTATATGAGAATAAATAATAATTTATTTAGGTATGTACAGAATAAGAGTAACCAAAATGAAAATGGTTGTTCGGGTAGAAATCCCTTACCACTATATAATCAATCGATTCGTATGACCAGAAATTAATAATATTTAAATGATAGATTGAATATAATAAAAATAAATATATTAATGATATGATACATCAATGGGTAGTATACTTACACCATACAGAAGTAAAGTTATTGAATAAGAAATATGTCAAAAATGGAAGTGAGATAAGGAACCTCTTACCTTAAGTCTAAATGTGTTCTCCCATTGATCATAATTATCTGAATAATCAATTTTAGATTAATTAATTAAAATTTAAATATCTCAATCTTAATGATATTGATTTATTTTATCCTTATTATGTTCATTTATGGCCATTTTTAAGGGTTAAGAGGCTCAATTTCATTGTTTGGGTTCATTTGATTCATGATCGATAAACTTATATGCAGGGATAGTGAATCGTGTAAAATGAGGATGGTTGTACAGAATTGATGTTATATGTTATTAGTGAACATCCATAATGTTATATTATTTTAAATTTCATTTTATTACATCTAGTAAAGATAAATCATTATATAAATAATTTAATGATAACTATTTGGGTTTATTGGAGGTTTTAGAACACAACGAACTCATCTTTCCATAAAAATAAAAACCATGTTTACAAAAATATTACAGAACCATAGATGATACATAATAGATATATTATATTTTGGTTCAATCATAGTAATTTTTTCACGACCATAATTGAATATGGTAATAGAAATCACAAACCCATCGTCGTAGAATGTGGTAAATTAGCACATCTCTGATGGTGTTTTTACTACTACCATAAAAGAAGGGTAAAGGAGAGATGATAATAACATATTCACTCATAATAATAAAATTAAAGTACATTTAGGGTAATTTAGTTTTCATAATACATGGAATAGGTGTAGATAACACAGAAAATAATTGAAAGGTACTTGAAATGAAAGTAAAATAATATAAAAGAGGAATTTACCTATTCAATTAATCTTTTTTTAGAGAAACATTATGGGGGGGGGGGATTTGTTATTTTGAAGATAAAAAGAGATTATGGACGTAGATTAGGATAACTGGAGGAGATTATTGTTGAATTTTGATTGGGAACAAGGCTTGAGAGGAGTGAAGATAAGAGGGAGTGAGGTAGTTTACAGTGGAGGAGAGGAGTGATTTTGGATTATCTTATTCATAATTATAATATATTGATCATGGAAAGGAATAATACTGATTATTTTGAACAATAATAGTAATATATGAATTTAAATTCGATCTAAGTGTTCTTAAATCAGCCATGATTCTAGAAATAGTGAATTTAACTGATAATGTATATACATTGAGTAAATTATTGTACTTCCCTATTCACTAAAATTTCAAATATTATTAAAAAATACAAAAAAGCTTCTCCAGACATTACTTGATTTGTAGAATCAAAATATTATATTATTTATATCAAAATAATTTTACAAATATTAGTAATTTATTTTTTAATTAATATCATTATTTACTCAAAAAAATATTTTTAAAACCAAAAATGATTCTATAATTCCATAAAAATATTCTTAAAGTATAATTATATTATTATGAAATAATACGACCACAAAATATATATTTAGGACCCCATATTGTGAAATTTCATTTATTCATTGAATTAAAATTTTAATTATATATTTATCACATAGAAATTATTAATAATTAATTAATAATTTATAAAATATTCTACTTCATATATAGTGTTACTAAATATTATTTATACAATCATGGGTGATGATACTATTAATAAGGTTAATATTAATATTCAGAAGGGTAAATTACTATTAATAAGGGAATATTACAATTCACCAAAATTAATGTTGATTCTATCTGATTCCAAATATCACATTGAATGCAACCGTGTACGTCACGTTTTTTCAAAATTCAAAAAAATGATGTGGAAAAATTATATTTATTAGACAGGTTATAAAATGATTGGATTTTAAGAGACTCAATGTATTATACATTCAATATTATATTTATTTTAAAGACCTTGGGTGATATATTCTCCCCTTATTACAAAAATTACATATTAGAAATTTGAAATTTAACATCAAATGTTAATGGTCGAGGCTTGAAAATTCCATTGGGGGAAACCATTATCAGGAATGCAATTAAAATATTCTCTTAAAATTAATGAAAGTGACATGAATTGGTTACTTCAAAACTACATATTCAAATATTGAAAAATATGTATATGGAATCATATTAAAATGATCATGTTCTGATGGGGAGAGATAGAGAACATGATCATTTGATTGTTAACGTTGATAAATACCTAAATTCGCAACTATATGAAGAACTAGAAGGTTATATAGTAGAATTTTTTTGTTTCAGGATGCTTTCCCTAATGTTGAGAAATTATCACACACTATAATAATGTAAGGAAATATATGTACATTATACATTTATATATACTCAATCTTATCCTTTAGATGTGTCTTTAATAATTCCAACATCATTTCATGGAAATTTTTGTATCATAGGTTAAAATAATCTCCCAATATATGGAAATATATAAAATTAAACCATTTCATAAATTGTACAATTTTATAAAATATCATGATTCAACATATTTGAAACCATCTCCTTGAATTTCTGTATTGAAATTATTAAACAACATAACGTGGATCTAATTCATCACATACAAACATGTGATTACATTAACGTTGTATTATCTTAATGAATGTTAATAACTTGAATTACCATAAAACCTTATTGAATTCGTTAATTCCTCTTTATAATACGAACATGGATATATTATTTAAGTCCAAAATGGTGTAGACTCTACCACATTGTCAACAGTACAATTTATATATCTATTATTGTAGGTGCAATACAATTTACGCAATCTAAATAAATCGTCTCCTTATTATGAAATCAATATTTCAATATCATGATCATATTAATGTTTTCCTTTCCCTCAACCACATTTTTTAAAATGTTAATGTTGTTACTGGGTAACAATTCCTTCGTAACAATCATCATATGAAATCCACAACATAATGAAATAATACTAACATATAATCCTCATATATTCATAATCCTTATAACCAGTACATTACTGATAAAATATTAAAATTATGCGATTCTTGTCTAGGAATATTAATCATTTAAATTTATCTGAAGTAGTATCGTAACATCTTAATTATCTAGTAACATCAATTTTGGAAATTTCTTTTGATTATTGGGACATTGATTTGAATTTTGTTCCATCTCCAGGCAGTTGAAGCGTTGTACGTTAGATACCATTTTCTTACCCCTGCAATCACAAAATTTGGGTCCCTTTTCTCCACACTTGTAACAGACACTTCTTCTTCTCAATTAGTCTCTGGGGTGTTTCCTTCCATAGTAATCACATGTTAGATAACTATCATTTTTATTCTTCCATTTTATGCATTATTTCCTCTACTACACACTTCATCTCTTTCATCCCATAAAATCTATATAAATCATTGTATTCTTTATATAACTTGTTAACGCATGATATTATCTCCTCATATGGTGAGGATACATGGGGTACTATATTCCTTTGAAATTATTGTTTAATTCCATAAGAGGTATGATTGTTTAAGCATCATGTTTTTTAGTGTGATCCTCATGCTTGGCTCCATTTATAATCAATTCCATATAATACATTAGTTCTGAAAATTGTGAACTCTATGTAACTCAAAACATTGTATAACACATAACATAAATTTTTTCATCACAAATACATGAACAATATACTCTGGTTACACGAGGGGAGAAAATCCTTCATAATGGATTGTAATGAAAATATGAATTATCATAGGCATATCCACCAATGAGGGACAAACAAGGTGTTTAGAAAGGCCTATTGTCATGTACTAGGATTCCCTGAGTCAGGACCGACAGTCATTGTCATTGTTTTCACTCAAAGGAATATCTGGTCAAGAACCACATGAACTTATTGTATCCACACATGGAGGTATTTTATAGAAATAAAAAATAATAATATATTCTATAAAAAAATTCATGGATAATATTTTATACTTATCCTCAACGACGATCTTAGATATTTGTTCTATAATCTACATTTAATAATTCTAGTTTCTATGTTTTCTAATAAATTTCCTCAAATACCAACTGTAACGCCGTAACCCTAGTTTCAAAAATCCTGTGTAATATTTAATTACATTTGCATGATTACAATAAATACATATCTCGATGGACCTAGTAGTTTTGTAATTTTTCCAAAACAGATACATATATATGTTTACGAATAAAACATTAAAGGTAGATCTATATAAAATAATTCATTGGAAACATCCAGAAAATATAGATATAACCTATAAGTCTATCATAATAAACTTCATAATTTCTTGAGAAAATGAATAATAATAAATTGTTTACCTCAAATTCTCAATAACGGTATGAAATACCAAATAAGATATAAACATAATGAAAATTATGCAAGGTGAATAACTAAAAACACCAACCTTTAAAAATATATACTTGAACAGAATATGATAGGAATAAGATATTAATAAATATTTCAAAAATAAAACATAATAATGGGTATTATAATAGTCAAATAACCAAAGGGTCTATGAATTTATAGCTTCATAATGATGTAATTTCATATGTTGTACATTTTGAAACATTATTTCAAGGCATGGGCCAAGAAATCCAAAAACAATTAGGGCCTCAGTGAAATACATATCTAAAATTGCTCAAGGCCTCAGCCAAGTGAATATCAATTTCTATCATGATACCTACTGATGAATACTGGGTCTTTAGTGGGCCCCACCTTTCACATATTATGTTATAAAAATTCCTCAAAAGAAAAATGTGACACATAGACATCACAATCATTTTTTTTGAAAAAATAGCATACAAAATGTGAATACGTCAACTATAATCAATTAATGGTATCAAATTACCACATCTAAAGTCAAATTGATCATCCAAAATTTAAAAAAATTTGGTAGACATTATCCTAAGAGATAAAATTCAATGAAGTAAAAGATTCATCAAAGGATTTTGAAATAGATGAAGATACATTTAATTAAGACCATTGAAAATTTCTTGGTGTAAATATCCTTTACAATCCAAGGAGTCCAATAACAATGTAAATAATGAAAATAATAATCCCATATAATATCATGAGGATACAAAGAACCTTGATATTTTATACTAATGTGCATAATATAATGTACATGCAACAAATAAGTGGTGAATAAGGCATATTCTCATATAACATAAAGTGATATGAGAAAAATCCTCTTTACTTTGGAAAGAAGTGTACTTTTGTAAAATCCATTGTATTTGTCACGTAATCAGATCATAACAATTTATATCCAATAAAAATAAAAGGAGAGTAAATTTAAGTTATCTTTTATGAATAAGTTTCACCCTAGTGAGTTGGAATCATGTAATTATATTATTGAAATTATCTTATGAAATAAAACATTTTTTTTGGAGTTTAATGGAAATATTATGGTGATTTTAAAGTGAAAATGCACGTATTGTTTTCATAAAACTAGTGATGAACCAAGAATGATTTTCATGTTAATGTTTTTAATTATAGAAATATAATTATTTCTTAAAATATATTATAGTGTGAAATTAAATTAGTTATGAACATGACAAATTTTGATGAATTAGGATTGTATTTTGTGAAGAAATTTTTAATGATCTTTTTAAAACATGTAAATACAAAAAAATAAATAATGATACATATTTTAAACATATATAGAACATTCACCAAAAAATTTAGATAATTATAAAAGAATAAATAATATATTTTGTTCGGAATATCTGGAATAAGAGTAACATGAATAGAAATGGAGGTTTAGGAGGAAATCATTTAAACATTATAATCAGTCGATTCGTATTACCCTAAATTAAAAATTTTCAAATGATACATTGAATACCATAAAAATAAATAGATTCATGATATGATACAGAAATTTTAAGTATAGATACACCATAAAAATTTAATTTTAGTGAATTTGGAATATCTCCCAAAAATAGAATTGAGATGTGGAAACCCTAACCCTACATCGAAGGTGTTATCAACATGATCAGATTGACCTGAATAATCATATTTATATTATTTAATTAATGATTCTATAACCTATAGTTAAATTAATTGATTTATTATTACATTATTATGTTAATTCATGGCCTTTTTCTGGGGTTAAGTGGATCAATTTCATTGTTCAGGTCTGTTTGTTTCATGATCAGTATACATATATACATGAATTGAAAATAATGTAAACTAAGGATGGATGCCCAAAAATGAAGTTAAACATGAATTTTGATCATCTATAAGGTTACATGATTATTAATTTATTTTAGTTACTTTTATTGAAGATTAATCATTACATAAATTATATAATTACACTGATATGGGTTAATTGGCCATTTATGAACAAAAATATCACATTTTTATTTATAAATGAAAACCACATGTTTAAAATTATTCCTGAACCATAGTGGAGAAAAAATAGATAAATTATTGTCTGTTTGAACTATATGAATGGATTCTTTATCAAAATTGAAGACGGTAATAGAAATTGAAAATCTATCATCCTTGAATGTGGTAAATTATCACATCACAAATGGTGTTTTTTACTACATGTATAAAAGAAGGGTAAAGGATAGATGAAATTAAATTGTAAAATAAAAAAAAAATTACGAAAATTATGGTATTGGTGTTTTGATAAAATTTTGATGTGGATAGGTGACGATATAAAAGAAAACAACGGTGCTTGAAATGAATGTAAAATAATAGAAAGGATGAATTTACCTATTGAAATAATCTTCATTGAGAGCATCATTATGGTAGATGACTTGGTATTTGGAGGAGACCAATAGGTGTTTGAAGTGGATGAGGTTCTTGGGAGGTGATTTCAGAATAATTTAGACAAGGCACATGGCCTGAGAGGAGTGAATTGAAGATGGAGTTGGGGTGCTTTATAATGCATGAGAGGAGTGATTTTTTAATATATTATTCATTATTTTATTATTTTTCTGATGAAAATAAATAGTATTGATTATTGTTAAAAAATAGTAATATGTCAATGAGAGTTCTTACCATGTTTTCATTCATAATCCATGATCATAGGAATTACTAATTTAATTGAAAATGAATATATATACTATTAATTGACATACATCACTATTCACTAAAATTTAAAATATTTAGAAAAAATTGCAAAAAGTCACCACATTGACTTTTGAGTGCTTAGAATCCAAAAAATGGACTCCAATTTATCAAAATATTTTTCTAAATAATAGAATTTTAATTTTTAGTTAAAATCATTCTTTAATGAAAAAATAAAATTTTTAAACCAAAACAGATTTTACAATTCCCTGAAAATTTAACTAAGGTCTTATTAAATTATTATAAAATAATGGGACAACTATTTATTTATTTAGTAACAAATTTTATGATATTTAATTTCTTTATTATTTTTAAAATTTTAACTAAATATTTATTTCTTACCAAAATATGATTACATAATTAATATTTTATAAAATATTATACATCATCTATAATGTGGGTAAATTTTATTTTTACAATCATGGGTGAGTTTAATATTTATAAGGTTCATATTACTATTCATAATGGTTAAGTACTATTCATATGGGTATGTGACTATTCCCCTAAATTTATGTTGATTCTATCAGACTCCAAATATCTCCCTGAACGAAACATTGTATGTTTGTTTTTCAAATATTTAAATCATTAAACTGGAAAAATTTGTTTATTGTATAGGTTATAAAATTTGTTGTTTTGTAGAGACTCGGTGATTCATTCATTCAATATTAAATTTATTTTCAAATCATTGGGGTTATATAGTCATATATCCCAATTACCTCCCCCATAAAAAGCTATAACCAACAATGTATTCCACATCATAACTAAACAAAAAAAACCAAGAAAAGGTGATAAATTTAATTAGACAAACTGATACAACATGTAAAGAAGAATTTCAAGGAACCAGATCATATAAAAATGATAATTTAGGTATATTATACCTCATAAAACCACATATTGATAATGTAAATAGGTTATTCTATCACCATTGAACGAATTTCATGAATCCCAAATAGAGGGTTTTTGGCATCTTGGAAAATGAGAGTAGTAAAAAGGATTAAGTAAAAGCACCAGGTGTTGTAGAATATAAAGGTGTTCAACATAGAGAATTTACACTGAGTTATCCCAATTCATTTTTTATTAATTTTAGGTTTTAGATATCAAAATAATTGTATTTCCATAAACAAATTTATCCTAAAGATTCACACATCATTTAGCACCACAAGAGCCAGCATAAAAAATCCTTGAATGGGCTCTCCCTCATGTCATGAACTATGAATTAATGGCATGAAACATTTACATGTAATAAGTAACCACATTAACCTAACATAAAAAATAGTGAATGCATTTCAAGTCCACAAAATTATCTCAGCAATTCATTGAACTATGAATTCATCACAAGATTAAACGAGTCATGATGAATTCTCCCTGATCCTAGTTTATAGTTTCCAAACACAACTAGACCCACTCCAGACCCCCTATGAGCATCAATGTAAAAGGAAACACGAATATTTTGTTACTACATATTTCTGAGCCACTATATATTTGTACTATGGGAGGGGTGAAAGATCATATTAACCATTCTTCCCCCATTGTCTCCCATTGATATGAAATGTTCAAGATGTTTTAATGCATGGATTAATATTAGGAACTATTTATATTGTATCAATGTTCTTCCCCGTTACCTCCCACTAATTTTTGTCATCCCAACGATATTTTCATGGAAATATTCTCTTTATGCATAATGAAATCATCTCACTTCATAGGGATTTGGTTTGGAACATATAAATCTGATCCCAATAGAATGTACTGTCGCCATCATTGATAAATTTTTATTAGATATGATTCATACTAGATTTATTTAGGGTTTTGGAAATATTTTGTTTAATTTATTTCTATTTATAATAAAAAAACTGGGACTTTTAGTTGTTTTATGTCTAGGTTTGTGTCAGGAGTGGATTACACCCTATATCTCAAGTTTCAAAATTGTTACTCCACACTATAAGTTTTTTTTTATGAATAAAACCATTAAATTATTGTATTACATGTGTGATTTAATATTTTAATTGTGTTTATGATTGATATTTTTGTTCATGTACTTTTGATGATGTTGGTTTGATATATGGATTCATTTACAAATTGTAACACCCCAAACTTCCACGGTACGTTTCCCTTCGAATAATCGATAGTGTGTGTTGTACGCAACCTCGAGTTCTAACACACACCACAACTAATTAAACTAGTCGTTGTGAATAGTAATACCTACTTTTTGAAATCATATATATTTTATATTTCAAAATTTACTTCATTTTTGGATTCGGAATATTGAAATTAGCCTAGGGTGAAATTTTGGTACTTTTCAGATAACTTTAATATTTTTATGAATAGTGAAAATTACTAAATTTTAATTAAAAACAACTTTTTTAATCAAAATAATTAATAGTGATAAATTGTGAATTTGAGTGGTTTTAAAGTATATTTAGAATATATTTTTACCATTTAATATAATTTTGGTCATTGGACATAATTTTACAATTAAACCGAACATAAACAAGTGTCAATCTTTTGATAGTTATTATCTCTTAAAAACACGCTTTTTGTTTTGACAGCGGGAATTAATTTTAAATTAATTTCTGCCACTTCTGTGTTTTGAATTTAGGAAAATGGATTTCATATTTGGAATCAGGATGTTCAAATTGTGTAAATAGGTAACTTTTATTCTTAGACATTTTGAATAGTTACTGTGGTAAATATTTTATTTACCATGGTTAAAGGGTAAATCCGGTAAATAAGGGTTAAAAAAATAATATTATAATAATACAAAATTACCCTAAAACGTGTCCTAACCTTATTGGTGGACACATACCCGACCATGAGCATCCTTGGGTCAATTTGGGGACCCCTTGGAGCCACTTGTATGTGGTAGGGACACATTATATTAATAAAGTTAAAATAAAAATAAAAATGGCATAAGCTTACATCTTTTAGAAGAACAATTTTTACATAAGGTTATACATGTTGGATTTTCGATTATAAATATTCATTAGAAATCTAAACAGATTTCCTACATAATGATATTTTATTTATAATTTTTAGACATTAAATAAGGTATTTTATTTATGACACAATGATGATGCAGTAATTACTATAATAGTGAAAAATTAAAATAATTAATATTATAAATACCCAAATAAATATAATATGAAACTTTTAATGAATTAAACTAATTTTCTAGGATACTATGATATATTAGTATTGATTTAATTGACTTTTTTCGAAGTAATCAATCTGTTATGAGTTTCAAAAAAAATCAACTATTGAATAGTGTCAAAATTGACATAAAAGAGTTCTTAAAACAAATATTATATTATTAATTGATATTAAATTCCTAAAAATATAGGGTTCGGCCAATAAACTTATATCATGATAGGTTCATCATTAATGTACCACTTGGGGGTCTCTTGGATGTATATAGTAAGTTTATTAACCATATTATATAAAAATACAAAGAGACATTGTAAAAGTGAAACTAATTAACTTAGAGTTAATACTTAAAGATAAGGTTAATATAAGTACCCAAACCTGTCTAAATTCTATTGGTTGAGTGGTTTTCGACCTATCCCCACCTTAACCTTTGAATAATCAACTTTGGAGCCTTTAGAAACCGAATATGAATTTATTATAAATTAATATTTCTAACTTTTCCAAAGGTGCCCCTCACCCCTCTTATAAAAGGGCACTCCTCCTTCTCATTTCTTCACACCTTCAAAGCCTTTTGGTTCGGCCAAACTCTGCCCAAATACTCTCCCAACATACCTCACTACAACCTAGAGGCCTTAGTTTGATCAGAAAGCCAACCTAAGGAGCCCTTTTGATCAAATCAAAAGGAAGAACCCGAAGAAGAGGTAATGATTTCACCACCCTTTTCTAAGTTCATTTCTTCTTCCACTTCTTCTTCCTTTGTTATTACCATTCTAAAATAATAACTCCAGTATCTCACATATACTGTGATGTTATTATAAGTATGGTACAACCATATTCAGTATTCAATCCACCCTTTGAATAACATGTCACCATACGTGCGTACGTACGGCTTACCGTCTCCACGTCGTGGTGTAATTGTTATTCAATATAATATTATTTGGATGGGTATAATAATGATGTGTAACTCATGTAAATAATAAATATAACATGTTAATTATTCTGTATATATGATATACCATTCATTTATATATTATTTTAATATCAAAAGAATGATATTGTCGCTCGTGCGTACGTACGGACTACCGTCTCCACGAACGCGATGAGATTCATTCTCCATCGTACCCATTCAAGTATAATTATCATTTGATGATTTAAAAATGATGTTTGAGGACTAGATATCATTCTGGATATGAATAAGATACAACAACCATGGCTTATGTAACAAAACATATGAAGAAAATGAGTAAGTTAACACCCGAAAGGACGATAATTCTAAGATATTATTAACAAATCAATGTTAAAAGATCATATATGATATCATATTAATATATATGATTCTTGTATAATTTAATAACAATTATTTCACCATTATACAGGAGGTTAACCTACCCCAACCAAGGAAAATTACAAGGTAAGGGTTATTTCACAATCTCTTCATTATCCGAGGTTGTTTATACGTAATAATCTACTGGGATCTCTTTATCATCCACATCCATGTTTCTTAAAAATGTATTTCAAAACATTTTTACTATTTACTAAAATATGAGTTAATGTCATTTATACCCTTTTTGACTTTTATAAGTGGTTTATAAAGGAATCTTTCCGTCATTTTCAAAACAAGGTCCTTTTTAACCTTTTCGACAGAATTGAGGTAAGAATGTTTTTTTTAACTTATACGGCGGGTGCGGTTATTTTACGCCATTATAAAATCTTCAAAGCTTTCCTTACAAGCTTATAAGAATATTTTCAAAGAAAATGTTTTATTTTATATGGATCTTAAATGATTTCAAAATAAAAGGAGATATTTCTTTAAAAAGAATTTTGATTTCATCTATGTCAACATCCTTTGATGGATTTTAAGATTATTTGAAGTTGATTTATTATGATACAAAACTTCTATATTGTGTTGAAGGTTTTGTGATATGTTTGACTATGGATGTGCTATTTTTATACCATTCATAGTTTATGGGGAAATTATTGACATTTCGTATGCTAGTTTTAATACGAATGTTTATGTTATGTTTAAACCTTTTCATATGGGAATGCATTGGACTTAATAAGTGACGGGAGGAGCCCGCTATAGCTCCTCAATGCATCGGTAGGTCTCATGAGACAAACTAGTGTCTTGGCACAAGGCCTTGACAAAATCATATTTATAGTCTTGGCACGAGGCCTTGGCTATGTGGTTATGATAGTCTGGCATTATGCATTCCAACATTATGAAAGTGGTTATTGATTTTTGCATGTGATTATTCGATTAGTAGAATATCCATGTGAATAAGTAAATGTCATTATTTCATTTTATTTATGCCATACCATGTTGAAAGTTCATATTTAAAAGGCTTTTGTTTTAGTGATATATTGCCTTAAATGTTTATTCTTATTTATGAAAGTTTCCTCTATATTGTTATCCTTACTGGGCATTTGAGCTCACCCCTTTTCTATGTTTTATTTTTCCCAGGAAGTGAAGGAGTAAATTATGAATGACCTGCAGGGATTTTATGAGGGGATAATAGTGTGGTCTATTGAGACATTATGTTGTTGTAGTAGTTTTTCATTTTATAATGTAATGTAAACGTTATGAATATATCTGGCATTTTCCAAGGCTACTAAACCAATCGGTCTTTCGAGATTTGATCTTTCTTGTGATCATGCCAATGTTACGAAGTAATGCACCGACTCTAGGCAACTGGGGTCGGGGCGTTACAGTTGGTATCAGAGGAAGTTTAGTACAAACCTTGGAAGCTAGATTTAGATAAACTCTGATTAGAGCACGTAGACCTAAGATGAACTTTGAGGATTAGTATAGAAGAACTTCCTAGAATTTTGGTATTGTAGAGATTTTGTGAGTTTTCCGAGCAATACATCCCTGTCTGGATACGAGCAGGTAGAGGCGGCTCTGGCACAGATGTACCTAGGGGTAAAACCCAAAAACACCGCTTTGAGCTAGACTCGAACGGGAACTGGTGCACGACAATGGGCCTTGCTGCACTCTTGGTTACGACACTCCCGGGGGATATGCTTAGGATAACTCTCATTTTCTTTACAAATCATTTTTAAGGGATTATGAGTATATACTTACTCAAAGAAAACATTATTATGATTATGGATTATATCCATAAATAGTTCAATTTATGTTAAATGTTTTATAAGTATGGGATTATGTATTTTGATTCATAAACTGATCTAGTTTATGCCATTGTTTAGAAATGGCGCCTAGTGGAAGAAATGGAAACCGTATCAATGCACGCACTCCATGTAGGGATTGCCCTCCTTCTCAAGATAATTATAGTGGGGCTGGTGATGCAACTGGTGCTGATCAGCTAATCACCATACTGGGACAACTTACTCAGGTTATGAATAATAACCTTACCCGTATGGAGCACCCTGATCCGCAGCGTGGAGGATCAATGTTAGATCGATTCATGAGGCAACAACCACCAACGTTCAATGGGAGTACAAATCCCTTAGTAGCTGAGCAATGGATAAATTCCCTAGAGAAAATATTTCTGGCTTTGGGGAGCAGTGAAAGGGAAAAAGTTATCATGGCAGTTTACCGCCTCACTGGAGATGCTGATCAATGGTGTTCATTGATTCAAAACATGAAGGAAGATGATGAAGTATCAAACATGGAATGGAGGGAGTTTAAAGATCTGTTTTTAGAAAAATACTTTCCTCACGACCATCGAGCGGATATGGAAAGGCAATTTTTGAGCCTGAGACAAAAGGAGGATGAGAATGTCACAAAGTATGAGGCTAACTTTACAAGGTTAGCAAGGTATGCTGGAGATTATATTCGCAACCCAAGAAGTAAGATTGATCGTTTCTTTGATGGGTTAAAACCATTTCTCCGCCGAGCATTAGTCTCACAATCCTTTTCATCGTATGAAGACATTGTCTCATGTGCTATCAAGACCGAAAAGGAATTCTCTAAGTCTTATGACTTTAAATCAAAGCAAGAGAAGAAGAGACCTGCTGATCAATCTGGGAATGGAAATAAGGGGAAGAAGGGAAAGGTTGAATATCCATCTTGTGGTAAATGCGGGAAGAAACATCCTGGTACTTGCTTGAAGGGAATGGGAGTCTGTTACAAGTGTGGTGAAAAAGGCCACCAAGCTCATGATTGCAAGGGGAAGAAGGAAGCTACCAACGTTCAGTGCTACAATTGCAGGGAGATGGGGCATTATGCAAATGCATGCCCTAAGCGTCAGGAGAACATACCTCAGAAAAGGCCAAGGGATCAAGGACAGGCTTATGCTATCACTACTGCTGAGGTAGAAGCTCCGAAAGACGTAGTGGAAGGTAATTTAATGGTTTCCTCAAGTTTAGCAAATGCATTATTTGATTCTGGATCATCGCATTGTTTCATATCTTCCCAGTTTGCTAAGAAAATTAGATATTTCCAATTTGATTTAATAAGGGAGTTGTCAGTTAAAACTCCTAAGGGAAGTATCGTTGCAACAAAGTTTTGTGAATCAGTCCCCATTAGAGCACATAAATTTTCTTTATCTGCTGATTTCATCGTCATACCTATGATTGAGTTTGATATAATCCTCGGTATGGACTGGCTTTCGGACTATGATGCGAAGATTTATTGTAAGAAGAAAGAGGTTACGATTCTTGATGATAATGATAAGGAGCACCTTATTTTTAGAGTAGAATCGTCACCACCTAATTCTTATTTAGATCCACCCCCAATAGCTCAACTTAATTCAATTATTGGGGAGGAAGAGAATGAAATAACGGTCGGTGAGGAAAGGAATGTTCAAATAGAGGATGTACCTGTTGTGAAAGAATTTGAAGATGTATTTCCGGAAGATTTACCTGGACATCCTCCAGAACGAGAAGTTGAGTTTTCTATTGATTTGATTCCTGGATCAAGGCCTATATCGAAGACCCCTTATAGAATGGCCACTGTAGAGTTAGTCGAACTAAAGAAAAAACTAGAGGAATTGAGTAATAAGGGATTTATTCGCCCTAGTGTTTCTCCATGGGGAGCCCCTGTTCTTTTTGTTAAAACGAAAGATGGATCTATGATGTTATGTATCGACTACAGGGAGATCAATGCTATAACGATAAAAAACAAGTATCCCCTACCTCGTATTGATGATTTATTTGACCAACTTCATGGAGCTCAATACTTTTCAAAGATTGACCTTCGATCTGGAAACCATCAGTTGTGTGTGAAGAAGGAAGACATTCCGAAAACAGCATTTCGAACCAGGTACGGGCATTACGAGTTTACCGTAATGCCGTTTGGATTGACTAATGCACCATCTGTATTCATGGATCTGATGAATAGAGTTTTCAAGGAGTATCTCGATGAATTTGTGGTAGTATTTATTGATGATATATTGGTATACTCCAAAACCTATGAAGATCATGAAAATCACTTGCGCATTATCTTGAAGACTCTGAGGAGGCATGAATTATATGGAAAGTTTAGCAAGTGTGAATTCTGGCTTCAGGAGATTTATTTTCTTGGCCATATTGTCTCTAAAGATGGAATCTCTGTTGATCCTTCTAAGACCAAGGCAATCCAAGAATGGCCAGCACCTACGAGTATAACTGAGGTACGTAGTTTTATTGGTTTGGCAGGTTATTATCGACGTTTCGTCCAGAATTTTGCCCGATTGGCAAACCCATTAACGAAGCTCACACGAAAAGGGGTTAAATTTGTTTGGACAAAAGAGTGTGAAGAATGTTTTGAAGAACTGAAAAGAAGATTAGTCAATGCTCCTATATTGACTCTACCATCGGGGAATGATGGGTTCGTTATTTATAGTGATGCATCGAAGAAAGGACTTGGCTGTGTCCTTATGCAGAATGATAGAGTTATTTCCTATGCATCACGACAGTTGAAAATTCATGAACAAAACTATCCTACTCATGATCTCGAGTTAGCAGCAGTGATCTTTGCTTTGAAGATATGGAGGCACTACCTCTATGGTGAAAAATGTGAGATTTATACTGATCACAAGAGTTTGAAGTATATTTTCTCACAAAAAGAACTCAACATGAGGCAAAGGAGATGGCTTGAATTACTCAAGGATTATGATTGTACGATACACTACCACCCGGGGAAGGCAAACAAGGTGGCAGATGCTTTGAGTAGAAAAGACCATGGAGTTTTGAACAATATGAGAATTGAAAGGGATCCAATTTTCATGGATCTAGTGAAGATGGACATGGGAATAACCAGGGAAGGTGAAACATCAATGCTTTTTCAAATGGTTGCCAAACCATCTTTACTAGAAAGGATTAAGAGTTCTCAGACCAATGATGAAGAATTCCAAAAGAAGATTAAAGCTGTGAATGATGGGAGATTGAGAGACTTTGTGTATGAAGATGGAATTTTGAAATTCGAGAAGAGACTTTGTGTTCCAATATACCTGATCTAAAAAGGGAATTTCTGGATGATGCTCATAGTTCCAATTTCTCTATACACCCTGGGAGCACCAAAATGTATAGAGATTTGAAGGAACATTTTTGGTGGGACAACATGAAGAGGGAGATTGCTGATTTTGTGTCAAGATGTATGGTTTGTCAACAAGTGAAAGCTGGAAGGCAACAGCCTGGAGGAGTCATGCAACCGCTTCCCATACCGGAGTGGAAATGGGACAATATTACGATGGACTTTGTCATGGGGATACCAAAGACTCCTAGAAGGAACGATGTAATTTGGGTGATTGTTGATCGTCTTACCAAGTCAGCACATTTTCTTGCTATAAGAGAAGATCTACCCCTGGAACGTCTAGCATGACTATATATTAATGAAGTTGTGAGACTTCATGGAGTACCCTTATCAATTGTTTCTGATCGTGATCCCCGTTTTACTTCAAGATTTTGGAAAATTCTTCAGAAATCCCTGGATACTGAACTTCATTTGAGCACTGCTTACCACCCTCAGACAGATGGACAATCAGAACGGACTATTCAAACCCTAGAAGACATGTTGAGATCTTGCTCACTTGACTTTCAGGGTATGTGGGATCAATATTTACCACTGGAAGAATTTTCCTATAACAATAGCTTCCATTCAAGTATACAGATGGCACCATATGAAGCGTTATACGGAAAGAGATGTCGTACACCAACCTGTTGGGATGACGTTGGTGAAAGAAAACTTGTGGGCCCAGAACTGGTGGAGGAAACGGTGGAAAAGGTGAAGGTAATCCAAAATCACATCAAAGCAGCTCAAAGTAGGCAGAAGAGCTATGCCGATAATCGAAGGAAGGATTTGGAATTTCAAGTCGGTGATCATGTTTTTCTGAAGGTATCTTCGTGGAAGGGAGTCATACGTTTTGGTAAGAAAGGTAAATTGAGTCCCAGGTACATCGGACCTTTCGAAATTCTAGAACGAATTGGGGCTGTAGCTTACCAATTGGCAATGCCGCCAAGTCTCTCCAAAGTTCACGATGTGTTCCATGTATCTCTGTTGAGAAAATACATGCCTGATCCGACGCATGTACTCACCTATGAGGAATTAGAACTGGAACCCGATCTGTCTTATTGCGAAGAGCCCGTCAGGATTCTTGATACAAGAGAACAAGTACTGAGAAACCGGACGACGCGTCTGGTAAAAGTTTTGTGGAGAAATCATAAGATGGAAGAGGCAACGTGGGAACCCGAGGAACTTATGATGAAGAACCACCCGAGTCTTTTTATGCAGTAATACCCTAGAAATTGCGAGGAAGCAATTATTTGAAGGAGGGGAGAATGTAACACCCCAAACTTCCACGGTACGTTTCCCTTCGAATAATCGATAGTGTGTGTTCTACGCAACCTCGAGTTCTAACACACACCACAACTAATTAAACTAGCCGTTGTGAATAGTAATACCTACTTTTTGAAATCATATATATTTTATATTTCAAAATGGACTTCATTTTTGGATTCGGAATATTGAAATTATCCTAGGGTGAAATTTTGGTACTTTTCGGATAACTTTAATATTTTGATGAATAGTGAAAATTACTAAATTTTAATTAAAAACAACTTTTTTAATCAAAATAATTAATAGTGATAAATTGTGAATTTGAGTGGTTTTAAAGTATATTTAGAATATATTTTTACCATTTAATATAATGTTGGTCATTGGACATAATTTTACAATTAAACCGAACATAAACAAGTGTCAATCTTTTGATAGTTATTATCTCTTAAAAACACGCTTTTTGTTTTGACAACGGGAATTAATTTTAAATTAATTTCTGCCACTTATGTGTTTTGAATTTAGGAAAATGGATTTCATATTTGGAATCAGGATGTTCAAATTGTGTAAATAGGTAACTTTTATTTTTAGACATTTTGAATAGTTACTGTGGTAAATATTTTATTTACCATGGTTAAAGGGTAAATCCGGTAAATAAGGGTTAAAAAATAATATTATAATAATACAAAATTACCCTAAAACGTGTCCTAACATTATTGGTGGACACATACCCGACCATGAGAATCCTTGGGTCAATTTGGGGACCCCTTGGAGCCACTTGTATGTGGTAGGGACACATTATATTAATAAAGTTAAAATAAAAATAAAAATGGCATAAGCTTACATCTTTTAGAAGAACAATTTTTACATAAGGTTATACATGTTGGATTTTCGATTATAAATATTCATTAGAAATCTAAAAAGATTTCCTACATAATGATATTTTATTTATAATTTTTAGACATTAAAGAAGTTATTTTATTTATGACACAATGATGATGCAGTGATTACTATAATAGTGAAAAATTAAAATAATTAATATTATAAATACCCAAATAAATATAATATGAAACTTTTAATGAATTAAACTAATTTTCTAGGATAATATGATATATTAGGATTGATTTAATTGACTTTGTTCGAAGTAATCAATCTGTTATGAGTTTCAAAAAAAATCAACTATTGAATAGTGTCAAAATTGACATAAAAGAGTTCTTAAAACAAATATTATATTATTAATTGATATTAAATTCCTAAAAATCTAAGGTTCGGCCAATAAACTTATATCATGATAGGTTCATCATTAATGTACCACTTGGGGGTCTCTTGGATGTATATAGTAAGTTTATTAACCATATTATATAAAAATACAAAGAGACATTGTAAAAGTGAAACTAATTAACTTAGAGTTAATACTTAAAGATAAGGTTAATATAAGTACCCAAACCTGTCTAAATTATATTGGTTGAGTGGTTTTAGACCTATCCCCACCTTAACCTTTGAATAATCAACTTTGGAGCCTTTAGAAACCGAATATGAATTTATTATAAATTAATATTTCTAACTTTTCCAAAGGTGCCCCTCACCCCTCTTATAAAAGGGCACTCCTCCTTCTCATTTCTTCACACCTTCAAAGCCTTTTGGTTCGGCCAAACTCTGCCCAAATACTCTCCCAACATACCTCAATACAACCTAGAGGCCTTAGTTTGATCAGAAAGCCAACCTAAGGAGCCCTTTTGATCAAATCAAAAGGAAGAACCCGAAGAAGAGGTAATGATTTCACCACCCTTTTCTAAGTTCATTTCTTCTTCCACTTCTTCTTCCTTTGTTATTACCATTCTAAAATAATAAATCCAGTATCTCACATATACTGTGATGTTATTATAAGTATGGTACAACCATATTCAGTATTCAATCCACCCTTTGAATAACATGTCACCATACGTGCGTACGTACGGCTTACCGTCTCCACGTCGTGGTGTAATTGTTATTCAATATAATATTATTTGGATGGGTATAATAATGATGTGTAACTCATGTAAATAATAAATATAACATGTTAATTATTATGTATATATGATATACCATTCATTTATATATTATTTTAATATCAAAAGAATGATATTGTCGCTCGTGCGTACGTACGGACTACCGTCTCCACGAACGCGATGAGATTCATTCTCCATCGTAACCATTCAAGTATAATTATCATTTGAGGATTTAAAAATGATGTTTAAGGACTAGATATCATTCTGGATATTAATAAGATACAACAACCATGTCTTATGTAACAAAACATATGAAGAAAATGAGTAAGTTAACACCCGAAACAACGATAATTCTAAGATATTATTAACAAATCAATGTTAAAAGATCATATATGATATCATATTAATATATATGATTCTTGTATAATTTAATAACAATTATTTCACCATTATACAGGAGGTTAACCTACCCCAACCAAGGAAAAGTACAAGGTAAGGGTTATTTCACAATCTCTTCATTATCCGAGGTTGTTTATACGTAATAATCTACTGGGATCTCTTTATCATCCACATCCATGTTTCTTAAAAATGTATTTCAAAACATTTTTACTATTTACTAAAATATGAGTTAATGTCATTTATACCCTTTTTTACTTTTATAAGTGGTTTATAAAGGAATCTTTCCGTCATTTTCAAAACAAGGTCCTTTTTAACCTTTTCGACAGAATTGAGGTAAGAATGTTTTTTTTAACTTATATGGCGGGTGCGGTTATTTTATGCCGTTATAAAATCTTCAAAGCTTTCCTTACAAGATTATAAGAATATTTTCATAGAAAATGTTTTATTTTATATGGATCTTAAATGATTTCAAAATAAAAGGAGATATTTCTTTAAAAAGAATTTTGATTTCATCTATGTCAACATCCTTTGATGGATTTTAAGATTATTTGAAGTTGATTTATTATGATACAAAACTTCTATATTGTGTTGAAGGTTTTGTGATATGTTTGACTATGGATGTGCTATTTTTATACAATTCATTGTTTATGGGGAAATTATTGACATTTCGTATGCTAGTTTTAATACGAATGTTTATGTTATGTTTAAACCTTTTCATATGGGAATGCATTGGACTTAATAAGTGACGGGAGGAGCCCGCTATAGCTCCTCGATGCATCGGTAGGTCTCATGAGACAAACTAGTGTCTTGGCACAAGGCCTTGACAAAATCTTATTTATAGTCTTGGCACGAGGCCTTGGCTATGTGGTTATGATAGTCTGGCATTATGCATTCCAACATTATGAAAGTGGTTATTGATTTTTTCATGTGATTATTCGATTAGTAGAATATCCATGTGAATAATTAAATGGCATTATTTCATTTTATTTATGCCATACCATGTTGAAAGTTCATATTTAAAAGGCTTTTGTTTTAGTTATACATTGCCTTAAATGTTTATTCTTATTTATGAAAGTTTCCGCTATATTGTTATCCTTACTGGGCATTTGAGCTCACCCCTTTTCTCTGTTTTATTTTTCCCAGGAAGGGAAGGAGTAAATTATGAATGACCTGCAGGGATTTTATGAGGGGATAATAGTGTGGTCTATTGAGACATTATGTTGTTGTAGTAGTTTTTCATTTTATAATGTAATGTAAAAGTTATGAATATATCTGGCATTTTCCAAGGCTACTAAACCAATCGGTCTTTCGAGATTTGATCTTTCTTGTGATCATGCCAATGTTATGTAATAATGCACCGACTCTAGGCAACTGGGGTCGGGGTGTTACACAAATCATGGATAAATATATGTTTCTTTATCTTTTATTAGTCTCTTTATCACCCGGTGGGTTGAAATTCTTATGGTATATATTAGATTGCTTTAATCATTTTAAATTAATTATATGATTTTATACCATATATTTTGATGGGATCGCATTTTCCTAATATTAAATAAAGACTGCATAACGTGATTAAGGATTGATTGGTGGAACCTTCCTCGATCAATTATCAATGACCCTATTTATGGTATGTTTGGTTATGTGAGTTATTTTTTTAAGAATATTAAAAAATGGGAATTTAAATGGAATTATTAGATAAAATAAATTTATAAATATTCATAATTAATTTATTGGAGGTGAAATGGTATTTCAAAAAACATTGTGTATCTAATGATGGTTTTAATGGAATTTTGAAATGGTCCTAGAATGAAAAATATAAGATTGGATAAATTTTCCAAGTTGTATTTTAATGTGTATTTTGAATTAGTTTTAAGGGAAATCCATAATTGATTTGTTAATATTTATTTTATTCCATGTAACCACATTTCAATGATATGTTGTTTCCCAAATCCTGGTGTGTATTAAATGTTCTTCCTAGTAGTTATTTGAAAGTGTATTTTTATTGGATGGTGATCCCTAATTTTATGTGTTGGTTGATGATGTTCTATTTTTAACATAAAATTTTATTAGATATTTTTTTAATATAAATGAACCATTGGATACCAGGTAGGGGTATGTTTTCCTAGGTTTAATGTAACTATGTAAAATTAAATGTGTTATAGAACAGTATTCCTATGGTATAAAAGTACATAGGATGAAGATTCCATGATTTACTAGGAAATAAGAAATTTGGTGCTTCAATGTATGAGATTGGATAATGGGTTCATTCACCTATTATGATGCTGAGTGAGTGGACATAATTATGTGGGAAACATTGAGACAATGGTAAGCAATGATCCAAGGGACATTCATGTGTTTATTATATATTTTTATGGTTTCATTATATTAGTGTTTGAAAAACAGTTATCAATTATGTTATTCCCTTTCTTCCTATTGTCTAAAATTTTGATATTTTTGGTTGTGGTGATGTCATTATTGTAAGAGTGTTAGTAAGATATATGATGGAATGCGATTAATTATGTTGATTAAAATAATGAGTTAGAAGGATAATCCCTAGGATGGGAATTTGTGACCAACAATTAGTAACAAGTTATTCTCGAGTACATGATGTTATCACAAAATTTTCATAAAATGTCTTGATATAGACATGGAATGAAACTGATATACTTCCCCACCCTAGATGTTATGATTCTAATAGGGAACTCCCATTAGTGATAATGGATGTCCCTAATGTAATGAGTTATGTGATAAGTTGTATTCTGGTTAATGGGGTAACTGGATGCGTGTCCTTACATTGAGTGAGACGGTTCTGGTAGAGTGATCTCTTCAGTGAGAAGGGTTGTATAGTGTTTTAATTTAGATATTATATAGTGTTTCGTATTAGTTGATGAGTAACCACCCTTATATAAGATGTTTTGGATACAGAAGGGGTATAAGACTTGATATATCACTTGATATGTGACCATCCCCTAAGTAAAAATTCACGGTTCAGGATCTGAGAGTTATTGTGTTATGTTGTACAACTCTTCCTTTTTACACTAACATAAATAAGAGTGGTAATGTATCTTGGTGACCATGTTATAACATTATTACATGATATGAATTCATGTATGTTCATTTTGTGTTATTCATTTATGTGGGTGGGTTTCACATGTTGGAATTGTACAATTTATTTTTATTTCCGGTCCATACTTATCATTATTGAATCATTCTATATTTTTAGGAAATGGGGATTACTATAATGATGTTAGAATCTCCCATTACCATGTACGTTGTATGAGTTGCAATATATTTGGGTAGTCCTTTATGATATATTCAATTATATATGTCTATTATAGATGGAAAAATGGTATAGGTATATAATGTTGTGGAGGATATATATTTGACATGTATAATTATATGAGTTCATCTGAAGGCCAGTGTAGTTTAGTTATTATTTATTGTACTACCCATATAATAACTTCTATGCCAATGGATTTTATTATATAATTAATCATTCAATGTGTATATATTATTACTATGTTATGTTTGTGTGGTCTATATATAAATTTTTTGTCTCTCTATTCAGTAAACTAGGATAATGTTTTCTCCATATTTATTATCCATAGGTTTTGGGATGTCTTTTATGTGGACATTTGATGCTGAATTTTCATAGGAATTATGGGTGACACTGGGTATTATTTATCCAAATTATAGGATTTCAATTTATATTTTATTTCAATTTCTGTATTTTATATTGTCTATGTAATGCCCCGAACCTAGTTACCCAGATTCAATGCATTATTTTAATACATTTTCATGATTACAAGGAATCAAGTCCCTAAATACCAAGCAGTTTAGCAGTCTTGGAAAATATATTACATACATGAATGATATATTAGACATTCCAACATACAACACAAAAAAATCCTTTGATAATTTCATTGTTCTCTTAGCTTATCCCTGCATCATAAAAGTAAAACACTTCTTGGGATCCTGGGAAAACGAGACATAAGAAAGGGGTCAGATAAAATACATAGTAAGGGGTAGAAATAATCTGGAAGATAAAATTAATATTATGCATGTTGAATAATTGAAAACGCATTCCTTTACATGTAATAAACCTAAACACTTTTATGTCAGGAATATGAGCTTAGTAAATAACTCCATAATAAAATATAATCATGGGTATTCATCATGTCGAATGATCACATGTACCATCAATATTATTTTCATCATGATGGAATGTATAATGCTAGATATTCAGAATCATTTTTTCAAGGCCTCGGCCAAGAAGTATATAAATGATTAAGGCCTTAGCCAAAACCATATATCAAATTGGGAATGGCCTCGACCAATTCCACATTTAGTTTTCTCATGAGACCTATTGATGCATCCAGGAGCTATATCGGGCTCCACCCGTCACTTACTAAGTCCAATGCATTCCTCTATTAATTGGTTTAAACATATCATAAACATTTGTATTAAAACTATCATATGAAATGTCAATACATTATCCATAAAACATGAATGGTATATAAATAACACATCCACAGTCAAACATAACTCATTTAATACAATATGGAATTTTGTATTATAATATATCAACCTCAATCGATAATAATGAAGGATATTGTCATAGATGAAGTTAACCATCCAAAATATTTGAGAGAAATATCCCCCTTTTTCTTTAAAACATTAAAAAGTTTGAAAATTTATCAAAATGATGTTTAAAATAGTTTTTTGAATCAAAGTATCCCATACCACTTTGAATATGTTAAAAGTAATTTTAATTTTAAAACATTAATGTCTATATAAATAAAACCTTAAAAATTTTTTTATCACGGATATTAATGAGGATGATTTAGAAGAATAAATTTTTAAAACTATTAAATTGATATTTTAATTTGAGTTCCTAACCAAATGATAGATTCTTGAATACAAATAATTTAGGTAATCAAAACATTATAATATCATGATAATAAAGGGATCCATGATATACTATTTCAAAGTACAGTATATACACCAAATAAAATCGGATTGGTGCATAACAACAAAGAAGTCTCACTGGAATGTAAGATGGGATGAATTACTTTATAAAGACTGTATCCATAGGTTAAGGATAAATCAATGAAATTATTATGTGTGAAAAATATAAATACAATCAATATTATTGGATATTCAGTGTAAATTAATCTAAGGACATTCACACATATTTTTGTAAAAACAACACCAATGACTTGGATGTTTATCTCAATGAATTGAAATTGCATTAAAATTACTCTTATCAAATTTATATCGATGACTTGAGAATTTATCAATGTAGTGATTATCTGTATAAAAATTATAACCATGAAATGGGGAGTGGAAATTATGACATAAGTAAATAAATATTTATTTCACACATAATCTTGGGGTAAAGTAATCAATGAAGTTTTCATAACACCGAAAGAGTGGAAATTGAAATTTGAAATTCCCTTATCGATTTGGTAACATACGAAACATACAACCCATGAATAAAGGATCATCCAATTATGATGTAAATACCCATAAATTAAATTATATAAAACAAACAATACAATCATGGGTAGTACATGCACCACACAAAAGGTAGTATTGGAAAATATTTCATGAATCTCATGAGAATAAAAGTGAGATGAAAACCCCATTACTTGTAATTTTCCTTGGTCGAGGGTAAATTAACCTCTGGTATAATGGTTAATAATTTTTATTAAATTATTCAAGAACTATTTATATTAATATTATATCCTATATGATCTTATAATATTTCTTTATGAATAATATTTTAGTATTATCATTGTTTCGGGTGTTAACAGATTCCTTTTCCCTTATATGCATTGATACGAAAATAATGTTTGTTGTGGATATGATGTATCTTATTCATATTTATAATGTTATTAAGTCATTAAACATTATTTTTAATCATTAAATTAAAATTAGACTTTAATGGATACGATGGGGAATGAATCTCATCGTGTTCATGGAGACGGTAATCCGTACCTACGCACGAGCGACAATGTCATTTAAATAATTGTGTGAAATTGAATTACATATTTATTTTAACGAGATATTATCATTTTATTTTCATTATTTATATACATATTACTCATCATTATATAAATCCAAATATCATAGTGTTGAATAACAAATTACACCACGGAGTGGTGATGTTAATCCGTACGTACGCATGCATGGTGACATTATCATTCATAAGATGTATAAAATTATTAATATGGTTGTACCATATTTATAATAAAATAACAGTATATATAAGGTACTATAGATATTATTTTGGTGTGTTAATAACAAAGAAATAGTATGTGGAAGATGAAAAGAACATGTAAGAGGGTGGTGAAATCATTACATCCTCTTTGGGCTCTTCCTTTGGATTTGATCAAAAAGGCTCCTTAGGTTGGCTTTATCACACATGGAAGGCCTCTAGGAAGAAGGTATAATAGTTGGGAGGTCATCTGGGTAGTGGTTGGATGTGCCAAATGGATTTGAAGGTGTCAATTTTAGGGAAGGGTAAGTTTCCTTTTATAAGAGTGGTGAGGGGCACCTTATGAAAATCTAGAAATATTATTTTATAATAAAATCATTTTTAAGTTCTAATGGCATAAAAAACATTATTTAAAGTCATAGCTAGGTATGGGTATAAAAAATCGCAACAAATAGGTTATATATAGGTTTGGGTTACTATATTAACCTCATATTTTAGATTTAACTCTTAGTTAATTAGTTTGACATTTTCCTTGTCTCTTTGTATTTTTATACTATATGGCTAATGAACATACTATTAACTTATAAGAGAACCTTAAGTGGTTCATTAATGACATATATAATATTATTTAAGACCATTGGCCAAACATTAGATTTTTTGAATATAATATTAATTAAAAATATAATATTTGTTTTAAAAACTCTTTTATGTCAATTTTGACACTATTTGCTATTATGTTTTTGTTAAATTCAAAACAGAATTATTTGTCACGCCCTGTCGTAGGGGACTGTGCCATGACTATCCCAAGCCTGCATTCTATAGGCAAGGGACTGGAGACTAGAACCAAAGTCGTAAAACCCAATAAACGGGAAGGAATTTCCTTTATATAAGTAAACAAACACAACAGAGTATGCAAGTTGAAGTAATCACTAAGTAAAATGAGTACAAAAGTAAGTTCAGGGAAGTAAATGGGCCAGTATACAATCCTAACTTAAAGTACAGTACAACTATGAAATTTAAAGTACAAAATCTGAAAAGTAAATCAGTAACCACCGAGAGGTCCTCCGGAAATCCCACCTGAAGGGTGGGTAATGATGGTCTCCTCAGCTCCATGAATTCATCCATCTGATCGGTGTACGTCCCACCTGATAGTCCACCTCCGGATTCCGTTCCGCTCCACATGCCTCAACCAGGATCAGCGTTGTCCATCATCCATTACCAACACAACGTAGTGTGGGCATAGCCCGTGGAGGGGTGAGTATACGAACTTAGTAGGGACACCGAGTCCCCAGAAGGCCTCCCAGAATCCAAAAAAGATAAAGCACAAAGATAAGATACAAGTATGAAGTATCAATAATCTCTACTTAGGTATATGCCCACACATATACCGAAGTCATCAATTCTAGTTCGACTCCAACTCATGAGCTCAAGTACAACCCAATCCACACAGGAAAGCCCAACCCAGTCCACACAGGAATGCATGTCAATCATATCGAAGATAATGATTGAAAGTCAAGACTCAGCTCACACAGGTATACTACTCACGAAGAGTAGCAGAGATGATATATGTTGCCTCTGAATCATCTCCCCTGCCGAACCAACGTGGGATCCAGGTACAAAAATCGTCGCTTCCGAACCCACGTAGGATCCTAGTACAGTAACCATCACTGTAAAACCCACGTAGGATCTTAGTAAAATCTTCATCACTACCGAACCCACATGGGATTCAAGTACAGTTATCATCACTGCCGAACCCACATAGGATCCTAGTATAGTCGTCTTCTGCATCGCAGTCGTAGCCATCTCTATGGTTCCCTCACACAGCACGCTCGATTCCAGGAGGATCCGATCCCTGAGCCAAGAGGGTAAATACATCAACTTTCAGAAATCCTAGAGTTGATGTATCTCGAAATTATGTATCTTCAATAGGAACTGAACGCGACAGACGTCGCATCAATCCGACGTCTGGTCTGAGAGATATTGGCTTTTCCGTCTCAGGGGCCTTGTATGATTTTAAGCTAAAACCAACAAGACTGTACTTCAATTGTGTCCAGAACTCATGTGGAGTAAGCCAAAGGAACCGTCTCACTAAGAGGAATTCAACGCAATTGGCGGCACATCATTCAGACATCCGGTCCTTAAGTTATAAAAGTTTCCGCTCCAAGGCCCTAGTTGGTTTCAGGTTCGAACCAAACCGGACATACCAAAACATTGCCTAATCCTCATGTGTAATAAACCTAAATGACCATCTCTTTCCATGGAATCATACGCAACTAACGGTGCGTGGATCGTAAGTCTATAGCTCATGATATGGTTGTTTAACTGAAAATTGTCCAAAAAAAGGAGATGTGGGCCCGGTCCAACCCAGCCAAATACCCAATGGGTCGGCCCGTATCGGGTCCGGCCCGATTGGGCACGGCCCGGACCTACCGGGTGTGGCCGACCCAGCCCGTGTGGCCTACGGTCCAGCTTGGAAGTCGGTCGTGGCTCGACGCTGGACGAGCGAGACAGAAAGGGGCGCAATACCTTTTATTTGGAAACAACGGACCCCATGGGGTCGGCCCTAAAAATCAGTCGGGGGGGGGGGGGGGGGTGCTACACCCCATAGTTTCGTGGTAACGGCCGACCATTATGGTCGGCCTGTTGTGAGCCACCGCGAGACCTAGAAGGGTCCCACCTCTTGGAAATGTTGGCGGCCGGCTTATCTGGCCGCGGCCTAAGGCTGCCGCTCATCTCACCGGCACTACGTGTCAGCGCCGCACATCGTCGCCACGGCCCACTCCTGGTCAAGGCCTCCTTTGGCCTCACCGGCGCAGCACGATGGCACCGCGCACCACCGTTTCAGCCTGCTCAGGTCGCGGCCTCCTTCGGCCTCACCAGCACGGCGTGACGGCACTTCCCACCACCGCCGCGGCCCACTCCGGCCGCAGTCCTCTTCGTCCCCGCATGGTGCAACGACACCGCGCCGCCCTCACCTCAAACGTCAATGAAGATCAACAAGAGAAAGGGGAGTATAATCGGTCGTGTTTGTGCGGTCTGATCTCCTCCGTTTACGACGGTATCAAGTGTCCAATATTTTAGCAACGAAGAACAAAGATTGACAATTGAACAAAAATAACCCCTACCTCTTGACGTGATCTGTGGAGAAGTGGCATCAGTCTTTGTTGTTGGAAGGTGACATCTCTTGTTCAATCGTCAGAAGAGGAGATACCTCAGTGGTGCAACAATGGTGGAAAAAAGAAGTAGAGGATGTGAGGAGGATAAGAGAAATAGGGGTGATTTCTCATGCGGATGCCCCCTCATCTAATAAGCTCCTCATTTATTTAATTAAGGGAGGAGTTTTATTGAATTAATGTGGGTGGTGGGCCCCCACATTAATTCAAACAAATTTAAATTTCATAAAAAATAAATAAAAATAAATTAAATTTTATTTTTATTCCACGAAGTCTGAAAGACTAACTTCCACACCGCCCCGACTACATTCGAGGTGAAGGTCCCCTTATGAAAAAGCTGATGCTACGAGTTCAACGGTGCCCTCCGAATTCGATTCTGAGCACCAGTTTAGAAGTTACCAAAACCCGCTAGTTCGTTCACTGAACGTACCCAATCTAAAAATTAGAAATTGATTTTGGGCACACCGGGCCTCAGAATCAGGTGCCGTCAGAAACTACATACTCGTAAAATCCCAAATAATTAAAAAAAATTGTTAAAATTTACGTGTCTTTACATTATTACTTCTAACAATATTCATTTAATCAACCCTAACATGTCATATTAAGCATGAAAATTATTGGAATTCATAAAAAGTCTCAAATTTCATTTATTTGGATATTTATAATATCAACTATTTTAATATTTCATTAATAAGGTAATTACTGCAACATCAATGTACCATAAATAAATTAAATAATATAATGTCTAAAATATTTAAATAAAATACCATTATGTATGAAATATTTTTATCTTTTCGATGAATATTTATAGTCTAAAGATGACCTCTATAACCCCATGTAAAAATTGATTTACTGAATGATATTTGTTTTTGTCCTGTTTGCTTTTAATTTATGTTAATCAAAATAAAGTGTCATTATCCTTCATAAGTGGCTCCATAGGGTCCCAAAATCGACCCGAGGATTTCCATGGTCGTCCATGACTCATCCAATAATGTTATGATAAGTGTTAAGGTAATTTTGTATTATTATAATATTTTTTATCTTGAATTACACTATTTACCTTTAATCGCGGTAAATAAAAGTCAACAGTTACAATTCACAAAAAAAATTAATCTTATTGAACCAAATTTTACTTACTTATATCAACCATGTTTCTCATTTTTTTTGAAATTCAATTCACAGAAGTATTAATATTATGTTTCAGGTAAAATTTCAAATGCTCCTAGGAGGTGGGTAAGAGACGGTAAAAAGTTTGATAAAATTTTTATATATCTAAAATTAATATAAACTGACTCCAATAAATTCCATTGAACTTATATAGGTATTATTTATCTATTTTGAACTAAAATAAATTTAAATAGAATAAATAATTATTTTAATAAAATGACGGTTTTAAACAATAACTCTGTGTGTTTCATTATTAATCAAAAATTGGATGTTTTTTGAAAAATACCACAAATTCACCGTAAGCTAATTTTGATATCCATATTCAAAAATGAATTTTATTTTAACAATTTAAAAAAATATAAGTTTCATTAATTAATTTAAAATAAATTCCCATTGTCAAAACCAAAAAGCGTATTTTTATGAAATAATAACTATCAAAAGATTGACCGTTTTTTATGACCAATTTCATAGTGAAATTACATACCATGACCATTATTGGATTAAATGGTAAAAATATAATATAATTATACGTACAAAACTTTCAAATCTATAATTCAAACTATAAATTATTTCGATTAAAAAAGTTGTTTTCAGTTAAAATATAGTATTTTTTACTATTCACCCAAATATAAATGTTATCAAAAAAACACCAAAACATTTTTTTAAAGTAAATTCATATGGCCCGATTCTAAAGAAGTTTATTTTGTAATATTGATTATATAAAAGTTTCAAATATTGGACTTAAAAGGGGTTTCCCATTAAAAGCCGGAAAAATTGCATTTGTTTAAAAATACTTCTCTAATCTGAAAAAAAATGAATTTGTTCTTAAATTATTTCTAATAAACTCATAATATGGATTCTAAAAGTTTAAAGATTATATAAAGTTCAATATTTAGTTAATACTATTCATAACATATTTTCAATGGCTAGTTTGGTAAGTTGTGGTGCGCTTGAACTCATTGTTGCATGTAGTTCAAGTTATTGAATAACTTTGAAGAAATAAAGTACTATGAAATCATGGGGCTTTACATTTATTCCTCATTTAATAAATTGCGTCATCGCAATTTGAAAATTTTCTTAAAAAATAAATGTTTAAAAATAGAAAATACCTTTGTAGAGAAATCCACATCGGAAATTGGATAAATAATTTTAGTCTTAATAAGAGGAAAATGGAAATGAAAGGGTCCCCACCAAATTATGATCTCTATTAGAAGAACATTTCTGGAAATTAGAGACACATAATTAGAGGAAAAACAAAAAAATTTATAGGGACTGATTTATATCATGAATCACAAACAAGTGTATAATTGAGGGCCTCAAATCCATCAATCTATATTGAATTAAAATATCATTGGTTCAAAAAAACATAAGGTATTAGGATATAAAATATTTTGTTTTAAGATACCTTCCCTAAACATTAAGAATTAATTTACCCAGAGATAAAGAGAAAAAAAATTATATATATATATATATATATATATATATAATTGACAAGTATAGTTTCATCCATCATCTAATTCCAACCAGAAACTCATCATTCACTCCAAAAGATTTCAAAAAATATATTATATTAATCCTAATCGTATATGGTTCCAAAAATAATGAATTTATAATTCACCCATCATATGCATTAAAAAACTAGATTATACAATCTAGGGGCTTCATGTAGTCCAGTGGTAGGTGATAAATACCAGTAACACTATTGTTGTGGGTTTGATTGTCGCAGCTTTGTCTGACATGACAGATTGTCACATAGATTGAGTGTTGTTCCTTTTATAACAATCCAAAAAGAACCTTAACAATAGTATCCAATTTTAATCTTAATCCATTACAACCTTTAGACATATCCAAAATACTTCTATCCATCCTCATAGTCCAAAATTTATAAGGAAGTTAAACACAATGAAGATTTTTTTTTCCACGTGACAACATGTGAACACCTTCATCATGTATTATTTTAAATCATGGTAACACCATGAATTACCATAAATCCATATCGATCAGATTCATGGTATTTTATGCTTTATATAATACTTTATATATTCCATATATCCAGAAATATTGAATATTCCAACAATGATGAAATAAAGAAACTATTAATTAGTAACAAAGAAGTTTAGAATATCTAATATAATTTATCCAAATCATCAATCTGTTATTCCAAAATAACTACCTCATTATCAGGAACATATGAAGGATTAAATTTCCCTCAGCAATTTATTTTCCAAAAATTTAACCAGTTCTTGAGTCACTTTTCCTGGTTCCACACAATCTCATGTCTTTAATGAAGTAGTACTGAGTACAATCCTTATATACTCTATAATTCTTATAACACGTACATCATTAATACAATAATATAATGACACAATAATTTAATAAAATCATTATAAATATAATCATTTATCTTCAACTCCACTATTATCATAACATTATTATTATCCAATAGTTGCATTTGGGGTATACTCTGATGATTCATACATTGATTCACGTAGTGTCCAAACTCATTACAGATGAATCAATGTACATTTGAAACATTTCACTTACCCCTGAAATCACATACTTGGTGTCCTTTATCTCCACAATTATAACAAACTCACATTCCCTTCAAGAATTTATCAAGGTGATTCTTTCCACATTTATTACATATGGAAAAATATTTCTTTTACCTCTTCCATTTATCCATATTTCTCTCTTCAATCATTTTCTTATCTTACTTCCCCTCCAAGTCATAGGACTCAGAAATTTAATTACTTATCATATTAACACATGATATTATTTATTCATATGTTGAGAATTCATGGGAGAATATTTCCCTTATAAATGTTGGATTAATACCATGAAATATATCATCCTGCCTACACATTGGATCATATGTATTACTAGAGTTCTGAGTCCTTCTACTATGTGCCATTTCTAAACAATGACATACACATGGTCAGTTTATGAATCACAAAGAATAATTCCAAACCTATAAAATACCTAATGTAAATTGAAAAGTTTATGTATATAATCCATAATAATAATAAAAATTCTTTGAGGAAATATTTACTAAAAAATCCACCATAATGGCTTGTAATGAAAAAGTGAATTATCCTAATAATATCACCTGGGAGTGTCTTAACTAAGAGTGCAACAAGGCCCATTTTTGTGCACTCGTTCCCATTTGAGTCTAGCTCAAAGTGGTGTTTACAGGTTTTACCCCTACATACATATGTACCATAGCCGCCTCTACCTGCATGTATCCAAATAAGGATGTCTTGATTGGAAAACTCACAAATTCTATAAATTACAAAAATTCTATGAATTTCTATCTATACTAATCCTGAAATTCCATCTTAGGGTAATGTTATCTAATCGGGGTTTATCTAAATATATTTCCATGATTGTTGTAAAACTTCTTCTTATACCAACTGTAATGCCCCAAACCTAGTTACCCAGAGTCAGTTCATTATTTCAATACATTGGCATGATTACAAGGATTCAAGTCCTGAGTGACCTATCAGTTTAGCAGTTTTGGAAAATAGATTACATTCATGAACGTTACATTAAACATTCCAACATACTTCACAAAAAAATACATTGAGAATTCAATTGTTCTCTAAGATTAACCCTACATATTAAACAAAAAACACTTCATGGGATCCTGAAAAAATGGGACATAAGAAAGGGTTGATCTCAAACGCTCAGTAGGGGTAAGAAACACATCAGAATATAACATAAATATTAAGGGTGGTGAATAATTGAAAATAGAAGCCTTTACTAGTAATAAACATGAACACATTTATGGAAGGAATATGAGCTTAGTAAATAATGTCATAATAAAACATAATCATAGGTATTTTACAAGTTTAATGACAACATGTACAATCAATATTATTATCATAATGAGGGAATGTATAATGCTATAAATTCTGAATAATTCCGTTAAGGCCTCATCCAAGATGTCTACAAATGTTTAAGGCCTCGGCCAAACCCATATATCAAATTAGGAAGGGCATCAGCCAATTCCACATCTAGTTGTATCATAAGACCTACCAATGCATCGAGGATCTATAGTGGGCTCCACCAGTCACTTACTAAGTCCAATGCATTCCTCATATGAAAGGTTTTAAACATATCATAAACATTAATATAAAAACTATCATACGAAATGTCAATACTTTATCCATAAACAATAAATGGTATAGAAATAACACATCTACATTCAAACATTACTAATTCAATACAATATGGAATATTTTATTATAATAAATCAACTACAATCGAGTATAATGAAGTATATTGACATAGATGAAGTTAATAATCAAAACTATTTGAGAGAAATATCCCCCTTTTTTCTTAAAACATTTAAAAGTATCACTATTTATCAATAAGCTATTTAAAATTGATTTTTGAATCAAAGTGTCCCATAAAAAATTGAAACATTAAAAATTAATTTTAATTTTAAAACATTAATTTCCATATAAATAATACCATAAAACCATTTTTAAAAAATTGACATTAATGAGAATTATTTAGAAAAAATATTAAAATATTTAAAATGATATTTTAGTTAGATTTCCTAACCAAATAAGGGATGCTTGAATAAAAATATTTCAGGTAATAAAAACTTTATAATATCATGAGAATAAATTTATTCATGATATACTATGTCAAAGTACAGTATATTCACCAAATAAATGTGGATTGGCGAATAACAACAAAGAAGTCTCAATGGAATGTAAGATGGGATGAATTCCTTTATAATGGACGTATCCTTATGTTAAGGATAAATAAATGAAATAATTATGTTTGACAAATACCAATACACTCAATATGATTGAATATTCAGTGTAAATTAATCATAGGACATGACCTTCACACATATTCTTGTAAAAACAACACTAATGACTTGAATGTTTAACTCAATGAAAAGAAATTGAGTTAAAATTACTCTTATAAAGTTTATATTGATGAATTGAGAATTTATCAATGTAGTTATTATGTGTATAAAAATTATAACCATGAAATGTGGAGTGGAAATTACGACATAAGTAAATAAATAGTGATTTCACATATAATCTTGGTGTAAAGTAATCAATGAAGTTTGTGTAAAACCGAATGAGTTGAAATTGTAATTTTAAATTCCCTTATCGATTTGGTAACATACGAATCATACATCCCATGAACGGAGGATCATCCAATGATGATGTAAATACCCATAAATTAAATTATATTAAACAATACAATACAATCATGGTTAGTACACACACCAGACAAAAGGTAGTAGTGGAAAATATTGCATGAATCTCAGGAGAACAAAAGTGAGATGAAAACCCCATACCATGTACTTTTCCTTGTTAGAGGGTAGATTAATCTCTTTTATAATGGTTAAATAATTGTTATGAAATTATTCACGAACTATATAGATTAATATTATATAATATATGATCTTCTAGTATTTCTTTGATAATAATATTTTAGTATTATCGTCGTTTAGGGTGTTAACTGATTTTTTTCCATTATATGATCTGCAACGAAAGTTATATTTGTTGTGTATATTATGTATCTTATTCATAATTATAATGTTATTAAGACTATTAAAAAAAATTAATCAACAAATTAAAATTAGTCTTGAATGGATACGATGGGGAATGAATCTCATCGTTTTCATGGAGAATGTAATCAGTACATATCCACGAGCGACAATTTCATTTACATAAATGTGTGAAATTGGATTACATATTTATTTTACTGAGACATTATCATGCTATTTTCATTATTTATATACATATTAATCATCATTATATACATCCAAATAACATAGTGTTGAATAACCAATTACACCATGGCCTGGAGACTCTATGACGTACGTACGCCCGCATGATGACATTATCAATCATAGGATGGAGAGAATAATAAATATGGTTGTGCCATATTTATAATAAAATCACAGTATATAGAAGGTACTGGAGATATTATTTTTGTATATTAATATCAAAGAAAGAGTAAGTGGAAGAAGAATAGGACATAAAAGAGGGTGGGGAAATCATTACCTCTTCTTTGGGTTCTTTCTTTTGATTTGATCAAAGTGCTCCTTCGGTTTGCTTTATTATACATGGAAGGCCTCTAGGATGAAGGAAGAATAGTTGGGAGGATATTTCGGTAGGGGTTGGATGAGACAAATGGCTTAAAGGTGTGAATTTGAGGGAAGGGGAAGCACCCTTTTATAAGAGGGGTGAGGGGCACCATAGGAAAAGATAGAAATATTATTTTATAATAAAATTGTTTTCTGTTTCTAATGTTTCAAAAATTAATTATTTATTGGATAAGGTGGGGATGGGTCTAATTTATCTCAACCAATAGGTTTTAGACAGGTTAGAGTTACTATATTAACCGCTTCTTTTAGATTTAACTCTTAGTTAATTAGTTTTACATTTACCATGTCTCTTTGTACCTTTATATTATTTGGTTAATAAACATACTATTAACATACAAGAGAACCTCAAGTGGTTAATTAATGACATATATAATATTATTTGTGACCTTTGGCCAATCCTTATATTTTTAGGAATAGATTATTAATTAATAATATAATATGTTTTTAAAGAACTCTTTTATGTCAATTTTTTCAATGTTAGCTATTTTGTTTTTGTAAAATTTATAAAAAAAATTATTACTTCGAATGAAATTAATTTAATGAACCCTAACATGTCATATGGACCTTTAAAATTACTGCAATTAATAAAAATTCTCTAATTAAATTTATTTGGATATTAATAATATAAATTATTTTTTCATTTCCTTAATAAGGTAATTACTTCATCATCATTGTGTCATTAATAAATTATATTATTTAAGGTATAAAAAATATAAATAAAATTACATTTTGTAGGAAATAGTTTTATATTTCTAATTAATATTTATAGTCTAAAATAAGACTTATATAACCCCATGTAAAAATTGATTTACTAAAGGATATTTGTTTTTGTCAATTTTGCCTTTACTTTATGTTAATTAAAATTAAGTGTCATTATCATTTATCAGTGTTTCCATGGGGTCCCAAAATCGACCCAAGGATGCTCATGGTCGTCCATGACTGATCCAATATGGGTAGGATAAGTTTTAATATAATTTTGTATTATTATAATATGAACTACCCTATTTAACTTTAATCGCGGTAAATATAAGCCAAAAGTTATTATTCACCCAAAATTATTTACTTCATATTGTACCACATTTTACATACTGATATCAACTGTGTCTCTTGGATTTTTGAAATACAATTAACACAAGTGGTATAGTTATGTTTTATGAAAATTTTCAAATGCTCCTAGGAGTTGTGTAAAAGACGATAAAAAGTTCGATAATATTTTTATATATCTAAAATTATTATAAAATGACTCCAATTAATTACATTGATCTTATATAGGTATTATATATCTATTTTGATCTAAAATAAATTTAAATAAAATAAATAATTATTTAAATAAAAATTAGGTTTTAAACAATAACTTAGTGTTTTTCACTATTCATCAAAAATGGAATGTTTCCAGAAAAATACCAAAACATCACCCTAAGCTAATTATGATATTAAAAATTTAAAAATGAATTCAATTTTACCAATTTAAAAACATAGAAGTTTCATAAATTAATTTTATATTAATTCCTGTTGTCAAAAGAAAAAAGCGCATTTTTAAGAAATAAAAACTATTAAAAGATTAACCCTTTTTTATATCAAATATCAATGTGAAATTGCTTAAAATAACCATCATTGGATTAAATTGTAAAAATATAATCCAATTATACTTCCATACCATTTAAATTGTTAATTCAACAGTATAAATAATTTTGATTAAAAATGATGTTTTTAGTTAAAATATAGAATTTTTCACTATTCACCCAAATATGAACGTTATAAGAAAAACACCAAAATAGTATTGAAACTAAATTCATATGTCTCTCTTCAATAGAGGATGTTTATTTTGTCAAATAGAATATATAAATGTTTCAAATATTGGATTTCGAAAGGTTTCACCATTAAAAGGTGGTAAAATTTCATATTTTGAAAAATAATTCTTTTATCTGAAAAAAATGAATTTGTTCTTAAATTATATCTATGAAACTCATAATATGGATTCTAAAATTATAAGGATTATATAATGTTAAAAATTCAGTTAATACTATTCATAACCGCTTTTTTATGGATAGTTTGATAAGTTGCGGTGCGTTTGAACTCTGTGTTGCCTGTAGTGCAAGTTATTGAATTAATTTGAATAAATAACGTACTATGAAATCATGGGTCGTTACTGTCTATTATATCAGCTGGGATGATTGTGGTCTTAAAAATTCATGATAATAATTTTTACAAGATATTACTGATTGGGTTTTAAAAATGGAATCATTGCATTGTTTGTGACTGGTTAATGTTAGATGTTGGTTGATATATGTTTTCACGGCTTGGGATTTTTTCTAGTAGCATGCATTTCCAGTATGGATTTAGAGGGGATATAAATTTATAAATTTGATATTTGATTAGACTATGAAATATAATATAACAGAGGTTCTTCAATGATATTTCCACCATTGGATATATAAGACGAAATATGAGTCATCGGGATTAGTTGAGAGAATGTGTGTTTTTCCTACATCGTGGAAGTTTTGTCCTTACAACAAGACACACATGTGTAAAGGAATCATATTATTATTTTTTACCTTATATTTAACAAATATTAATAAAATTGACAGATACAATAGTTTATATGTTGATATATATTTTATAATTTATTATTATAGAAATATTGTTTAAATGGTTTTTCAATTCAGTGCTATAGTTATTGGGTGATAATTTTTAAGAAAAATATATGTTTGCAAAATATTATTGAACCTAAATAAAATATTCAGATAAATGAAGAATATGTTAAGTCGATCTAATAGCTGGTTGGAGTTCTTCTCAATAAGAAAACATAATCAAACTCTTTTGTCTTATGATTGTTCATTTGAGATCAACATTTTCCCCTGAATTATGAATCATTAAAAGGACATGGTATGAGTCCAATGTTGTTTTAATTATTGGTGACAAAACCACATTATTTTTATATTTTAAATTCCTACAAATAACATCTGGTAAGAAAAAAATTATATATGGATAGTAAATGGATATTATTGTAAGATGTTTCCTAAATAAGAATGTCTAAATATGTAAAAATGAAGTGAATAACTTGGTATAACATGTAAATGGGTACATGAACACTAAAATGGGGGTATTACAATATATATTTACGAGGTTCCCTCTAAGAAATTAGAATTATTAAACATGTAGTGTTTTATGATGTTATTACTTTCCATTGAGATTTAGAATGTTGAAAATGTATTCACACATGGATGATAAGTAATACTAACTTCTATAATGCATAAGAATTATTATTTTATCAAATAGAAGATATATATATTTTTTGAATAAAAATTGGAAAACAACTATGTGGTAAAAAAAATATCCATTTAGAAAATTCATTGAAACTATTAGGAAAATTATTCCTAAAGAATGAAATAGAGTTTTAGTGTGCTAATGTCCAAAATGGGGAGTTTAGCTCCATGGAATATTCCTTATTATGAAAAAATGATTCTTATCCAAAATATTTATAAATGGAATAAAACATGGAATCATGTGTGTTAAAATTCATTCAAACCATTTTTGTGCACTTTCACTAGAATGATATACAATATTCCCTTGTGAAAGCTTTGGTTAGTTGAAATTGTGTAAAACATATTGTATTTAAAAATAACTAAGTCATGGTCTGAATATAATAAAATATTTGAGTTTATATGATGTTATCACCTCATTTATGACTAAATAGATACTCATACATTATTTTTAACATCAAATCATATTTCAAAGTTGACAAATTGGTCCCCAAATGATCCAATCGATCAATATGATATGAAAAATTTGTGATGTAAATGATAGAGGTTTGTTTATTAGAAATTGAAATTTAAATTGAATTTTAAACAAAATGATGCTATTGATGTGGAATATATGAGAATAGGGTCGTGATGTATGTTATCATCAAGAAAATTAGGGGCTTATTAAAGAGAGATAGTGTAGTGGGGAAGGGAAAATTATATAAATAACACTTTTCACATTAAAATTTAAATAATATAGTATGATAAATTAAGAAATTCAAGTATTATAATTAGAGGAGAAAACATTTATTATTGAAATTAGAATAAAAACAATATGATAAATGGGGAAATGAATTTTATGTAATAATTAAAATGGTATTATGTGTTAAATGGGTCGGTAGTAAAATTTATTCTGAATATTGAATAGGTATGTGAAGAAAAGAATATTTTCTTGGTAACATCATTTGATGTTTTAGTATAATCTATAGAAAAATCGTGCACTGTGGTTATGAAATTTGATAATAGAATAATTGGGAAAAAATTGTGTTATTTTTATATAACGTGATCCTTAGGATACACCATTATTATTTTTATCTATGGTGGTGATTTTAGTTCTATTTTTAGTATTGGGTGAATCCAAATCATGTAAACTATCATATATTAGTTTTGGTTAGTGAAACAAATACATTAAGATTCCATTATTTATTTCTCTCTTTGTATGAGAGAGTTTTAAAATTATATCAATCAATCTAACAGGTGAATGAGGCTGATATCATAATAATTGAATGAAATTAAAAATCGAACAACTATTCACCAATTAACCCCTCTTAGTGAACCTACTATTTATTGGACCATCGCTATTATTATCAATTCTATTAGGCTCCCCATAAATATTTTAAATTTTTCTGTTTTCTACTATATTTTTTTTAAATACATATTATTTGTGTTCTTAGGGATGAATAATTTAGGATTTGTCCATGAATTATTATTTATGGTGTTCAAGATTGATGTAGTTGTTATATAAATTTTTATATTTGACATTGAGAATATTAATTCAATGAACCAAATGGATGTTCTCACAATCAATTGTAAAATATACAATATCTTTGGGAAAAAAATTATTCCTTACTTATCTTTTTTGGGTATAGATATTCTAGATATTGTGAATGATATATTTACACAGTTTTCACAAGTAGGCTAATTGAATCAAAATGATATAAAGAATTTAGATTTTGATGGATTTGTAATAGATACTATTATTATTTTTCATTTAGTGAAAAAAATTAACATTTTATGGGGATAAATACAGAATTACATATTTTAAACAAGCTAAAAACATATGAGAAAGAAATGCATTTGTCAGAGGGTGTGAAATGAATTTTTTTTCTAAATTAATAATGTTTTTATATTCATGAAAGATAATTAAATTGTAGATGCTCTATGAGGGTCAATGATTTAGTGAGAACCATTAGATTTTTCATTAAAATCATAATGATTTCGTAATAGTTTAATGTATGATCTTGAACTTTTCTATATATTTCGTGGTCTCATTTATAGTGTCTATTTATACATGATTTCAGTACATTTTTGGGATTTATCTCGGGCGAGTTTTGGTTGAAATTTGAGACTTTTTAGGTAGAATGGACGGTGGAGGGTTGGTGAAATGTTTTCTTAAATTATGCGTCCAGTGCAACAAACACTGTGAACCCAAATAGTGAGGATTCGCACACCTAGTGCATTGTTTTCCAAACTACATGCTCTCTTAAGAGATACCATGAACCCCCAAGCAGTGGTTCAAGGATAAGGACCATAGTTATGGTAAATCGTGTACCCTGATTTGTAAACCATGCATAAGGGATTTTAATCACCTGAATATTAGATATAAAATTTATTTATCTCCAATTTAAACCTTTATTTGGCATAAAATATACCATGGTATTGTGTTATGATTTTTATCCTCCATGATATATTCCAAGCCATTCCAACATCCAGTCTCTGAAATCTATAGCATTTATTGAATAACATTACCCCCATGTTATAAAGATCTAATCATGTTTTGTTTCTTTTCCATTCTTATTCTTCATCTATTGTTGAAATATTTTTCTTCCCTTTTTTGGTAATATCTAGATCTAGGAATATGGATCTATATTATTATTTTAGGTTTCTTGACTATTGGATATTTATTTATGGTTTATGATCCAAATCTTGTTCTTTAACATTATTCAATTGAAATTTCATGATTTCCATTGGTGGGTATTCATAATAAATATTAGGATGGGTGTTATATTATTCAAATCTGATAGTAATGATTTCAATTCACTTTATGTGATTTTTGAAATAATGGAGTTGTTTATAAAATGAATTTCTTAATAAAATTAATTAATTTTGTAATATATTATATAAATTAATTATTTAATTGGTGATAAATAATTAATGAAATAATAATCACTATATTTTAATTGTGGGATTAACAGAATAAATAATTATAGCGATAATTATTAGAATATTTAGATTGTGGAATATTATTAATTAATTGTTGAATTAATTTATGGTATTTTTTGTGATTATGAAATTGTGAATTGGAGTAACTAATTTTTAAATTTATTATGGGATATTGAAATTAATTCATTATACGAATTACTTGTTGGATTAATTAATTGATCTTTTTCTCGTTGTACAACCATCATTGTGATTAATTAATTATAGGATAAATTGGTGGAATTGAGGTTATTACATAATATTTTAATTAATTAATGGAATGTGTGGATATGGAATTATTGAGTTAAGATAATTAATTTATTAATTAATGGGGTGTTTTGGTACATGTGGTATATGTGATTTTATTTATACATCTGCATGACACAGATTCATGCTAAAAATACACTTACGTTATTGACTAAGAAAATAAATTAGGACACATAATGTTTCTCAAAATACTCATGGGGTACAAGCCAGGACATTCTAGTTCACAAGACATGAATTCAGTTTGTATGGGATATGCGATGAACCTCCAAATACCCATGTGTTGTGGGACACATACTAACACTCAAAATACCCATGGGGTGCTAGACATGATGTTCTACACCCATGATATTGACATTAGACTATGTTTCTAGTTACCCATGAAAATGAATTGAAATTAATGGATAATGAATTCCCATTTCATTATAATTAATTGAGAAATAATGGAGTTGACTATTTTAGAATCTGATATAGTATGAAGAAGGTATTGAGTTTTAGGTGTCCTAAGGAACTCAATGGTTTATATAGTTAAATAAGTAATAAGTTATAATTTTATAACTAATTAATTATGAATTTTATTTATATCAATATAAAAACACATACAATGTTATTTACTAGACATTGTTTTAAGCATCATTGGTGGTGGCCCATTAAGCTGAACACACACCCTTCTAAGACTGCCTGATTGGTACCCAAATACACATTATGCACACAAAAAAAGATAAGGTAAATGTCCCAATATTATAATAATGAGTTGGTATAGAACATGGATGAGGGACCTGGTCATTATTTTAGACCCTATTGGGATTTTAAATGTCTTTTCATTTGGGATTTAATGATTACATTGAACATGTACATTGGTGTGGCATATTTCACTCTTTAGTTTTGATTTCGTATACAATGCTTTGGTCATCGTGGGATAATGGTACTATTATGGTAATATCCTATTATTATTCTTATATATTTATTATATTGTTCTACATTAATAAATATGGTATTTTATTCCCAGGATCGGTATTATAACCCCATTACTATTCAATATTATCTAGTGTATGGGGAGGGACACCTTACGTTATGTGAATTACCAGACCATGGTACCGACATGTGGCACCTGTGTTAGGATGTTACAAAGTTTTATTAGAGGTGTATTATTTTAATTTATCTCTTATTACTATTAGGGAATGGTAGACTGGAAACTAGGTGAATTTAGGCCCTGATTAAGAGCTCATACAAGGATGTCACTAACCCATGAATGGTGTAAAACTTATGTATCTAGGGTGGGATTGTAGTTATTGAGATTTAATATTATAGTTGATGATATTTTACAATGGGTGATTCCCTTGGGGTGGGTTTCGATATTTTATTAGAGATTTATGGATATTTGACTCATGGGATATTAAGAAACGAGATTTTAGTTTGGATGAATCATTATCGGCACTCAAGATTTTTTTTGTGACCTGCTTCACTTTAGGCACACACAAAAACATATTGGGTTAGCAGCTGGACATGAATTTTTTTCCATTATTATGGAAATAAAATGAAAAGTTTCCTAATATGAAATTGAGAATTTGGAAATGATACATGATGAGAATAAATGAGTGTCTAAATTTAAACATGATTTGAGAATGAATATAACCTTTTTTTATATAGTGACTTAGGTGTAGTATGGTTGAGGTTATTTATAGAACCTTAGTTGTGAAAATTTGGAGCTTTCTGGGGAAATTAATTGTTGTGGAATATTTAATTTCCCCTAAATGTGTTAATGTTCTGAAATGTGTACTACTAAATGTGTTTGGAATTGTAGATATATGTGTTCACAATGAATCTTTCTAAAATTATTAAACGGGGATGTGGTAGAAGATACCCCACCAGTAATGGAACCTGATTCACCGATTGTGTCGTTTGACGAAGCAGGAGAGTACTAACAAGAGAAAATTTCATTATTCATATTTCTTATTAAAGGAAAAATTGAGAGGGTTGGGAGGGAGATGTTTAACTTGACATGGGAGTTTATAATTATGATACCTCTAATATTTACTACCTAGGGTAGACATGAGGGAGTAGAGTCCTTGATTGAGTCCATCCTGACTACACATGACCATTTGGATACCCCTACTATGATGAAGGATATGTTAGCTTCTTATATGTTGTGGGGATAAGAAACCTGTTGGTCGAAAATCTTGACGAGGCATGGAATTCTAGAGACAATGGAAGGAAAGGACTTAATGGAGATGTTCATAGACACATTTACTATAAGTGTCTTATGCAGGAAATAGTATCAAAGTTCATGATGTTGACATAGCGGAGTATGTTTGTGATAGAAAATGTGGGATGATTTAATGATTTGAAATTATTTTCTCTATCACTAGTTTAGAATGCGGCTACATTATATATTAAATTTTTGGATGGAATTAAGTGTGAAATTATGTCTTAGGTGAATAAATTTAGGATAGATATGTTTTCTGAAGCAGCGCATTAGTATCTCTTATCTGAGTGGAATATGGAAGAGGATTCCATTGGTGGACAACTATTTTCATGCATTATATTATTAGAAATGACGTATGAGGTTAGTAAGTATCACTATGATAAAGTTATCTCGTTCATTTTGAAGAAGAGTGGCTAGGGGTAAGTGTTAGTACTCATAACCATGACCATGTGTTTTTTTGATATCATAGTAGATTAGGAAACTAATATAAAAATTTTATATGACCACCAATGTAGTGATAATATAATAAAAAATACGGGATTGATACAATGGATTTACAGGAAGCTATATAATATAGGTATGGATGGAGGAGCTAGATAGAACCAGAGTGCACGAAATAGATATTCTTTAGCATAACAATTTGGTAGCTGGAGTTCTACTGGCCATGGTGGTAGAGGTTGTGGAAGATGTTAGTTATAGGAAAGAGCTCACATTATAGTATATTGGTGCATATCATGGATCTCAGAATACATCACATAGAATAGAGGTATGATAGTAACATTCCATTTAGCCTACACTTATAGATAGTGAGTTAAAACCATCGACATTGAGAGATATTATTCATGTAGCTTCTAAATTATCTAGTTCGTTATTTGATACTAGTATATATCATTCCATTATATTTTCACAACATGATAATGTTTTGAGCATAGTGGTGGAAATTGTGATTGTGGTATTGAAGATAGGCACGCCATTGAGAGTATTATCCCAAGACATATGTTTATTCAATGGATGTTCCCTCAAGGATTGGGAGTATCACATTCTTTGGGATATTAAAATCCATGAAAATTTGGTCTCTGAATTAATAGTGGCTATGGACTGGTTAGAATCATACTTGGTCCACATTGACCATTACCATAGGTGATGGTATGTTATTTCTCATAAGGGTGATAACTTTTTTCATCATGGGGAGTGGGATATCCACGTTGGCTGAGGATGGAAAATTACTAAGCAATTGGGAGAGAACATTTCATCGGTTTCTAGTCTATTATTGGATGATGGAGGTATAATGACAGATTTACATCAACTATCATTGGACATTTTTAAGGATGTCACTATAACAAAAATGACTTATTGCCATGGACCAGTATCCACTATTTAATTGATCCAGGGCAATAGGGTGTGATATAGAAACAACTATTTTTAAACCATGGCATTAGATTGAATATGTAAATGAGTTAGAGAAACCCATGGAAATAGTTCCTCAACTCTTTTACCCTCCGTTGAATCTTTAATCTACTACCCATGATCCCTTTGCTTGAAACATTCTCCCACAGACGATCATCCCACTCCCTTGGGATCATCCATACCCATCATTTCGCTCATCCCACTCATTTCTATGCCTCTACATCCATCCAATTTTCCTCAAGCTGCTCCACCTCAAGTTTCTCCTTCTCTGTCTTCTCCACCACCCACCACTCCACCTCGAGCAGCTCCACCTCAAGCTGCTTTTCCACTAGGAGCTCTGCCTATAACCTCTTCCCCTTTATACGACCCGCCTCTTTCTCCTCCGTACCCATCATTTCTCTTGTGCATACCGTTTTTCTAGATCCCGAATATATACCCTAGTTTTCAAGAAATATCATTCCCCCATGGTCTCCTCACTCCTCTCAATTATGTTCATACATCTACCTCCATTCGTGATCCTGACTTCTACCATATGGTTCCTCCAACAAACCACTCTAGGTTTCACCCTCACTTCGAACATTTTCCGATTTCAACATTTCCATCATGGTAATATATTGGTATTGTGGTTCTCTCCTATTAAAAATTATGTAAAAATCATTTGAATGTTTAACACTAATAATATGGATTCTATTACTAGTTCAACAGTGGGATTCAAATTATATTATATTATTATATTATATTAAGAAATGTAAGGAATTATTCATTCTTTTTTCTAGTATATTATATCCATTAGATGTATTGTACTTATTTAGTGTGCATAAAAAACTATGTATTTTCTTTATTTAACTCTATTTTTGATGACCCAATGATAGGTTTTGTCTAATTGTCTCCCATATATTAATTATTCATTTTTTGTGGAATTTTATTCAAATAAAATCTTGATGGATTATGGTCTGATAGTTTTCTAAACAATTTCTTCTCATGCAACTCTTCCATTAAATATCCAAACATGGGTGTGTGATAGTAATCATCATATTGAACATCACAATGTTCAATTTTCTCGAGTGAGTGATTTATACCATTACTGAGATAATATATTCTAGCTCATCCAATGTTTAAAAATTTTCATATATCATTTTATACATCCTTATCAGTCACATCAATAGTGATATAATTAACCACTTTATGTGGATGTTTCACAAACCAAAATAAAATTTGTATATATTTATCATCTAAATCTTGAAAATTTATCACATCTTTTGGAACATCTATCATGATTCATATAGTATCTTAGAAGATTAATCCAAGGATTTCTGGTAATTCCATATTAATTTTCATGTTCAAAATAGAAAATCACCAAGTAGTTGAATATTTTAAAATATCTCTAGTAAGTATTCAAATACTCATATTAGTTAAGTGATGGATCTATTTACTAATTTTCAATCCACTATTATGGGATCAATATATCCCATATCCAATTTCATATCAACTATACACTGAATTATGTTAATTATGGATACCAAATCTATTTCATTAAGAAATATTATTTTCATTTTAAACTGATTGTGAATTCTGTTACGATGGGGATCCTTAGGCAAAAATGGGATATTTTGTTCAATTGAAACAAATTAATTTTCTATACATGGAAGAATATAAAACTATTCAAGAATCCTCTTAATGTGATAAAGTTTTTATTAAACTTATTATTTGAGGAAATATTAGAATATGATTCATAAAATGGAATTAAAATTATAACATTATAAATCAATTCAATAAAAAATTAGTAGAATTTATCTCTATTAATATCTCGTTCTCTACCTATTTTTGAAGATTTTGAAAGTGAATTATAATTATTTTCTTCTTTATTATATATCATTATCATAAATATCTTGGATATTTATTCATTACAAATTCTAATTTATCAGTATATTCATTAAATTAGTGCTTTAATTTTTCATTTCTTTCATCTCATTTTTTAACATTTTCTTCCAACTATATATAATCTAATTTATCTTTTTAGTCTCTTTACCATCCCTTCCCTTGAAAATTTATCCTCATATTCTGTTAATATACTTGAATATATAAATTGAATTTTCCTGAATTGTATTAGGAATCATCCCCTTATACATCATTTTCTATTTTCATGAAATCCACCACATATTCATTATTAGAATATTTATTCTGGAATGACTTCCCAAAATTAACTAATCAGGACTTGAGATGATTTTATTTAGTGAATTTAATTAAAACCATTCTTGATTTTATTATTTTATATCTCATATATATATATATATATATCATTTTGTTCAATGTCACTATATCATATAGGGATGACTTTGAATATTTATTCCCTTATATTATATCATGATTCCTTTATTGGATTTTTTAATTCCCATTAACTATAGAAGGAACAACTTTTATATGATGAAATTACTCATTCCAAGAAATAATTTGGTATTTATACCCTCAGGGTTTATAAAAATATTATAATGGATTATATCTCACTTAATGTGTCATATAGTTACCATTTTAATATACTTCCTCAATTTGTTCTATTGGAGATGTTGTTGAAAGAATGTTTAAATTCATGAAATTAAAGGAAGTGTGATTAAAACTTCCCTAGTTTATGAACTCCACATTGCTACAATATGAAATCAATATGATAATTTGAAATTATTTTCATTCAATTATATATATATTTTGGCTCCAATAAACTATCACTGAATTTTTAATTGACATATTAATATACCTATGATTATATTTTAATGAAGGTTCATGTTGAATATATTTTAATTGTATTTTAGTTTCTTTTCTATTTTGTCAATATAATATATTCTTATCTCTTATTAAATATGGATTTAAGCTATTATATTAATAATTTCATTATGTAATTTCGTTAAAAGTGAGTGAGAATGCAAAAGAGGAAGTAATTTTAAGTATTTTTTTGGAAAACTTTCCAAATTTATATTGATAATTTTCATGTTTTTTAGTACAAAATTTGATATTTTGGTTCACACTTCAATGGTTTGTAATATATGGTGAAATATACTTGTAAATTCAATGTGTGTGAATTATAATGTATTCATAGTGTTATATTCCTTTAAAAGCAATACATTTCTTTTTTATTATATCATTTAGTATGGAATACACCTTAATATATGTAAATCCATTGATATTCCACTGAGTTAAAGACATAATTTTTTTTGTGAAGTCATTGATTAATAATAAGGAAACATCTAATGAAATCCCATAAATGGTAAGAATGTTATAAAAATGATTTTATTTTAACACATAGTTTCTCTAATTTGGTGAATTTCAAATTATTTATGGGTTTCAAATGGATTGTCTCACCTTTATTATATAACTCCCTCTCTTTGTTTTCTTCTCCTTTATTATACCTTGGTGTGGTTCTCATCAATGTTGGTATTCACTCCACATAGTCAAGAGAAGTTATAATTATTACACATGTAAAACAACACAATATATCCTCCTTAAACTCCATTAACCTTGCATAGTTGGCCATAATTTCTAAAATTATTGTTTTATCGATATATCAATATTTTTAATTTATTAATTAAAGTATTTTTATTAGAATATACAAGGACTCACCATACCCCTATAATCTATCCATGTACTCCATGTCTCTTGAAAACTCAATAATACATTATGTTACCTTTTAAATATTTCATCATTAATAGCTCTAAAACATCACTCAAACTTGTTTTTTGATTACTCACAATATATATAATGCCATTTTTTAACTTTTAATGAACAATATAAATTATTTCATTAATTTTAGACCAAAAACTCCATATGGATCCAGTACGGTATATGTTAAGTCCACATACATTTCCAAAATTGTGGTGTTGTATTAAAATATCTTATATATAGATCACAGGTTGGTGTTCATAAACTTCATGGAATACACAATAAATTTTGATTCATTCACTATTCATGGATGTTGATATATATTTACTTTATTTTTTTCATCCCTTAAATTTTTTCCTTCTAATTTGGTTGATATCACTAGTTGGATCAACTGAATATTCATATCCTATAAAAATAGAGAATGTAAACATTTTAATAAAGACTGAATGTTTCATTGTTTCAATATTTAATAAAATTGGAATTTTTTTAAGTTGTCTTAATAAAAATGTCTCTTAAAAAATATTATAAAAATACTATTTTAGTTCCCATGTATTTTATTGCATTCAGTGTAGGCATGCTTCACTATTATAATAATTCATTTTTTATAACATTTCTATTAGATAATATTACATAATATAGACCCATGAGACATTACTTAACTAATTTTTTTATGGAAATATTTGAATTTTGTGTTTAGACATGTTTATTATATCTCGTTGCAATGCTATGAGGCATTAAAATGCATTCAATGTATTGGGATAATTACTTTACAATGTTCTATATTCCATTATTTTGTGTTTTTTATATCCTATTTAGCATAATATTTTATTCATGATCCTTGATGTATAAATAATTAGTATTCCATTACTCATTCCATGGGTATAGAGTGTATTTTTAGTAGCGAAAAAGGTCATTCAATGCAGTTTATGGTATCCAACTGTATTGAAATATTCTAAGGATTTGTTTAAGAACTATTACCACTACTTGATAATAAGAAATATAGTTAGTTTATATGTTATTCAATAGTTAGGGATAAATATATTGAATTACTAGATTGTATAGGGTCATATTTAGTATTGATTTTAGAAAATAAACATTTTATTGATATGAAATTCCTATGACTATAATTAGTGATAATGGTTCCCAATTTAAAAATAGTCATTTTAGAGAAATAATTAAAAACATAGGATACAAACTCATGAAATTAACAACCTATCATAAATATCTTTATTGGTGATCATATTGTAGAAAAAAATGAATTAAGGGGTTTCATGAGAAAACATTATTAAAATCAAGATATGAATGAGTATATATATGAGAAGAAACAATTTAGTTATAAACAACAACTTATAAATGACAAATCTGTATATCAATATCAATATTTTTATTTAGAAACATAATTTTAGTTTTTTGATAGGATTAATAATTGATATTTTTGGGCCATGATGGAATTGAACATATATTACATGAGTGCATTTGAGAGAAATTTATTTCATTTTAGTTAGTTGGAGGAAATAATAAGGTATCCATATGAATATAGAGAAATTATTAAAGAGAAGTCAATAATTTATCATGAAATATTAATTCAATATAATAGACTCAACAAATGATAGAAGGTCATATTATTCAATTTAATACAAAAACTATATCTAGGAAAACTAAAGTCTAGATTGTCCATACATTTTAAGTTCATATAGGTATACCAAAATGGAGCTATGAAGAATACTAAAGGAGAAGGAGAACCATTCATAATGAATATGAAGAGAATAAATATAACCCTTGATTGGAATTCAGTCATGAAATCAAACGTTAAAAGGGTCATAGAATAAAGATGCATATAATGTTTTGTTGTTGACTTTGGAATGAATTGAATTCCAAATACACACCGCTTTGATGTCTATGAGCTTCCATTTCCCAATGTATTATCTTAAGGGATAATATAAATATAATAATACTTTTAATTTTTCTCATTCTGTTTGAATATTTTTTATGTATTTTCTGAATAGATATTCCTAAAAACTTATATAAAACCATAAAAATTATTTTTGGCAAAATATGAAATTATAGTAGTCAAAGTTTATCATATCTTCACCATTTTATAAAATGTACATTAGTAGAATGTGAAGCATTGAAATTACTATTATATCATGAGTGATTTAAGGAAAACCAGTATAGACATAAGCTTGAGTACATACACTCTAAATAATAGCATACTAACTATTGTATTTTCAACTATATGATATCAGTCTAGACATTAAAACCATATCAACCTTATGAAATGTTTTCGGAATAATATGATTTTTATGCCTAAAGCGTACTATTACAAAATTACACACTAAAATAAAACATTATGGGATATACCATAACTTTATTAATTGGGTTTAATCTCACTCTATCACCCATGCCCCCCATGAAATATATTATACACTTATTAGAAATGAAAATAAAAAACTGAAGTACACTTCAATCCAACCATTAGAGTTTTTAACAATACATTGAACTCCTATACACCATAGATAAATGTAATTATTTCATTTGAATTTCACCATTTGTCTTCCCCTATTAAATATAAATGCAATATTAGGAAAATGATTCTCTCTATTGTTGATGCTATCTGATGTAAGGTTTTGTCACTTAGTGTCCACCTTTCTGAGATAGTGCATTTTGATGTTTGTGGACCCAATCCCTGCATTAGTAAATTCGTCTACCATTATTATATTTCTTATTGGTGATTTGACTTTTGATATTTATTGCATCCATATATTGAAAATACGGACTTATCCTTTTCATGTGTTTGGTTCCTATAAAAATATTGATGATTTTAAAAAAGAATTACTAAATCTTTTATGAAATGTGTGATTTTATTAATGTTTTTGGGGTTAAAAAATGCACCATTAGTGTATATGGACTTGATCATCTTTATCATCCATATGTACCTAGATTAGTTGATGGTAGTTTCTATTGATAAAAACTTGGTGTACACCAAGAATAATGAATATAATTTTCAACACCATGACAATGTCATATGTTCACAATGATAGCCTTAGAAATATTCCAAGCTATCTCTGTTTTATTTTTGGACAGATTAAGTACGTTTTTTGGGTAATATAGTCTCATAAAATGGTGTGTTAGTGGACAAAAAGAAGGTACGAGTAGTTTTTTCTTTTGAGCAGACCATGAATTTATTCGATGTTCATAGATTTATTGGGTTAGATGGATATTATTGGAAATTCAACCTACACTTTTTCGTTAATGAAAAACTACTTACAAAAATGATTAGGATGTGAGTAATGTTTGAATGGTTAGTAGTTTGTTATAATTTCTCCTAGGTGTTGAATAATCACTTTATATCGTCTCTGATCGTTATAATTTTTTAGCTTTGTCATGAGTATATACTGTTTTGTGATTCTTGTTGGATCATACATGGAGCTGTGTTTATACAGGAATATCTTGTTATAGATTATTGGCAATGGATGATGAGTCCACAAGAATAGAAATATTCTATGCATGATCTTGAGTTGGATATAGTTTCTAGTGATTTAGTATTTAGGATGAATTTATCTATTAGATGAGAATATTATTATATATACAAATAAAAAATTCATAAATTATATAATACCCCAATGAGATTTGTAATATCAAAATGTGAGGTTGGGTTGCGTATATGAATTAATTTGATTCTGAAATAGTATATATGTCTAGAAAGGGGAATAATATTACATATTCTTTAAGTTATATAATCTAGAAATATGTAGTTTATGAGTTTAGTGATTAGTGAAAATGATGATTGTTTTAGCTGAGATTAATGTTGTTGTGATGTAGAGTCAAGATCGGATGACTCTCATACAAGTTTTAGTAGAGTCCACACTCATGAGATGGATCTGGGACATGATTTATTAGGATCTATAATGTTTATCATTGATGTAAATACATGATGGTGGGGAGGTACCTTCATTTTGGAACATCGATGAGGATGATATCATATATTTCAGAAATTGGGTAATTGTGCCTTTAGGCATGCAGGGGGATTTTATGCGTGAAATTCATACCTATATGTGGGATGTATGTCCTTGTGTGACCAAAATGCAATGTTATCAATGAAGAAAGTTTTGGTGATCAAAGATGAAAAAGGAAATTTCAGGTTTTGTGAAACGATTTTATAACTATTAGCATGTAAAGGGTGAGCATCCATGATGTGGTGGTTTTTGGTAGCTATATCCCATTATATAATGGAAGTGGGATGATGTGACTATTCACTTTTTGGTGGGTATTCCATGATAACCTCAGAAGAAAATTTTTGTCTCGGTGGTGGTGGATTGTCTGTCAAAGGAAGCAAATTTCAAGCCTATATGGGACACTTTATTTGTAGAGTAGTTGAGATATTTTTTTAGAAAATATCATATCTTCATGGGGCACCACAAACTATTGTCTTAGACTATTATTCACTTTTTACATCATGATTTTGGATCTCAAAGAGAATGTATTTCCTGAAAAGATCAGTTTAATAGTACAGGTGTTGTTTACCCTGGGCTTGTGCAAGAAGAAAAATGGGATAATGAATTGGATATAAGTGACCAATGGAATGAAATTTTGACTCATTATTTTATAGATGCTTGGGAGTATGTCCTGAGGATGAGTTGTCATATGGTAGGGAGATTGTAATATCCTAACCATTTTTAGAGATCTCTCAGGATCATTTATAGGTATTATTTCCCCATATTTTGTGTTCTTTTGGTTTGGTTTGTAACTAGGTTGAGTTTTATTGTAAATTTTAGAATTATTGATGTAGTATGTGAAATTCATGGTGCTACATGGTATTCCCAATCCATGTGCCCCATAAAAACATTCTATTCAATCTTAAATAGATAAGAATATTATGGCTAGCGCACAGTTTTACAATTTATGTGTCCTCTATGAAGAGACCATGCACCCCCAATAAGTGGAGCACAGTTAAGGTGCACTATTTTCGGAATCTATGCTCCCCTAGTATCAAACCATATATACTGGATTTTAATCCTCTATCAATTTGATTTTAAAATTTTTGGGCCCCATTTTAACTCATATTTGTCCATAAGTTGACACCTAATGTCATTCTATGATTTCAGAGACTATTAAATAGATTTTAAGCCAATATGAACTCTATTCTTCATTATATGAATCCCATATAGAAGATCACCACCCATCCCAGTAAGAAAATCCGTTCCTATGTGGTTTCCTTTCTCTTCAGGTTCTTCATCCGTACATTGAAGGGTTATTAATCCCTATTTTTTGGTTAGATCAAGATATAGGAATGTGGATATAGGTCATGAATTGTGGGATCATTATTGTTCAATCTAGATTTAGGGTTTCAGATCATGAACCCATTCTACGTCATTATTCCATCAAAATATGGATTTCAATTGGCATGTGCTTTCATCATTTTTGAGGTTGCTGGTCTATTATTCAAACCCCATAGTCATGATTTTAATTGTGTGTGTGTGTAATTGTTTAATTTAAAGGGTTATAGAAACATAATTTCCTAATTAAATTAAATAATATGGTAATTAATTTATGTAATAGTGGATTTGGGGATAATAAATTAAAGAATTAATTATCTTGATGTCGTAATTGTGATTTATTTGAGAATAAATAATTGTTTTGATCATAATTGGAATACAAAAATTTTAGAATCGTATTAATTAAATATAATGTTAGCTAATGGGGTCATTAATGATTTTGAAATTTTGAATTGATGTAATTAATTATTGAATCATTTATGGGATACTGACATTATTTAATTTTATAAATTAATTGTCAATTAAATTAAAAGTGGTTTTTATCATTATAAATCCATTAATGTGATTAATTACTTATTGAATTAATTAATTTAATTAAGGTGATTAATTAGTTGTTGAATTAATTAATGAAATGATATGGATATGGAGCTATTGAGTTGGATTAATTAATTTTAGAATTTATTAATGTGGCATTGTGGTATATATAATATAGGTGATTGTTTCATATAAAACTATTGGACATATAATGATGCTCTAAATACATATATGTGATCCACTGAGAAAAAATTTGGGATCACATATTGATTCTCCAAATACTCACAGGGTCCTCAACATGATGTTCTATGACCCACGGTAGGCATTCAAATTGTATTGGATATGGAGTTGTGCTTCAAATGTTCATGGGGTGTGGGATATAGACTAATGCTTAAAATAACCATGTGGTTCTAGACACGATGTTCTACTCCCATGAGATTTGAAATGGACTAAGTCTCCAAATAAATATGGTAATGAATTGAAATGAATGGATACTGACATCCCACAAAATTATAATGAATTTTTTATTTTATGTGTGGACTGGTTCAAAATCTTGAACGAGCTGAATTAGGTATTTTGGTTCAAGTGTCCTTGGGAATTTGTTGGTTTATGTTGTTAAATAAATTATAATTGATAATTTCATAATTTTTTACTTATGAATGGTATATAATTATTTATACAACGTCATACACTATTATTGACTTGATATTGTCTCATATTTCATTAATGGTTTCGTTCATGGTTATACTCACATTCTACGTGGCTACCTAATTGTTACCAAAATATACTTTATGTTTGAATGAAATGAAAAGGGAAATGTCCATGTATTTGAGGGATAAATTATGGTGGAGCATGGATGAGGGAACCATATGTTGTTTGAGAACTGCTTGGTAGTTTCCATTGTCTTTACTATTGGAGTTTCTTGTTGACACTCGACACATTCTATGGCATATAATATTTTACTATTCCAATTTGGTATTGTATTCCATGCTTTGGTTATCATGTTATATTGGTAAAATTCTAGTTATATCATATTGTTATTCATATTATTTTTTCTATTTTTATTCTTCAATAAATAACTGTATAATCTACCCATGATTGAAATTATATTATAACTGCTAGTGAGTAGCCTCTTTCGTACGAATAGGCACTCCCAAGATAATGTGATGAATTAACTCGGGGCACCGGCATGTAGAACCCAGGCCAGGATGATGCATTGATAATATACCTAGTATCATTCTTGGTAAATTTTATGAAACTTATATGGTTTTTGAGGACAATGATCATGAAAATGTTATTTTAAATGACATCAAAAATATATTTTTTAAATATGGGTTGATAAATGAATGAAAAATATAAGAAGATTGTAGACAATAAGTAAATATAATCCTAATCCTGGAATAATGAAATGACATCAAGGAATATTTAAAATGTTTAAAAAAATTAGAATGAACATAAAAAATAATATTTTAATTAAGTTGTCTTTTTCTAGATAAATTAATTAATATAACACAACTCAATATAGTTTTTACAGATGAAGAGGTATATTTCAAGGAAAAATTCAAGTATTATTCTTCATTTATGGGTGTATTATAAATTTTATAGAAATTTATATAAATCATGAATAATATAATTTATAAAATGAATCAAAGTTAAAAAATGATTTTTACAGGAAAATTGCAACGAATTTTATTAGAGATAAAACATAATTTAGGAGATCAATAAATAAGAAATAATTTTCAATAAAAAGAGTAATTTTTCCATGGGAAATGAAACATCTCATGATGGTGGATATATTTCTCATTTCATAACCAGTAATGGGGTGAATCCATTCATTTAGCTATTATACATCAAGGAGTCAGGTGGTGAGTATGGATTGATGTAAGACGAGGTCTTATAATGATATGATAAACTAGTATTTGAATATAAAAAAGAGTTTGTGTTTGTGATGAAATTGAATAAGATTATTTATAATGATGTTGAATTGGTGAATGAAAAGAGGATATTAGATATTTCATACAAAAATGTTGAATATTATAGTACTGAATACATAAAAAATTGTAGATGAGTTTCTCTTAATGGATATGGAAGTTAAATAAAAACTCATGAACACATAGAATATGTTTGAATTTGTGAATTTGAAAAGTGTTTCATCAGAGAAATATATTTAACTTCTCATGGTGAATTTATAATAGAAATAAATAAATATATATATATATATATATAATTAGATATGATTTTTTGAATCCTAACTATGATGTTGGAGGTGTCTCAATGATCAACAACTTGTTTTAGATAATGAAATTGTTTGAAATTTTACAAATCAAAAAAATTGTACAATTTATTAATGGGGATCAAGAAATTATTAGAGAAATGTTTTTTACCAAAAAAAAGTAATGATAATTGAATAAAAACAAACTATATATTACTATAAAAAATATTATAGAAATAATAATTTAATTAAAAATAATGAATTGTGTCTAAATAAAAATATTTTGGAAAATATTTTATAATAAATAGTAAAATTTTTGTGTATCCTAGAGTATTGATTAATCATAATGTGGTATAATTGAATTTCAAATTGTTAAATTATAGTGAATTGTTTTTGCTGAAAAGATTAGATGTTGTTTAGGATGATGGGAATTTTTAATCATTTGTGGTATTTTGAATGATATGAGTATATGATGAAATGTTTTTGGTTCATAGTAATGGCATTTAAATTCAGAATATGTGATTAAAAGAACAATTATTGGGGGAAAAAAGTATTAAAAATTGGCAATGTCAGGAAGAATTCTACTCAATTACATATTTTCATTCTGAATAATTTATTTGATAGAATGAATGAAGTGTTCATGTGATTTGACCAAAAATTTCATATTCAAAAATAATTTCTCATGAACATTCCAATTCAATTTAGTCCACAATAAATGTAAAATGTATCATTAATAAGAGATTACCTAATTAACAGAGGGATGGGAAAGATACCTTGCATGATTAAAATAAGATTTGTTGAGAAGTATTTTGATATTATTAAAATAATATTTAGAGGAAAAAACTATCGACTACAAAGGAATGATGAAGGAGAGGTCTCTATAAGAATAAATAATGTAATAAAATTTAAAAAAGGTTATTTCATTTCATGATAGCAATGTAAATATCGTAAAAATGAATAAGTCATGTGAACAAAGAAGAATGAAGGTTTGACATGTCATTTTGAATACATTAAGTAGAACATGTGTTATCGTATTCTAAAATCATATTTTATGTATAATTATGACGATCAACATAGATTTTTAAAAAGGTATTTAAATACCTTTTCATTTAGGCCAAATAAGAATTCTCTAAATTATGTCATCTCTGGCCTTGATTTGATGAATCTTTCCCATCTTGCACATGTTGTGTTTGATTTTTGTGGAAAAATTGGTACAAAAAATATAATATTAACTAAATTAAACAACTAAATGAATTTAAATGGTGGATAAAACTAAATAATTCTATAACATAATGAAATATTTTATACTTAAGGATTGAGAGATCTCTAATTTAGGGGGAGAAAGTATTTAGATAATAAATTTTAGAGGGGTATGTTGTAATTTAGTAAGTAAAATATCTATACTATTTGGTGAGAATGAATATGAGAACAAAATATATTTAGGATTAAAGGATATTCTATAAAAATGTATGTTGGTTTGATTTTGTATTAGTATCTATAGTAATTAATGGTTGTAAATAAATGAATGCATGCCTCTTTTAATGGAATTTTTTTTTGTCCTATAATAATGATTTCTATAATTTTTTTTCCACACGTAGTATTAGAATTATATAATGCTTAACCATTACTATGCGTAATTAATTATAAAATGATTTACATTCCGTGGATTAAAAAATGGAGTGATTTTTGAATCCAGGAGATATTTTTGTAAGACTTTTGATCCCATGTAGAAGAATTAGAGAAGTGAAATAGAGATGAAGTTGATATGATTAATCAATTCAATTTTTTGTTAAAAAATAATTCATATTAATATTTAGCTATTTCATAATTTTTCATTTGATGTGATGTCTTTTCCATGGTTTTGAAATAATTTGAAGAACATGGTAGGTGATAGATGATGTTTTATATTTAGGGGACACATTATTTTATGTTTATATATGATATAAGAATAGATATTTTTTGAGGAGATATAATTTTATGGAAAATTAGGACATAGTTATTCTTGTATTTAATTGTATGAGGAAGATTATATTCCTATACCATGGTGCATTAAATATTATGGAATATCAATGGAATGTAGGGATTTACCATTAATACGTGTTGTAAATGATACATTAAGATATGATTTTTCATTTGAGAAAATCAAGGCTTACACATATTGTGTTATAAGTCATTGTGGTTATTGTACTAGTTATTGAAATGGGGAAATTAACTCATATAAGGTAGATATGTAAAGAAATCATCTACAATGTAATTTTTTTTGTTAAAAATGTGGTATTATGTAATATATAAAATGGATGGGGACCATGTTCTGTTTCCTATATAGATGATGTTGGTAAATTTCCATGAAACAAAAATAATACTTATGATGAGTGAATGAAATTTCCTATAATTTCACTATTTTTCTAAAAAAAGTGTCCCATTCTATCAAACGATTCATATTTTGAAAAAGGATCCCAATATGAAATTTAAAGTAGAGTACGTGTTGTGACATGAGGTGTGTAAAGATAAGTTTAAAATCATTTATGATAATTTGATATTATGAAATTTAAAACACTCTTGGTTAAATAGATAGAAATGTTAATTTTTTAAAACATATCATGGTCAATAATGTTGATGTTTTGGTTATAAGAGAATCACATATTTTTAGTAGATACAATGATTGTATCAATATACAAATTAATGTATTATCATACAATAATTATAATTTCTCTTCCTATATAAAAAGTTATTAGAGAGATATTAAATGGTATAATTAATGAAAATGATTTAATGTAATTCATGATGTAGATTAAATAATGTTCATGATTTGAATTTGAATGTGAAATTAAAATTCAACAATGAAGATGATATTTCTACTATGTATATTAAAAGAAAAATGTCAATCAAGAATATTTATTTGAGGGAACATAATTGAATGTATTAAATATATATAGGGGTTTATTTATGAATTATTTATTTAATGAATGTTATTTATATTGATGGACTCAATGAAAATAAAATTATTTAACTAGTAAATGTTTTTTAAAAGGTAGTGAATTCTTACATTAGTAAAACAAGTATTAAAAGAAGATAAAGATCATAATAGTTATTTTGTAATATGTATAGTTGTATGATCTAGTGAGTATGATGTATTTAGAAAAATTATTTTCAAAAAACTGTTGTGGTAGAACAATAAAATGAATACGATACATTAATATAAGAAATAATGATGATCTGTAAACACATGGATTTTCCATGTAATTTTTTTAATTATATGGAGCTTAGGGAGAGGAATGAGGACTGATTGACCATGAAACAATGTTCTAAATAAGTGCTTAGATGAAAACCCCTTGGAAGAAGGAGCCAGTTATAGCAAGAGGTGACGGGTGACATCAAACCATGAACCGAAAGAGGATGTATGAGTGGCATCGTTGGAAGCGTGTTGTGGGAAATGTGAACACAAACACATCCTTGATCGCGTGCATCCTCCAACGTTTTTGAGTTTGGGATTGGATTATTGTTTCATTCAAGTGATTATTAAATTATTTAATCCTCCCTTTTGATTACAAGTGATCCTGGAGGGCTCAATCTTAACAAACATGCACCAGACCCACTCTTACATTGCTACCCTCACATTCTTCGGGGAATACCAATGGTGCGGCGACACTGACTAGCTACGATGGAGGTGGCGGGCCATCGTGAGCCACAAGAGGAGGTCATGAAAATATTCCATGGCGGTGAGATTAGTGGCTGGCACAGGTTGGCCACAGGGGAGGTATGGCGTGACCAGCGCACAACCGGTGAGCAAGGGGCCGTGGCCAAAGCCGTGGTGGAGGAGGAACTCGTGCTTTTGGTTGGTAATGTGTTGACCAGGTGATGCCCATGTGTCCCCAAGGCTTTACGAACTGAATGGTCATACAACTTTTCATGAAAAACGAGGGTCTCACCCTCCATGTCGGCTAAGGCAGGCCCCGCTCTAGCTTGGATGTGCCACATGAAGGTTGCGCATCACCACGAGCCGAGACTTGATCCACCACGAGCCGGGTCGGCCTCCACCTCGAGCCAGACCATGCTCCCCCTTGGATCAGGCCGCCCCTTTGCGGGAAGGGCCAGACCATAGCCCAGTGGGCCGAGCCCACCGTGGCCCATCCCATTCTGGTTGGGTCATCCCGAATTGTGTCGGTCCGACCCATGCCAGCTCAGGTCGGACATGACCCTGGCCCAACCGGATCCAAAAAAACTAAAGGGGCCATCTCTTAAAAATCAAACATCTATTTAATAAACAATATGTGGCTCTAGGTTCTTTGTATTGAGGTGGTCCTTTTTATATAATCCACTTGAGATTTGGAGAAATTTGTAGTATGGCTGGGTTGGATCAATACTAAATCTAACCTGGCTATCAGAATGAAAACACATATAACTCCTAGACCTAGAGTCCAATTGACACACCGTCTTTCTTTTTGGAACCACCGTGACATGGTGGTATTTTGGGTTACGCCTTTTTAGATCATAGTGGTGGTAGAGGTATGACTGATATCTCTAGGGGAATATTTTCAGAACGTGAGTGCACCAGGTGTAAGGAATCTTTTGGCTGGATGTAACGTGAAAAAGAATATCAATCCTAAGATGTTCAAAATCAATCGATCCTATGTGTTTCAACATCTATCATATATTTTGTGGGTTATAACTCAATGATCTTGTGTGGGTCAGCACATACCGATTCGGTGTGGGTCAGCGCATACCAATCCTGTGTAGGTCATCGCATATCGATCCTGTGTGGGTTATATAATGTGTGGGTCCGCGAGGTTTATTACCTATCGTTCTTGTGTGGGATAAAAGAAGTTCCTATTAACAAAATAATTTGACCAATCTTACGACTAATCATTTTTACATCTATACTTATGTTATATTGGATTGTGATCTCATGTTTTATCTTCATGGTGTAACATGCATGGTACATCAATGTTCATGGTGTAACTTGTGTGGTACTTCTATCTTTGTGGTTTTACCTATGTGGTACTTCTACCATCGTGGTGTTATCTCCATGGTGTTACCTATTTGGTACTTTTATATTCATGGTTTCACCTATGTGGTACGTTTAGCTTTGTGGTGTTACCTTCTTGGTGGTATCTTCGTGGTGTTACATGTGGGGTACTTCTATCTTCATTTCCTTACCTATGTGGTACGTCTATCTTTGTGGTGTTACCTATATGGTTCTTCTACCTTCCTAGTGTTATCTCCATAGTTTTACCTGTGTGGTAGTTCATTCTTCATGCTGTTACCTATGTGGTACTTCTACCTTCACGGAGTTACCTTCATGGTGTTATCATCTTGGTGTTACGTTTTGGTAAATCTATATTAGTGGTGTTATTTGTGTGGTACTCATGTTTTTTTGGCATTACCTTTGTGTTATTCATCACTCAGGTATGATTTGATTATATCTTTATAACAAAGTCCTATTTATGGTCATATATCTAAGTAGAGTTGATGTCAATCGCTTCGTGCTTTAGAAGGAGGTCTTGCTTTGTTTTTTTCCCATTGTGGAACACTGGGAGACCAACAGGGTCATGGGGTCCCTACTAAGTATCATTATAATGACCCCTGTATAGGCTACACGAGTACCATATTGTGTCTTGTGTAGACAACATACACCATTGATTGAGGCAGAGGGATCCAGGACTAGATTATGCTCAGAGGTGGACCCTTTGGTGTGGTGTGACACAGAAACTACTAAAATTCATTTATACCTATCCTTTAGGTAGGATCATTGGTGGATGATCCTGGATATATTTTTCACTTTTCAGTTGTATTTTTACATTTCAGTTGTAATTGTACTTTTTTGTTAGGCTTGTATTCTTACCCCTTTACCTTCAAAACACTTTTACTACAGGTATTTACTTCATTGTTTCTTCTTTTTGTGTTCTTGTACTATGTTTCCATACATGTTAAATATGCATTTCTTCCATATTTTATGATACTTCTTTCCTATACTAGTCTTCAGCCCATGTCCTACATACGATGGGCTTGGGGTAGTCACAGCATGGGCCCCAAGGGACGGGTCGTGGCGAAGTGGTATTAGAGGATCCAGTTCTACTGAAGATATATGACTCTGATCATTTAAACATACCAATTGTGTTAAGTGATATGAGTGTGGTTTTAAATTGTAGGAGTCCAGTTTTGGTACGACATCCAACATTTCCATACACCAAGACCCTGAATTTTGAATTCTGACTTAGTGCACGAAAACCCTGATTGCGTGTGTTTTGGATATTTTTTTTCTTGGTTTATTTGGAGTCAGATCACCAGGTATAACTTAATGACTCTAACAAACCGTTTTCTTATTAGTTTGCTGCTTTGTTGAAAGCAAACAAGGATTCCCGATAGAGTAGAAAAATATGGCCCACTGAGTGAAGCGGTCTTAGTACATGGCCCTCTACCGGCGGTAGCACCCTCATGTGGTGTACCACCTATATCATTTCGTATTGTTAAAAAGTTACAACTGGAGGTTCTGGTGATGGAAACATGTAGTCCAAGTTCAATAAATGTGTTTCACTACCAGATACCATTCAGGTTTCGAGGTGAGCCCGGCTGACAGGCATCTAAGGGCTGACATGACGAGGTGATCGAGCTTCCAACTAGCAAAATCACTATTAGATCAGATGGCGGTCATGGTAGAGGGCTTTATACGTGGACCAATAATACATTGATAGGGTTTATATTAACCTAATATTGTGAATATGTGACATTCTATGTACATTCTTGAGAACCATTCTTAGAGAAGGGGTTGTCATGATGAAAATATCTAAGGTTTGAGTGTTCCCAAGAGCTTATACAGCTTCAAAAGAATTACATATTGGTAGTTGATTATTCATTGAGGCATACTAACCATCCAAGTTACTCGGCGAATACTGTTCGGGTTGTGCTTCAGGACTTGGTCCGCCGATCGAGGTACGTTTAGGGACATTCAAGCCAACGCTTTTCCACTATGAATTCATATTTATTATGATAGGGTTCTAGAGAGAATATTTATTTTTGAATATTCATTGGCTGAGCATATACAACCAGTGATTGTTATTAGTGGGAAAGCAGGAAACTGATGCCAGTCTCAGCGACTTGGGTGTGTAAAATGTTTCAGGGAGAGGAAGTGATAGGAATATATTCATTTAAATGGAAATACATGTGGAAGTGGAACAAAGAGAGTAGCCTCAGCTGATATGAATTTCGACATGTTAGAACCATCACCTCAAGGATGTTGCCAACTAGCATAGGGAGATGGAGGGTTTTGGAATGGAGTAGCTGAATGTGGTCAAGGAGTGTGACACAAGGGATCTTGGAATGTTTAGAGGTATGGTCTTTTTCTACTACTAGTTTCCATATTAATAGACTTAGGAAATAATCATTCTTTCTTCCCATGAATCTTGTTCAAGACATAGAGTTCCTAGTTAACCCATTGACTTGACCCTTATGTCTGAAGATACCATTGGGAGGAGACTTTGTAATCACACTTATGCTGATGGTGTTATCTGATCCTTGAGGTGAGAGTTTTGGTTAGAACCTGTGGGTGGTAGTGTTGAGGCCTTACTACATTATTTTGGGTACGAACTAGACATAAACAGATCATACATTTATTGAATGTATTAGGAAAAAAGTTTTGGTTAATCATCAATGTTGGAATGGGGTTTTACTTGGTTGGTGAAAAAGGAAACCCAGGCGGCATCAGATAAACTCATAAAAAGGATGGTGCAGCTGATCACTATTGAGTTGGCCAGCCATACCCTCGTGGAATCATGAGTTTTTTGTTTTGAGTTCCCAACAAGAGTGGGAGAGTGTGGGAACATCTTTTCAAATGTTGTCTCCAGGATTACCTCCCCGAAGGGAGAGGGACTTCTATTTTGGCTAGGTACTACCAAAGATTTGTACCTAAATTATCTTTGGTAGCGACACCCTGGTCAGCTTTGACTAATAAAGGGTAGCCTTCACTGGGGACAAAGAATTTCAATGGCACTTTCAAGAGATAAGAAAAAGTCTGATGAGCATAACTATGGTACCCATGACCTACAGTTAGCATGAGTGGTCTTTTCACTGAAGATGTCGCTGCACTAATTGATGGGTAAATAGTGTACTGTTTACTCTGATAACAAGAGTCTCAGTTGTAACTTCCCATTGAAGGACCTAAACATGAGAGAACGACTATGGCTAGAGTTCCACTAGGACTATGACATTTAGAGAGTTTATACTCAAGGGATGTGGACCGTGGTGGCATATGTAATCTGCAATAGGTCTGGTATACCACTGCTGAGTGAGGTAACAAAGTAGTTAGTTGCACTGTGGATATCCTCTGTGAATAATAATGAAGAATATTATCTCATTTCTATGACTGTCACCCCTAATTCTTCAGTGAATTTGAGAGGCACAGCTTGGGACGTTGACTGCGAGGCCCGACGTGCTCAGATATCCTCTATACGGTCTCCTGAAGGATTTTCTAAAGGTGGGGAGCATGTCATCATCTTCATAATATTCACCATGCTACCAGTGATGCTTCAGGAGGAAGAGTTGTGGGAGATCCATACATCCCCTTCAGCGGTACATCCTGGAGTGGTGAAGGTGTACAAGGAATTCCGACATTAGTACTGGTGGCCAGGGGTGAAGAATGCGGTTGCATAAGTATTATACTGGCTGGAGACAGATATCCATGGTGTTCAAGGAGGGATTCCATGTCTTCCTATGGGTCTCACCCCGTTGAAGATTATAGTGGTTTGGACGAGGTGGAAAACTATATCTAACAATCATCAGACCTTTAAAGATTCTCAACAGCTTGGGTGAAGTGGAGTACAGTATATATCATCCCCCAAAGATGCAACAGGTGCATAATGGCTTCCATGTGTAGTAGCTGAGGAGATGATTACATGATCCATTGCACGTTATCGACTAATGCGAGTTGGACTATGATGATGGGGATACTTTTACGTAGTTCCTGGTGGAGATAGAGGATCGGAAAGAATGACTCCTTTATGGATGGTTGATCCCTACTGTGTGAGTTCAGTGGCAGCGTGGGGACCTCTAGAAGAGCATATGGGAGCAAGAGGCTTTGCTTCATTCTCAGTACCCCCATTTATTTCCTTAGTAAATTTTTTTGGAATTCGGGGATCAAATTCCCAAAGGTGAGAGAATGTAAAGACCTGGATTTTCAATGTTATTTTTTTATTTATATAGAGATTGGGGAGTGGTATTGGAATTAATCCACCAAGAAACGAAGTGATAAAATAGTGCCAAGAAACCAAAAACATAGAGGGCTGAGCCGGTTCAAGTAGGATGATATGGGTGACACCGAACCACGAACTGAAGGAAGACATAGGAGCATCATCATTGGATGCTTGTTGAGGGAAAGAAGAATGTTGACGCTTCCTTGATCGCGGGCATCCTTCATCATTTTTGAGGTATGGATTCGATTATTGTTTAATTCATGTGATTAAGAAATACTTTAATCCACTCCCTTTATTATAATCTAATGTGGAGGGTGTGTGCCTAACAAATATGGCCCATACCATCCACTACATTTCTACCCTGGCGTTATTTGTGGATTGTCATTGGTGTGGCAACAACGACTTGTTACGATGGATGTGGTGCACCGTCGCGCGCCACAAGAGGAAGCCGCAACACTAAGATAATTCAGTTAGCAGAGCTGCCAACACCAGATAGCCACGGAAGAGGGGAAACGTGACTAGCGTGCCAATGGTGAACAAGGGGAAACAAACAAAGCCGCAAAGGAGGAGGAACCCGTGCCTCATTTTGGTTCTGTGACGACTGGGTGGAGCCCATGTGGTGCCGTCGATACACGAACTGAATGGTCATACGGTCGTTCGTGACGACCATGGGTCTCACTGCCTGTGTCAGCATCGGCGTGCCCTGCTCAAGCAGGGCCATGCCACCTGTGGGTCGTGCTCTACCGCGAGATGGGTCGGGCACCAATGTAGTCCAGGCCTCGCTCCAACTCGAGTCAGGCACTCCTCCTCAGGCCAGGCTGCCACCCTTGTGGGCCAGGCGAGACCACGGCCCAATGGGCAGAGCTCGCCGTGGCCTATCCTAGTCAGGTCAGACCAAGACCTGGTCTGGTCAGGTCGATCCAACCGGGACGACCCGAACCCAGGCCCCACCAGACCCTGAAACATTTAAAGGGCCAAATATTGAAAACCAAACGTCCATTTTACAAACCTTCTACCATGCTAGTATAAATGGATCGAGATGGTACTTTTTCTATAATCCATATGATTTTTGGAGAAAGTTGGATTATGGTTGGGATGGATAAAACCTGAATCCAACTGGGCCCTCGAATGTAAAAAAATTATAACACACAAGCCATACGTCTGATTAATGACCCGTCTGTCATGTATGAACCCCTGCAACATGATAGTACTTTGGGATAATCTATTTTTGAGCTTAGTGGTGGTCATGGTACGACTGATATCATTGGGGAAAAATTCTACTAAACTCAAGCACGTCGGATGTGGGGAATCCTGTGTCTGGAAGTATGTTGAAGAAATAACATCGATCCTATGTGGTTAGAATCTATCAATCCTATGTGGATAAGAATATATCAATTCCAGTGTGGGTCAATGCTCAGAGATCCTCTATGGGACAGTGCATACTGAACATGTGTGTGTCAGATCCTGTGTGGGTCAGAACCTGTGTAGGTTAGCGGGGGGTTTTATCTATTGATCATGTGTGGGTCAGAAGAAGTTACTTCTAAAAAAATAAAATTATCTTGCTTATGACTAATCATATGTAATTTTGTACATATGTTATACAGTATTGTAAGATGAGTTTTTATCTTCGAGGTGTAACACGTGTGGTACTTCTATCTTCGTTGTGTTACTAGTGTCCAACTTCTATATTCATGGTGTTACCTATGTTTTACTTCCACCTTGGTGGTGTCAATATTATGGTGTTACATGTGTGGTACTTCTAACTTCATAGTGTCAACTATGTGGTATTTCTACCTTTGTGGTGTTAACTTCATGTTGTTACCTTCATGGTGTTATCTTCATGGTTTTAGATGTGTACTACTTCTATCTTCGTGGTGTTACCAATGTGGTACGTATATCTATGTGGTGTTACCTCGGTGGTAATTCAACTTTCCAAGTGTTATCTTTGTGGTGTTACCGGTGTGGTTCTTCTCTCTTGGGGGTGTTATCTATGATTTAATTCTACCATTGTGGTGTTACCTTCATGTTATTACCTTTGTGGTGATATCTTCGCAGTGTTACCTTTGTGTTACTTCTATCTTCGTGGTGTTATCTATGTGGTACTCCTACCTTCGTAGTGTTACCTTATTTGTATTCTTCCCTCATTTATGATATGTGTGTTTCTTGATAACATAGGTATATGTATGGGAATATACCTAAGTAGATTTTATTTCTATCGCTTCGTGCTTTATATGGAGGTATTTATTTGTGGGTTTTCCTCTATGGAACTCTGGGAGACCTACTGGGGTCTCAGGGTCCATACTGAGTATCATTATTATAGAGACCCAGCCTATTCGTACATTACTATTAGATAATTTCAATGATAAACAACATAATAGAATTACAAATAGAGGATACAAAGGTTTAGTGTCTTGGGAAAACTAAGACCATACATAACAAATACATCATCAACCATAAACATTTATTTTATTTCTTCTTCTCTAGATTCTAATTGGAACTTTTCCTCTCCTTTGTACATGTAGCCACATGAGGATATACATCAAAAGGGGTGATCTAGAAGACCAGTATGGGGATAGATAAAAACAATATATCATGGGGTTAGCATAATCATAAAATAGGAAAAAGATCATGAGCATGAGAGGAGCATAAATAAAAGACTTGAAATGTGGAAATGCATAAAAATCAAACATCATGTCTTAGTGGTTAAATACCACACATACTTGTGAACCAAGATATAATCTTCTTAACACACCATTTCAAATTTACTCATGAGATTGACCTCTTTATCCAATGCATTAGAGCATTGTATAATTCCGGTCGCACCCGTCACATTTAAACATTCATATTGCGCTATATAATTCCGGGTGCACTCGTCAAATCATAACATTATCATTTATCATGCTTTCCATAAGGAACATAAATTAAGATAATGAAACCATGAAAAATAATGGGCTTCATCTCAGAATAACATATTCATAATCTTTGGGTTCCCAAAATAAAGAGGGAATAACAAACATGTTACAAGAACAGTTCACTTTGAGTGAGAAGTAAAATGGGTGTTCTTAAAAGAATATTTCTTTTGGAAAACATTTTTTTGGACAAAAAAACCAGTAACAAACATGTATATCCCAGAAAAGTAATGGAAATGATGAAAAAAATGATCTTTGAGGAGTAACCATAACAAAAATTGAGTGAAAGAGGGAGAACCTGAAGGAAGAAAATTGGTTTCGAGATTTCCCCTTACCTTGTAACTGAATGCTTACTTCTCTTTAATGTCATGTATAATGAAATTATATTCATTAATTAGAAATCCAGAACCATGTATACAGTAATAGGGTTCATTATGGTTTCATTATGTCATATTATGTACCTTTGGATGACTTATTGTGTTTAAAAACATTGTTCAGGAATGTTCGTTTTTATGGTTTTCTTGAGTGGATCACATGTATTTTTTAATTTATGTTTGGGTAGAACAATGGGAAAAATCCAGAACTAATATTACATGTTATTGGTGATATTACAGGAGTTTTAATGATCAGATTATATCAATGTGGATGAATCATTATCTATGAATTAAATGATGATTATTTGGGTTAATTTGAGCGGTTTTTGGATCACAACGAACTTGTTTTGTCTTCTCACTTAGTAATATGGCCATAGGTAATTTCAAGAACGTTAAAATATATCATAATACATATAACATATTCTGGTTCAACTATAAAAACTATTTCATGTCTAGATCTGAAGGTAGAAATTGAATAAGAGAGCATGTCGTTTTTGAAGGTGATAAATTAACACCCCATGAACAACATTCTCTTTATTAAAATAAAAGGAAGAGGGAAAGGGTGTGGGATGATATAATATCTCATTAGAATCATAAAATTAAATTATATGTATAATTATGGATTTAAAAAAATTTAGATGAATATATGTGGGCAGAGATCAAGAAAGGAACTTGAACTTGAAAGGGAATTAAAGGAGAAGAGGGAGGGAAATTACCTCTTAAATCCTTCTCTTGAGAACCTCTTTAAGGGCCTATGCTTGGTATTTTGATGAGACCAGAAGCTCTTGGACTTGGGGGAGGGGATGGGGGAGTTGATTGGGTAGTTATTATACAATTCTTGAAGCTTGAAAGGTGTGGTTTGGCAAGAGGAGGGGGAGGGTATATTTATACATGAGGAGGGAGGTGTTTTTGGTATAAAATATTTAATAAAATAATATATCAAGAGTTAGACTAGTAATAGTATTTTATTGACATCCTAAATCATATATTGAAATAATATAATTTGTTTTAGGCTTTAATTATTATTTATAATTCGAATTAATTAATTTATTAAAAGGAAAGTGAAAGAAAGGGAAAAAATAGACTTTAAGATATCACCTTTTGACTTTAGGCTTTGGAAAGTTCTTTTTAGGTTTGATAATTGGATTTATTGTATTTAAAAGAACCATTTATGAAATTTAATATAACATGGCCAAAACTAAAATTATGTAATTTTTATGTCATCATTACATCATTAATGATGAAATTTAGTATACACTGATTATGCGAAAAACTGTATTTTTACTATTCACATGAAAATTGAAGTATTTCAGAAAAAACCCAAAAAATTTACCCCTATGATTTTTCGATGTGTAGAAGCCAAAAATGAAGTCCATTTTTCAAAAATAATTTTCTAAATATTATTAATTTAATATTTAATTAAATTCATAACTTACTTAAAAAAACTGTTTTTAAGATTAAAACTGATTTTATAGTGCTTCCAAAAATTACGTAGGATCTTATAAAATTATCTAAAAACTATAAGAAATTGATTCAATAAATTATGAATACATTATATGGAAATAAATATTAATTTAAATTAATTAATTAATTATAATTAATTAATTATGACTTAGAAAATACCAAAACGTTTACTAAGGTAAAATTATCACTTTCTAAGATGTCTAAATTTTATTTTATTATTCATAGGAAATGATACTCTTATGATGGATGATTTACTATTCATAAGGGTCATAGTACCATTCATAAGGTTATTTTACTATTCACAAGGGTATCTCACTATTCAGTAAAAATTATTTTTGTTTCATTAGACTCCAAAAAACATCTTGAACACAACTGTGTATGATTGATTTTCAAAATTCAAAAAATAGGAGTGAAAAATTTTGTTTAAAAGTCACTTATCACTCAATAGTTCATTATGTTGTTATTTCATTTTAATTTATGACATATTTATATGAACGTAATTTCCATTGAAAAACTATGGGACCTTACATTCTTCCTCCCTTATGAAATTTCGCCTCCGAAATTTCACTTTACACAAACTAGTGAGGGTACCTCTCCCACATTTTCATTTTCTGGTTCCCAAGTTGCTTCCTCAAACTTATGGTTCCTCCACAACAATTTGACAAGATGGGTTGTCTTGTTGCATAGAACCTTATCTCTTTGATCTAGAATCTTTTCTGGCAGCTCATTATAGGAGATATCATCTTCCAGCTGCACCACCTCTGAGTTTAGTACATGTGAGGGGTCTGGTATGTACTTCCTCAGTAGTGATACATGAAACACATAATGAACTTGTGCCATATTTGGTGGAAGTGAAAACCGATAGGCCACAACTCCTATGCGTTCAAGGCTCTCAAAGGGGCCAATATACCTTGGTCTTACCTTACCATTCTTCTCAAGTCACATAACTCTCTTCCATGGAGATATTCGAAAAAAACTTTATCTCCAACGTCGAACTCCATGTCCCTTCAACGGTTGTCAGCATAGCTCTTTTGCCGACTTTGGGCAACTTTGATGTGTTTCTGGATGACTTGAACCTTCTCGGTCATCTCTTGAACATGATCGGGTCCAAGTATCTTTCTTTCTCCAACTTCATCCCAACAAGTTTGAGTTCTACATCGCTTCCCATAAAGAGCATCATATAGAGACTTATGAATACTCAAGTGGAAGCTATTGTTGTATGAGAACTCAACCAATGGGAGATGTTGATCCCATCCACCTTTGATTTCTAGAGATCAGGCTCTTGGAATATCTTCAAGCGTCTGAATAGTCCTTTTAGACTGGCCATCAGTTTGGGGGTGATAGTCCATGCTAAAATTTAATCCAGTACTAGAAAGAATGTTGAAGGCTCCTCCAGAACAAAGATGTGAACCTTGGATCACAGTCAGAGACAATTGAGAATGGAACATCGTGCAATCTCACCACTTCCTTCACATATATCCTTGCAAGTTGTTCAAGCGAGAGGTCTTCCCGAATAGTGATAGAATGGACAGTACTGGTGAGTCAGTCAACCACAACCCATATCGCATTATTTCCCTTTGACATCTTCAGGATACCCATGAAATTTTCCATAGTAACATTTTCATACTGCCACATGGGTATATGAAATGGCTACATCATACCTTTTGACTTTTTTCACTCACATTTAACATACTGACATACCAAGCACCTTTATATGTATTCCACAGTCGACTTCTTCATGTTATCCCACAAGAAGTGTTCTTGGAGATCACGGTACATCTTGGTACTCCTAGGATGGATAGATAAAGTTGAGCTATGTGCATTATCCAATAGCTCCTTCTTTAACCCAGGTGATCAAGGCACACAATTCCGCGTTCCAAACCTAATCACACCATCTTCAACGATATGGAACTCTTGCAGCTTTCCATAATTTAATGCATTTACCCTCTTTTGTATCTCCACATCATCCCTTTGTGCTTCCTTAAAATTCTCATTGATGGATGGTTGCACAATCATTTGGGCAAGGTAGGATGTATCCCATGACCTTATGATTTCCAAATCCATCCATTGCATATCCCAGAAGATAGGTTCTTTATCAATCCACTTCATGGATAGAGTAGCAGGTTCTATTCTACTTAGTGCATCAACTACCTTGTTCGCCTTTCCAAGATGATAGTGAATACTGAAATCGTAATCCTTGATTAGCTCTAACCATATCCTTTGACGCATATTGATATCCTTTTGTGTGAATATATACTTTAGGCTCTTGTGGTTAGTTTATATGTCAAACTTCTCACCATAATGGTAGTGCCGCCAGATTTTCAAGGAAAATATCACGGCTGCCAGCTCAAGATCATTTGTTGGGTAGTTCTGCTCATGGATCATCAACTGTCGTGAGGCATAGGCTATCACATTATCATTTTTCATGAGAAAACAACCCAATCCTTTCTTTGAAGCATCACTGTATATCACAAAGCATTATCCACATTTAGGTAGTGTGAGTAAAGGTTCAGTGATCAGCATTATTTTTAGACCCAGGATGCTTCTCTCACATTCTTCCGTCCAGACTTACTTTACCCTTTTCCTTGTTAACTTAGTTATCGGGCTTGATAATCGTGAGAGGTTTCTCAAAAAACTTCGGAAGTACCCTGCTAATCCAAGAAAACTACAGATTTATGTGACACTAGAGGGCATGTGCCATTCGTCAATCACCTTTTTCTTTGAAGGATCCACAAAAATTCCCTCACTTGTGATCACATGTCCCAAGAACATGACTTGATTCATCGAAAATTCACACTTGCTGATCTTGGCGTACAAATTATTCTTTCTTAATGTCGCCAACACATGTCTTATATGTTCTTCATGTTCATCCTTTCCCTTGGAGTAGATGAGAATATCATCGATAAAAACTACCACAAATTTGTCGAGGTAATGTCTAAAGACTCAATTCATCATATCCATGAAGATTGTAGGGGAATTAGTAAGTCCGAAGGGAATCACCAAAAACACATAGTGCCCATACCTTGTACGGAAGGAAGTCTTCTGAATATCGTCCTACTTCATCTTTAGTTGATGATATCCCGAATGATGATCCACCTTTGAAAAGTATTGACCTCCTCTTAACTGGTCGAACAAGTCATCAATCCTTGGGAGAGGATACTTGTTCTTTACGGTGATCTTGTTGAGTTCCCGATAATTGATACACTACCGCATTATTCCATCCTTCTTCTTCACAAAGATCACTGTTTCACCCCATGGTGATGCACTAGGGAGTGTGAACCCTTTGTCTAGATTCTCTTACTGCTTCTTCTTTAACTCCTCCAGTTTGATAGGATCCATCTTATAGGGGAACTTCAAGATAGGAGTAGCTTTGGGTATGATTTTAATTGAGAACTCTACCTCACGATCCGGCAGAATTCCGGGTAACTCTTTAGGAAATACATCATCGTATTCCATCATGATGAGAATTTCCTCATGTTTGGAACTTTCATTTGACTCAACCATTTTGGAAAGGAATGATTTTTCATAGGGAAACAACACCCACACCATTGAAGGATTTTTAAAAGGAGATTCATGATTATCATTGAATTTTTAGAGGGGCATGGGATGGTTCGAAATATGAAAAGATATTTCCTTTTCCCGACAGTTGATATGTGCTCTATATAACGAGATCCAGTCCATTCCCATTATAGCACCGAATTCCACCAAGGGAAGTATTATGAGATTTGTCGGAAGAGTCATCCCACATACTTCAACTGGAGAAGATTCAGACACTTGGGTTGCAATTATTTCACCACTTGGTGTCTTTACAGATATCTCTAATTCAAGGTTTCTAGGTCTTTGATTCTATATTTATAGACAACATTCATGATATAAAGGAATGCATATAACCAGAATCAAATAATTCATTTCCATTATTGAGTGAATAGGAAGTGCACCTTGTACGACTTCATTATCATGCTCCACCTCTGTAGTAGTGATGTCATATTCCTTCCCTTGTTCCTTTGCCTTTAGTGGTTTCTGACGCTGATTACCCTCAAGAGCTCGAGGTTTAGGGCAGGGTTTGCATAGTTCCCTAGATCCTTACAGTGGTAGCATTGAACCATCAGTGGTTCTGTCCATTCATCGGCTTCATTCTACTTCCTTTTGGTGACTTTTTGAAACTCTGGAGCATGGTGTCCTTCCATCCCACACTTGAAGCATTTCCCTGTCCCGTTGAGGCAGTTCCCATGGGGTAACTTCCCACATTTTTGGCATGTGGGTCATTTGATTTTTCTTCCCACATTTGTCTTTAGATCCACCATCTTGAAAATCCATCTTTCTTTTCTTATCACCATATCCCTGGGACCATTCTACAAACTCTATCTCCACTTTGAGATCACACCAACCAACTTCTTTATAACTCCCAATGTCTCGAATTGCAAGTGCATTTCGAAGGTATGGTTTTAATCCACTAAAGAATCTATCAATTTTTCTATCATTGTTGATAACAAAACCCAAAGCATACCTTGGGAGCCTTGTGATGTTCGCTTCATAGGTTGTGATAGATTCTCCTTCTTTTTTCATGAGCTCTATGAATTCGCTCTCCATCTTCATGCGAAGAGTTCATGGGAAATACTTTTTACGAAAGATTATCTTAAAGTCTTACAATTCCATCTCTTCAATTTCCTCCATTGGCTTGGTGTTCTTAATCAATTCCCACCATTGATCGGCTTCTCCATCTAGACGATAAACGGCTAGAGTCTCCTTCTCCATCTCAGAACAATATTGCACAGAAAAGATCTTCTCCATGGAGTTGACCCACTGTTCTTCAACTAGTGGATCAGAAGATCCACAAAACAACGTTGGCCGTTGCCGCATAAAACATTCGATAGCTAGTTGTGCCCTCTATGGTGAAGGAGGACTTTCCCCATTATTGTGGTTATTGTTCATAACCTGAGATAATTGGGTAAGCATCTCCATGAATTTTTGAACTCCACCTCCCAAATCATTGCGGATGTTGTTCGGGAAATCATTACATTGGACCTCACAAGAGTTGTTGGCCTGATTTCTCCTGGTTCCCACCATTTTCTAAAATAGAATTGGTTAGAAAAAAACATAAGTAAACAAGTCACGAATACGTAAATTATTAATTTGAACAATTTATACTAATAACATAACATATGGGATCCCTAGGTAAATACTCTTGTGTGCATATTTGTACATAATCTCATACAAGAGGTTTTCTCTAGGATTCACTAATACTAATTCCAAAATTAAGTAAACCTTGCCTTTGTTACCAACTATTGAGACCTAGCATTTTCTTATATTACTATTACATCATTTCAAAGATAAGAAACATAATATTATTACACATAGAGGATCCAAAGGTTTTGTGTCTTGGGAAAAATAGGACCATACATAACAAATACATCATCAACCATAAAAATTTATTTAATTTCTTCTTCTCTAGCTTCTAAGTGGCACTTGTCCTCTCCTTAGTAAATGTTGCCACATGAGGATATACATCAAAAGGGGTGTGATATAAGCCGAGTAATGGGATTGATAAGAACAATATATCAATGGGTGAGCATAATCATAACATAGGCAGAAGATCATTAGCATGAGAGGAGCATAAATAAATGACATGAAATGTGGCAATGCATAAAAATGAAACATCATGTCTTACTGGTTAACTACCACACATACTTGTGAAACAAGATAGAATCTTGTTCACACATCATTTCACATTTACTCATGAGAATCATTACTTTACCCAATGGATTGGAGCGTTGTACAATTCTGGGCGCACCCATCGCATTTAAACATTCATATTGCGCTATATAATTCCGGACACACCCATCACATCACAACATTATAATTTATCATGCTTTACACAAGGAACATAAATTAACATAATGAACCCATGAAAAGGAATGGATTTTATCCCATAATAACATATTAATATTCATTGGGTTCCCAAAAGAATGAGGGAATAACAAACATGTTACAAGAACTGTTCACTTTGAGTGAGAAGTAAAATGGGCGTTCTTAAAATAAGAGTTCTTTTGGAAATAATTTTGATGGCCATAAAAACCAGTGAAAAAAATATATATCCCAAAAAATTAAAGGAAATTATGAAAAAATGATATTTTAGTAGTAACCATATCAAAAATTTAGTGAAAGAGGGAGAACCCGAAGGAAGAAAATTGGGTTCTAGATTTCACCTTACCTTGTTCCCGAATGATTCCTTCTATTTAATGTCATGTATAATGAAATTATATTCATTAATTAGAAATCCATAACCATGTATACATTAATAGGGTTCATTATGGTTTCATTATGTCATATTATGTTCCGTTGGATGACATATAGAGTTTGAAAACATTGTTTGGGGATGTTCGTATTTATGGTTTTCTTGAGTGGTTCACTTGTATTTTTAAATTGATGTTTGGGTAGAACATGCGTAAACATCCCGAACTAATTTTACATGTTATTAATGATATTATAGGAGTTTTAATGATCAAATTATTTCCATGTCGATGAATAATTTTCTATGAATTAAATGATGATCATTGGGGTTAATTTGAGCGGTTTTTGGATCACAATGAACTTGTTTTAACTTTTCACTTAGTAAAATGGCAATAGGTTATTTCAAGAACATTAAAATAGAACATAATACATATAAAATATTCTTTTTCAACCATAAAAATTCTTTCATGTCCATATCTGAAGGTAGAAATGGATGAAGAGAGCATGTCATTTTTGAAGGTGATAAATTAACACCTCATGAACAACGTTCTCTTTATTAAAATAAAAGGAAGAGGGAACGGGTGTGGGGTGATATAATATCACATTAAGATCATAAAAATATATTATATGTATAATACTAGAGTTAAAAAACAATTAGGATCAATATAGGTTGGGAGAGATCAATAAAGGAACCTAAACTTGAAAGGGAATTAAAGGAGAAGAGGGAGGGAAATTACCTCTTAAATACTTCTCTTGAGAACCTCCTTAAGGGCCTAATATTGGTCTTATGATGAGACCAGAAGCTCTCTGACATAGGGGAGGGGAAATGGGTGATGATTGGGTAGAGCTTATACAATTATTGAAGCTTGAGAGGTGTGGTTTGGCAAGAGGAGGGGGAGGGCTTATTTATACATGAGGAGGGAGGTGTTTTTTCTATAAAATATTAAATAAAATAATATTTCAAGAGTTAGACATGTAATAGTAGTTTTTTGTCTTCCTAAATCATATATTAATATAATATAATTATTTTTAGTATTTAATTCTTCTTTATATTTCTAATTAATAAATTTATTAAAAGGAAAGTGAAAGAATGAAAAAAAAGACACTTTAAGAACTCACCTTTGACTTTAGGATTTGGAATGTTCTTTTTAGGTTCGAGAATTGGATTTATTGCATTTTAAGGATCCTTTTATGAAATTTAATACAACTTGGCCGAAAATAATGTTCTAGAATGTTTAATTCATCATTACATAATTAATGATGCAATTTAGTATACACCGATTTTGCGAAAAACTGAATTTTTTTACTATTCACCGGAAAATTGACGTATTTCAGAAAAAACCAAAAAATTTACCCCTAAAATTTTTTGAAGTTTAGAAATCCAAAAATGAATTCCATTTTTTAAAAAATAATTTCTAAATATTATTAATTTAATATTTAATTAAATTCATAATTTACTTAAAAACAGTTTTTATGATTAAAATTGATTTTATAGTGCTTCCAAAAATTACGTAGGGTCTTATAAAATTATCTAAAAACTATAAGACATTGATTAGATAATATATGAATACATTATATGGAATTACATATTATTTTTAATTAATTAATTAATTATAATTAATTATTTATGACTTAGAAAATACCAAAACGTTTACTAAGGTCAAATTGCCACTTTCTAAGATGTCTAAATTTTATTTTATTATCATAGGAAATTTTACTCTTATGATATATCATTTAATATTCATAAGGTTCATATTACTATTCATAAGGGTATGTTACTATTTACAAGGGTATGTTACTATTCACTAAAAATTATTTTTGTTTCATTAGACTCCAAAAATCATCTTCAACACAACCGTGCATGACAGATTTTCAAAATTCCAAACATAGGAGTGACAAACATATGTTTAAAGGTCACTTATCACATAGTAGTTCATTATGTTGTGATTTCATGTTAATTTATGACATATTTATATGAAAGGAATTTTCATTGAAAAACTTTGGGTTGTTACAGGTATATTCACCCCTACATGGGCTACGCCGACACCTTGTTGTGTTATGTACAGAAGACAAACATCATAGATCGAGGATGATGGAGACATGACTAGACATTTCTTAGAGGTGGACCATTTTTCATGGCGTTCCACAGGGTCTAATGACAGTGAGTTGTACCTACCCATCAGGTAAGATCCTTGTTGGACGATCAAGGAGTAGTTTTTCACATTTTATTGGTATTTTTACTTTTCAATTGTACTTATACTTTTATGTTCGGCTTGTATTCTATCCCCTTTACCATCAATAAAATTTTACTATAGTAGTTTCATCCATGTTTCCTTTTTATTTTGTTCTTGGAAAGTGTTTCTATACATGTTAAGAAGAAAACATCATCCCTTTTTAGGGATACATCTTTCCGGTACTAGTCTCTATCCCCTGTCCTATAGAAGTCAGGTTTGGGGTAGTCACAACACGGGCCCTAAGGGATGTGTCGTGACATTATCTATGCCTCAAAATCACAAGACAATGATGCATTTTTAATGATACTTGTTTTGATACAACAAAATTAATATATTATAAATTGAGTTCACAGAACATTCATACTAAATTATTTAATTGATGGATATTCTATTAGATCATTACAACATGGGGGAGTCAAAATCATTCAATGGATTAGCTAGCAATTTTGAGTTGTGAATAATGTATGTTGAGTGAAATTTTTTATTTCATACCTTAGTGTGTTTACGAGATGGAATATGAGATCTATCATTATATTAATTAATAGATGTTGAATACATTTGATACCATAATATAGTAAAAATATACTTTTTTCATTAATTATCCTGAAATTTAAGAAAATATACAGTACTTGGGACCCCATCATAGCTAGAGGGAATTGATTTCTTTGTTGAATAGTTTATGACAAAAACTTTTTTTTAAATGGAAACCCATTCATGGAATGATTTTTGTATAAAATGGATTTATAAATTGTTTTTTATTTACAAATATCATGAAAAAACAATATTTATATAATAATGAATTTTTAGACCTGAGAATATTATTGAATATGGGTTTTCATATTGTATTTCAAAATGGATTTTTAAATTTTAATCGTTATCCAAAATGGAATGAAACCAATGGATATGGATTTTATTTAGTTTTTTAATCAATTAAAACCCATTATATTAAGAAGGTATTTTTTGGAAACTCAGGTGAGTTATTATTTATTAAATGTTGTTGATTGGATTAAATAAGAAATATGTACATATGTAAATTGGGTTGCATTGATTACATTATTTTAAAATATTGTGAAATGAATTTTGGATTATATATATGGTCATTAAGAAATATTTTGAAATAAATTTAAATTTATTTTCTGTAGATGTGAATTGAATTGATGTGATGTGGGAAAAAAGAATCCATAATTTGTATAGACTATGTTTTCTTTGTTTTTAGTGGTGGTCCATGGATGACCAAGGTATTTTTATTATGAATTTGGTAGGTACATCATTGTTTTTTCAAGTGATCCACATATTTATTATCATGTTATGGGTGATTGAGATTAGTATTAAGTATATTTTTTTTATTTTTATGGGTATGTGATTTAGATAAGTTGACTTGTTCTTTTATTAGCGGTTAACTAGGTGGGCATCAACATTACCTAAAATTGGACCATATGACATGATTCTTATGGTGGGGGAACAAATAAAACTATTCATGATTATAATGTTTCAAATTAAATGTTTATGGATTTATATATGGGCTGAATTATTAATCTAGATGATAGTAATTTGGATTCTATTTTATTTCCATGTATGAGTGGGGTGGTCACAAATAGTTGTTACATTAGGAAATGTACAAGATACAAGATTGAGATATTGGGTGATTTATAATTGGATTGTAAGAAAAGGATACACATATAGTGGGGGAAATCACATTTATAGGTATTTGGGATTCTTATTTTGTAATGGTTTTAGATATAGTGGTTAATTCCTATGGAATTTGGAATTACATTATAAAAACTAGTGGAATCTGAGAGTGAGTTTGATAAGGGGTGTATAGTAAACATGGGTTTGTTAAGTAATTCATTTGGTTTGTTGATGATATATGCCTTGAACAAAATCAAAATCCATGTTTGAAATTCAGTGTTATATTTAGGATGATTTTATGAAACTTATATAATATTTGGAATTAATATCATGAGATATAGAGATACATTAGTAGAAGGGAACAAGAATATATTTTATGAAATTCATCTAAATAGGGAAAATTATTATTATTTCATAAAATTAAATTTGATGTGATGAAAACCAAATTAAGAAGAATAATATTTCATATGATATATTTCATTTGGTGTTACAAATTAAATATACAAAAAAAATTGTGAATCCCAGATTAGTGTATTGATGAGGTAAATATGTCTACTTTTTTGGACATCATGATCATTGAAAAGAATCGAATTAAAATAAATGAATTATATGTCACCATACATACCTTTATAATTCCAAATTATGATTAGCATAATAGTGGATAATTTTTAATGACCCATAAATTTTAGGGTTGATATTACTTGTGGCAATTTGATTCATGGTTCTGCCCCGGGTTGAGGATTCCTTATAACATATTGTTTTCTTATATATGGCTCATCAATCCACAGTAAGTAAAGGTTATTCACAAATTAGTTTATAGTTAGTTAATGAAATAGAATAATAATTTCACAATGATGGATATCCTGATGAAGTGTTAGTTCTTATCATGACAACATGATGTCATAACGTTGTGGTGGGATTTTGGGTGAAATTATTTTCCATGGAAAAGACATGGATATTTTCACAGGATGGTTTGGGGAATCAAACTATAGTCATACCTTATATACTAAATCATAAGAATGAAATTTAACCTTATATATAAAACACCATGTTGAGTGGGAACTAATCATTTATAGTTAATATTACATATGAGGTTAGAGAACCATTTCTTATCAGCTATGGTATTTAATGTGTGCCTTTGTTAAATAACATGAGAAATGTTAGTTAAGATATGAAGAAAGAAGGTCAATCTATGATGTATTGTAATATAAGAGTCTACATAGATAGAGGGTGGTATTCCACACTGTCACTAAGAAGATACACTAAATCACTCCATTGATGGTGTGAAATGGAAGTTTGACATAATGGTGTAATTCCAGATGTAGTCCCTTGTTTGGAGAATCACCGAATGACTATCAATCTATGAATAATTTATATGATATTGTTCAAAATGTGAGGTGATATTTTTAGGTAATTATTAATTGTAATCCCCCATCATGATTTCCTCATTTCATGATGTGTGAGTAGTGTGATGTTGGGTTCCTCTTAAAATTTGTTTATCCTTCATCTCCCTTCCTCTATGATTGCTTAAGATCTTTTAGTCAGATGATTTCATGGTCTGATTTCATTCATTTTACTCTTTTTCTTCCAAATTACTTCCTTCTTATTTAATCATTCCTAACATTTGAGGTATTTGGCTCTACTAAATCATGGTGGAATCATCCCACATAATGGTGATATGTTGTATAACATATAAATATGTACATGTGAGGGGATATTAAATTTATTTCCATTTTTATTGTCATATTGTAACTAGAGAATTTTTATAGAAACTTGAATTAAAATAGCATAAATTGGCACTTTTTTGTGTAAAAAACTTGTGGTTTATAAGAGTTATATGTAGGATACATTAGGGAGTATACTATACCATTATTCTCATTGATTTAGTGTATTTATACTTTTAGTGAGTCAGGGGTCCATATTTTATAAATCAGATTTTGAATGATTTTTTTTAATTTTATAGTATTTATAATTATGATAGGTTATATAGACTTTGATGAGATATGAATGATCTTAATCTTGAGATATAGATTACTGGTCCAGGTATGTTCCCTTGGAAATAAGTTGGCTCTTCCATAATTTTTTATATTATTTTTATATAGTATAAAATGAATATTATTAGAACATTGACTAATTTATATTCTCTAAAACCATTTATTGCGATGTTCTCAAATCAGCCTGATATTCATCAAGTACTGCTTAAATATCTATGTGGTTTATTTATTGAACCAATTTAAATACATTTTATGGCCATATTTATGGTTAGTTTTATAGATTTAATATGGTTTACAAGAAATTGAGATTTTCGTGAAAATAGTGATTTAAATTTGGGGATTTTATGATAAATGGATTTTAAAATGGAATTAATTGAACATGTTTTTTTTGAAATTATATTTCATAATAAATGGTGGTTCTGTAAAGAACATATTAATGTGACTTTTTCTAGGGACCCATAATGAGAATGATGGAATTTGAATCCATTTTTGAAAGACGTTAAATTTTTTTTTTGAGTTTGATTTTAAAATAATTTTGTAAGGGACATGACGATATTGGTTTTGGTTTCAAAGACCTATTGTGGTAAATTAGTTATTTCTTAAACCAATGTTAATTTTGAATGTTCTTCTTGAGATTCATTTCCATGTGATTTATTATTACAGGATGGTGAATGATTTTATTTGTTAGAAGATTATGCACTATTGTTTTATCATTGTTCCCATATAGGTCATTATTGTTGTAATTAAACCCTCAATAGGTAGATATAGAGAAAATAAATTTTGTTTTATATAACTATGTCATATTCTATAATGTGATGATAAGTTATCTTATTGGGTGAAACTTCCTATTCTAATATGGGATATTCCTTAGGGGACTGAATGGTCTGATGTATGATGTTTTATTATGTTATTAATAACATGGGTTGATGTTGAGTTTGTGATTAGGGTTATGATAGAATCAATGAGAGGATGGTATGGGAGGTTCAATTAATTAACCTTATGGAATTTTATGCACAGATTTATTTAGTGGATTTGTTCCAGAGCAAGGGATGACACTTTATTATTCAATATCCATGATAAATTATCCATGTTCTGATATGATAGAAAGTCGTATCAACATCTTGAGTTAGAGTATAGTTGGATAATATATAATTATATGGGATTTTTTAAGCTAGTTCCATGCATGAGTGATATGGGTTGGCATTGAGATAGAAATTTTAGAGAATATTGAGTGAGAAGCAGTAGATATGGGTGATTTACTAATTGTGACTGGGATGGTATAAGACCACATCCGTAAACATAACACAATAATGAGTTATGTAAAAAATTCACACTGAAGATATTTTTACGTTTATAGGATTAGATTATTAGGACATAACTCATATATAACAACATAAATATTACAATGTAGACACTTCTAATTCCTATCAATTTTTTGTAAAAAAATATAAAAACATCATTTTTTTCTGAAACATCTCAACATTTATTTCTATTTCATCCTTAACTCTATCCTCCATTAATATCATATGATAAACATTTTAAAACATTGGATGAGCATAAAAATCTCAGTAATGGATACACAAAGAGGTAAAATTGTTAGACATTCAAAAACATGTAAACCATGAATACTTATCATAAAGTAATATATATCACCTTCAAAAATTATTATGTACTACTCACTGAATATAAGACCTATGATTACCCTTTTGATATAAAATGATTACAAAAAACCTATAAACAAAAAAATTAACATAGAAAGGTAACTTGGGACATAATCATACATCAATGGAATAACTGTATGGTCGACTTCCACACATATCACTCTTACAAATGGAATAGCCATATAGTCGACTTCTATACCTAATAAGAAAGAGGATATAACATAAGAACCCATCCTTTGTTTATCACAGAATAACCCAACATTGGTTTATCATTTAACCACCTGTATTTTGTTTATAATGTAGCCACCTATAAAATGTCCATGTACCATTATATTATCATAACACATATAATAATTCATTATCAACAATTCTACTCCCGAAATTCAATTTTCCATCACAAGAAATAACATTAAGATATTGAAATAGTCAATCATTTTTCAAATCATTTTTTGACATCAAAATAACCCAAAAAAAATGGAAGAACTGATTTTTTATTTCAAAAACATTAATTATTATAGATGAAGGAAGAAATCAAATAATGGATACAATGGCGTAGAATTATTTTTCACAACATACATTAAAAAAACATACTTCTTATCATTCGGTAATGATTTAAAACGATTCATATAAAAAGATTCATTTTGAAAACCATTTAATGAAATTAATAATAGACATAAAATGTATTGTTTAAAACTTTTATATCCATATAAATAAATATGTAAATCAATATCAATAAGTAAAATATTTGGTAATTAAATAATTAAACCTTCAAGGGAACCCATACCACATTGAAAATTTAAATAAAAAACTCAATTAATTAATAAATTTACTAAAGAATTAAATAAAATTAATTTAGATACTGTATAGAAATGAAATTTAAAAGTGTATGTATATACACATAATAAATGAATAATGGTGCATATTATCAACAAATTTCTCAATTAAGGAATATTGAGATGAAGTGCCTTACCTTGAGTCTGATGTATCACGTGCATTCTTTATCATCATGAATATAAAACATAAGTTAATTTATACCATCTTAAGAAAAAATTTCATGTTTATTACTCCTTTTATGTCAATAATTAACATTTTTTAATAGCTATACAATTATTTATGTTTATATCAGATGTTTAGTCGATATTTTGTTCTTGAGTCAAAATAAACATGGTACAATGCCAATATCACATGAGGACATAAATGTGTCATCTCTAGAATATAAACCATGATATAAATATATTATATCTTTATTATATATGTATTTATAATGATACATTATGGATAAATAAAAACACCATTCATGGAGATGGTAGGCTATACTTACGCATGAACACTATTTTCATGTTTTTCCTATCATTTTGAAAGAACGAACATTAAATGAAAGATATAAAAATATTTATATATATATAATATCATTAAAGTATAACTAATAATTATTATAAATCAAGTATTTTTACTAAAAAAATTTATAACACATTCCACATAATGTCTGAAAAAATAACATTATTTTAAGGAGGTGGTATTCCACACATTCCAAAACCAAGTTATCGCATGACCACAATATAGAAAGAAGAATGGTATTATTAAAATAAAAATATTAGAATATTAAATTGGTCATAATATAAATATTATAATATTATATGACCAGAAAAAAAGTTTTAAGACCACAAATGAAGGTGGTAATGGAAAAAGAACAGATATTAAAAGAGGATCTTTGAGAAAATAACATCTTGAATAATCCCTCATTAAAAGACCATTAAGGACATTGGAATGGGTATTTTGTTGAGACCATTTGCACTTTTATGTGAGTAGAGGGAAAATTAGAGGTTCTAGAATATATTTAAGGTGCTCTAATTCTTTTCTTTTTATATGGGGATGATATGTTTGTTGTTTAATCATGGGGAGTGGTGGGTTTAAGTGATTAATTTATTGATTATTTTATATTAAAAACTAACCATATAGAGGTGGAAGTAAATTTCATGAATTTATATTATAATTAATGTTATATATTATATTTAGGGTTGATATACCAATAACAAACACTTTAATTATTATAGTTCTTTGGAATATTAAGCGTTTAACATTTAATTTTAACCCATATATAAATTTTACATTGATTATGGTAAATAATTTTTATACCATGGTTTCATTTTTATATCAAAAAAATGATATTCTACTTAAAAAATATTTGAAGAATATACTTCTCGATAAGGAATACATTTAAAATAATTAAATTCACATAATTTGGAAAGTTAGACTTCAAATTATCTGTGAAGACAAAACTAAAAAGTGGGGTTTTTAAAGTGAAAAGTTTCAAAGTATAAAGTGTTTTTATATCAAATTTTTATTTGAATAAATCAACCAATGTTCTAAATTATATTAATTGATATAAAATTCAACTATTTATACCTTTAAACCATGTAAAATAGTAATATATCAATATATGTAAAATAGATGAAATGTTGTTTTGAACTGAAATGCAGTATTTTTCACCATTCATTAAAATAAAAAATTATTCCGAATTAATACCAAAAATAAATCCAAGTAAATTTTGATTCCCCTATAAAAAATAATATGTTTATTTTGTCCAATAGATCATACTAAAGTAATAAAAAATATTTGGAAAATGGTTTGTTTATCAAAAGGAAGTAAAACTTCATTTTAAGAAAAATACTAATTTTATCCATAAAATTTTATTTGTTATCAATTTTTTTTATAAAATACATATGATCAATTTTAAACAGTATATTAAATTTATATTTCATTAATATAATACAAAATTTTGGATTTTATTATTTTATATACACAATTATTTTCATTCAAATAGCTTTTCATAAAAACACATTCATTATATTCAATTGGTTTTTATTTAATTTACTAATTAATTTTTTAAATAATAAATCATTGTATAAACATTTTTAAACCATATTTTCCAAATTCAGCTAATCCTTTTCATTTCCACGTTTTCAATATTCATATTATAACTATCATAAAAAATAATAATTTTATGTTTTTTATTTAAGATATTTATGGCATATCATGTATTGTATTGAACATAGTGTTCCCATGTTGTAAGATCACTTCATTTTCATGGTTAATTTTTTAATAAATATTTTTTGCGAAATAATTTATTAAATGTTTTAATGTAATTACATAAGAGAGACTTTCAAGTTAACACTTGGAAATATTTAATGGAATGATTTTGGAGTTGGAAAATATGTACAATGAAATTTTGAGGACAGTAATTCCACATCAAAGGTGAAATAAAAATATTAATTATATTATATTAAATACATGTAATTTGAAAAAAAATTAAGAACTCCAAAATGGTTCATTGTATGGGAAATATGAGTCCACTTTTAAATCTGAAACATTGTGTTTACCCCTATAATAATATGAAATATTTATGAATCAGATGTTTGGATTCCTCTCTCATGAGATAAAGTTATTAAATAATATTTAATATATTATTTTTCTAAAATAATATATATATCCAAAAGGGTGCATTATATGGGAAATTAGAGACCACCTATGCTTCCAGAATGTGGTTTTTACACTAGAAGGGGTATAACATTTGTATGAATCGAGTTTTTCGGTTCCTCTCTTTCAAAAATAATACATTTATTTTAATTAATTTTTATTACTATTTTTATATAAGAAGTCACTATATTCTCAAAAACTATGCATCATAAAAGAAATATGACACCATTGAAGGGTTCAGAATGTGGTGACTACCCTAGGTGAGGGATAATTTTTATATACAACTGATTTATTATTATGGTTTCAAATTAACAATGTTTTATTGACCAAAATCATTAAATTAAAAAAAATTTGTACTTTTCACTCGCCTTCTCCACAAGTTAAAACCATTTAATGACCATTAATGTATATTGAAACTTCATATATGGACTGTTTTCATCGCAATTAAGCATAAAACATCTTATAGGGGAGAAATAATTCTCTATGCAATTAAGATCAATATGCAACAAACTTAAAATGAGGTGTTTTAATTGAAGGGGTTTTTAGATGTTAAATGATTCTTAATCCATCTTTTAAACAAACCACATCTTTTTTTTTTTCAGGTTAGATCAGGTCAAGTGAAAACTTATATGGTCGTTCTTTACAAAATCTAAGATTCATCTCTTTCCTCCTGAATACCCGGTGCGTGACCCCCATTGTTCGTGACCCTCAATTGCACCTCAAATTTGGATCTTCAATCTTTTCAGTTTTCTTAATTTATGTTATTGTATCTCCTTTTCTATCCTATTCAATGATTCATTTGAAAAAAAAGTATGGAATGAAAAAAGATAACAATTGTCAAGTTTAATAAAATGATAATTTTTTTTCAAAATGATAATTTTATGGAATGTAAAAGATATTACCAAATGGTAATTTGATGAAATTATCTTATAATAATTATTGTGTTATCATGTTAAATAATAATTGTGTAATGATATCATATACAATTGTAATGAAATCCTTTGGAATTAACATTTGATAATTATATATGATATTGTAGTTTGATATTTTTATCAGTAGATGACATTATTTTTTTGGGTGTTCTTCCATTATTTGTTTTGGCTCAAACTAGACTTCAATAATCAATATCTTTTTTGATATTGATCAGATTTACGTGTTGTTAGTGGTGTTGCATTCATCTTTATAAGAGGATGATGGTTAAAAATTTTGTTTACATATAATGTAATGTATTTTGAGCAGATATTTATTAAACCAAATATGATTTTTTTAATTTTTATTTCATTACTGGTTGGAATAACTCACTATCAATGTTATTGAATTCATATTAGGAGTTCATCGTATTTGAGTTTTGTGGAAAAACCATTAATATCCGAACCCTTATTTCGATTATGTATTTATAAATTGTAGAATTCTTATAGATATTTATCAATATATTTTCTTGATGTTCTTGATTAATTAATTAATTTGTTTCAATTAATTAATGTTGGAACTTTGAAATTGTTGTTTTGAAGGATAATTAATTGTTGATATACATGTAGGATATTTGTATCATAAATTGGGGATAATTAATTCTAGAATTTGTTATCTTTTATTATTATTGATAATTGAGATTATATATGGTGAAAATTGATAAGTGATAATGGTGTTACTTTTTTAAATAATTATTCGAGTAAATTATGGGATAATCATATTTTGAATAAGATTAATTAATTGTGGAATTATTTATTGGACCTTGATCTTTATTTAATTGATTAATTAATTACTGTAAGAAATTTTGTTATTTATTTCATTTAATTAAATAATGAGATTAATTAATTGAGGAATTAATTAATGATTAAATGTGGTTACATAAATGTTGAACTAAATAATGGAATTGACAGAAACAACTAATTGGTGGATTAATTTGGGTCAGGTTGAATAAGAATTAATTAATTGTGAATTAATTAATATGAGATGAAATGGACAATTGATTAGTGAATTAATTAAAATGATGTAGTTATATTGATTAATTCTGGAATTAGTTAATAGGAATAATTTAGATTCATTATTTGGTAAATTAATTAATTTATTTACAGTTATGATTTTTGAGTTAGATTAATTAATTAGAGAAGTAATTAATAGAGATTGTTGTGTTGACACAATTGAATGAGTTGGTTAATTAATGAGAGAATTAATTAATGGGGATTATTGTGTCACAATAATTAGATGAGTTGGATTAATTAATTGAATAATTTAATAGAGGATATTATTTTGTTGACTAAATTGAATGAGTTAGGTTAGTCAATGGTGACTTATTAAATGTGATTTTTTGTGATGGTGTAATTTAATGAATTAGATTAATTAATGGATACATTAGTTAATTTGGATAGATGGTATATTTTATTGATAAGGTTGGATAATTAATTATTGAATTAATTAGGAGATTTTGAGACATGGACAAAGATTAATTAATTATGAAATTCATTAATAAGAAGATATTATTAATTAATTATTGAATTAATTAATGGGTCGAAGTGATTAATTAATTGTTATATTAATTAATGGACAATGTTATTAATTAATTGTTTAATTAATTAATTTAATACTTTTATATTTGTGAAATGTAATTTTTTGATAACAGAAATTTTTTGATTAATCTTGAATTGTGTGATGTATGTGGTATATTCCCTAGATTAAGAAAGGGGTGGCGAGATAGTGACTGATTCTCCAAATACTCTTGTGGTAATAGATATGATGTTCTACACCCACTATGAATGAAAATATTATTTTATTATATAGGGATTAAAGATCTAAATACACATGGGTTGTGAGATAGGGACTGATTCTCCAAATACATAGAAGGGTGATAGACATGGAATTCTACACCCATTAATTGGCATTGTATTATGGTTCCAATTATCCGTGTTATTAATTGAATTGAAATTGAATTTGAAAGATAATTCGTTAAAATTAAAAGTGAATTGAAAATGTAAAATTTTCCAGACTCCGGCAGAGGCTGAAGCAAGTTTTGAGTTACCGGTGACCAATGAGATCCTAGAGATTTATACGGTTAAATAGAGGACAATTGAAAAATGAAATATTTTTACTATATTACCTATTCGAATTATTTATAAAATAAAATAATTGAAATTCATTGGATTTGTATTATATTCCATTGGTTATGACCTACTGATTTGTACTCACAACTTACTCGGGTCGCATAATTAGTACCTAAGACATTATTTTTTTCTCTATGTAGTTTGAAGGAAAATGCCATTAGGTAGATGACTGAGTTAGGAGGGATCATGGTTAGGGGTTCTAGATTAGGTTCGAGAACCACTAATGTGTTTCAGTGTCTTTTTTTCGGGGTTTCATTTTATACACTTCATTCTTATATTAACGTGACACATCAACTGTTCAATTTGACTTTGTATTTCCAATGTGGTTATATTGTGACATCGGTACAATTTATAATTATTTATACTTCAGTGTTTGTTTTTTTTAATTTCATCTGTTGTATTACTCTAATAAAATAAGATATGGGTTCTCAATGATCGACTTATCAGTCCCTCGCAACAAGTCGGAAGCCTTTGGCTTATGTGGATGAGCACCTGTGGTCATATTTTGGTCCAGCTCGAGGCCCCATTACGTGGCACCAAGGGAGAGATATTACACTTTTATCCCATTTTCAAAATTGTATATTCACATTTTGAATTTTGGTTCAGTAACTAAGGTATGAATTTTCAAAATACCTTTATTTCAATCACGCATCATAAATAGGATTATCAAAACATCCACTTTAATAGAAAAAATATAAGGTAATAATGTTACATGTGATAACACATATAAGGGTTACACATAGGAAAACATGTATATGGAAGATAAAATGAATGATGATGTTCAGATGAAGAATAATTGATAACATTTTTAGGAAAAAGTTAACAATCACAACACTATAAATTTGTGACAAGTTAAATGATCTTTGACATCATATTTGGAAAAGAAGATAGAAAAATTTTCTGTTTTATGATAATTTTCATATAGTTGAGGAATTAATTTATGACATAGAATTAGAATGTAACAAAACATACATACTTGTCAAGTATGGCTTCATCCTTTAATCAATTTCCACCACAAAAACATGTTTTTCTCCAAATGATCGCTATTCAAGATGAATTTTTTTCAGACATGAAACCCTAGAATCAATATCTAGAGAATTATATAATCCCCAAAAGATTAACTCTATGTTTATATTTTCTTGAATCATCATCCAAACCGAACAATGATTTTGATACGATCATAAAATTCCCCCTAAAAAATAAAACATTATATAGAGAAAAATACTTTTAGTCAACAAAATTAATTATAATACCAAAATTTAAACATATAACATTTGTTAAATACTTTTCCATAAAATTCCTAAAAATAATCAAAACTATGATTGAAACCCTAAAAATTAATAGGATTGGATAACATTTTCTTCCAAGATAAATTTTAACATTTATACCCAAATACAATCCATCACTCAAAATGTGTCATACGAAAAATGTAATTTCAAAAATAACATATTCCCTAATATTGGTTATTCATTTCCATAAATAACAAGAATCACCATAAGTATATAATCAAAACATATATTCTTTAAAATAAAATTAAACCATCGATCCTAAAATAAAATCACATAGTATTCTACTTTCCTTAGGCATATAGGGTCCCAAAATATTGATCATCCTATAAAATAATATTTACTACATAATTTGTAAATAATAATTTAATTAAAAGGATATCCATTTGACTTAATATATTTTCCCAAAATCAACTTATTATTATTACGTCAAATCATTTAACTAAAACTAAATTGTCATTAAACAAGGAACATCACGTAGGATAGTGGTAGGCAATGCAACCATGCTGCCATTCGGTTGTCTGTTTGATTCCCACAGCCTTGATGGATGTGATAGGTTGTCACCCAAACATCGGGTAACCAATTTTATAAAATAATATATATATTATAACATTTCAAAATTGAGATAGAATACAAAAATATAAGATAACATATATTAATCTCAATGTCTATATCATGCTTTTCATTTTACACCTCAAAATATAATATCTCATATTTGCCAAAAAAAGGACATATAAACCCTAAAGGTTATTTGTTCCTTTATAATTATGACAAAAAATGATAATTCTTACTTGAATAAAATATTCACATAACAATAATCATTTATAAACATACATGAAAATGTCTTCTGGTATAATCACATCATCGAAAGAGCATTAATAATTTTCAATATTTCATCATTTGTAGATCTAGCATAACTCTTCAATCCCTTATATGTTAAACTCTTAATAATACTACATTCTTTATGTTCCTCCAAACATAATGTATCAACTTTTCCTTTAATACTTCATTATGTTAAACAAAACCATGAATCATCTCTTAATATTCAATAATGTCAAAACATGAGTCATGGAATATTCCATAACATTCATATGACAATTTTAGTTTCCTCCACTTCAATTATAACAAAATTAGGTTTTTATAAACTTATATTTTCACAATCCTACTGATCCCATCCTTGAACTATCTTTAGAGGTCATGAATTTGAATAAGGAAAATACTCTACACATTTAAGACATTCAATTTATTAGTCATAAAGAACATGATTCCATTTCTTAGAGTCAACTAAATTCTTCCTTTTTCCCTTGGAGGGTTATTTCTTTAAAATATTCATTACCAAATCTATAACATCTTCTTTTCTCTTAAATACATTTTCTTAGGTGTTTCATTCCACATCCTTGACTCATATGTTGATGAATATCCAAAAAATTTGTGACCATTATTCCCTAAACATCCAAAGGGTTTCGTTTCTTTCATATATAATGTATCAGAAAAACCACCAAGGGTTAAGTGGTTAATCATTAATATCAATTGTCAGTTTATAATATCCATTAGAGTTCTTATTGAAGCTCTGATTTCATTTAGTTTTTATTCAATGAACCACTTCTTTTTCCTTCACATCAATTTTTACATTGGTGCATATTGGATCCAGCAATTTACTAAAACCAAAATGGTCAATGTGATTATATGAAAAAAATCATCATATATTCTCTTAAGAATAAGATAAAAATTAAGATATACTTATTTATGTTGTATGAAACTCATAAAATTTATCTAAAATATATGTGAATATTTTTATTATGCTAACCAGTTTTGTTATATTTCCCTTGTAGCATGTGATTAAATATAAACCTAACCTCTATAGTTGTCCAAACCATCCTATGATACAAACTATAAGGCCACAACCATAAAAATAACATAATAATAATTTATGTTAGGAATTTACATTGTGGGTATTTTCTTGTTTATATCATTAGAGAAATTGTTTAAAAGTCATACATAACATCTTAAAGATTACAAAGTATTCACTTCTACCAAATACCCATTTTTTATAAAATGTAAACTATTACAAAGAAACATGGTTTCATTTCATGTTTAAACATCACATAATTTCCCTTGATTCTATCTTTTTATCATTCCTCCCTCAAATGCCATTATAAATTCATAAAACATGGGATGATACTAAATAACGTTTTAGTGATACACATAGAATGAAAACTGTTGGTCTTGAAAAAACAAGTAAACCCTGTTTAAACATCATAAATTAATATTTTTCAAATTTATGAAGTAGTAAATAATGTTCACTGAATATGAGCTCATTAATTACCATTATTGAAATAAAAAGATTACCATTAACCCATTAAATGATCCAATGACATATAAAGGTAACTTGGGACATAATCATAGATAAATAGAATAACCATATGGTAAAATTACACACATTTAACTCTTATAAATGGAATAACCATACGATCAACTTCCATACCCAATACATTGGATGTCATAATGTAACCATCAATCCTTGATTAATTACAGAAGTAATTGTATTTATTTTATCTCATAACCTCCTGCAAAATGTCTAAGTACCATTATATAATCATAACATGAAAAAGATTGCAGTTATCAACATTTTCCTCTAAATAATTATTTTTGGAATCACAAATAATCATTTTAAGATATCGAAATAGTAAATCCTTTTTGAAAACCATTTTCAATAAAAAAAATTCCCAAAAAATGAAATAAATGATTTATTTTTTATTCTAAAAAATAGTTGCCTTATAAGGGAATTCAAATATAAAATAATTTTTATGGCAATAATGAAGACATTGTCTCCAAATACGTTAAAAAATCATTTTTTTCATATAGAAGTATAAGTAATATGATTCGTATAAAAGGTTAATTTTGGAAACCATTGAATAAAATAAAAAATAGACATAAAATTAACTATCTAATACATTTATATCCATATAAATATATATGTACTGTAATATCATGAAGGAAAATATTTGGTAATTAAATATATAAGCATTCATGATGTCCCCTACCATTTTTAATATTTAAATCATCACCTCCATGAAATAATAAATTTTCCAAAACATTAAATAAAATTATTAAATATAAAATTAAAATATTACATTCCATGGTGGATGTATATACATAAAACAAAATAATAATGGTGCATATTAACAAAAAATGCCTTAATGAATGAATAATGAGATGATGTCCATTAACTCGAGTATAATTCTAAACACTTGTTATTTATCATTATGAATAATAAAAATTGGTTAATTTATACATTTCTGAGAACTATTAAAATTTTTATTATTCCTTTTATATCACTTATTAAATTTTTATATTTGTTTCACAATTTTTTATGTTCATATCAGATGATTTGTCGATATTCAGTTCATGAGTTGAAAATGAACATGGTATGATGTGAAAATCCCATGTGATCATAATTACATCATCTATATAATATAAACCATGATTTAAATATCTTATATATTCATTGAATAATAATTTATAATAAAATTGTATGTAAAAATAAAAAAGGATTCATGGAGATGGTAGGGCGTACGTTCGCTGGACCACTATATATTTTGTCTTTCCTACCGTATTGAATGAAAGAACATTAATGTAAAGGTATGTAAATATTTAAACATATTTTATATCATTAAATTATTGTTAATATTCCATTTATAATGTATATTTTTACTGAAACAATTATTAATATATTTTATATGATGTTGGGATGAATCACGTCATTTTTATGAGGCAGTAGTCCACACATCCCCAAATGAAGTTATCTCATGACCATAATATATAATGCATGAATTTATTTTTAATATAAAATATCGATAATATTAAATACGTTATAATACTAATATAAACATATTATTTTACCAGAAAAATATTTTTTGGACCATCCATAAACACAGTAAAATAAAAAGGAACAAAAACATTATTCACAGAGCTGATTAACCAGCATACCTTGGAAAACAATTAAGATTCATTGTATAAGAATGTGTTAGAAATGAATAGGATATGATATAATATATTTGAAAAAAAGACTATTATTTACATTAATATATATTTATCATTAATTTATGGATGAATATTTAAAGTAAATGTTAAAAATGAAATGAAAATAAGGGAGGTACTTTGAGAAAATTACTTATTGAATATCATTTCCTTGAATGACGCATGAAGGCCATGGATTTGGTTATTTGGTGGGACAAGAAGCACTCTGGCATGGGGAGAGTGAGTATTAGATGTTATTATAGACATTTGGGGATCTAAAAGGCTATGTGGGTTGAAATGGGGAGGTTAAGGTTGTTATATTAACTTGTAGAGAGGGGGTTCAAGGGATTAATTTATTGAATTTTTATTATTAAACGATAAAATTAACAAGGTGGAATCTAATTAAAAGACATTGGCTTGAGATTAATGATATATAGGATTTCTTGGGCCTATAAACACATCAATAACCCTTTAAATATTGATGTTTATAGTTATATGAAGCCATTAGCATTAAATTTTAACCTTTGTCAAAATTTGACTTTTACTATTGTAAATAATTTTTTACCACGGTATATTTATTATATATAAAAAATAAAATTTAACATAAAAAAATATTGATATTATTATTCCAAATATTTAATCCATTTTACCAAATTAAATTCACCGAATTTGTAATATTATATTAAAAATTAATTATGCAGACAAAACCAAAAAGCGTGTTTCTAAATGCAAAACGTTCAAAATTTTGAGATGTTTTTATATATAATTCAAATTCCAAATATAATCCAATGAAAAAAAAATTATATTAAATAATACAATATTAATATAAATATTCCTTTAAACTATGTAACCGGATAATCCAACAATATAAATAAATTTGGCAAAAAATATGCTTTGAAAGAAAATGTATTATTTTTAACAATTCCTTAAAATATTAAATTTATAATGAAGAATAAAAAATATTTATATGATGTAAATTTCTATGTCTATATTAAAATTAAAATTATTATTTTTTCAAATATAACATATATAAGAGAAAAACTGTATTTAAATTGGGTTCTCTATCAAAAGGCAGTAAAATGTTATTTTTGAAAAAACACCCAATTTTTCCCTAAAATTTTATTTATTCTTATAAAATTACGATAAAACACATAAAATGAATTATAAAAATTATATTGATTTTATATTTCATTATTATAATACAATAATAGTTATTTGGTGATTTTATATACAGAATTATTCACTTTTAAAATGTTTTTCATAAAAATGAATCGTTTATTTTTAATTGGCTTTTATTTAATTTCCAAACTAACTTTGTAACCAATAAATCATTTTATAAATATTTATAAAACATATTTTATTATTTCATTTAATCCTTTACTATCAAACTTGATAATTTATATATAATAACTATCATATTATTTAATATGTTTTTTATCATTTTAGCTAATTGTGGGGTATAATGTATGCTATCAAACATACTGTTTCTTTTTAAAAACACTGGATGTTAAATATGGTGTGGTCGAGTACTTATTGTGGGACTAAACATTCTTGGTAAGTTATAATTTGGTATATTTAATAGGTTTTATGGGTTTCCTCTCATTGGATATGAAAAATCTAAATTGAAACACTCTTTAGTGAGAAGATAGGGCCCATATAAGATGAGGTATGTGATGAAATATGATGTGGTTGTTGGTGAATCTAGATGATTGGAGTCACCATGAGATGGAATTTTCTATAAGAGACCTAACTCATCTGAAAAGGTACAGTATATTCTTTGAAAATTTTTATGATGTATGGTTTGATATTGTTTTATTAGTGACCATCCTCAATTGAGATGTCTAGGTTATATGCTTTTCAAGATAAATGATTTTCCACTTTATGTGGGACAATTCCATGAGTAATAAATGTTTCATTCTATATCTGAGTATTATTGTGGTATAAGGTGACCCTATTCCTTGTAAAATACATAAAAAAATGTTTTTATGGATTTCACGGATGTCTATATATAACATAACAACAAGAAGTTTATTGTTTTATGTCCTTTTTCGTTATTTCTACGATGTGGGTTTATTGAACAATAATGAACTATAAAACATATATAAAATGTGTGAAAATAATTTCTAACATAACAATATTTAATATGTTGATGAATTGTGGATTCAAATAGTGACGTTAAAATCGTGGCCTACCCAAGAACAGGTATTGGGTTTTAATATATGTGAGTAGATTGCCACATTTTTTTCTAGAGTACATGTATTACATAGGTCTGGTCAATTTTATGAGGTCATCTTATTTATAGAGGTAGAGGATTATGTTGATATAATTATGTGATTTAAGTGATAGGCTTGGATAATTTATAATTTATTATTCATTTTTTATTAAATAGTCCATCGATATAGAATATATAGTCATATTTTTTTTTTCAATTTTTATCTAATGCCAATGTAATATGTCATGAGGATTTCTATAGATATTTTACAATATTTTAATATAGATTTTGGAATTCATCTTGGTTAACTATTTATTTTGTAATTTTCATGATTTTTTTATGTGGACGGTCCAAACTAAATCATCAATAAAATACATCATGAACCATAGTGTTTATTACTTTATGAAATTCTGTAACGCCCCCACCCCAGTTACCTAGAGTCGTTGCATAATTTCATAACATTGGAATTATCACAAGAAAGATCAAATCCTTAATGACCGATTGTTTTAGTAGCCTTGGAAACACTAGATATATTCATAAGTCTTACATTACATCATAAAGTGAAAAACTACTACAACAACATATTGTCTCCATATTCCACACTCATATCCCCAAATAATAACCCTGCATGTCATTCATAATTTACTTCTTCACTTCCTGGAAAAATAAAACATAGATAAGGGGTGAGCTCAAATGCCCAGTAAGGATAACAATATAGCGGAAACTTTCATAAATATGAATAAACATTTAAGGAAATGTATAACTAAAACAAAATCATTTTAAACATGAACTTCAACATAGTATGGAAAAAGTAAAATGAAATAATTACATTTACTTATTTACATGGATATTCTACTAATCGAATAATCACCTGAAATATCAATAACCACTTTCATAATGATGGAATGCATAATGCCAGAATATCATAACCACATAGCCAAGGCCTCGTTCCCAGACTACAAATAAGATTTTTCCAAGGCCTTGTTCCAAGACAGTAGTTTGTCTCATGAGACCTACCGATGCATCGAGGAGATATAGCGGGCTCCACCCATCACATATTAAGTCCAATGCATTCCCATATGAAAAGGTTTAAACATAACATAAACATTCGTATTAAAACTAGCATACGAAATGTCAGTACATTCAGCATAACCTATGAATGGAATAAAAATAGCACATCCACAGTCAAACATATCACAAAACCTGCAATACAATATATATGTTTTTTATCATAATAAATCAACTTCAAATAAGCGTAAAATCCATCAAAAGATGTTGACATAGATGAAATCAAAACTCTTTTTAGAGAAATATCTCTTTCTATTTTGAAATCATATAAGAGTCATATATTTATAAAATAAAACATTTTCATTGAAAATATTGTTATAAACTTTTAAGGGAATCTTCTATGATTTTATAATGGCGGAAAATAACCGCACCCGCCGTATAAGTTAAAAAAACATTCTTACCTTAATTTTGTCAAAAAGGTTAAAAAGAACCTTGTTTGGAAAACGACGGAAAGATTCCTTTATAAAACTCTTATAAAAATTCAAAAAAGGGTATAAATGACTTTAACCCATATTCATTTAAATAGTAAATATGTTTTGAAATACATTTTTAAGAAACATGGATGTGGATGATAAAGAGATCCCAGTAGATTATTACGTATAAACAACCTCGGATAATGAAGAGATTGCTAAATAAACCCTTACCATGTACTTTTCCTTGGTTGGGGTTGTTAACCGCTTTTATAATAGTGAAATAATTTTTATTAAATTATACAAGAATCATATACATTCATATGATATAATATATGATCCTTTAACATTGTTTTGTTAATAATATCTTAGTATTATCGTCGTTTCGGGTGTTAACTTACTCGTTTTCTTTTATATGTTTTGTTACATAAGCCATGTTTTTCATGGATATGTTGTATATTATTCATATACAGAATGATATCAAGTCCTTAAACATTATTTTTAAATCATCAAATTATAATTATACTTGAATGGATATGATGGAGAATGAATCACATCGCGTTCGTGGAGACGGTAGTCCGTACGTACGCACGAGCTACAATATCATTTTTTTGATATTAAAATAGTATATAAATGGATGGTATATCATATATACAGAATCATTAACATGTTATATTTATTATTTAAATGAGTTACACATCTTTATTATACCCATCAAAATAATAATATATTGAATAACAATTACACCACGACGTGGAGATGGTAAGCCTTACGTACGCACGTATGGTGACATGTTATTCAAAGGGTGGATAGAATACTGAATATGGTTTTAACATATTTATAATAACATCACAGTATATATTTGATACTGCAGTTATTATTTTAGAATGTTAATAACAAAGGAAGAAGAAGTGGAAGAAGAAAGAAACTTGGAAAAGGGTGGTGAAATCATTACATCTTCTTCGTGTTCTTCCTTTTGATTTGATCCAAATGGCTCCATAGGTTGGATTTCTGATCAAACTATGGCCTCTAGGTTGTATTGAGGTAATTTGGGAGAGTATTTGGGCATAGTTTGGCCGAACCGAAAGGCTTTGAAGGTGTGACGAAATTAGGAAGAGTTCCCTTTTATAAGAGGGGTGAGGGGCACCTTTGGAAAAGCTAGAAATATTAATTTATAATGAATTCATATTCGGTTTCTAATGGCTCCAAAGTTGATTATTTAAATTTTAAGGTGGGTATAGGTCGAAAAACATTCAACCAATAGAATTTAGACAGGTTTGGGTTACTATATTAACCTTATCATTAAGTATTAACTCTTAGTTAATTAGTATGACATTTACCATGTCACTTTGTATTTTTATATTATATAGTTAATAAACTTACTATATACATCCAAACGACACCCAAGTGTTCCATTGATGAAACAAATATCATTATATAAGTCTCTTGGCCGATCCTTAGATTTTTAAGAATTTAATATCAATTAATAATATAATATTTGTTTTAAAAACTCCTTTATGTCAATTTTGACACTATTCAATAGTTGATTTCTGTAAAACTCATACCAGAATGATTACTTCGAAAAACGTTAATTAAATCAATCCTAATATGTCATATTATCCTATAAAATTATTTTAATTCATTAAAAGTCTCAAATTATATTTATTTGGCTATTTATAATATCAATTATTTTAAATTTTCACTATTATGTTAATTACTGCATCATCATTGTTTCATAAATAAATTAAATTATGTAATCTCTAAAAATTATAACTAAAATATAATTATGTAGGAAATATTTTTATATTTCAAATGTATATTTATAGTCAAAAATCCAACATATATAAACCTATGTAAAAATTGTTTTTCTAAAAGAAATATGCTTGTGTCATTTTTGTATTCATTTTAACTTAATTAAAATAATGTGTCCCTATCACCTACAAGTGGCTCCATGGGGTCCCTAAATAGACCCAAAGATTCCTATGGTCGAACATGTATCAACCAATAAGTCTAGGACACGTTTTAGGTTAATTTAGTATTATTATAATATTATTTGTTTAACCCTTATTTACCGGATTTACCCTTAACCATGGTAAATAAAATATTTACCGAAGTAGTTATTCAAAATGTCTAAAAATAAAATTTACCTATTTACACAATTTGAACATAGAGATTACAAATATGGAATCCATTTTTCCAAAATCAAAACAGAGAATTGGCAGAAATTAAAATAAAATTAATTCCCGTTGTTAAAATAAAAAAGCGTGTTTTTAAGAGATAATAACTATCAAAAGATTGACACTTGTTTATGTCTGGTTTAATTGTAAAAGTATGTCCAATGACCAAAATTATATTAAATGGTAAAAATATATTCTAAATATACTTTAAAACCACTCAAATTCATAATTTATCTATATTAATTATTTTGATTTAAAAAGTTGTTTTTAATTAAAATATAGTAATTTTCACTATTCATCATAATATTAAAGTTATCCGAAAAGTACCAAAATTTCACCTTAGGCTAAATTCGATATTCCGAATCCAAAAATGAAGTCTATTTTAAAAAATAAAATATATATAATCTCAAAAAGAAGGTATTACTATTCATAACGGCTAGTTTGATTGGTTATGGTGTGTTAGAACTCGGTGTTGCGTACAACACATGCTATCACATTATTTAAAAAGAAGCGTACCGTGGAAGCATGGGGTGTTACATATTCCTCTCCTTCAAATAATTTAGTTCTAGAAATTTCTAGAATATTATCACATGAAAAGACTCAGGTGGTTCTTCATCATAAGTTCCTCGGGCCCCCACATTGCCTCTTCCATCTTATGGTTTCTCCACAAAACTTTTACCAGACGCGTCGTCCGGTTTCTCAGTACTTGTTCTCTCGTATCAAGAATCCTGATGGGCTCTTCACATTAAGACAGACCGGGTTCCAGTTCTAACTCTTCATAGGGGAGTACATGCATTGGGTCAGGCATGTATTTCCTCAACAGAGATACGTGGAACACATCGTGAACTTTGGAGAGACTTGGCGGCATTGCCAATCGGTAAGCTGCAGCCCCAATTCGTTCTAGAATTTTGAAAGGTCCGATGTACCTGGGACTCAATTTACCTTTCTTACTAAAACATATGACTCCCTTCCATAGAGATACCTTCAAGAAAACATGATCACCGACTTGAAATTCCAAATCCTTCCTTCGATTATCGGTATAGCTCTTCTACCTACTTTGAGCTGCTTTGAGGTGATTTTTGATTACCTTCACCTTTTCTATCGTTTCCTCCACCAGTTCTAGACTTAAAAGTTTTCTTTCACCAAAGTCGTCCCAACAGGTTGGTGTGCGACATCTCTTTCTGTATAACGCTTCATATGGTGCCATATGGATACTCGAATGGAAGCTTTTGTTATAGGAAAATTCTACCAGAGGTAAATACTGATCCCACATACCCTGAAAGTCAAGTGAGCAGTATCTCAACATGTATTCTAAGGTTTTAATAGTCCGTTCTGATTGTCCGTCTGTCTGAGGGTGGTAGGCAGTGCTCAAATGAAGTTCAGTATCCAAGGATTTCTGAAGACTCTTCCAAAATCTTGAAGTAAAACAGGGATCATGATCAGAAACAATCGATAGGGGTACTCCATGAAGTCTCACAACTTCATTAATATATAGTATTGCTAGACTTTCCAGTGGTATATCTTCTCTTATTATAAGGCCCCATCCTTATACCTTACTTAATATTGTGTTATTACAAGATTACACATTGAGGATCTTTTCAGGTTTAGAGTTTTAAAGAATTAGATCATGAAACTTGCATTACATTCCACATTTAAACAAAGTGGTTACATAAAAGACAGTATTCATTCTTCCCATCAACAGAAACATATTAAAAATATAACATGGATTCTTTCTTGACACATCCTTGACACTATCATCACATCATGTACCTTTCCCTTGACCTGTGAAAAACATTTCAAAAACTTTGGATGAGCATAAAAACTCAGTAAGGGTTATAAAAATATGGAAAGGAAACATGAGTTCATATATACATAAGAATGAAATCATACTTTACCCATAAAACATAGTCACATTAACATAACTCATCAAACCATGAATAAATCATATAAAACATAAGACATAAAGGTAACATGAGGCATTCATAACATTCTTACGTGGGGAGTAACCCTCTTGGTTACGTTTGGAATACCCATCACAGTATATTCCCTAAATCTCTTCGGAGAAACCTTAACGTTTCACTCCTTCGAGTTACCCAATGCATTGGAGAGCTATAACGGGCTCACCCACCCTTAGTTTATCACGGAACCACCCGTTTTCATAACAATGCCCAAGAACCATAACATAAATGTGTCACATAAAACATGCATAAAGGAATCATAACATTTCCACATTTCAATCACAATATAACATTTTAGTATATTGAAATATTGAATCCATTCAAAAAGAAACCATTTCCAAAACCATTTAAAACATTTAATAAAGAGATTTTTGAATCAAAGTGTCCCATACCACCTTGAAGATTAAAATTTTAAACCATTAATATCCATATAAATAACTCCTTAAAACCATTTTGAAAACATGGATATTAATAAGAACAAATAATTAAAACATTTAAAACGATATTTTGGTTAAAGGAGTTTTACCAAAATTAGAGACACTTGAATACAATAATTGAGGAATAACATATAGTCAGAACTTTATAATATCATGAGAATAAATGGATTCATGATATAATACTCCAAAGGATTGTATATACACCATATAAGAGTGAATTGGTGCATAACAACAATGAACCCTCAATAGAAATGTCAAATGTGATGAAATCCCTTTTAAAGAAGGTATCCTTAAATTAAGGACAAATCAATCTCAAAAATATGTGTGACAAATATAAATACACACAATATAAGTGGATATTAAGTGTAAAAAAATAAAAGGTCATTCACACATATTCAATGGATGACATATTCAGTGACTACATGTTGAACCCAAAGAAATCAAAATTGGGTTAAAAAGTTCCCTTGACAGCCTAACAGCATCACATCAAAATGAGTTGATGAGAGATAAAAAGTGTATCTCATCACATGGACATAAAAATTACATCAATAAGGATATATGAGAATATATCCCAACATAACAATATGTAAATTAAAAGACCCAACAAAAGAAGTCTTTTAAAAAGAGGAGGGTGAAAGGGTCCCTTACCGACTTGGGTATCTTTCGAAACATACGACCCGTGAAAGAGGGACAATACAACATTGGTGTAAATACTCATAAATGAAATAATATTACACAATGAGTAAAATAATGTTCTGTACATACACCACTCAAATGAAATTTTGGCAAATGTATCATAAATCTCACGAGAATAAAAGTGAGATAAAAAATCTCTTACGAAAACTCGGCAGCTTAACGGCGCCACTTAAAACATCCAAAATGGATTGATGAGAGGAAATAGGGTCTCTCGTCACATCAACATAAAAATTACAGTAATATTAATATAAAATAACATCCCAATAACAATAATTATGAGCTTTAAAAGCAATGACATAAAATAGTGTACTTAAAAAGAAATAGACTAGTAGGATCCCTTACCTCGGGTCCGACTTGACTCGATCATTCTTTAATCTCCTGAATAATAAACTTGAGTTAATTTATACTTCCTTAAGAACATTTTTAAAGTTCATTATTCTTTTTATATCACTTATTACCATGTTATAAACACTATGTAATCATTAAGTTAATAATGATTGTTTTGTCGATATTTGGTTCTTAAGTCGAAAGTGGACTTCTTACAATTACATGTTGTTCGTGTGGCCAAATGTTTATTATATCCAGTATTGTATTCATGATTTAGATATCATATATTTCATATATATAAATTACATGCATGCATTTATAACATTACATAATCATTTAGAGGTAAGAAATGTAATGCACTGTTCATGGAGACGGTAAGCCGTACGTACGCATGAACGCTAATTTCATTTCTATTTCGTATTTTATAGAATGGAATAATAATGATATAAAGGTATATTATAATTCCAGTATAATATCATATATAATATCATAGTTACATCCTTTATACGTCCCACATATGGTATTTAACGAATCAAATCACTTTGAGGGGGCGGTAGTCCGCACTTTCTTAAATGAAGATATCGCGTTTACCCATAATGGAAACCATAACGGTATGCCCAAAATGAAAAAAAACAGAAGCTTAAGGAAAACATAAAAATATTATATATCATATATAAAAATAGTGACATCATAATGGACACCTTTTAAGGTGTTAAATGAGTATTGAACAATCATCATTTCGGGAGGCAGAATTTCGCCATCCACGGAAACCGTATGTTCTTTAACCATTTGATGTAGTTGTGTGAGAGTGTAGCTCGAATAAATCTTATAACAACATACTAGTATATTGGAGATACTGGTGTTGTTACAAAAGAATTAAATAAAAAGATTTTAGGGGGTTTGAGATGCAAAATAAAACAAATGGACATGAGAGAATGAATTACCTTTAAAAGTGTATCTCCTTTTGATTTGAGCCTAAAGGCTTACATTGAAAGGATTCATCCCAAAGGGAATCCTCTAGGATGAGGAGAGGGATGTGGAGAGAGTAAATGGGCAGGGTTTGGCCGATCCAAAGGCTTGAGGAGTGTGTGAAATGAGGTAGAGATGGGGGCCTTTTATAAGAGGAGAGGAGGGGCACTTTTGGAAAGTAAAGAAGTATTACTTTATTTGAAAATGTGTTTCGGTTTTAAAAGGTCCCATATTGATATAATTCGTGGATAAGGTGATAAGAGTTCGAAATACACCCATCCAATAAGTTTTGGACATGTTTAGTTCATAGATTTTACATTATCTTTCCATTTTATTTAAATCTTCAAATAATGATGTCATCACTGCATCATTATTATGTCATATATATTTTAATTTATTTAATGTCTAAAAATTATAAAAAAATTACTATGATGTAGGAAATCTTTTTATCTTTCCAATTACTATTTATGATCAAAAATCTGATCATTATAACCCCATGTAAAAATTGTTTTTGTAAAACATGTGATGTTTGTGTCATTTTGACTTTTACATTAAATAAAAAGTTATTTAAGTCATTTCCCAACCAAAGTGTCTCCATGGGGTCTCAAAGTTGACCCATGGCTTTTATTGGTTGGCCATGAGACAACCAATGAGGGTAGGACATGTGTCAAGCTCATCTTAGTTTATTAAAGCATTATTTTTACCTTAAACTACACTAATTACCACTAATCGCGATTAAAAACTTAATAAGTTACCATTCACCAAAAAATTATTTTTATCCCATTGAACCACATTTTACTTCTTAATGACAACCATGTATGTCGGATTTTTGAAATTCAAAACACAAAGATGGCAAAATTTCATTTAAACGGAAAAATCAGTTTTTATAAGTACCACTTAGTGGTTTCACTATCCCTCAAAATTGAAGTTTTTTAGAAAAATCCCAAAAATTCACCCTAAGCTATATTTGATATTCTGAATTCAAAAATGAAGTTTGTTTTACAAAATTCAAAACATTTAAGTCACATTAATTAATTTAATAATTAATTCCCGCTGTCAGAGCAAATAGCGTGTTTTTATGAAACAATAAGTATCAAAAGATTGACACTAGTTTAAGTCAGATTTCAAAGTGAAATAAATTCCAACAACCACTATTGGATTTAATGGTAAAAAAATTTCTAATTTCACTTTAAAAACAATTCAAATGATAATCTAATCATATAAATAAATTAGATTAAAAAGAGGTTTTGAATTAAAATACAACATTTTACACTATTCATTAAAAAATGAACTTTATCGGAAAAATACCAAAAATTTACACAAAGTAAAATTTAATGTCCCGATTCTAAAGAAGAGTTTTATTTGGTCCAAAAGAATGTATAAGAGTGATAAAAACTATATTTAATGACGGTTTGCCATCAAAAGGCGACAAGTGAACCTTTAGGAAAAACTAGGGCATATACGCCTAAAATTGAATTCTTTCCGTATTTTAAGCCTTTATATTTTATTGTATAAATGTAAAAACATTTAAAAACATATATAATCATATTTTAGTTATTTCTATCCATTCCCTCCATTACAATGGCTACCTGATAACTTCCATTTAAAATATTATTATTTTATCATTAGAGTGCAACATAAGATTCCCAAGAAACTCGTTGTTGCGTGTTGGGTACGCCATCAAGCATAGAGTCCCCTTTAAAGTCATATCAATATTTTATTCACAAATATGGATAAATATGAAAATGTCATATTCTTTATTTACCTGGGGTGTTACATCCTTCCCCCCTTTTGGGAATTGCGTCCTCGCAATTTTTAAGATTGTGCTTGGAAACATCCTTGAAAGTCCCACATCGGAAAAGAGTCGGTAAAACAATCACTTTAAAATAAAGAAAGATAAGTACAAAGGTCACCCGAGTTAACCCATACTAGGATTCCAAGTATGAAAATATGGACATGGAGGAAAAAACAAAGGGTCATGTTCTGATGGAGAGTGATAGAAAACATGTTTAGGAGAAAGTTAACCATGAGAAAATCACAAACTTGTGATGGGTTAAACGGTATTCGATTCCCCAGTAGGAAAAGCTAATAGACAACATTTTTGTTTTAAGTTAATTTTTATTGAGGAATTTATTCATAAGGAAGCATAATCAGTTATCATGTTGACTTTCTACTTTTATTAGATTCCTTACACAAAATCATATTTTCTCCAAAAGACGAGTATTTAGGAAGACTTGTTCCCATTAAGAGTACTATAATCAACTTCTAGAGAATCACCTAATCCACAAAAGATAACTATATACTTCCCATGTATCTAAACTTTAACCAAAACCAAAACCAAAAAGGCTAGTACAAGATCAGATAATCCAGAAAAGGATAACCATTTATAAAAAGAAAATCTATTCTTAACCTCCAAAATTTGTCCAACAAAACCCAAAGTTCAACAAGGACCATTCTATAATCATTTTTTCCATAAAATTCATCAAAGTAAACCAAACTAATATTGAAACCCAAATATTTTAAGGATTTAGTCACATAGTCTTCCAAGTTAAATCGTAACATTTATCTCCAAACAACATCAGTTTCTCCTAAAGTCTCGTATTGAAAAGTAATTAACCTAATCACATATCCTCTATGATAGGCTAATAATTTTCATAAATAACCCAAAATCAACTTACTCTTAATTCATAAAATCATATAACTAAAAAGAATCAATCAAACTAACCAGAAACATCACGTAGTCCAGTGGTAGGCGATAAATACCAGTCGCACTTTGGTTGTGGGTTCGATTCCCGTAGCATTGTCCGACGCGACGGGTTGTCACACGGTCTGCGTGTTGTCCTTTTTCCAAAACTATATAATTCTAAAATCATTACCCAAAAAGGGATAAAATCATCAAAAATAACCATAACATAATTTAACCTCAATTTTATCTCATGCCTTTCACTTCAATCATAAGATATAGTAACACATAATTATCTCAAAAGTAAGGATCATATAAACCCAAATGGTTCTTTATAACTATGTCCACAAAAGAAAATATAACTATTACTTGAATAAAATTTGCCTATATTAAACATCAGGGTTACACATAATATAAAAAGTCTTCTAATGTAACCCCATCATCAAAAGAGACTTAATACTCTTAAGAATTTCACCATAACTCTTGAAACCCTTATATGTTGACATCTTACTCATTCAACATTCTTCATGATCCATTATCCATTCCTTTCCAACTTATTCCGAAATACATCTTTCCTACAAACAAAATCATGAATCATATCCTAAGATTCCAAAATAAGAAAACAATAGTCATGAAATAGTACATACCTTTGATTGGTCATTGTCAGTTTCTTCATCCTCAATCGGAATGGCATTAGGTATTGGTAAACGAATATTGGTACGCTCTTGGTGACCCCATTCATGAAACTTCTTCATAGGACATTTGTTTGCATAATGACCATGCACACCACATTTAAAACATTCAATTGATCCCTCAGAAAGAACTTCTTTCCCTTTCCTCGAGTCAACCAGATTCTTCCTTTTTCCATGGAAGGTTCTTGCTTTATGACCTTCATTTCCACATCTATAGAATATTTCTGTCCCTTTGAAACATTTTCCTAGGTGTTTCTTTCCACATCTTTGACACATAGGTTGTTGGACACACTTACCTTTATGATTATTACATGTACTTCCGTAGGGATTTGTTTCTTGCATATATGATGCCTTAGAGAAATCTCCAAGGTTTAGGTGGTCAGTCATGACTCCAGATAGTTGGTTGAGGATAATCAAAAGAGTTCTCATTACAGCTCCCATATCATTCAGTTGCTTTCTCAAAAAACTGTCGCAGTTTCCTTCACATCCACTGTTACTTTGGTGCCTGCTAGATCCAGCCATTTACTAAAACCAAAAAGGTCAGTGTGAGTATATCAAAAAAACCATCATGTACCAATGAGTAAGATAAACACTAAGATATACTTACACATTCAATTTATCTAAAACTGGGACTCTTTCTGAAATCTTAACCATTATGGTAATGTCACTTATGCTTAAAGAATACCCTAACCTATAAAGTTATCTAAACCGACCTTTGATACCAACTATGAGGCCCCAGCCTTAAACCTTACTTAATATTGAGTTATTACAAGATTACACACTGAGGATCATTTTATGTTTAGAGTTTTAGAGAATTAGATCATGAAACTTGCATTACATTCCACATTTAAACAAAGTGGTTACATAAAAGACAGTATTCATTCTTCCCATCAACGGAAACATATTTAAAATATAACATGGATTCTTTATTGACACATCCTTGACACTATCATCACATCATGTACCTTTCCCTTGACCTGTGAAAAACATTTCAAAAACATGGGATGAGCAAAAAAAGCTCAGTAAGGGTTATAAAAATCTTGAAAGGAAACATGTGTTCATATATACATAAGAATGAAATCATACTTTACCCATAAAACATAGGCACTTTATCATACCTTATCAAACAATGAATAAATCATAGAAAACATAAGACATAAAAGTATATTGAGGCATTCATAACATTCTTACGTGGGGAGTAACCCTCTTGGTTACGTTTGGAATACCCATCACAGTATATTCCCTAAATCTCTTCGGAGAAACCTTAACGTTTCACTCCTTCGCATTACCCATTGCATTGGAGAGCTATAACGGGCTCACCCGCCCTTAGTTTATCACGGAACCACCCGTTTTCATAACAATGCCCAAGAACCATAACATAAATGTGTCACATAAAACATGCATAAAGGATACATAACATTTCCACATTTCAATCATAATATAAAATTTTAGTATATTGAAATATTGAATCCATTCAAAAAGAAACCATTTCCAAAACCATTTAAAACATTTAATAAAAAGATTTTTTAATCAAAGTGTCCTATACCACCTTGATGCTTAAAATTTTAAACCATTAATATCCATATAAATAAATCCTAAAAACCATTTTGAAAACATGGATATTAATAAGAACAAATAATTAAAACATTTAAAACGATATTTTGGTTAAAGGGGTTTTACCAAAATTAGAGACACTTGAATACAATAATTGAGGAATAACATTTAGTCAGAACTTTATAATATCATGAGAATAAATGGATTCATGATATAATACTCCAAAGGACAGTATATACACCATATAAGAGTGAATTGGTGCATAACAACAATGAACCCTCAATAGAAATGTCAAATGTGATGAAATCCCTTATAAAGAAGGTATCCTTAAATTAAGGACAAATAAATCTCAAAAATATGTGTGATAAATATAAATACACACAATATAAGTGGATATTAAGTGTAAAAAAATAAAAGGTCATTCACACATATTCAATGGATGACATATTCAATGACTACATGTTGAACCCAAAGAAATCGAAATTGTGTTAAAAAGTTCCCTTGACAGCCTAACGGCATCACATCAAAATGAGTTGATGAGAGATAAAAAGTGTATCTCATCACTTGGACATAAAAATTACATCAATAGGGATATATGAGAACATATCCCAACATAACAATATGTAAATTAAAATACCCAACAAAAAAAGTCTTTTAAAAAGAGGAGGGTGAAAGGTTCCCCTACCGACTTGGGTATCTTTCGAAACATATGACCCGTGAAAGAGGGACAATACAACATTGGTGTAAATACTCATAAATGAAATAATATTACACAATGAGTAAAATAATGGTCAGTACATACACCACTCAAAGGAAATTGTGGCAAATGTAGCATAAATCTCACGGGAATAAAAGTGAGATGAAAAATCTCTTACGAAAACTCGGCAGCCTAACGGCGCCACTTAAAACATCCAAAATGGATTGATGAGAGTAAATAGGGTCCTTCATCACATGAACATAAAAATTACAGTAATATTAATATAAAATAACATCCCAATAACAATAAATATGAGCTTTAAAAGGAATGACATAAACGAGTGTACTTAAAAAGAAAGAGAGGAGTAGGATCCCTTACCTCGGGTCCGACTTGACTCGATCGTTCTTTAATATCCTGAATAATAAACTTGAGTTAATTTCTACATCCCTAAGAACCTTTTTCAAGTTCATTATTCCTTTTATATCACTTATTACCATTTATAAACACTATGTAATCATTAAGTTAATAATGATTGTTTTGTCGATATTTGGTTCTTAAGTCGAAATTGGACTTCTTACAATTACATGTTGTTCGTGTGGCCAAATGTTTATTATATCCAGTATTGTATTCATGATTTATATATAATATATGTCATTTATATCCAGTACATGCATGCATTTATAACATTACATAATCATTTAGAGGTATGAAATGAAATGCACCATTCATGGAGACGGTAAGTCTTACGTACGCATGAACGCTACTTTCATTTCTATTTCGTATTTTATAGAATGGAATAATAATTATATAAAGGTATATTATAATTCCAGTATAATGTCATATATAATATCATAGTTCCATCCTTTATACGTCCCCCATATGGTATTTAACGAATCAAATCACTTTGAGGGGGCGGCAGTCCGCACTTCCTTAAATGAAGATATCGCATTTACCCATAATGGAAACCATAAAGGTATGCCCAAAATGAAAAAAACAGAAGCTTAAGGAAAACATAAACATATTATATATCATATATAATAACAGTGACATCATAATGGCCACCTTTGAAGGTGTTAAATGAGTATTGAACAGTCATCGTTTCGGGAGGCAGAATTCCGCCATCCACGGAAACCGTATGTTCTTTAACCATTTTATGTAGTTGTGTGAGAGTGTAGCTCGAATAAATATTATAACAACATCATAGTATATTTAAGATACTTGTGTTGTTACAAAAGAAGTAAATAAAAAGAGTTTAGGGGGTTGGAGAAGCAAAATATAACAAATGAACATGAGAGAATGAATTACCTTTAAAAGTGTATCTCCTTTTAATTTGAGCCTAAAGGCTTCCTTTGAAAGGATTATGCCCAAAGGGAATCCTCTAGGATGAGGAGAGGGATGTGGAGAGAGTAAATGGGCAGGTTTTGGCCGATCCAAAGGCTTGAGGAGTGTGTAAAATAAGGTATAGGTGGGGGCTTTTTATAAGAGCAGAGGAGGGGCACTTTTAAAATGTAAAGAAATATTACTTTATTTGAAAATGTGTTTCGGTTTTAAAAGGTCCCATATTGATATAATTCGTTGATAAGGTGATAAGGGTTCGAAATACATCCATCCAATAAGTTTTGGACATGTGTAGTTCATTGATTTTACATTATCTTTCCATTTTATTTAAATCATCAAATAATGATGTCATCGCTGCATCATTATTATGTCATATATATTTTAATTTATTTAATGTCTAAAAATTATAAAAAAATTACTATGATGTAGGAAATCTTTTTATCTTTCCAATTAATATTTATAATCAAAACTATGATCATTATAACCCCATGTAAAAGTTGTTTTCGTAAAACATATGATGTTTGTGTCATTTCGACTTTTACATTAAATAAAAAGTTATTTATGTCATTTCCCAACCAAAGTGTCTCCATGGGGTCCCCAAGTTGAACCATGGCTTTTCATGGTCGGCCATGACACAAAAAATGAGGGTAGGACATGTGTCAAACTCATCTTATTTTATTAAAGCATTATTTTTAACGTAAACTACACTAATTACCACTAATCGCGATTAAAAACTTAATAAGTTACTATTCACCAAAAAATTATTTTGATCCCATTGAACCACATTTTACTTCTTAATGACAACCATTTATGTCGGATTTTTGAAATTCAAAACACAAAGATGGCAAATTTTCATTTAAACGGAAAAATCAGTTTTTATAAGTACCACTTAGTGGTTTCACTATTCATCAAAAATTGAAGTTTTTTAGAAAAATCCCAAAAATTCACCCTAAGCTATATTTGATATTCTGAATTCAAAAATGAATTCCGTTTTACAAAATTCAAAACGTATAAGTCACATTAATTAATTTAATAATTAATTTCCGATGTCAGAGCAAATAGCGTGTTTTTATGAAACAATAAGTATCAAAAGATTGACACTAGTTTAAGTCTGATTTCAAAGTGAAATAAATTCCAACAACCACTATTGGATTTAATGGTAAAAATATTTTATAATTTCTCTTTAAAAACAATTCAAATGATAATCTAATCATATAAATAAATTAGATTAAAAAGAGGTTTTGAATTAAAATACAACATTTTACACTATTCATTAAAAAATGATCTTTATCAGAAAAATACCAAAAATTTACACAAAGTAAAATTTGATGTCCTGATTCTAAAGAAGAGTTTCATTTGGTCCAAAAGAATGTATAATAGTGATCAAAACTATATTTAATGACGGTTCGCCATCAAAATGTGACAAGTGAACCTTTAGGGAAAACTAGGGCATATAGGCCTAAAATTGAATTCTTTCCATATTTTAAGCCTTTATCTTTTATTGTATAAATGTAAAAACATTTAAAAAATATATAATCATATTTTAGTTATTTCTATCCATTCCCTCCATTACAACGGCTACATGTTAACTGCCATTTAAAATAATATTATTTTATAATTAGAGTGCAACGTAAGATTCCCAAGAAACTCGTTGTTGCGTGTTGGGTACGCCATCGAGCATAGAGTCCCCTTTAAAGTCATATCAATATTTTATTCACAAATATGGATAAATATGAAAATTTCATATTCTTTATTTACCCGGGGTGTTACACTTATAGTAAGAAAATGTGCTGACTTGGTAAGAAGATCAACAATAGCCCATATTGCATTTTTCCTTCTTGGAGTCTTTGGTAGCTCTATGACAAAGTCCATCGTAATATTGTCCCATTTCCACTCCTGTATGGGAAGAGGTTGCATGACTCCTCCAGGGTGTTGCCTTCCAGCTTTCACTTGTTGACAGACCATACATCTTGACACAAAATCAGCAATCTCCATCTTCATATTGTCCCACCAAAAATGTTCCATAAAATCTCTATACATTTTGGTGCTCCTAGGGTGTATAGAGAAATTGGAACTATGAGAATCATCCAACAATTCCCTTTTTATATCAGGTATATCGGGAACTCAAAGCCTCTTCCTGAATTTCAAAATTCCATTTTCATACACAAAATCTCTCGATCTCCCATCATTCAAAGCATTAATATTCTTTTTAAATTCTCCATCATTAGTCTGAGAACTCTTAATCCTTTCTAGTAAAGATGGTTTGGAAACCATTTGAAAAAGAATTGATGCTTCTCCTTCCCTGGTTATTCACATGTCCATCTTCACTAGATCCATGAAAATTGGATCCCTTTCAATTCTCATATTGTTCAAAACTCCATGATCTTTTCTGCACAAAGAATCTTCCACCTTGTTTTCCTTCCCCAGGTGGTAGTGTATCGTGCAATCATAATCCTTGAGTAATTCAAGCCATCTCCTTTGCCTCTTGTTGTGTTCTTTTTGTGAGAAAATATACTTCAAACTCTTGCGATCAGTATAAATCTCACATTTTTCACCATAGAGGTAGTGCCTTCATATCTTCAAAGAAAAGATCACAGATGCTGACTCGAGATCTTGAGTAGGATAGTTTTGTTAATGAATTTTCAACTATCGTGATGCATAGGCAATAACCCTGTCATTTTGCATAAGGACACAACCAAGTCCTTTCTTCGATGCATCACTATAAATAACGAACCCATCATTCCACGATGGTAGAGTCAACATAGGAGCATTGACTAATATTCTCTTCAGTTCTTCGAAACATTCTTCACACTCTTTTGTCCAAACAAATTTAACCCCTTTACGTGTGAGCTTCGTTAATGGGTTAGCCAATCGGGAAAAATTCTGGACGAAACGTCGATAATAACCTGCTAAACCAATAAAACTATGTACCTCAGTTATACTCGTCGGTTCTGGCCATTCATGGATTACCTTGGTCTTAGAAGGATCAACAGAGATTCCATCTTTAGAGACAATATGGCCAAGAAAATAAATCTCCTGAAGTCAGAATTCACACTTGCTAAACATCCCATATAATTCATGTCTTCTCAGAGTCTTCAAGATAATGCGCAAGTGATTTTCATGATCTTCGTAGCTTTTTGAATATACCAATATATAATCAATAAATACCACCACAAATTCATCGAGATTTTCCTTGAAAACTCTATTCATCAGATTGATTAATACAGAGGGTGCATTAGTCAATCCAAAAGGAATTACTGTAAACTCATAATTCACGTACCTGGTTCGAAATGTTTTCTTCGAAATTTCATCCTTCTTCACACACAACTGATGGTATCTAGATCGAAGGTCAATCTTTGAAAAGTATTGAGCTCCATGCAGTTGGTCAAATAAATCATCAATGCAAGGGAGGGGATTGTTGTTCTTTTCGTTATATCATTGATCTCCTTGTAGTCAATACATAACCTCATAGATCCATCTTTCTTTTTAACAAAAATAACAGGGGCTCCCCATAGAGAAACACTAGGGTGAATAAATCCTTTATTACTAAATTCCCCTAGTTGTTTCTTTAGTTCGACTAATTCTACAGTGGCCATTCTATAAGGGGTCTTCGATATAGGCCTTGATCCAGGAATTAAATAAATGGAAAACTCAACTTCTCGTTCTGGAGGATGTCTTGGTAAATCTTCTGAAAATACATCTACAAATTCTTTCACAACTGGTACATCCTATATTTGAACATTCCTTTCGTCACCCACTGTTATTTCATTCTCTTCCTCCCCAATAATTCAATTTAGTTGAGCTATTGGGGGTGGATCTAGATAAGAATTAGGTGGTGATGATTATTCTCTAAAGATAAGGTGTTCCTTATCATCATCATCATGAATCGTAACCTATTTCTTCTTACAATAAATCTTCGCATCATAGTACGAAGGCCAGTCCATACCAAGGATTATATCAAACTCAATCATAGGTATGACGAAGAGATCAGCAGATAATGAACATTTATGTGCACTAATGGGGACTGATTCACAAAACTTTGTTGCAATGATACTTCCCTTAGGAGTTTTAACTGACAACTCCTTAGTTAAATCAAATTGGAAAAATATAATTTTCCTAGGAAACAAGGAAGATATGAAACAATGCGATGATCCAGAATCAAATAATGCATTTTCTAAACTTGAGGAAACCATTAAATTACCTGCAACCATGTCTTTCGGAGCTTTTACATCATCAGTAGTGATAGCATAAGCATGGCCTTGATCGCTTGGCCTTTTCTGAGGTATGTTCTCCTGACGCTTAGGGCATTCATTTGCATAATGCCCCATCTCCTTGCAATTGTAGCACTGAACATTGGTAGCTTCCTTCTTCCCCTTCCAATCACGATCTTGGTGGCCTTTTTCACCACACTTGTAACAGACTCATGTTCCCTTCAAGAAAGTACTGGGGTGTTTCTTACCACATTTACCACTTGATGGATATTCAAACTTTCCCTTCTTCCCCTTATTTCCATTCCCAGATTGATCAGCAGATCTCTTCTTCTCTTGCTTTTCTTTAAAGTCATAAGACTTAGAGAATTCCTTTTCGGTCTTGAGAGCATATGAGACAATGTCTTCGTACGATGAAAAGGATTGTGATACTAATGCTTGACAGAGAAATGGTTTTAACCCATCAAAGAAACGATCAATCTTACTTCCTGGGTTACGTATATAATCTCCAACATACCTTGCTAACCTTGTAAAGTTAGCCTCATACTTTGCGACATTCTCATCATCCTTCTGTCTCAGACTCAGAAATTGCCTTTCCATATCTGGTCGATGGTTGCGAGGAAAGTATTTTTCTAAAAATAGATCATTGAACTCCCCCCATTCCATATTTGATACTTCATCATCTTCCTTCGTATTTTGAATCAATGACCACCATTGATCAACATCTCCAGTGAGGCGGTAAACTGCCATGATAACTTTTTCCCTTTCACTACTCCCCAAAGCCTGAAATATTTTCTCTAGGGAATTTATCCATTGCTAAGCTACTAAGGGATTTTTACTCCCATTGAACGTTGGTGGTTGTTTCCTCATGAATCGATCTAACATTGATCCTCCACGCTGCGGATCAGGGTGCTCCATACGGGTGAGGTTATTATTCATAACCTGAGTGAGTTGTCATAGTATGGTTATTAGTTGATCGGCACCAGTTGCATCACCAGGTCCACTATAATTATCTTGAGCAGGAGGGAAATCCCTACATGGAGTGCATGCATTCATACGGTTTCCATTTCTTCCACTAGGCACCATTTCTAAACAATGGCATAAACAATATCATTTTATGAATCAAAATACATAATCCCATACTTATAAAACACATAACATAAATTGAACTATTTATTGATATAATCCATAATCATAAGAATGTTTTCTTTGAGGAAGTATATACTCATAAACCCTTCATAATGATTTGTAAAGAAAATGAGAGTTATCCTAAGCATATCCCCCAGGAGTGTCGTAACCAAGAGTGCAGCAAGGCCTGTTGTCGTGCACCAGTTTTCGTTTGAGTCTAGCTCAAAGAGGTGTTTTCGGGTTTTACTCCTAGGTACATCTGTGCCAGAGTCGCCTCTACCTGCTCGCATCCAGAAAGGGATGTATTTCTCGGAAAACTCACAAAATCTCTACAATACCAAAATTCTAGGAAGTTCTTCTATATTAATCCTGAAAGTTCATCTTAGGTCTACGTGCTCTAATCAGAGTTTATCTAAATCTAGCTTCCAAGGTTTGTACTAAACTTCTTCTGATACCAACGGTAACGCCCCGACCCCAGTTACCTAGAGTCGGTGCATTATTACATAACATTGGGATGATCACAAGAAAGATCAAATCTCGAAAGACCGACTGGTTTAGTAGCCTTGGAATCACTAGATATATTCATAAGTCTTACATTACATTATAAAGTGAAAAACTACTACAAAAAAATATTGTCTCCATATTCCACACTCATATCCCCACATAATAACCCTGCTGGTCATTCATATTTTACTTCTTCACTTCTTGGAAAATTAAAACATAGAAAAGGGGTGAGCTCAAATTCCCAGTAAGGATAACAATATAGAGGAAACATTCATAAATAAGAATAAACATTTAAGGCAATGTATAACTAAAACAAAATCCTTTTAAACTTGAACTTCAACATAGTATGGAAATAGTAAAATGAAATAATGCCATTTACTTATTCACATGGATATTCTACTAATCGAATTATCACATGCAATATCAATAACCAATTTCATAATTATGGAATGCATAATGCCAGACTATCATAAAAACATAGCCAAGGCCTCGTGCCAAGACTACAAATAAGATTTTGGCAAGGCCTTGTTCCAAGACACTAGTTTGTCTCAGGAGACCTACCGATGCATTGAGGAGCTATAGCGGGCTCCACCCGTCACATATTAAGTCCAATGCATTCCCATATGAAAAGGTTTAAACATAACATAAACATTCGCATTAAAACTAGCATACGAAATGTCAATACATTAGCCATAACCTATGAATGGTATAAAAATAGCACATCCACAGTCAAACATATCAAAAATCCATCAATACATTATAGAAGTTTTGTATCATTATAAATCAACTTCAAATAAGCGTAAAATCCATCAAAGGATGTTAACATAGATGAAATCAAAACTCTTTTTAGAGAAATATCTCTTTCTATTTTGAAATCAATTAAGAGTCATATATTTATAAAATAAAACATTTTCTTTGAAAATATTCTTATAATCTTGTATGTGAAGCTTCGACGATTTAATAATGGTGGAAAATAACCACACCCGCCGTATAAGTTAAAAAAACATTCTTACATTAATTTTGTCGAAAATGTTAAAAAACACCTTGTTTGGAAAACGACGAAAGGATTCCTTTGTAAAACTCTTATAAAAAGTCAAAAAAGGGTATAAATGACTTTAAACCATATTCATTTAAATAGTAAATTTTTTTTAAATACGTTTTTAAGAAACATGGATGTGGATGATAAAGAGATCCCAGTAGATTATTACGTATAAATAACCTCGGATAATGAAGAGATTGCGAAATAAACCCTTACCATGTACTTTTACTTGGTTGGGGTAGGTTAACCTCCTTTATAATAGTGAAATAATTGTTATTAAATTATACAAGAATCATATACATTCATATGATATCTTATATGATCTTTTAACATTGCTTTGTTAATAATATCTTAGTTTTATCGTCGTTTCAGGTATTAACTTACTCATTTTCTTATATATGTTTTGTTACATAAGCCATGTTTTTCATGGATAGATTGTAAATTATTCATATACATAATGATATCATGTCCTTAAACATTGTTTTTAAATCATCAAATGATAATTATACATTAATGGATACGATGGAGAATGAATCTCATCGCGTTCGTGGAGACGGTAGTCCGTACGTACGCACGAGCGACAATATCATTTTTTGATATTAAAATAATTTATAAATGGATTTTATATCATATATACAAAATAATTAACATGTTATATTTATTATTTACATGAGTTACACATCATTATTATACCCATCCAAATAATAATATATTGAATAACAATTACACCACGACGTGGAGACGGTAAGCCGTACGTACGCACATATGGTGACATGATATTCAAAGGGTGGATAGAATACTGAATATGGTTGTACCATATTTCTAATAACATCACAGTAAATATATGATACTGGAGTTATTATTTTATAATGCTAATAACAAAGGAAGAAGAAGTGGAAGAAGAATGGATGTTGGAAAAGGGTGGTGAAATCATTACCTCTTCTTCGGGTTCTTCCTTTTGATTTGATCAAAAGGGCTCCTTAGGTTGACTTTATGATCAAACTAAGGCCTCTTGGTTGTAGTGAGGGAAGTTGGGATAGTATTTGGGAAGAGTTTGGTGGAACCAAAAGGATTTTAAGGTGTGAAGAAATGAGAAGGAGGAGTGCCCTTTTATAAGAGGGGTGAGGGGCACCTTTGGAAAAGCTAGAAATATTAATTTATAATAAATTCATATTCGGTTTCTAATAGCTCCAAAGTTGATTATTTAAATTCTAAGGTGTGCATAGGTCTAAAACCATTCAAAAAATAGAATTTACACAGGTTTGGGTTACTATATTAACCTTATCTTAAAGTATTAACTCTTAGTTAATTAGTTTGACATTTACCATGTCACTTTGTGTTTTTATATTATATAGTTAATAAACTTAATATATACATCCAAGAGACCCCCAAGTGGTCCATTAATGATAGAACTATCATGATATAAGTCTCTTGGCCGATCCTTATATATTTAGGAATTTAATATCAATTAATAATATAATATTTGTTTTAAAAACTCCTTTTTGTCAATTTTGACACTATTCAATAGTTGATTTTTGTGAAACTCATAACAGAATGATTACTTCGAAAAAAGTATATAAAATCAATCCTAATATGTCATATTATCCTAGAAAAGTATTTTAATTCATTAAAAGTCTCAAATTATATTTATTTGTGTATTTATAATATCAATTATTTTCAATTTTCACTATTATGTTAATTACTGCATCATCATTGTTTCATAGATAAATTACATTATGTAATCTCTAAAACTGATAAATAAAATATCATTATGCAGGAAATATTTTTATATTTCTAATTAATATATATAGTAGAAAATCCAACATATATAACCCAATGTAAAATTTTGTTTTGCTAAAAGATATATGCTCGTGTCATTTTTGTATTCATTTTAACATAATTAAAATAAAGTGTCCCTATCACATACAAGTGGCTCCATGGGGTCCCAAAATTGACACAAAGATTACTATGGTCCAAAATGTATCAAAAAATAAGGATAGGACACGTTTTAGGGTAATTTAGTATTTTTATAATATTATTTTTTAACCCTTATTGACTGGATTTACCCTTAACCATGGGAAATAAAATATTTACCGAAGTAGTTATTCAAAATGTCTAAAAATAAAAGTTATATATTTACACAATTTGATCATCCTGATTCCAAATATGGAATCCATCTTTCAAAATTCAAAACGCAGAAGTGACCGAAATTAATTTAAAATTATTTTCCGTTGTTAAAACAAAAAGTGTGTTTTAAGAGATAATAACTATCAAAAGATTGACACTTGTTTATGTCTGGTTTAATTGTAAAATTATGTCCAATGACCAATATTATATTAAATGGTAAAAATATATTATAAATATACATTAATACCACTCAAATTCATAATTTATCACTATTAATTATTTTGATTAAAAAAGTTGTTTTTAATTAAAATGTAGTAATTTTCATTATTCATCGAAATATTAAAGTTATCCAAAAAGTACCAAAATTTCACCTTAGGATAAATTCAATATTCTGATTCCAAAAATAAAATCCATTTTAAAAAATAAAATATATATAATTTCAAAAAGTAGGTATTACAATTCATAACGACTAGTTTGATTGGTTATGGTGTGTTTGAACTTGGTGTTGCGTACAACACACGCTATCACATTATTCAAAGAGAAGCATACCATGGAAGATTGGGTTGTTACAAATTCACATAGAATGATAGTTTTAGACCCTTATTGCTAGTTGTTAGACACTATTTTATTTGGAGGAATTCATGAGGTCCTTTAACTTCCTCACTCATGCGATGTAATCAATGTTGTAACAATTTCTTATATATATTTATTCAATATATCTCTTAAATATTATTTCCCAAACACCGATAATGTATATTTCCACCACAAAGACTATACTGACATAATAATTCTCCAAGAAAAAAAGTAGAAAGAATTAATTTTTGGATATTGGGATTATTCAATCAATCAATTTTTTTGATATATTATCTTACATATTAAGATATGTTGTACAATTATTTATAATATTTTACCATTTAATTATTTTTTATATTTTTTCACTTTTGTTATATATTTTTCTATTTTCCTCAAATACAATACTATACTACATTGAAGATTCACAATCAATTTTGGCCTCAGACATGCCAATAAATCATTGGGAAACCATTAATTCTATACCATATTGTAATTTAAAATACATATAGTGGTAAAATACATTTCACATAATCTCAAATTTTATTGTTTCTTACCTCATAATATTTGATATTTTAATGGAATTTAATTCTCAATCTCACATATTTGACATGAATGTCCTCTTAAATCACAAAATTATTTTATAATGATCATTAAATGAATATTTTTAATATTATTTTCCATTTTATTATATATATTTATATCAATTATAAATACATTTTTGGTTAATTCATAATTCAAATTATATTTTTTAGAGGATTCTTAATCCATTTATAAAATATTTTTTAATTATCCATTTTATATTTCCGATTCTTCTCTTTAATGTTATCTGGTAAAGTTATTTCGAAAGATTTTATTATCTCATTAACTATATTAATATTTATTCTATAATTATATTCTATTTTTAATTTAGTGGGAAATATGTTTAGAAATAGTATTTAACTTATTTTCCACCATTAGTTTATATTCTACTATTCTTTTTTATTGAGATTCAATATCCACATTATTTTATTCATGATAAGAATCATGGAAAAAGCTTGTGATAATTGGTGTGACTAGAATAATATATTCACCAATCCATTGGGTAATAATGTTTTATATAGAAAACTTATGAGTGAATTAACGGAATAATTTAGACAATTATTGGCAATTATCGGTGAAATGAATATGATGTTCCAAGAAAAACAAATGATTATTTCATTTTCTTTTAAATAAAAATAATGTTTCTTGAATACCATCTTAAATTTATATTAATATGATTCATGTTGTTATCATCCTACTTATTTAATGGTTGAATATTTGTTTTCGATCATATAAATGTCCAATTCCCATTTATATGATATTTATATATAAAAATCGGACAACATGATTTTTATTTTATTTCATTAATTAATGATTTTCATCTTTTTTTAAAAGAGAATTATTATTTAAATACTCATTCGAAAAAATTAGGACACTTAATGTAATTATAGATGACTAAGAATGACTATAAGAATAATATTAATGTATATTTATTGTTATTGAATGATTTAAGTGAATTTTTATGGACATGTTTTGTTGGAATTAAAATTTATATCGGGTTAAAATTTTTGATTATTTTTTAATTTATGATGATTTAATAGAATTTTAAATCCTACAATACTCTAAACATGAGGTAAATTTCAATGTTAATGTTGAACTATTTTCATAAATTTTTTTAATTATTAGATGATTCAATATTGCACAATTCATATGCTAGTGTTTTCTTAAAAAAATTTATTTCCCTAACATAAATGTTTTTATTCCATCCCAATCTATTTTATTTAGAGCAATGTGGAAGGATATTTTTATTACCTTTAATCAATTCAAGATCTGCGAGTTGGGGATAATAAGTTATCAATTTAATGATTTATTTCACAAAATAGCTTATTAACTTCATAATGAAACATTACTAACAAGTAAAAAACATTTAGAGTTGTGATGAACAACTATTTAAATCTAAAAATCACCATTCATTTGAAAAAAAATAAATATAGATCATCATATGATATTTCTAGGGTTATATTAGAAGACATACACCTTTTCATGTTTCTTATTACCCCCAAAATGGATTCTTTTACTATACTCACATGATTTAAAATGAATCAAAAGTAACATTTTCATACCACAATAGTTGGTCTAATAACTATCACAAATTCTACCCCTGTAAGAAGTTATTTTTCCACAATTTATTATACCTCCAAACAATCCTAGCTATATACACTTCCATCATAGGTATTTATAACAGACATGAAGCAAATCTTTTCTGCAACTGGTTATACACCTTGATATTAACTCCTTCTATATTCATTTTAAACAACTATAGAAAACATGTATATTGGATCACCATTAATTTTATTCAATATTCAACATTATAAAAAAACTATTAAGAGTTTTTTGGACTTGAAACATCCTCCTGGAATATAGTAAACCTATAAATTCTCAATAGGAATATTTCAAAAGATTGTTAAAATAATTAATTGAAATTATTTTTATGTTGGACTTCGTCATATTTTCCCATTGTCTAGTGGATCCATCCATTCTATCTCTATCATATACTCTTCATTACAATTTTCTGAATTGACAAACGTTCAATAGTTTAATATGATAACTGTATCTAATATAACTATATTTTAATGTTGTCTATCTATTGGATTTCCATCTATTTGATCTTTGGTACATTATCTTTAACCTAATTCAATCCTATTCAATTACAAAAGAACTAAATTGGATACACATAGTGCTTCATCTTTGAATAATGTTACTTGGTTTGATATCTCTTCTTCAACCTGAATGTTAACCTAGTAGTAAACATAGTCTATCAGAAAAGAATCAAAATTTTAACCTTTTCATTAGGTTGAATAATTTATTGTAATGTAACAGTATATCATCCCCCATAAATAGTGAAATCAATTTTTAGTATTTTCAGTTACACAAAATTGTTTTTCATTTAGTTGAATTTTACTAGGATATTCTTAAAACTTCAAAAAAATTATCGATTACTCATAAAATTTCAATAAGGATTTTAATATATTTAATGATACGTAATATGAATGTTAGGAATCTTCAATGTTCAAACTTATACTCATAAATATAGCATATTTTGATGATCACCTTCATATAATCACAATAATAGACACACATGGTTATGTAAATAAATATAGATCTCATTTATCTGATAGTTGTCTATCAATTTCCATTATTAGGACAAATTTATATGATGGTTGAGCCTCAATATTTTCAAATAAATTGATCTCACATGATTCCATCATCCGATGGACATTCATCTGGTTTACAATTTTCTGGAAAATAATATTTTTTAACATCATATTATCTTCATTTGATGTATTTATATCTCTTGGTTTTCATTTTTCCCTGTCCACTGAAAATGGAAAATATACAACTATTGGATCATTATAGTTTCATTAAAGTGGTACATAAAAATTTTATATTTATTTATATCCCCATTTTTTATTCTTCTTTATTTTCTCAAGTTTATATCCTTGAAAATTTATCCTTTAGATAGTGAATATTATATATTCTCATTCCCAATATGATTTTTCTTTTGAAAATTCATTTATCTAATTAGAATATATCGAATTTATTTATTTGACCATTCCGTATAATATAATTATAACTCAATATTTTTAATGATTCATTCACATATATAAATATTCATTCTAAATCTACATTAGAAATATTAAATAACACCATTGTATGATTATAATTTCATTATATTGTTCATTATTTAGTAATAGTGTATCTAGAAATAAATCTATACCTTCTAAAAAATATTCATATGCTTCATCATTCTCTCCCTCTTACTCAAATTATGAAAAAATTTACTAACTGTCTATATAATTATTGTATCATGAATTTAGAAAAAAACTTCTTTATATCACCACCATTTTCAGTACTCATAATAAAATTGTATAAAAACATAGATTAGATCATGAATTACATTATGATGTTTGAATATGGAGAATACCATAGCATTTTATGGTATTCACATGGAATGTTCCGAATAATTTCATAAGTAAAAATATTATAAATCTTATATAATCTTTCAATAACAAAAAATATTAATATATTCAAAATAGAAACAAAAAAATAAAAATTGGAATGATAATATTATTTATTGTATTTATTATCAATTCCCATATAAAACAATGAACATAATAAAATTAAATATGTTTTCCCAATTCATTCTCTCAATATGGAATTTTTATTTTATTTCCCCCTATATTTTCTTCAACTCCATATTGATAATCAAATAAAAATAGTTTTCTAAAACTAATCATTAAATATCCCAGAATTGTGAAATTTTATTTTTCTTATAAACATCACACCATTTATTCTCTTCCATTTTTATAAATTTGTAAAATCATGGAATGTATCATAACTTTATTTATAGTTTTAGAACGTGAATAAAAAAATAGAGTCATCTAACTTTCATAGGGAATGATCATGAACCGTCCTTATGTAACTATATTTTGTTACTTTCATAAGTATCCTCCACTCTAAAAACATGTTGACATATTAAAAAAAAATCCAAAAACACATTGACACAAAAGTACCCCCCTTTGGGTTTATTATAAATAAGAACAAAAATCATTAAACTTATTGAAATTCAATATGATTTCTCAATTAATTATTTCAAAATGATGTGATAATTTTTCCCCCTTGATATACATACTTACATATTGAACATAAATTTAATGGGGATACCTCAAATTATCATTATTCATCATTGAATCTTGAAAAGTTTGTTCATGATAAAATTAATATCACATGAGTTTTAAAACAAATAGATTTTATCTAATCAACTTAAATTTTACATGAGAGAACCCAGTGTAGAAACCCATTGTTTATAATATTTGTGATAATGATTCACAAAAAACATATTTCCTACATTACATTCTTCAATATCATTTAAACTACATTATATTATTGAAAACCAAGTAATTTTTATATGTATAATTCAACACAGATATTAAAAAAATATCAAAATAGTTCATCTTTAATAACACATATTCCCGACAAAAATCGTATTAATTGTCATCATTACTTATTTTATAAAATAAAATAGATATATTAATCTATCTCCATCAAATGTTTACCCCCAAAAGGGTTTTACTATCTTCTTCATCATCGTGAGAAAATTGATATATGATAGATTTCTCATTATTCCTTTAAAACACAAATAACACTCAATAATATTCCTTATATTTTCTCCATAATTCTACAACATTTTTTTATAAATAAACAACACTATTAAGAATTAGGAGGAACCTCAGTGTTACATAGAAGTGATGATTTGATTGAGAATATTCTATCACTCTCAACATATTAATATTATTATTAGATCTTTCATTTCATGTGCTTCAATTCTTGTGATAATAGTCTAAATATGTTTTAGATTGATTTATTTTCATATATAGAGTCAACAGAGGAATCAATTACCTTCCAAAAACTTTTAGTAAAATATTTGTTACATTGTTCTTATAAAATATTCTGCATTATTTCTTCTTAGGATGGTAATATTTTCATATATTATTTAGTAACATGCCCAAAATTCTTAGATATTTTTAACGTTTCTATATTTTTAAATGACCTTGTGTTGAATGTCTGTTAAATTTTTTTTTCTCATTCTTTGAAATCATTTTAACATTTTTAAGTAGGATATAGTTCTTATTAAACAATTCAATATTGTTTTATTTATTCTTGGAAAATATATAGTCACCCATTATTTCTATTATAAACTATCTCACTTAATTCAACATTCTTAAATTATGATATTTTCTCAGCATACATAAGAATAAAATTTATACCTCATGAAGCTTGAATATTAATAAATTTATAATCATTATGAGTATACACAATTCCATAAAATTCCACAACACCCATAAAAACCTCCGAATCATTATCTTTTACATTGATTGTGTCTTAATTTGATTTTTTATTAGTTTCTTTCTATAAATTATGGTAAATTATAATCAAAGAATCACATTCTTGATGAAGTACACTCCTCATTAGATAAATATTACATCTAAAAATATATTTTTATTTTAAACATGAATTATTACATGAAATTGATTTACATTGTGATTGATTGGGATGGGAAACAACATACCTGTGTGAAACGTTTTTTCCACCATCTTGAGAAGATTCAAATTTGACCTTATCTAATCTAGTGAATTATTCTATCAACTTTATTAAAAAACATTTTGTTATTAGAATAATTAATTATGTTCTAACAACTATTCTATTTTAGTAGATTATGTTTATTTTTGAAAATTATCCTTGTTCCATAGTTCATATATCATCAACCAATTATTCATAATTTCATCATAAGATATATTTTCTACCATGTAGATAATATAATTCCAATATATTTTTTCTTTAAAAACCTATTGTTGTATCTCAACATCACTATTTTTTTCTTAACACCAATCACATTATGGTTTTTGTCCTCATTTTTTATTCAATCAAAATTCTCAAATTTTATTTCCATTATATATTTCATTTAATTATTTAATTTCTTATAGGGTTGGGGATATTTCTCAAAAGATTATTCCAAATTTTCTTTTAGAATTGTCTTAATTTCTATTGTTCCATCACCATTATCATCACTATATAACAAATCATTCTCATTTCAAACATGAAAAAATATATTGGCATGAAAATCATATTCATTAATGGATGAATAATTACCATGTATCATTTTCCCAAAAAATATTTATTCTAGTTGTAATAAAAAGTTTAATTACATTTTCTACATTTAATTATATGAATTCTTATCATCCTCTTAAAACTAAGAATATTTTTATTCCTTCCAAGGGTAATTTTTTGAACAGTCACCTTTATCAATATAAATCATGAAATTATAAAAATTATAAAAATTTCTAAAAAAATTTACCTTTTTTATATCCCAGATAGAAGGTGGATAATTGTTTTGTAGTCCAATGATTATTCCATAGCCCCTAAATCAACACATTATTCTTTAACTTCTTTTTCATTCTTCTTTCCTTTTACTAGTAATTTTGACACCATTTATAATTTTTCCTTCATATTAATTACTATAGCTTTTCTCATTTCATATTAAATGAAAATATTCTAAATTTCATACATAGATAAATCTTCTCGATCTATATGATTTGACACATTAACATCAAACCTTCTTGTAATATTTCGCATATGTAACTTAATAATTATAGAATTATCCATCATCTCACTTAAACCTTTGATATTTCTTAAAATATATTTAGCACTTGTAAATTCGTCATCAATAATTTCTTCATAAATAATAGTAATATCTTAAAATATCATCCATTATATTTTTATATTAGGTTCTTTTACATTATCATTTCTTTTATTACTTCTTCTCAAGAAAAACCGAGCATCTATTTAGACATTAGAAACAGCATAATCATTGATTAAAAATTTTCTTCAAGAGCCATAAATATGTATTTATGATATTTTTAATTTGATTCCTAATTTATTTTTATCTTTCTTTTCATAGAAACATAATCAGTGGTAGGAAATACCACTTTTAAAAAATCTATAATTTCATGTCCAATAGATATATGGTAAGGAAACATGTTATCCTTGCAAATATGATCAATTTATCCTAAAAAAGGGAAATATCATAGTTTTTAATTGAATTAAAATTATCCATCCATTATACATGGATCTTTTTAAAGGATCCTCATCAAAGACAAACAATTATTCACATATATGATTATAGGGTCATCCAAAATGGGTGAATCAGTAATCACAATAAATTTTATTCTATAATAACTTTTCATAAAGTAGTTATAAATTTTCACCTAACATTGAAAACATTTTACAGTTATGATGCTAAAAAATATAAATCACAACCTCACCTATCCTATGAAAAAATATAAATAGAGTTTAGAATCAATATTTTCAATTTCCAGTTCAGAGAAATATTAATTTTAGGTTGGGTATTTCTCCCAACATGGAATATTTTTCGATCCTCATAGGATTAAAAGGAAACATGTATCTAATTGTTATATTCCTCAGTAATCATTCCTTGAGCTATCCCTAGTCAAAACACAAAAAATTATATATTCCTACATTATTATTTATACCCCCAACATTCCCAATTGCATTATATTATTTTTTTGTGGGTTATACCGCTTTTAATATGATTTTTATTAATTGGTTATACTCCCCATATTTAAGCCCATACATTATCTTATTTGGATATAGTTTTTAGATATATTATATTCATCACCAAGTTTGATGGATAACCGTCAACTATATTAAATATTAATGATCTTTAAAAATCCAATTAAACATATTTTTCCCTTGAAACCTCTTCCATATATTATATAGACATGGATATTCTCAATCAGAACATTTCATAACATCATCGAGAAGAATTAATTTTTTTACATTTGACTATATTCGTTTTTTTATTTTATTTTATGGGCCAATCCATTCTATGTCCATATAATTCAGATCATTATGATTTAGTTTGTTGAGATATGATCAATAGTTCTATCTAATTACCTTATTCTTCAACATTCAGATGGTTCTCTATTAGTTATGACGTCATCAATCAGAATTATGGTCGAAAATATTCTATCCAATAAACATTTATTAAATCTAGTATGATCTAAGTTAGATATTCATAGTGCTTCTTCACTGTTCTAAGGAACTGTCTATTTAATCTATTTTTCAAAAAAAAATATAACATGGTTGGAAATTTAGTCATTACAAAAATTATAACTGTTCCAAAATTTTAGTTTGAGTGAATAATTTCAAGTGAATTCTTACATTTTATCACCATTATATTAGTTTTCCCCTATATAGTTATGGTGGAAATAGAAATTAATTTCTATCCAAGCTATATTTCTTTATGGGATTCTCAAAACATTTAAAACATTCTCAAACACTATTGATATTTCCATAAAAGTTCCCCTATCTTAAAAAGTATATAAACTCAATGTCAGGGAACATAATAATCATCCATATCCATAGTATGTTGATAAATATTTAAAATCATCCCCACATACTCATAGTTAAGTATATTAAATACTTTATGTATGGCTACTGAGATCTCCACTATCCAGTGGGTGTTTCTTTGTTCTCACTCTTATGACATCTATAACCAATGGTAGACCCACACAATTCTATATATGGTTGATAATATGATATTTTATCTTTTTATGCACTTTTTCCAGTTTCCCTTTGTTAGGAAAACATCATATGTTATCCAAAATATATATTCACATGATGTATTTCTATAAAATAGTATTCGTATTTATCGGTCCGCTGATAGTTGAAAATATCTCTATGTTGGACTATTCAAGTGTCTATTCAGTAGAACAAAAACAATTAATTCTTAATTAAAATATATTTTAGATATTCATATTATATTTTATTCAATCAATAACGTAGACATATAATCCTATATTTAGTGAACTATGTACTCTCCCATTATTTATAAGATGTAGCTTCACAACATTCCATCACCGGATCAGAATGTCACTGATTTATCAATCCAATCATTCTGGATTAGAAATATGAAACTCAATCATTATAAGGTTTCATTAGAATATATCATAAAATATATAATAACTTATAATAGAATCATAATTGGACATCCTAATGATAATAACATATATATATACTTCATTTTTCTTGAGAATTTTTTCAGGTACTCAATATAAAACTTATTATAAATATTTACATAGAATACCATTCTACATATCCAACAAACATTATGAAACTTCCTAAAATTAATATGTTTTATTTATCAATCTAGAATTCACACATCCACTTATTCAACTTCAATTTCTATCCCCCTTTATTCATCTCTCTTTTCCCAAATTCATACGAAATTTTTTTCTATGATGACTTCCTTCAGGATATTAATCCATCAAGAACGACATATAATCATTTCACTTTTATAAATAGAGTTTCAGAAAATTCGTTAAGTAAAATTCTTGGGCATCTTACTTATGTTAATTTTAATCTGAACACATATTTTAATATTGAATACAAAAACAAAAAAATGCACTTTAGTGAAATAAGATGTAATTTATCACCTATAGTAAAATATCACTAAATGAAGTTGATTTACTGTAATTTTTAGAAAACCTATTTGATATATGACATGAAGAATCTCGAAGTGAGGACTTTAATAAATAAAATTATATATAAATAAATATTTTCTAATAAAAAAACGCACTTGAGTGAAATAATAAATATTTTATTAATTATTTATTTTCTATTAACTACACCCACTTCACATATAAATTATTAATGAATAATTTTCCATATAAATATTAGTTCATTAAATATTTTTCATGTATTCAGATATCACATTTCAATGAAAATGAGCAAATAAATTTAGTAATTACATTAAACTCAAATAATATTAAATTTATTTATTTCATTTTCATAGTTCATACTTCTCGATGATCACAATGGGATCACCATATTATAAACTCCAATCATACTAATTTGTTATAATTTAGAATATATATTGTATATAAACCCTAAGACCCTTATCACGATACTAGTGAATCAATCCCATCGAGCATGAGTGGTATATAGAAACACATAATACACCATTAAATGATTTGGTTTAATCATAGTAACAAAAATCTCTAAAAAAGACACACAAATTAATATAGTATATTTTTCTTGTTATTTCTCATAAAGAGTGATATATACTTTATGTGATCATCTTAATTTACATTATCATTTGATGTCCTTAAAGGATGTAAATAAAGAATTCAACCATGGTCATAGATTTAGTAAAAGTAGTAAAAATCTTCTAAATTGGGATGTAAATATCTCATCCTTTCATGAGAATCAAATCCAATCTTGACCGTTCAATCAATTTCATAAAAAAAATGATGCACAATACCCAATCTACCTCACCATAGTTCAAATTTATTTCATTTGTTTTTTCATAAAAGTATATGATGAAATGTTAATCAATAAAAATATTCTCAAGTCAGCAGACCAATACACATTATCTTAACTAGTAATAACTAATATCCCCTAAATCATGTTGGGTTACAGTTGGCATGTTAGTATTCATTAAAACCTCCACTTGAGATCATTATGGGATATTTTTTTGAAATATGTCTAATTTATTTTCAGCCCTGAGAACCCAAATGTTCGTCATAATTAGTTTGTAGTTAGTATGATTTATCCAAATCATCTATTTTTTTAAGATTTTTAATATACTATCTCATTTTTATCATTATAGCTTGTAACTATTAAAAAATATTGATATTATAATTAATCACAGGTAACATACTTGTAAAAAGTTGAATTTTTTTTAATAAATATTATATTGAGAAAAGATCATGAAAAATTTGTTATATACATGATATGGAAATTGAAATTAAATATTCTTTCATGCCTAGGGATCCTATATTCAGAACACATTCCCTAATAAATTTTCCCATTCACCCATTAGTAATATCATTCACCATGAAACATTTCACTAATAATTATTTTTATCCAATCCATTATATTTTTGTGGTAATTCTAAGGATCAAAATATTCATTAAAAAAATTTCTACATTATGATAAATCTTTAGTTGATGACATTATTTTTTTTCATTGAAATTATAAATATTGGTGAGTTATAATGTTATAAAAGATTACCATTCCTATGATTCTCTGAAAAGTTGAGTGATTACGATTAGATGCATTAATCGTTTTTATAATATATTCAAAATATATTTTTGAGGATATATTAGAATTGTTTTATTTCACCTATGTATGTGGTTGATAAAAAAATAATTTGTAACCACTGTTACTTTTATTATATTTCCTTCTATTATCAATATATATATATTTATATAACTGACAATGTTAATAATTGTTACTCCAATATATGGACAAACAAGCACTAAATAAAAAAATTATATAAATTTGTAACCTGTGGTCTAAAATTCAATTGAATGTTTCGAAAATGCTTGGTGATTGGTGGCAAAAATGAGAATAAATATTTCACATATGAGATATTTAATGATAGATTTTAAATTTATATAATCTAAATAGAAATTTATAATATTTTTCTAAAGTGGATGATTTTGGTATAATTTTTAGATAAATTAAAAAAATATTTATGGTTGAATCATTGAAAAAACTTGTCTTATATAAATAAAAAATGATTTCATCCAACATTATTAATATTTAAAGGATAATTTATTTCATTTTACTCTAAAAAATAAAAATTTTAATACGATAAATTATTATAAGGATTTTAATATTAACATAGAATATGGGTTTTATGATTTTTTATTATATATATAACCATCTATTAGTATTGAATAATAGATAGTTCATTCATAATATGTAGATGAGGTCTATTTTAATTGATTTTCCACTATGGAATGAGAACATGTTATAAAAAAATTACATATCAATTACATTTTGATTTGTTTTTGATAAGAGGTTGTGAACTATTTTGGTTTCGAAATGAAAAAATAACCCCATCACATGATGTTATTTGATTGAAATGGCCTTGATGAAACCATAATAAAAATAGTGCCATCAAGAATACATGTAATATATTCCTTAATTTCTATGGTCTTATGCATTCCCATTTTTTCAAATAGACATTGTCATCATTTTCATAGGCATATTGAAGTAATTTTTTTGACAATTTCTTGATCACTCGTCCAAATGTATTAACCTGTATTTATATGATAATATATGTTATTTGACATAGTTGGTTTATATTATAAAATAAATATCCAATAGGTCAGGTATATTTACACTATTCACAGCCATTATCTCAGAACTATATAAGTATTAAACATGCCACGAACTAATATTTAATATTTTTTTAGTAATTATTTTTTAACTATGTTAAAAAAATATAATACATTTTATAAATAAATATTGATTAAAATTAATAATTCTTAATAAATTAATAAATTTTCAAATTTTTTAATTTAACATTATAGTGTAATGAAAAAAATAATTAAATTGAAAATAATTAGTTAAATTAAAAATATATATATAATTATAATTAATAGTTAATTATTATTTAAAAATAATTATTAATTAATAATAAAATAATAATTAATAATTAAAAAATAATAAAAAATTTAATATACATATAATTATTAAATATTGATAATTGAAAATTATTAATTCATTATAAATAAATATTAACATAAAATTAATGATTTATTATTAATAACTAATAATTAATAATTTATAATTTATAATTAATTGATTATCATTTAAAATTAGTGAATATTAAATAAAACTTAATAAATAGATAATTAAAAGAATTAATTACCAATAATTACTTATTTCTATATAATAATAAATAATTACATATTAATATTTTCTATTTCATAATTAATTAAATTTTTAAAATATAAAAAAATAATTATTATATATAAATAAATATAAAAAATTTACAATAATAATTAATTACATCATTAAAAAAAATAATGATATATAATTATTACCTAATAGTTATTAATATATTATTAAAATTTTAACAAATTAATAACTGTTATTATTATTTTTCAAATCCTATTTAAAAATTAAAATTGTTATCTTTTATGATTGATTAATCATTTAATAAATACACATAATTATAAGGTGGTTTCTATAAAAAACCTATGAATAAAGAATCGTTTTTTAAAATTTAAACTAACAAGTAAGAACAAAATATTTTATAGGCATTTTCTGGACCACAACTAAAAAACAGTGAAAAAATACACTTTTCCATAAAATGAATGGTATATAGAGTCCATTTAAGGATATATTGTATATTTTAATTTCATGTTAAGGTTTATTTGTTTTTTCATTTTCTAATTTTATTTTTCACTGTATTACAATTGATTAAATATGAATTTATTATTTTAAAATGATTCAATATATTTCTATTGTAAATAGAAATTTAATTTTGGGGTTTAATTACAATGAAACAAACTCACACATCACACCCATAAGTCATAAGAATTGGTTATAGCCACCCTAAGGGGTAACCCACCCACTAAACCTTTATTTATATATATATATTGGCTTGTCAGACACGGTTATTTACAAGAAGATTAAAGAACATCAGAATTTATTGCTTGAAAGCCATTCCATAATGACAAGGCTATAGGCCCAAATCCCTAAAAGAACACACAAAATGAGTTTTTATAACAGTTTTACGAATTCTTTTAAAAACATATTTTATTAAAGAATTTTGATTTTAAATTTGGAAAGGTGGAACCATCATTTATTCCCTTGGTTTTTAGTCCCAAATTAGGAAAGTGGATGCCTCATTTGACAAAATCATTTGAAAATCAATAATATATATGTGTTTGTGTGTTTTTATATTTTGATGTATATATATTATGATTATTATTTTAGAAGTTTTCCATTATTATTTGAATGTGATAATTTTATGTTTTTATGAAATAAATTTTTTGACAGGTTAATTTGTTATACCATATTATAATTATGATCATTTTATTCTAAATTAGGATTTATATATTGAATCATTTTGTTAAATATCATTTATAATTTATTTAAATTTTATAAGTAAAATTCTTTCAAAGTAACTAACATTTAAAAAAATAATATTTCAAGATAGAAGCCTCAGAAATCTATAAATAATAAAGTAGAAATACAATCTAAATGAAATTTGATACACTTACAGAAAAAACTAAAAATAATTGAGCATAGTTTTTTTCACAAATGTAATTAATGAAATCAAATTTCATTCAAAAAAATTATTATTACTTGAAACCATTATATTTCTATTTCTAATTTTTTTCTTCCATTGATTTCCAATTATTTATTATATGTTTAGTTTAGTCAATGTTATAATTTTAATTATTATTTTCATAATATGATATTTTATGTGCAATTATTTTTTAATATGTATTTATTATGTTTGTAATAAATAATATTTCTTTCATGTAAATTACATTTTAATTATAATATTTCATAAATCAATTTTATATTAAAAAAAATAGATTTTTAGACTATGTTTTTTTGTTTTAGATTGTTTTTATAGATTACATTTTATAATATTTTAAAGATTCCCATGTGAAATTTAATATTTTTTCCTCTGTTTTGTTTAGTCGACTTTTAAATATTATAAAATTTAAAATTTTAATAAATATAAATAAAAATTGAAAAAATGGCTAAAATGTGAAATTTTTTGATACTAAGAAAAATATAATAATTTTAATTGAAAAAATAACAAATAGATGAGAATATAAATTTTCTATTCAAATACATTTATATATAGCACAAATAAATAGATGAGTACAATCATTTCCTATAATAATGTTCCTTTCCAAAATTTGGAGTGCGAATATGATACCCGTATCTAGATCATCGGCCTCTGTGTTGTTGTGTAGTATGATGAGCTCTACAGGGCTATTCCTCTAGTGGTGGAACCTAGAATTTTAGATGCCCTGGATATGACTCATTATGGGGATGTTTCATCTAAATGTTGTCACATGAACCTAATCCTTCTCCCAGTATAAGAGTAGAAGGACCTATCATCATCTCATGGTGGGAACCATACTGACTATGAAGGATCATGCATAAACGATGGAGGCATGGGAAATTTCCACTAAAGAATCCCGTATCATTTATACCCAGAGAAAACTATAGACATACCAAAAACATTGTTTCCTCTCATGAATATTAATACATATTCCCAGTCATTTATGGCTATATTTCTAATAGAAGACCTATTCTAGAGAAACAAGTGATTCCTCATATACAATAAAATTTAGTTTATACCATCCATGCACATATATTAGAGGAGGTTCCTGAGAATGATACTTCACTCTTTAGGCATTATAGTAACATCCTTGTAGTGGACAATCAAAAAAAATATCATGTAAAACCTGATATAGAGGCATCATCCCCTTTAATGAAAAATGTTATACTACATGGCTAAGAAACTCCTCCACCATTGAATCAAGGATATTGATAATATATTTCATTTGAGTGTGCTGTAATGAGATTAAAAATGTATTTTTAAAGATCAGTAAACAAAATAATGAATATTTATTAACTTACTACATCCTAGATCCCTTTGTCATGTAATGTAGGATACAATATATACTCTAATTTATAATATGGAACATACTAAAGATGCTCTAAAATAGTGAATCATAGGGTACACATACCCTCAAAATGAAATAATGATCATATATGTTGGAGGTGAAAATATTCTGAATGTTATATGTTCCTTTCGACAACATGTCTCCCTATCAACATCATTCAATGAAGTGCTGATGACTATCTCGGTGGAAAAGATAATTTGCTAAACCAATTAAAACTAGCACATAAATCTATTGTTCTGGTGCCTTAGAATAATGTGTAAGTGAACGCAAGGCTCTATAACCATTGAATCAGTAATCCCATCTATAACACCCCAAGATTTTGTAAAAATATTTTTCCAAATTACTTTATTCTTTTTTATGTATTTAAATTCAAAGAACACTAAAAATAGGTTTTTTATAATAAATCTAAATGTTTGAATTGTGTTATTTGTGAAAACAAATTTATCATGTACTATAAGCAACATAAATTTTTTATTTCTCTACATGGATCACCAAGGTCAGATTGCATTACATGCATCAATGAATTTCCTTGATAGCTTGTCTAATGCGCAAGAATATGTATTATAAAATAAGTATATATTGTAAAAATGTTATTTAATGTAACATATGCGATCAATTAGTTGTCATTAGAAGGTTTATATATCTTAAAAAATTTATGTTTTATATAAAAATAATACTAATGCATTAGTTAAAATTTTATTACAAATGAATATGAAGACAAATTGATTATATGGTCAAATAATATAATTTTATTACCATAAATATATTTTCCCATAATAAATTATTTTAATTACAATTATTGTGTCATATTAATGTGATATATAAATATATATATTAAATAAAATATTTTTTATATTTATCCAATTGAATTTATATGCTAAAGATAAAAACAATCCAAATTTTATGAATAAAATACAATATTTTTATTAAGGCATTTTTCCATTTTTTAATGGAGAACATATTTAAAATCCAAATATTGAAAAATTTTAGGAATTAAATATTCCAAATAAAATTCATATTTTAATTAAAACCTAAAAACATGGTTAGGGTAAATTGTTTTTATTTTTATGTGAAGTTCCATTTTTAATGAATAGTGACAAATATCGAAGTACCATTCAATTCTCATATTTAATTTAACTTATTTATAAGGGTAAATTATGTTATAATTTGGTTTTAAAGTATAATTATATATAATGTACATAAATTAATATAATTTAGGTCACTGTAACCAACTTCACAATGAAATTATATATAAGAATTTAGCGATCATTAGATATTATTTACATAAAAAACCTGAAGTGTCGTCCTATCAAAGGGATTAAATTTTAATAAATGTATGCCACTTATATGATTATAATTTTAAAATATGGATTCCATATTTGGAATAATAATAATTTATAATATCTAATAAGTTACTAACATTTTTTAACAAAAATATCAGTGAAAGTAATCAAAATTAATTATAATGATTAAAGTAAAATTGGGCATAGCTATAAGGCCCCAGCCTTAATCCTTACTTAATCTTGAGTTATTACCAGATTACACATTGAGGACCTTTTCAGGTTTAGAGTTTTAGAGAATTAGATCATGAAACTGGAATTACATTCCATATTTAAACCAAGTGGTTACATAAAAGATAGTATTCATTCTTCCCATCAACGGAAACATATTTAAAATAAAACATGGATTCTTTCTTGACACATCCTTGACACTATCATCACATCATGTAGCCTTCCCTTGACTTGTGAAAAACATTTAAAAAACTTTGGATGAGCATAAAAAGCTCAGTAAGGGATATAAAAATATGGAAAGGAAACATGAGTACATGTATACATAAGAATGAAATCATACTTTACCCATCAAAAATAGGCATATAAAATCATTAATAAATCATAGAAATCATAAGACATAAAAGGTAACTTGAGGCATTCATAACATTCTTACGTAGTGAGTAACCCTCTTGGTTACATTTTGGAATACCCATAACAGTATATTCCCTAAATCTTTTCAGAGAAACCTCAATGTTTCACTCCTTCGCATTACCCAATGCATTGGAGAGCTATATCGGGCTCACCCGCCCTTAGTTTATCATGGAACCACCCGTTTTCATAACAATGCCCAAGAACCATAACATAAACGTATCACATAAAACATGCATAAAGGAAACATAACATTTCCACATGTCAATCACAATATAACATTTTAGTATATGGAAATAATGAATCCGTTAAAAAAGAAACCATTTCCAAAACCATTTAAAACATTTAATAAGGAGATTTTTGAATCAAACTTTCCCATACCACCTTGAAGCTTTTAACATTTTAAACAATTAATATCCATATAAATAAATCCTTAAAACCATTTTGAAAACATGGATATTAATAAGAACAAATCATTAAAACATTTAAAGCGATATTTTGGTTAAAGGGTTTTTACCAAAATTGGAGACACTTGAATACAATAATTGAGGAATAAAATTTAATCAGAACATTATAATATCATGAGAATAAATGTATTCATGATATAATATTCCAAAGGATAGTATATACATCATATAAGAGTGAATTGGTGCATAACAACAATGAAGTCTCAATAGAGATGTAAAATGTAATGAAATCCCTTATAAGGAAGGTATCCTTAAATTAAGGATAAATCAGTCTCAAAATTATGTGTGACAAATATAAATACACCCAATATAATTGGATATTAAGTGTAAAACAATAAAAGGTCATTCAAACATATTCAAAGGATGAAATATTAAATAACTACATGTTGAACCCAAAGAAATCGAAATTGGGTTAAAAAGTTCCCTTGGTAAAATTCGACAGCCTAACGACGTCACTTCATAAATTCAGAAAATGAGTTGATGAGAGATAAAAAGGGAATCTCATCACTTGGACATAAAATTTATATCAATCAGGATATATAAGAACATATCCCAACATAATAGTATGTGAATTAAAAGACATAACAAACAAAGTCTTTTAAAATGAGGAGGGTGAAAAGTTCCCTTACCGACTTGGGTAACTTTTGAAAAGTACACCCCATTGAAGAAGTGTCATACAATGAATATGTAAATACCCATAAATGATATTATATTAAAAAAAGAGTGTAATAATGGGCAGTACATAAACCACTCAAAGGAAATTGTGGCAAATGTAGCATAAATCTCACGGGTATAAAAGTGAGATGAAAAATCCCTTACCAAAACTCGGCAGCCTAACAGCGCCACTTAAAACTTCCAAAAATGGATTGATGAGATCAAATAGGGTATCTCATCACATTACAATAAAATTTACAGCAAGAGGAATATAAAATAACATCCCCCATCATAACAAAGAGGAGCGTAAAAGAGGTGACATAAAGGAGAGTACTTAAATAGAAAGAGAGAGGTTGGATCTCTTACGAAAAATTCGGCAGCCTAACGGTGCCACTCAAAACATCCAAAATGGATTGATGAGAGAAAATAGGGTCTCTCATCATATGAACATAAAAATTTCAGAATGATTAATATAAAAGAATATCCCGATAACAAGAAATATGATCTTTAAAAGGAATGACATAAAAGAATGTACTTAAAAAGAAAGAGATGTGTAGGATCCCTTACCTCGGGTCTGACTTGACTCGATCGTTCTTTAACGTCCTGAATAATAAACTTGAGTTAATTTCTACTTGCGTAAGAACCTTTTCCAAGTTCATTATTCCTTTTATATCAATTATTGACATGTTATAATCATTATGTAATCATTTAAGTTAACAATGTTTGTTTTGTCGATATTTGGTTCTTAAGTCGAAAGTGGACTTCTTACAATTACATGTTGTTCATGTGGTCAAAGGTTCTTTATATCCATAATGACATTACTGATTTGGATATCATATATATCATATATATCTAGAATATACATGTATTTATAATATCACATAATCATTTACAGGTAAGAAATGAAATGCACCGTTCATGGAGACGGTAAGCCGTACGCACGCATTAACGCTACTTTCATTTCTTTTTCATATTAATGGAATTAAAACTAAATGAGAGGTATGTATATTTTAATTCCAGAATTATATTCATCATTTAGATTTATCATTCATCATATATATCCATAATATACATGTACTTATAATAGTACATTACATTTGGGGATAAGAAATGAAATGCACCGTTCATGGAGACGGTAAGCCGTACGTACGCATGAACGCTACTTTTATTTCTATCTCATACTTTAATGGAAAGAAATAATAATGATATAGAGGTATATAATAATTCCATTATAACATCATATATAATAACATTAAATCCATCATTTATACGTCCCACGTATGGCATTAACGAATCACATCACTTTGAGGGGGCGGTAGTCCACACTTCCTAAAATGAAGATATCGCTTATACCCATAATGGATTCCATAAATGTAAGACACAAATGAAAAATACAGAAGATTAAGTAAAACATAAACATATTATATATCATATATAAAAATAGTGACATCATAATGGCCACCTTTGAAGGTGTTAAATGAGTATTGAACAATCATCATTTCGGGAGGCAGAATTTCGCCATCCAAGGAAACCGTATGTTCTTTAACCATTTGATGTAGTTGTGTGAGAGTTTAGCTCGAATAAATCATATAACAACATCCTAGTATATTAAAGATACTGTTGTTGTTACAAAACAAGTAAATAAAAAGAGTTTAGGGGGTTGGAGAAGCAAAATAAAACAAATGAACATGAGAGATTGAATTACCTTTAAAAGTGTAACTCCTTTTGATTTCAGCCTAAAGGCTTCCTTTGAAAGGATTCTGCCCAAAGGGAATCCTATAGGATGGGGAGAGGGATGTGGAGAGAGTAAATGGGATGAGGATGGACGAGAAAAAGGCTGGAGGAGTGTGTGAAATGAGGTAGAGGTGGGGGCCTTTTATAAGAGGAGAGGAGGGTCACTTTTGGAAATCATGAAACTATTATTTTATTTTCAAATGTGTTTCGAATTTATATGGTCCCGCATTGATATATTTAGAAGATAAGATGATAAGGCTTCTAAATATTCCCATCCAATAGTTTTTGGACAAGTGTAGGTCTTAGATTTTATATTATCGTTTCATTTTATTTAAACTGTTCATTAATGAGGTCATTGCTGCATCATCATGATGTCATAAATAATTTAATATATTTAAAGTCTAAAAATTATAAAAAACTACTATGATGTAGGAAGTATTTGTATCTTTCCAATGACTATTTAATATCAAAAATAGAATCTTTATAACCCCATGTAAAAATTGTTTTCGTAAAATAACTCAAGTTTGTGTCATTTTTACTTTAACATTAAATAAAATGTTATTTATGTCATTTCCAAACCAAAGTGGATCCATGGGGTCCCCAAGTTGACCCATGACTTGTCTTGGTCGGCCATGACACAACCAATGAGGGTAGGACATGTGTCAAGTTCATTTCATATTATTAAAACATTATTTTTTCCTTAAACTACACTAATTACCTCTAATCGCGATTAAAAACTTAATAAGTTACTATTCACCAAAAAATTATTTTTATCCCATTGAACCACATTTTACTTCTTAATGACAACCATTTTTGTCGGATATTTCAAATTCAAAACACAAAGATGGAAAATTTTCATTTAAACGGAAAAATCAGTTTTTATAAGTACCACTTAGTGGTTTCACTATTCATCAAAAATTGAAGTTTTTCAGAAAAATCCCAAAAATTCACCCTTAGATATATTTGATATTCCGAATTCAAAAATGAAGTCTATTTTACAAAATTAAAAACATATAAGTCACATTAATTAATTTAATAATTAATTCCCGCTGTCAGAGCAAATAGCGTGTTTTTATGAAACAATAAGTATCAAAAGATTGACACTAGTTTAAGTCTGATTTCAAAGTGAAATTAATTTCAACGACCACTATTGGATTTAATGGTAAAAATATATTCTAATTTCACTTTAAATCCAATTCAAAATATAATCTAATCATATAAATATATAAGATTAAAAAGAGGTTTTGAATTAAAATACAACATTTTAAACTATTCATTAAAAAATGAACTTTATCAGAAAGATACCAAAAATTTACACAAAGTAAATTTTGATGTCACAGTTCTTAAGAAGAGTTTTATTTGGTCCAAAATGATGTATAAGAGTGAACAAAACTATATTTAATGACAGTTCTCCATCAAAAGGCGATAAGTGAACCTTTAGTGAAAACTAGGGCATATACGCCTAAAATTGAATTCTTTCCATATTTTATGCCTTTATATTTTATTGGATAAATGTAAAAACATTTAAAAACATATATAATCATATTTTAGTTATTTCTATCCATTCCTATCAATACGACGGCTACATGTTAACTACCATTTAAAATAATATTATTTTATTATTAGAGTGCATTGTAAGATTCCCAAGAAACTCATTGTTGCGTGTTGGGTACGCCATCGAGCATAGCATCCCCTTTAAAGTCATATTATTATTTTATTCACAAATACGGATAAATATGAAAATTTCATATTCCTTATTTACCTGGGGTGTTACATCCTTCCCCCCTTTTGGGAATTTCATCCTGGCAATTTTTAAAATTGAGCTTGGAAACATCCTTGAACGTCCCACATCGGAACAAGAGTCGGTAAAACAATCACATTAAAATAAATGAAGATAAGTACAGAGGTCACCCGAGATAACCCATACTAGGATTCCATGTAGAAAAACATGGACATGGAAGAAAAAGAAAAGGGTCATGTTCTTGAGGGAGAGTGATAGTAAACATGTCTAAGAGAAAGTTAACAATGAGAAAATCACAAACATGTGATGGGTTAAACGGTATTCGATTCCCCAGTAGGAAAAGCTAATAGACAACCTTTTCGTGTTAAGTTACTTTTTATTGAGTAATTTATTCATAAGGAAACATAATCACTTATCATGTTGACTTTCAACCTTTATTGGATTCCTTAATCAAACTCATATTTTTTTTCCAAAAGACGAGTATTTAGGGAGACTTGTTCGCATTAAGAGTACTATAATCAACTTCTAGAGAGTTACCTAATCCAAAAAATAGAACTATATACTTCCCATGTCTTTAGACTCTAACCAAAACCAAAAAGGTTATTACAAGATCAGATAATCCAGAAAAGGATAACCCTTTATAAAAAGAAAATCTATTCATAATCTCCAAAATTTGTCCAACAAAACCCAAAGTACAATGAGGACCATTCTATAATCAATTTGTCCATAAAATTCTTCAAAGTAAACCAAACTAAGATTGAAACCCAAATATTTGAAGGATTTAGTCACATAGTCTTCCAAGTTAAATCATAACATTTGTCACTAAACAACATCAGTTGCTCCTAAAGTCTTGTATTGAAAAGTAATTAATCTAATCACATATCCTCCATGATAGGTTAATCATTTTCATAAATAACCCAAAATCAACTTATTCTTAATTGATAAAATCATATAACTAGAAATAATCAGTCAAACTAACCAGGGACTTCACGTAGTCCAGTGGTAGGCGACAAATACCAGTCGCACTTTGGTTGTGGGTTCGATTCCCACAACTTTGTCCGACGCGACGGGTAGTCACACGGTCTGCGTGTTGTCCATTTTCCAAAACTATATAATTCTTAAAACATTCCCCAAAATGAGATAAAATCTTCAAAGATGATCATAACATATTTTAACCTCATGTTTATCTCATGCCTTTCATTTTCCATCATAACATATAATAACCCATAATTACCTCAAAAGTAAGGATCATATAAACCCAAATGGTTCTTTATAAGTATGTCCACAAAAGAAAAGATAACTATTCCTTGAATAAATTTTGCCTATATTAAACATCAGGGTTACACATAATATAAAAAGTCTTCTAATGTAACCCCATCATCAAAAGAGACTTAATACTCTTATGAATTTCACCATAACTCTTGAAGCCCTTATATATTGACATCTTACTCATTCAACATTCTTCATGATCCATTAACCATTCCTTTCGAACTTATTCCGAAATACCTCTTTCCTACAAACAAAATCATGAATCATATCCTAAGATTCCAAAATAGGAAAACAATTGTCATGAAATAATACAAACCTTTGATTGGTCATTGTCAGTTTCTTCATCCTCAATCGGAATGGAATTAGGTATTGGTAAAAAACATTTGTACGCTCTTGGGGATCCCATTCACAAAACATCTTCATAGGACATGTTTTTGCATAATGACCATGCAGACCACATTTAAAACATTCAATTGATCCCTCAGAAAGAACTTCTTTCCCTTTCCTCGAGTCAACTAGATGCTTCCTTTTTTCCATTGCAGGTTCTTGCTTTATGACCTTCATTTACATATCTATAGCATATTCCTGTCCCTTTGAAACATTTTCCTAGGTGTTTCTTTCCACATCTTTGACACATAGGTTTTTGAACACACTTACCTTTATGATTATTACACGTACTTCCATAGGGATTTGTTTCTCGAATATATGATGCCTTAGCGAAATTGCCAAGGTTTAGGTGGTCAATCATGACTCCAGATAGTTGGTTGAGGATAATCACAAGAGTTCTCATTGCAGCTCCCATATCATTCAGTTGTTTGCTCAAAAAACTGTCACAGTTTCCTTCACATCCACTGTTACTTTGGTGCCTGCTAGATCCAGCCATTTACTAAAACCAAAAAGGTCAGTGTGTGTATATCAAAAAAAACCATCATGTACTAATGATGAAGGTAAACACTAATATATACTTACTCATTCACTTTTTCTAAAACTTGGAGTCTTTCTGAAATCATAACCATTATGGTTATGTCACTTATGCTTAAAGAATACCCTAACCTCTAAAGTTATCTAAATCATTCCTTTGATACCAACTATAAGGCCCCATCCTTAAACCATAATTAATCTTGAGTTATTACAAGATTACACATTGAGGATCTTTTCAGGTTTAGAGTTTTAGAGAATTAGATCATGAAACTTTCATTACATTCCACATTTAAACAAAGTGGTTACATAAAAGATAGTATTCATTCTTCCCATCAACGAAAACATATTTATAATAAAACATGGATTCTTTCTTGACACATCCTTGACACTATCATCACATCATGTACCCTTCCCTTGACCTGTGAATAACATTTCAAAAACTTGGGACGAGCATAAAAAGCTCAGTAAGGGATATAAAAATATGGAAAGTAGACATGAGTACATGTAAACATAAGAATGAAATCATACTTTACCCATAAAACATAGGCATATCAAATCATGATTATATCATAGAAATCATAAGACATAAAAGGTAACTTGAGGCATTCATAACATTCTTACGTAGGGAGTAACCCTCTTGGTTACGTTTTGGAATACCCATCACAGTATATTCCCTAAATCTATTCGGAGAAACCTCAATGTTTCACTCCTTCGCGTTACCCAATACATCGGAGAGCTATATCGGGCTCACCCGCCCTTAGTTTATCACGGAACCACCCGTTTTCATAACAATGCCCAAGAACCATAACATAAACGTATCACATAAAACATGCATCGAGGAAACATATCATTTCCACATGTCAATCACAATATAACATTTTAGTATATTGAAATAATGAATCCGTTCAAAAAGAAACCATTTCCAAAACCATTTAAAACATTTAATAAGGAGATTTTTGAATCAAAGTGTCCCATACCACCTTGAAGCTTTTAAAATTATAAACCATTAATATCCATATAAATAAATACTTAAAACCATTTTGAAAACATGGATATTAATAAGAACAAATCATTAAAACATTTAAAGCGATATTTTGGTTAAAGGGTTTTTACCAAAATTAGAGACACTTGAATACAATAATTGAGGAATAACATTTAATTAGAACATTATAATATCATGAGAATAAATGGATTCATGATATAATATTCCAAAGGACAGTATATACACCATATAAGAGTGAATTGGTGCATAACAACAATGAAGTCTCAATAGAGATGTAAAATGTGATGAAATCCCTTATAAAGAAGGTATCCTTAAATTAAGGATAAATCAATCTCAAAATTATGTGTGACAAATATAAATACACCCAATATAATTGGATATTAAGTGTAAAACAATAAAAGTTCATTCACACATTTTTAAAGGATGACATATTCAATAACTACATGTTGAACCCAAAGAAATCGAAATTGGGTTAAAAAGTTCCCTTGGTAAAATTCGACAGCCTAACGGCGTCACTTCAAAAATTCAGAAAATGAGTTGATGAGAGATAAAAAGGGAATATCATCACTTGGACATAAAATTTACATAAATCAGGATATATAAGAACATATCCCAACATAATAGTATGTGAATTAAAAGACATAACAAACGAAGTCTTTTAAAATGAGGAGGGTGAAAGGTTCCCTTACCGACTTGGGTACCTTTCGAAAAGTACACCCCATTGAAGAAGTGTCATACAATGAATATGTAAATACCCATAAATGGAATTATATTAAAATAGGAGTGTAATAATGGGAAGTACATAAACCACTCAAAGGAAATTGTGGCAAATGTAGCATAAATATCACAGGTATAAAAGTGAGATGAAAAATCCCTTACGAAAACTCGGCAGCCTAATGGCGCCACTTAAAACTTCCAAAAATGGATTGATGAGATCAAATAGGGTATCTCATCACATTAAAATAAAATGTACATCAAGAGGAATATAAAATAACATCCCCCATCATAACAAAGAGGAGCTTAAAAGAAGTGACATAAAGGAGAGTACTTAAAAAGAAAGAGAGAGGTTGGATCTCTTACGAAAAATTTGGCAGCCTAACGGTGCCACTCAAAACTTCCAAAATGGATTTATGAGAGAGAATAGGGTCTCTAATCATATGAACATAAAACATACAGAAATATTAATATAAAATAATATCCCTATAACAATAAATATGATCTTTAAAAGGAATGACATAAAAGAATGTACTTAAAATGAAAGAGAGGTGTAGGATCTCTTACGTCGGGTCCGACTTGACTCGATCGTTCTTTAACATCCTGAATAATAAACTTGAGTTAATTTATAATTTCTTAAGAACCTTTTACAAATTCATTAATCTTTTTATATCATTTATTGACATGTTATAAACATTATGTAATCATTTAAGTTAATAATGTTTGTTTTGTCGATATTTGGTTCTTAAGTCGAAAGTGGACTTCTTACAATTAATGTTGTTCGTTTGGTCAAAAGTTCTTTATATCCAGAATGGCATTCCTGATTTGGATATCATATATATCATATATATCTAGAATATACATGTATTTATAATATCACATAAACATTTATAGGTAAGAAATGAAATGCACCGTTCATGGAGACGGTAAGCCGTACGTACGCATGAACGCTACTTTCATTTCTTTGTCATATTAATGGAATTAAAACTAAATGAGAGGTATGTATATTTTAATTCCAGAATTATATTCATCATTTAGATGTATCATTCATCATATATATCCATTATATACATGTACTTATAATAGTACATTACATTTGGGGATAAGAAATGAAATGCACCGTTCATGGAGACGGTAAGCCGTACGGACGCATGAACGCTAATTTCATTTCTATCTCATACTTTAATGGAAAGAAATAATAATGATATAGAGGTATATAATAATTCCAGTATAAAATAATATATAATAACATTAAATCCATCCTTTATACGTCTCACGTATGGCATTAACGAATCACATCACTTTGAGGGGGCGGTAGTCCGCACTTCCTAAAATGAAGATATCGCTTATAACCATAATGGAAGCCATAAAAGTAAGCCAAAAATGAAAAATACAGAAGATTAAGTAAAAAATAAACATATTATATATCATATATAAAAATAGTGACATCATAATGTCCACCTTTTATGGTGTTAAATGAGTATTGAACAATCATCGTTTCGGGAGGCAGAATTTCGCAATCCACAGAAACCGTATGTTCTTTAACCATTTGATGTAGTTGTGTGAGAGTGTAGCTCGAATAAATCTTATAACAACATCCTAGTATATTAAAGATACTGGTGTTGTTACAAAAGAAGTAAATAAAAAGAGTTTAGGGGGTTGGAGAAGCAAAATAAAACAAATGAACATGACAGAATGAATTACCTTTAAAAGTGTAACTCTTTTTGATTTGAGACTAAAGGCTTCCTTTGAAAGGATTCTGCCCAAAGGGAATCCTATAGGATGAGGAGAGGGATTTGGAGAGAGTAAATTGGCAGGGTATGGCCGAGACAATGGCTTGAGGAGTGTGTGAAATGAGGTAGAGGTGGGGGCCTTTTATAAGAGGAGAGGAGGGGCACTTTTGGAAATCATGAAACTATTATTTTATTTTCAAAAGTGTTTCGAATTTATAAGGTCCCACATTGATATATTTCAAAGTTAAGATGATAAGGCTTCTAAATATTCCCATCCAATAGTTTTTGGACAAGTGTAGGTCTTAGATTTTATATTATCGTTTCATTTTATTTAAATTGTTCATTAATGAGGTCATCGCTGCATCATCATGATGTCATAAATAATTTAATTTTTTTAAAGTCTAAAAATTATAAAAAAAATACTATGATGTATGAAATCATTTTATATTTCCAATGAATATTTAATATAAAAAATATGATCTTTATAACCCCATGTAAAAATTGTTTTCGTAAAATAACTCAAGTTTGTGTCATTTTTACTTTAACATTAAATAAAAAGTTATTTTTGTAATTTCCCAACCAAAGTGGATCCATGGGGTCCCCAAGTTTACTTATGGCTTGTCTTGGTCGGCCATGACACAACCAATGAGGGTAGGACATGTGTCAAGTTCATTTCATATTATTAAAACATTATTTTTACCTTAAACTACACTAATTACCTCTAATCGCGATTAAAAACTTAATAAGTTACTATTCACCAAAAAATTATTTTTATCCCATTGAACAAAATTTTACATCTTAATGACAACCATGTATGTCGGATTTTTGAAATTCAAAACACAATGATGGAAAAATTTCATTTAAACATAAAAATCAGTTTTTATAAGTACCACTTAGTGGTTTCACTATTCATCAAAAATTTATGTTTTTCAGAAAAATCCCAAAAATTCACCCTATGCTATATTTGATATTCCGAATTCAAAAATTAAGTCTATTTTACAATATTGAAAACATATAAGTCACATTAATTAATTTAATAATTAATTCCCGCTGTCAGAGAAAATAGTGTGTTTTTATGAAACAATAAGTAACAAAAGATTGACACTAGTTTAAGTCTGATTTCAAAGTGAAATTAATTCCAATGACCACTATTGGATTTAATGGTAAATATATATTCTAATTTCACATTAATACCAAATAAAGAGATAATCTAATCATATAAATAAATTAGATTAAAAATAGGTTTTGAATTAAAATACTACATTTTACACTATTCATTAAAAAAATGAAGTTTATCAGAAAGATACCAAAAATTTACACAAAGTAAATTTTGATGTCCCAATTCTTAAGAAGATTTTTATTTTGTCCAAAAGGATGTATACGAGTGAACAAAACTATATTTAATGACAGTTATCCATCAAAAGGTGATAAGTGAACCTTTAGTGAAAACTAGGGCATATACGCCTAAAATTGAATTCTTTCCATATTTTATGCCATTATCATTTATTGTATAAATTTAAAAACATTTATAAACATATATAATCATATTTTAGTTATTTCTATCCATTCCTATCAATACAACGGCTACATGTTAACTACCATTTAAAATAATATTATTTTATTATTAGAGTGCAACGTAAGATTCCCAACAAACTCGTTGTTGCGTGTTCGGTACGCCATCGAGCATAGCATCCCCTTTAAATTTATATTAATATTTTTTCACAAATATGGATAAATATGAAAATGTCATATTCTTTATTTACCTGGGGTGTTACAATAGCAATGAAATAATCCATATACATAAGGGCCAAAATGACCTAGCCCCTAGAAAACAACCCATATTATTTCCATTATAAATCAATTAAACTTAAATTATTTATTGATGAATTTTGTTTGGTAAAAACATGGATACACATAACTTGTTTTAAAAAAAATACAAGGTGAGTGCTTTCCATCCCCTATAAAAGCCCACCACCACACCCACATCCTCACTTCTCTACAACCACTTATTTTCATCCCTAATCGAACCAATTTGATTACCAATATACATACCTTACGGCTTGAATCATTCATTTGGGATGATTGACTTATAGGAATCCCTTTTGTGAAAACCAAAATGAGTTACCTAGTTAATAGTTTACACCCTCCCTCAGGATCCATTATTCTATTTACATTCCCCACTACCCATAATATTATTATTACATTATTGAATAAATAATAATATCCTAAAATTTGTATGATATTTTCATCCTATAGTTTTTATCTACACTTACACACACTTACAACGAATATGTAGCTAATATATTATTTACATATACAGTGGACTACCCCATTAGGAAACCATGATTTTTAATTTTTCTTTTACCACCTATCATCGTGGTACTTTTTATTGACAATATATTTTTATATTATATATATAATATTTAAAATATCTTTATTCTTCTATAGGTATTATTTAGAACATGCCCTTATGCTTTCCATCATGTATAAATACTATAATTTCGTTTTAGAATGTGCGGACTACCACACTATCAAAGCAATGTGATTCATTCTCACACTTCATTGAATATATTAAGGATATGTTTACTGAACCTAAATTACAAATATTAAATAATAATTCTATTACAATAACAATACATACATATATTTTATTTCATATAATTCTTTCAATGTGTTGGTATGACACAAGCAACGTTCATGAGTACATAGGACACACCGTCTCTATAGACGTTTTATTACATTTTATACTTCAATATTATATAAATTACTATAATAAAAATATAACTAATATTAATGATATTTATATAATGGTTTATATTAGGTAAATATTATAATATGTATAAGCACCAATGATATAACAAATTTAGACAACGATAAAAACAATGAAATATTTCCCGAAGCATAACATTACAATAAAATTATTAACAAGTTGTAAGCATTGTTAATGTAAAATCATAATTAAACAATATGTGGTATCAGATATAAGAATTTGGGTCATTTATATGTTTATAATAATTTTATATTTATTATATAATATTTTTAAATCATTTTTATTATAATGAAGACACAATTTAAGGGAATTCCATCTCTGGTTTTATTTTCGAGAGATACATGATTTATTCAACATTGATTACATTGTATGGTGTGGATAATTTGAATGAATGTATAATATTAAAATTATAATGAAATTTAATGGTATTTTTATATCAATTCTATGATCTTTATCGGATGGTGATTATGTTTCAATACATACCAAATTGGTAAGATAGAATTTTCTTAATTTAAAATATATGAAATATATGTTTTTCTATAAACAAACATTATTTTTTGATGGACTACATGACATGTAGTATCATGAATATACTTATTTTCATCATATTTTAACCTTCATTGAATCTAAATATCTTCCATGTAGAGTATGATACCAAGTTACCAAGTGCTAATATTTTATTGAGTCAACTACATCATTTTTAGTAATATTTGTGAGTATGCTTCATGTGATGAAATATTATGTTTTATATATCAATAAAATTCATTATATTAATTATAATATATTTATACAAGAAATATTCATGGATTAGTACCATTTTCAACTCATTTGTATTTAATGTTACTAGGAGAATGTTTTTATGAATTCCTGAATTTACCTCTATCTTTGATTATAAATCAATATTACATTGAAATTATTTTTTACAAAAGGCCTACAAAAATATTCTAATACATTATTAAAATAATTAAAAACAATTTTTATACATGTTTTAACATTTCAATAAATGGGCTAAAAAAATTAATCTTATTATCATTTTCAGGTTGAGGATCTTTTAAATACTTTTTATGTTGACAATAGAATATTTAGAATCTAAGGGTTTTCTCATCATCATGAACATAATTCAGTTGAAACTACCATTAAAAGATTACAAAGATTCACTACTAGAAATACAGGTATTTGAGACGGGCATTTGCGACGGGATCCCGTCGCAAATGGCCTTTTGTGATGGGTCCCCGTCTCAAATGACCCGTTACGGAAAACTGCATCGCAACTAATTTTTTTGGCGACCGACCCTTCACAAATAATTTTTTTTGTGATGGAAAATGGGCCGGTCGCAAATATATTTTTGGATTTTGAAAAAAACAATTCTGCAACGGGCCCGTCGCAACAAAGTATTTGTGACGGTCCCTTTTCCTGACGCAAATAGTTTCTTCAAAGATCCTATTTGCGACGGGCCCGTCACAAATAATAATAAAAAATTTAAAACAAATTTAAAAAATTAATTATTAATATTTAAATATATTAATCTATTTATATTGATATAAATATAATATTTATTTTATAAATATGTTTTTGAAAGGATCTATGGAAATATAATATTAATTTATAAGATATTTAATAAAATAGGAATATAAAATAAATTTAAAAATATATTTTAATTAGTAATTATATAATTTTTATCTAATAATAGTCATTTAATAACTCTTTGAATATAAAAAAATTAAAAAATTAATGAAAGATAAAAAAAACTTGAAAATGAAATCCAAACTTCAAACGTCCATAACTTTTGATCCGGGACTCCGTTTGAGCTCTATAGCATATCAAATCAAAGCATGCGACGATCCCTACGTCGCTGTGACTTGGGGGGACCTTGGTCAAGGGATTTTAGAGGCCAAAAGAGGACCATAAGGCCTCTAAAACTGAGTTCTTAGTCGGGGTACCCCTATTTTTTTACCATTAAAACAACTATAACTTCTGATCCCGATGTTCGATAAACCTGTCCCATATATCATATCGAAGATAGTTTCATTTTTTTCAATTTGACTGATTGTAAAGCTGAAACGGACTCCTGGACTAGAAGTTATGGTCGTTTTAACATTAAAATGGCTATAAATTCTGATCCAGATGTCTCTTTGGCATGTACCGCATATCATATTGAAGATCATTTCATGTTCTTCGATTTGACTGGTTATGGAGTTGAAACAGACTTACTGATTAGAAGTGATAGCCGTTTTAACATTCTAGATGGATATTTACCCCCTCATTTCTATGTATTCATTCATAACTATACATATATATATATGTGTGTGTGTGTGTGTGTGTATTGTATATATGTATGTATGTATTTATTTATTTATAAATACACATAAAAAAACATACTTTATAAATTTATTTAAAACTATGTTTATAAATATATATTAATATACCAATAAATATACGAATAAAAATTTATAACTAGATATATATATATATATAAATAGATATAAATATATATTAATATATGAATAAATATATATATGAATATATGAATAAATATATATATATATATTTATTCATATAACCAAATATATTTATATTAATATAAATCAATATTAATATACGAATAAATATAACTATATATATATATAGATCATTAAATGTATAAAAAATGAAATGGCTTAGTTGTAAAGGTTAATACGTGCATGGAGGAGGTATATTAATAATTATTAGTAATTATTAGTATTTATTAGTAATTATTAGTAATTATTAGTAATTATTCATATTTTTTATTATTTTTCGTAATTTTTCCTAATTGTTTCCTAATTATTCTCAATTATTCTAAATTATTACTAATTATTACTAATTATTACTGATTATTACTATTTATTACTATTTATTCCTAATTATTAGTATTTATTACAAATTATTAGTATTTATTCTTAATTATGACTAAATATTAATAATTATTCTTAATTATGACTAATTATTATTAATTATTACTATTTATTATTAATTATTTCTAATTATTATTAATTATTCCTAATTACCATTAAATATGAACAATGAATACTAATAATTTAAATTTATTAAATAATAAAACAATCTGAACATAATTAAATTACAACTAATTAAGAATAATTAAAACTAATAAAAAATTTAAAATAAATATTAAAATAAAATGAACATAAATACCTTTAAAATTGATCTTAGGTTGATCTTTGATAGTTGTTGAAGACATCAATATCAACTCCAGAAATAAAAATTAAACTTAAGATACTGTGAACTCTAAAAATAGAGTTTTGAGAGAAGTTGAAGATAGAGTTTGAGAATGAATGAAAAAAATGGATGGGGGTATTTATAGGTCAGCTTATTTGCTACGGGACTATTTGCGATGGGTATCTCGTCGAAAATACTTTAGCCCGCATTTATCACAGTCAACGATTAAATAGTTATTTGAGACGGGTCCCATCGCAAATAATAACCTACTGACATACTATTTGTGATGGGGGTATATTCCCGCCGCAAATATTTTTTTCCGCCACCGGTTATTTGTGACGGTTGGTAACCCCCTAGCACGAATAACATTCCCGTAGTTTGGCGCGCATTTCGCGCCAAACCTTTTGCGATGGGTGAGCTTTCCCCATCACTAATAAGTTTTTATTTGTGACGGGAAAATCCCATCGCCGGAAATAAGTTTCTAACGAGACTATTTGCGACGAGATTTATCCCCGTCGCAAATAACCCATCGCAAACACCCCTTTTTCCCGTAGTGATTTAATTTTCCAAGAAAATATTTTCTTAATATTCTATAAATTAGTTATTTTAATATAGGTTTTAAAAAATGGCTTCAATTGTTTTTCATGCTTTTTTATATGTTTTTATAGGAAAAATGGTTTTACATTTTTTTTCAAGATTCTTTCATATGTTTTCAATGAAAATGATTTTGATCAACTTTTCATGCTTCCTTCATAGAATTTCTTATAAAATGGCATTCAATATAATATCATGCTTAATATATAATTTTTTAATGTATTTAAAATAAAATAATTTTCAAAATGTTTTCATTAGTAATTTATAAGTCTTCAACGAAACAATATTTCCAAAAAAATGTCATGCTCCCATTATATGACTTAAAATAAAATGGATTCAATAATTTATTCAATTATTTTGTTATATTTCTTCTAGATTATTTTCAATAAAATGGTTTTAAACGGTTTGTATGTCATAAAGAACCTTTTTCAATGATGAAATGATATTTTCCTTAATAATTCTTTTGAAATATATTTCAAAATTATTTTCCAAATAATATGACATATTTTGATTTCACTCATTCCCTTCTAATAAAATATTTAATGGTTACATTAGAATTATTTCTATAAATTGTTTATGGTTTGATGGTATGATATTTATAAAAATTGTTCCTCTTCCATGTGTTTTATGTTTGTGTGACCCACATCTTTTCATGGGTAATGTTTTGATAAAATGGTTATGAAACATATTTCTATTCTCTATGATATGATGTGATGAAATGTTAATTATTCCAATTTCATTTCATGGGTAATGATTTGATGTTTATAGGACACATCTCTTTTCATGTCTCATGATACGATTAATGTTTTGTGGATCTAGCATGTATGATTTCATTGTGTGATTGGTGGGACCTATGTCTCCCTCCAATTCAATGGATAACGATGAATGAATCATCGGTATAAATGTTATGTATAAAAATAATAAAATGTTTAAAGTGTTAAAATGAACCTAGTATCATGTCCATAAGTTTATATGTGAATTTTATGGAATTTTGACAATGTTATGTGTAAACGTGACTATATATTCATAATATTATGTAAATACCAGATTACATTTCCAAAATTTTACACATATACCTTGTATCATGTATATATGTTTATATATGAACCTCATTATATGTTCACAACATTATGCATGAAAATGATTTCATGTTCACAACGTTATCAGTAGACCCAGTTACATTTCCATATGTCTATCTTAGGTAATTATTACATATACCAAACTAAATATGTAAACCTGTTTCTACTTACACATGTTCTATAAGTTATACGTTGATGTGTTTTCCATAATTCCTTGTCTTATTTCTATGTTATTCATTCATGGATTATTCTCATGATTTATTTATGAATCATGTGTTTTTAACTATAAATAATTATATCTAGATTCATTTTTATGATCTTGGATATGTTATGTATCATCTTCTAATGATCGTGATCAGGTTCTTATACCATTATGATCATGTTATGTATAGGTATTTCCTTTATTTACCGTTATTGGGCATTTTATATCCACACATTCTTATTTTTCCTTCCCTGAGTTATTAATAATGGTTTTATGTATAATTACTAAGTGAGAGATCTTTTTGGGATACGTTGAAGATCATTTACTAAGCTATATTATTTTTATCAAGTTTCCAAAATCAAAAAAAATAATAAACTCTTTAGTCATCAGTATTTGTAACATATTATGTATTCTGAAAAAGTAATATAATATCTATATACACTCACACCAGGGTTTTCTAGATTTTATTTGATTAATGTTTTAGTTAATCATTGGAAACAAGGATGAGAAAATATTAATAAGATCCCTAGATATATTTCTAATGATATGTATAGGGATTTCTCAAAGGATATATATAAGTATCAGTTAACACTTATTAAAATGTCCAAAACTTTTTGTAAGAGATTTCATGATTTTTTTCTTATAAATATATACTTTTATAGATACTAAAATTAGTTGTAAATCTAGTATATATGTACCTAGGGGTATCAATTAGGAAATGGTGTATCATTCATGACTAGGTGTGACCTGGTACAAGACTTATGGCATTGCTAGACTATTGGTTTGAAACTTCTGGAGGATATGATTTTGAAATTAAAAAGACAATTTATGAACCTGCATGACTGATTTTAATATAATATGTCTATGACTAACATAGGATAATAATAAGTTGTCATCGATTAAAAAATAGGTGTCATGATTTAGACATATTATAAGTAAATTTTCCTGATTATGTGGTTTTCCATTATGTTGTGTTTTCATCCTATTGTTTCTGGTTTCAATAGAGAGGACTATAAGAAACATGCATATCATTGAATTTCATAGGTTTGGAATCTATGGGAATTATAAAAATGGACTTCCAAAGTATAAATCTATTAAAGGGAATCGAGAAGGTGGTATGAGTATTGGCTTTACTTCTGAAGATAAAGAGACCTCAAACCACATGTGATAGTGATGTGATTTTCTTCTATTATTATTTAAATTAAACATAATATTCATTATTATATTTTGGTTGAGAAACATTTAGAGATGATCCAAATATCATATTCCAGGAATGAGATATTAAGGAATAAGTTTATGATGCATGACTAATTGTTTAATTATAACCTCAGATGAATGAAGTATTTATGAAATGGAATTAAAATATTATATTATATGAATCATGAAATATATAAGTATTTTTAGAATAAGTTTACATTATTTATTGAAAATGATATGTTGAATGGTAATTTCATGGAAAATTTATATTCTCATTAAGGTAATGTAACAATTAATTAATTATTAGTGTTGAGATAATGATATTTGGATAATTATATCTTTAATATTAAAAGGTCATTTGGATAGTACATATTACCCTGGAATAGATTATGGATAATGTGGTCTATGTAATCAAGGATAATGTTTACAACGTCTTCGTTTTAATAAATATATCAAGTAATCATTGGAATGAAGAATCATTCATGTTTTAGAAAAGGATTTATGTGAATTTAGGTAATTACCATGTATGAATGGAATATATAAAGATGGTATTAAAATGTTTGTAATGCAACAACTAAGTGAAAAAAGAGTTTTATGGGGGATAAATTTTAATATGATTTAATGGATATCAATATAAATATTTTTATTTTCATCTTTTATAAGGGTTATTTGGTTACCCATTTATGGAAATTTTATGTTAAACTTGAGATGATATCGGTAGGATTAAATTATTATCGCACCATAAGAGGTTTTATGTATATTTGATAACCACATGAAATAGCTTTGTGTTGATGATAACTGAGGATAGTTTGGATGCCATATCATGTATCTCAAGATATATAAATATTTCCGAAATGAAATAATTAAAATTTCTTTTTTTACAAAGAGTGGAAGTTGAAAAAGTAACATAAAAAGGTGAGATTATCTTAAAATAATTTTAATATATCTTCCCATGAAAATTATTAAGCACATTGAAAATAATCCAGAAATAAAATTTTATCTTAATACCTTAATTTTGTTAAACTGAGAGCCTATTAAATCATCATTGATTAATGATTTTGTGTCCCTCAACATTTCATTGATCAATAATTTATTTCTGTTTGTTGAACTCAATTACCCAATAAAAATATTTATTCTTTTCCTCCTAGTCCATGTTTAAACGTACAACCTATGTTCTCATAATGGGAAACCTAGTTATGTGATTCTTTGGTTAACTATTATGTTTCTAACATTCTACTGTCAAAGTATGCTTTAATATTTAATTTAACGATGTGGGTTTCTATGAATGAAACTTTCATGTACTAATCGTTTGAAAAACCAGATGAATTTCTAAGTTAAAACTCATTTTAATTGGTGTTGAATGTAACACCCTTTGATTTTTTGAAATATTTTATAAAATTAATTTAATCCTTTATATATTTATCCATTCACACAACATGATAAATTATATATTTTATATAATGAACTATTATTATCTAATATTATATGAAACCAATTTAATCATACACTAAAAAATACATAAATTGAATCCTTCACTACATGGACAAAGAGGTTAGCTTGTGTTACACGCATCAATGAGTGTCCTTGATGTCTTTAGAAAGATAAATGACCATGTTTTGTAGAATATATATATATTATAAAAATATTATTTAATATAACCTATAAGATTAATTAGTAATCATGAAAAGTGTTAACTAACATAGAAAAATATTTTTTTTTTTAAAAAAATAAATTAATTCCTTAGCTTATAATTATATAGAAATGAATATGAAAGACGATTGAATATAATGAAATGTACTATTATTTTCTTACCCACAACACTATTTTACACTAAAAATTTAAATTTATTATAATTAGTGAATCATATTAATGTGATAAATATATCTTATATATTTTGTAAAATATTTTTTATATTTAACCAATATATTTGATAGGGTTAAAATAAAAATAACCCAATTTTATTCATAAAATATTATATTTTTACTAATGCATTTTTACAAAATTTTAAATGTTAACATATTGTAAATCCAATTTTCAGAATGTTTATGGTTAATATATATCATGATAAAATTAACCTTTTATATATAATCATATTAATTATATTATCATTGTTTTTTGTAATTTTTTTATGCAGTTTTATTTTTTAATGAATAGTGAAAAATAATTAAATATAATTCAATCATGTTTTTCATCTAATTTATTTATAAAGATAAATAATACTATAATTTGGATTCAATGAATAAGTTTATAAACTATATATAATTTAATAAAATATATGTAATTGGATCTAATTTATCATTTAAATTAGATATAAAAATTTGTAACACTTAAGATGTTTTTTACTTATAAAACCCCGTAGTGTTGTCACGTCAGTATGATTATATTTAAATACATTTCATTAAATTATATAACTAAAATTTGGAAAAAATTGATTAAATATTTGTAATTATCATAATATATAATTTATAACAAGTTAACCATTATTTTTTCCCAAAATTATTAATGAATGTAATTTATATTTATTATAACAATGAAAGTGGAAGTAAGCATAATAATGGAAGAAACCACAAACATATCAAAAAAATGACCAATAAACTTTTTCAAATCCCATTTTATAGACATTATTAAGACCTTAAGCTTCTATTTTTAAATTTCTTTGGTTTTGGAAGACATTCTTTAGTTAAAATTGCAGGTACACATAACATTTTTTTTCAAATATACCAAGTTAGTTCTTTCCCAACCCCTATAATAATCCACCACACCTCCTACCTACTACCACCTATGAAAGCACATATATTATGAATTATCATTCCAAAATACTTCACAAATTCCCACAATTCCTATGTTATGAATCTATTTATGAATAAATTCATCAAAGGAATCTGTTTGGTGTAATGTAAAATGAGATTCTTGATTAAGTGTTAATACCCAACCTTAAGATACCTTCATCAATTTTCATTATCTACTCCCTAAAATATTATTATTCCCTGATTGTATAACAAAAACATTATCCTCAATATATTATGATGTTTTTATGATATGGTTATAACATATAATTCAACACATTTCAATCTAATGGGTAACAAACATCATGTTTATCTGTATGATGGACTACTGCCTCACGAAATGATGACTGTTCATTTCCCCTTTACCGCCTCTCATGATAGAAAATATGGTAGAAAAATTAATTATATAGGATATTTAAGATATTTATAATTTATTTATTCTTTTTGAAATTTTATATAGAATTTACACTTATTCTTTCAATGTTGTGTATATATGAAAATTTTGTTTTTAGGATGTGTGGACTACCGCCCCCTTAAAGCGATGTGATTCATTCACACACTACCCAGAATGTATTAATGATTTGTTTAGTGAAAAAATATTATATATATGACATAAAAATTTATAATTAATGAAATTTTATAAATATATACATACTCATATATTTCATTAACATTAATTTATTCAATACATCAATAAAATGGATGTAGTGTTCATGCGTACAAACTATCTACCTTCTCCATGTATGATGTATTTATTTTAATAATTACATATTCAATAAATTATTATATTACATATATAATGAATATTAATGATATTTATATCATGTTTTAAAATATTTTAATAATTATATATGTATATTGACCTGTGATGTAACAATGTAAGACACATTCAAAAAAACAAAGAAAATACTACCCGAAGCGTAACCTGAAAATAAAATTGTTATCATATGGGAAATATAAATTCATAATAAAACTATACATGTTATTAGACATAATAATTTGGTTTTATGTTATATTTATAACAAACTTATAGTTATTATATAGCAGGCTTCAATGAGTACGATGAGAGTCAGGACACATGGTTAGGGAATTTCATTTAACTTTTTATTTACGTGAGACACATTCTTTATTAACAAAAAATTCCTTTAGGTGTTTTTATAATTAACATAAATACATTTTATTACAATTATATTTAAATTTTTTTGTATTTATATATCAATTTTATCATATTTATCTCATTGGTTTTTAGTTTCAAATGCTTCCAAATCAGTATGATAGTCTTGTCTGCATTTTCCTTCATTAGAACATATGATTTTTTTATAAATCTACATCATTATTTTGAGGTGTATTTTACATGAAATATCATAAATCCCATTACTTTAAATATATTTTAATATTTATGTTATTTTATTTTCTTACATGGACAGTATGATTCAATATTACCATGTTGTAGGAGTTAATTAAAATAATCTCATCATTTGTCAAGATTTTTTATACTTACACATCCATAGATGCAATATTACAATCTATATCTCATGAAACCTCGTGATATTTATTAGCAATTTTTTGTTAAATATATTTTCATTTATTAGTACCATTTTTTCTCTCTTTTATATTGGATGTTTCAAAAAGAGTTTTTATGAATGTCCAACTTTACCTCTCACTTTGGTGTGAAATCTATGTTCCTTTAAAACATTTTTTTATAAAATTCTTAAATTAATAATATAAAATTGTCATAAAATAATTATAATATATTTTACTCGTGTTTTACATTTTATCCAATTTTCTTTAAAATAAATTATTTTCATTCTTCAGTGAAGGAAACTTTCTAAACATTTTATGGTTAAAAAAATGATTGTGATGTACGGATTTACTCCCCATTGTGTCCTCAATTCCATTGAATCTTCCATTGAAATATTATAATGTTTTATTTTATTAGAGAAATTTTTTTCCTAATATTTTTGTAATTTTTTGTCTTAATGTTTTTTCAATAAAAAAAATTGAAGTGTTTTTCAACATAATATTATATGTTTCCATGGGAAAAAGTATTTCACAAATAATCAATTTAATATTATGTTTTCAAGGGAAATGGGGTTTTAAAACATTTTAAAACATTTTAATAAGATTTCTTGTAAAATGGTTTTGAGAACATCTTTAGGATTATTACATGTGTTATTAACAAAAATGGTTTTCAAAATATTTTCAATCATTATTTATAAGTTTTAAATGTGTTGTCAATGAAATGGTTTTCAAAACATTTTCAAGATTATTTAATATGTTTTCCTAGAATATGGGTTTCCAATCATCTTTAGGATCTCTTTATATGTGTTTAAAGAAAAACATTTCCAATATATTTTAAATGTTTTCTTTGTAGTTATTGAATTTTATTTTCATAAAAATTATTTTTAATTGTTTTAATGTTTTAATGAATCTTTTTCAAAGAATAATGCATATTTTACTCAAGAAATGTTTTTAAAATGTATTTCAGAATTATTTTTCATCTAAGATATAATTCATTGATATTACTCATAACCTATTAGGAAATGATTCAAATGTTTTATTTATATTATTATTTTGAATGGTTTATGTTTTTATGTTATGATGTATATGAAGCATGTTACCCTACAACATGTTTTATTCTTGTGAAGACAACCTCTTTTCAGAGTAATGGTTTTATGAAATGATTATGAAATCCTTATCATTTAAAAAGGATATAATGTTATAATATGTTAATTATATTCATATCATTTCATGGATTATTATTTGATGTTTATTGAACCCATCTATTTTCATGGGTTATGATATGATAATTTTTTTTGTGGAAGATGCATTTATGATTCCATTTTGTTACATGTGGGACCTATATCTCCCTCCAATGCATTGGGTAACTATAGAGGTCTCATGAGCATAAATATTAATTTTTAATTATATATCATGTTCAAAATGGTATTCATGGACCTGGTTATATGTACATAATTTTACTTGTGAACCTCATTTCATGTTCAAAATATTATACATGGACATGGTTTCATGTCCATATGTTTAAGTATGAACCTGATTACAAGTTAAAAATGTTATTCATGAACCTGATTGCATGTTTATAACATTATTCATGGACCTAGTAGTGTATATATAATTCTATGAGAGGGCTTGATTTCAAATTATTAACAAAATTTGTGAACTTTTTTCTACTTATACATTTTCACTATATTATACGATGATGTGCATTCCAAAATTCTAGGTCTTATTCTAATTATATGATTTCATTGCTTATGATCTTGAATTCCTTATGATTTTTGTATTATTAAATACAAATATTTATTCTATTACTCATGTTTTTTATATTTGATATGTAGTTCATGATCTTAAAATGATCCTAATAACATTCTTATAGCCTTATGTTAATGATATGCATACAAATTTCCATTATTTACTCTTACTGAGAATTTGACCTCACCCCATTGTATTGGTTCATTTTCCTATGTTATGAATAATGGTTTTTATATTGAATTAATAAAGGGTAATATCGTTTTTGGAATCCATGATGATATTTCAAAGAGCTTGATGATTTTTGTTCCATGTTTCTAAATGAAGTAATTTATCATGGTCTTTGGTGATATGTTTTTGTAATGTTTTATATATCATAAAAAAGAGATGTATTGTCTATGTACATTATGATTGTATCGTTACACCATAATTGTATTATATAATATGATTTTATAATATATCCAAATATAGAATCCATGCAGTCTGAAATGACATGTGACATTTGATAAAAAAAAATTTATGAAAAACAAAAAATATATATATTATATTATGGAATTGATTATTAATGAAAAGGCTATATATGAATATATTGGTGGGTATTAAACATTATAAAACAAGATGATATGTCCCTTTTTATTCCTTGGTGTCCTGATAGAGTGTTGTTTGTTAATATTCATGAAACTTATAATATGGAAAGTGTGAAATAATATGAAATTAAATTTAATAATTCTTAGTAGCATTAAAAAAAGATGAGTGGTTATACCAGTATTCACATAGAGAATCATGAATCTAATCTAATTGAAGCTCTTGACCAGTAATAATATATGAGAGGGGATGGATGATCTCCCATTCCCATATCTGAATATGGATGACACAATCCCCGTGATCTATATTATCTAATTTGTATGAGGCACATAATGCTCTGTAAGTGCAATCCAAGCACACAAATCCTCAACTGTATCTACTTGAATGATAAAAATAATTTATTAGTTACATGTATATCACCTACATATTCATAACATAGTGATTACAAAAAATGTAATTCTAATGAGATTTAATATATATATACACGTATAAAGCATGACAGTCCACTCATCAATGTCAGTTGGTAACTATACAAAGGGAATCTCAAGTTACCTCATAGATATCAACAATGAATCTATAGAATTATCATAACCAATAATGTAGCACCTAGAAATTGTAATCCAGGAATAGGATAGTATCCATAGGTTGTTGTTGTAAATAATCACCCTGCATATGATAACAGAGAAAACATCTATATCATCAAGGGTGATGATCATATCTCACTTGGGAATGTGGAACATTTGTGTTCTATCTATCCATATCTCGTTGAGAAAATCAAGGAGGTTATGATCAATGAATATAAAATTAGATTCAATAATTCTATAGGAACTATTGTGGTGGAAACATTTAATAATGTCCATTAGAGGTGGAATATGATGATAATGATGTGCACTATGCACCCTGTTCTGTCAAACCTCACGACCCACTAGCACAGCATGTGAAACATGCATATACCACTCATTGAGTAACATATTATCCCTGATCTCTATATATAAAAATCAAATTATCCATAAGTGTTAAATATAATTAGAATGTTATGTTGAGTATAATGTTATGATATAAATAATATAAGACATAAAATTTCCATTCCCATTGTTTTATAATGTCTCCCTTACCATAAGAAAAGGGCAGGTCTTCATGATCATGAAAGAATATTTCTAAAGTGGGTTTAGATAAGGTTTTACATTGTAATGGTATGTTTATATGATGTGGATTTATATATTTATATATAGAATCATTTGGTATTTTTTCTAATTTTTTATTAGATTTATGTTATTAAATGTTTTGTAAAATGATATAAAAATATGAGAAATGTAAAATAAATTTATTTTTGCACTATAAAATTAAAATATCAACCATATAAACTGAAATGGAAATGAATATAACCATTAAATAACACATTCATTCTCCACAATAGAAAATAAATACCTTGAAACTTTTCAACAATTTCGAGTTTGGATTAAATGATACTAACTTTAGAAATGAAGTAAAATAAAAATTATTTTCAATTGGTAGCTTAATAAAATCATCTTAAATATGACACTAATGTTTCATAGCATAATTTATAATTCTTTAAAGGTATGTTAATTGGGTTTTAAATAGAATGTGATAAATATAAAACAAACCCTTTGAGATTCAGAAACTATAAATGCAATAAGGTACAAAACATCTAAACAGTCATAGTAATAAATCATATTTTCAGCTAAGACTATTTCTCATCTAGTTATCCATCATTCAAACTATGATAATTCTATTTTAATTAGATGTTAATGAATTGATAATCACTAAGTAAAAATTTTGATTTTACAAATGGATATTTGTTATGGTCCCATCAACAATCGCAAATAGTCCCGACAAGAGGATTGTTTTGGTGGGATTCGATTCCCATTGTAAATAATATTAAATAAAAAATTATTTGTGATGGGAAAATGTTCACATCACAAATTGTTTTGGCATGGATTCCCAACACAAATTGGGAATTCAAATTTGTGATCATAGTATGTTCCCATCACAAATACCCTTTGTCAATTATAATTAGTTGTGATGAGTAATGGTTCCATTCATACATAACCTTCATTATTTATAGTTATTTACGAAGAGTAATTAATTATCATCATATGTACTATGTTATAAGTTGGTTATTTATGATGTGTTCCATTCTAAATAACAATTCAACCACCCCCACTTATTTATGGTGGGTACTATCTTCGATGGGTACCATTGCAACTAGTAGTATTTCTGATGCAAATCTCATCGCTACAAATAAAAAATACATAAAACATAATTTTTTCAATAATTCCCCATTTGAGATATCCAATGCTTTAATTTCGTATTCTTCTATTAAATTATTCAATTGAATTTTTATATTTTTAAAGGGATGGAAATCTTGATTTAAAAATAGAAGAAAAGCACTATTATGTAGTATTTATGTATTGTTTTTATATTATATCAATAATTTTCTATTATATTAGAATTTAAAATATTAAATTAGTAGAGATTATAGTTAATTATACTTAAATATTTTCCATTAGAATTAATTATAGATAATTAGGAATAATAATTTTAAATTAGAAATAATTATTATTAATTTGTTATAATGTTTTTAATTTAATGTAATTAGTTTTAATTTGAAATAATTTGTTTTAGTAAGTTGGTGTTATTAATAGTAATTAATTATATTTTATAATGAAATAGGAATAATTAATAGAATACAGTAATTATTTATTTATCATTATTATACATAATAATAATGTTCATTGCTTTTTAATAAATAAATGTAATTAGGAAAAATGAATGTTAAACCACTATAACTAGTGAAAATTAGCAATAATTAGTAAAATTAATATTAAATCACTAGAATATTTAGAAATTATATTTATTAGAAAATATAATTTAAAAAATTGGTAATTATTAAAGATTAGTAGAAATAAAAATGAAATCACTATAAATAACAAAAATGAGCACTAAATAACTTATATTATTTTAAATTAGAAATAATCAATAAATGTTATAAAAATTAAGTGGAAATTAGGAACATAAATTTAGTAAATTACCATAGTTATAATAAATTAGTTGTAATAACTAATTAAAAGAAAACATTAGTTGTGATTAATAAAAATGAGTAAAAAGTAGCGGTATGTGGTATAATTATTAATAATTAGCAGTAATTTGTATACATTAATGGTAAATGATTGAAAATATTAAAAATCATTGATACTTTTTTAAACAAATTTAAAAAATACCTATAATGTAGCATTAATTTGTAAAAAAATAAACTAAATTACAATAATTAGTAAAAATTAGCATTATTTAGTAAAATATAATGGTAACTCACTATACGTTTTTAAAATTAGTGGTAATTAGAAAAAATTAGTGAAAATTAGCAGTAATTAGTAATGATTTGTATAAATAAACAATAAACCTCTATAAGTAGTATATATTAATTGTAATAAGTAAAAATGACCATTCATTAGTTAAAATTAGGGATAAATCACTATAATTATTAATAAATAGAGATAATTTGAATACATTAGTAAAAATTAGTGTATGTATATATTATTAATAATATTTAGTTTGAATTACCAAAAAATATTAAAAATGGCTAGTTTGTTAATATAAACTATAGTTAAATAACTATAATTAGTTAAAATTAGCAACAATGTGAAAATATTTATGGAAAATCAGAGTAATTATTAAAATTTTTTTGTAAATTTTAAAAATTAATAAATATTAGTAGTAATTAGTGAATGTTACATAAAATGAACATAAAATGAATATAATTAGTAAAAATATTAAATTTAATTCATTAAAATTATGATATATAGTAAAAATAGTGATACAACATTATAATTATTAAAAATTACCTTTAACTAAAAATATTAGTAACAATTAGTGGTAACCCACTATAATTGAGTAATATAATTATATAATTAGAAAAGAAATAATTTTAAATCATAATAATTCTTAAAAATAAATTAATATTTTAGATAAATTAGTAAAAATTAACTTTAAAACGTGATAATTAGTGAAAATAACAGCAATTAGAAATAATTAATAGTAAAACTCTATAACTAATTAATATTATTGAAAATAGTAAATATTAGTAAAAATTAATCATAATTAGTGATGATTGGTAAAAAGAAACATTAAACCACAATTTCATTAAAAATTAATGATAATTATTAAAAAGTAGTGGTAAATCACTGAATTTATTATGAAATAGATTCGATTAGTTAAAATAAGTAAAAATTTGTAATGAATAAATATAATTAAGTAAAAAAGTCGCAAAAATTATTAATAATTAATTGTAAACCACTATAATTAATAAAACATAGATGTGATCTGTAAAAATTATTAAACATTACTTCATAATTAATAGAAATAAAAATTTATTGGTAAATCACAACAATTAATAGAAATTAACAACAATTTGTAATAATTATTATATTTTACTAGTAAATTATTAAGAATTAGTATAAATTGACAGTAAATTAGTGAAATTTTACCATAATCTACAATAATTTACAACAATTATAGAATGATATCCATGGGGCATGAGGGAAGAATATAGAAAATTGGATGAAAGAGATAATAATGTAAAAGAATTTTTGTAACCCTAAACCCTGGAGTGCTAAAAAAATTATTATTATGATCACCACTATGACCACCAGTCTCTACTTCTATAAAGTGAATCATAAATTTCTAGGGAAAAAAGGTATGACAGATTTAAATAATTATAATTCCCATATGTTAAGATAGTTTTGAGGAGATGCACCCATTAGTAAATGTGGGGAGTTTGTTAATTGTTATATCTCTTACAAACTCTCTGATGGTTGGGGCATTGGGATTATTTCCCTCATTCATCACCTTCATCCCCTCAACTATATTCTTTCCACATTCCCCTTGTTCTTCTTTTTTTTCACTTACTTGTAATTTATTGTAATTATAAAAAAATTGTTTTTATGAATTAGAAAAAAAGTATTGGTAATTAGATATAATTTATAATATTCAAAAGTTATTTTTTTTAAATTTCTAACACTATTTTGACAATTTTTCCTTATTTTTAATTTATCATAAGTAATATTTTAAAGAAAAAATGTAATAAAGAAGTATGAAACTAATTTTTATTAGATCACGATTGGATAAATCATCGTATGAATCCAAATTTTTTTGGTAAATGACTAGTATATATTGAGTATGATGAATCATTTTTTTTATTAAAATCATCAAAACCAAAACATGTTTTAGAAGGAAAAAAAATTTAAATGTGAGAAATTAAATCTGAGGAGATTTGACACTTTTAATAAAATTTCAGTCATCTATTTCATTTCTATTTTTGAAAGGATTTTGTTTTTTGGTATAATCATTGTGAATGCATTTTTGGATAATATTCTAATAATTTTGTTCCATATCAATAATGGTTATAAAATTTATTACATGATGTGGTTTTTATATCATTTCTACAAACTAAAATACAAGTTGATATTGATTTAACACCTGAGTTGAAACTGTACCAATTTTATGAGTTTTGGAAGTCATCGAAGGATAACTTATGTCTTGGTTATAAGATAACCAAAGTTGACGGATTTTCAAATTTTATGGATATCAAATCAAATAATAGTATGTGAAATAACTGTTATGATCAGTTATTATCTTTGATTAAATCATAGTTACAAGATGAAAATGTGTTTCTTATAAATTTCATTGAGACCAAGAGGCTGGTTCATAACATGGGTCTTGGTAAAAAAAAGATACATTCTTATTGAAATGATTATATCGTCTATTGTGAATAAAATGATTCGTTAGTTATTTTTTCTATATGTGAACAATAAAGTTACATGGAGAAACAATGAAGGAATTATGGATTGGTTCTGGTTAAATAGTTGAGGTATTTTCCACTTCCACCAATATTACATTATTAATTTATGACTCTAAACATAGCGTAATAGATTTTTTTAACAAAAAAACAATATTATAAAAGGTAAAAACATAAATGATCATTGTTATGGTGATTCATTGAATCATTTTTCCTAGGTATATCTATCTTTTTCATCAGAATCTTGTAATGTGTGATTTGATCTTTCTGCTGATGTTATCTTTCAATATGGTACTTACGATGATCAATATTCTTGTTGGCCCATGTTTATAACTCTAGATAGCTAACCTCCTTGGATGATGATGAATAATACATATACCTTTATAAAATTATTATTTCATACACATATAAAAAAGAGTATTTATTTTTATTTGAATCTACTAATTGATAACTTGAATTTATTAGGGAGTAATGGTTTTTGTGTTTATGATGTGTTTGTGAAAAAAATTTAATAAAATATACATTAATATGGATAGTTACTATCATCTCATTATATGACATGTTATCTTCCTTGAGTACACATGGTCCAAAAACATGTTTATATTGTATGAGTGAATGAAAATAATTTGTGCTCTTTTATGGATGAAAACCCTATTTTTTCAATTGTCATCGATGATTTATTCTTACTGACCATAATTTCCATAGGATTAAATATATTTTTATAAATGGTATAATTGAAAGAGAAGAAACTCCAAAAATAATGTCATGTTTTGAGTTAAGATCAATTATATCGTCACTACCTCCATTAACATTGGAAATACTAAAAAAATATGGACATGGGAAAGAACATTATCGGAAAAAATAGAAAATTTATTTGGGATATGGAATATTGGTATGGTTTGAAAGACCTTCTAATTTTTTATTATAGAATATTAATAAGATATTTTTGATAAAATAGTTCATGATGTTTCTGATACACCATGTTTGACCAGTGATAATGTAATCTCACGATTACATCTTGCCCATATTTGTATGTGACCAAAACATGAATAGTTTGAAAATGGAATATCATAGAAGTTAATGAAGCCAAAATAGGCTTATAAAGTTTCCAAAGATATTCTTATATTATTTTTTATTGTATTTCATATTTTAGTATTCTAGATATTTATTTTTCAAATTTTTCTAGATGTTTAATAAATGGTTATATAACCAAATTAAAATTTCATGGCTATAATTTTATAATGGAAAGACTTATACCAACTAGTCTAAGTGATTTTATAAATTCTATGATTTGGTGTATTCTATTAGAAATTTCTTATTTTTTCTAAGAAATATATACGATGACAACAGAATACGATACTCTATGTAGACCAAAAAAATTTGTTTTTAATTATATGTAATTTTGGAAAAAAATAAGATGGATTGTTATAATTCAATATAACATCAACTATAAAAATTTTCACAATATGAAAAATGGTGAGGAATTAAATTTTTTGATTTATAATACCCATATGAGATATTTATATAGAAATTGAAAAAAAAAGTTATGTTAAAATGAATTTGTTGAAGGATCAATTGGAGAAATTTTTCTAAAAAATGGAAATTTCTTTTTTATTATCTAATCATATTAAATCTGAATAACCCTAAAAACAAAAAAAAGTTCTATAATGATGGAAATGTTAATGGTAAAATGATCTTTAAATTTTCACTTTTTAATCATTTTGAACATCAGTTTGTGTATTTCAAGAATGATGACTTTTATATTACAAACATCATAGGGCATATCTATATGTTCTAATCAAATGTTATGAAATGAAACCATTTGTATAGTGAGTGATACTATAATTTATTTTATAATTTATTTTAATTTTATATTAATAATATTTTATTTATAGATTATACAATAATCATATCAATAAATGGTTTCCACAAATTGCAATAGCTACTCTAGAAAAACATTTTAAAAATAATTCTTCTTATTGGTTTCAAAATCTGGTAATAAAAATTGATTATCATTTGACATATAAAATCAAATTATTACATGATATATAGATATATATTTTAGAATTTTTTGGTATAAAAAAATGATTTTAAAATTCAGAACAATTCTGTGTGTCAAGTAACCCAAAATCCAAAATGGTTAAATATTATAATGAATATGTGGTGCATGGTTTTTGATATCATACATGTGCATATGAGAATTATGAAATTATTATTATTGGTTTTTTATTGAGATGATATCAACATAACTAAATTGAAATTGACTAATGGCCTACTAGATGGAATAATTGAAATTTTTTATCCAGGGAAAACATATATAACGATGTTTAAATATCATTGGTTGGATACAGGTAGAGCATTGTGAGTTTTTTATGCCATTAAATCATTGATATAAAATATATAATACATCATGTAGTAAATATAAAATTTTTATTAGACTGTGAAGAACATTAAATTTAGTATATAAATTATTGTGCTAGTTCAATAGAGTTTTGTTATTAGTAAAGAATAATAAATATGAAATCATAAAAAATTTAGTTTATCCAAAGTGAATGATATTCCTTTCTAGTGAAAGGAATTTATATTATTCAAGATACAACTCAGTGTCAATATTATCTACAAAGTGAGATGAATATCATTTATTTATCACATAATTATGGGTCTCTCCTGAATATGAAATTATTTATATAAAAATGAATTTAAAATAGAATGTGAGAAAAAATAGAGAATTCGTATAGAAATTGATGAAACTAAAGAGGAATATGAATATAATGACACCATAATATACGAATAAAAGAATAAAGATGATGATTGAAATAGTTAAATATAGGTTATAATCAAATTATATTTATATATATGATACATGTTTCAGTTTTTATCTAACAATAATAATTTTAGTATTCAGATAGTGGACGAACATTTATCAGATTTGTTTTGTGAGTTGGATAAGGATACACTATATTTTGACTATCTTCATACTGCATCATATAACCGTTATGATGTTGGCCGTTTAGTGTCGATTCATAGGGTTCATCATATTTTGGGATTAATGATTCAGGAATCTATCTCTAAGTGATGTCTCTGTTTTGAGTTCAATCCATGCATGGAGAGGTACGTTTGGTAGTGTATTTTAGTAAGTCTTTATTATTTTTTACAAATTTATTTACATTCTAATTTTATGAATTTTCGTCATATAATCTCTCAAATAGTTTTTGGATTGGGGATTTTTATAATGCATAATTATTTTTATAGAGCATGGGTGATAAGAGATCACATTTCCATTAAAGTTAGCTACTGCATTCTTGATCATTAAAGTCGTTGTAAATAAATAATACTTATTATGAATTTATTTAATTATTAATTTTATATATGTAATATTTTCTATGGTTTATGGAGTCTGATTGATTATATAATGCATAAGCCTATATGGGAAACCTATGAGGTATCTATACATGATTTTATCGTTAGTTTTTTGAAATATTTATAGATGAAAATAATACAGAAAGAGAGGGTCAAGGATTTTGATTAGTCTTTATAGTCTCATCGATAATATTACATCTAATCTCATGTTGAAATGGATTATATTTATTTTTTATGGGATTTAGTTTTCATATTAGGTTATTATTAGGTCAGTTGAACTGGGGGAGGCATGATGTGACAGATCATGCTGGTAGTAAAACATTTATTACCCATCGCCATCATATGGTATGTACTTTTGTAAAAAATATTATAAAACCATAAATGTGAAATAATTATTTTATAATCTTATAGGATTTTGGGAGTCATGATATTATAGAGTTTGATGTTTATTATTTGATGTACCATGATCCTATCATTAGAGAAATTTATGGTGGTCTCCCATCTCTATTTGTAGTCAATAAATTTTTTTGAGTTTTAAAATTAATAGAAAATAATATTTTAACTATTTTAATTTATCATTCTTATTGAATGATTCAGATGAGGGTGTGACTCCTCAGACACAAGATGAGACTAAAGATGAGACTATTAATCAGAGCACCTATATTGTTGAATTTGATAATGCAACATTTATATAGAACAAAAAGTATTCCTTTGCGAATGATTGAGTAGTTAGTATTGGCTCTTGATTGATGCTTGGGAGTGATTAATGTTCAGTTGTGATATCATATTGTAGCTCAAGGGACGGTCATAGAGATTCTTCATCATCTATTACATAGAATGAGGACAAGCTTCATTTTTTTGGTTGAGCTTATAAAGATAATGTGTTAGGAGTAGGAAGAGATCTATGTATATCAACATCAATAGCATGAGGAGGAAAATAAATGTAAGGAGAGAAAAAAAGATCATATGATAGAGTATATTTGAGGACTAGCATTGGGTTTATGAATAGAGTTTCCTCCTCCACCTCCTCATTATGTTTCTCCCCCTTAGTGATTTGTTTATTTTTTTCATACTTATATTGATAAACGTTTGAATGAACAAATTTTTTCTAATATTATTATTAATTAATATATGATGAGTTTAATATATTTAGTTTTTTATATTGTTACAAATATATTTATTATTAATTTTTTTATGTTATTATGTTATTATTTTTTTATTTATTGTTAATTTTAACTTCTTTTATGGGAAGATTCACCCATTATAGATTATTATTTTCATCAGGACAAAAATAACATCACAATATCTCTTTTCTATATAACCAAAATGTTTATTTTCGATGAGATACTTACCCATCATAAATAAATACTTTTGGAAGGAACCCATTAAAAAACTATTTTCATGATGCAATTTTCAGCAACTCGTCATTTTTAATGAATCCCCTTTGTAAATAATTCATTTCTTAGTTGTGGATCATTAATTATTAGTTATATATTCTTTCTTTGATAATTAAGTAATCATATATTAATTTTGCTTTAATAATACATTAATCAATATTTAATTATTACATAATTAATAATTATAAAAAAGATACATTATATCTAATTATTATTTAAATAATTATCAATAATTATATAATTATTAGGCAATCATTATTCAGTCATGAGTTAAGCATATGTTAATCATTTGTTAATTATTTCCTAATGTTTATTTATGCATTAATTAATCCTATATTAATTTTTTTATTGATTCATTAATAACTCATTAATCGATACATATAAAATGTATAATAAGTTGTTAATTTATAGGTAATTATATGATAATTACTAGCTGAACAATAAATAATTATTTATTAATAATTTTTAATTAGTATTAATAATTTTATATTATTTATTTTATATCTAATTAGACGTTAATCATTATTTAATAATAAATTTGTTTTTTAATCATTTATTAATCACTCATTATTAATTACTTAATTACATGATTTGAATTACTTAATTTATATTTATTTTGTAGTTGATAAATAATTAATTATTAGATAACTATTCTTTAATCATTATTTAATCAGTCGTTAATACATAGTAAATCAATCATTAATCATTTTCAAATAATTCTTTAGGAATTAGTTAGTAATTATTTTATCGAAATTTATTCATTATATTACCATCCACTAATCAGTTGTTAATCAATCTTGAATCATGAGTTAGTCAATCTTGAATCATTAGTTAATCATTGATCAATCATTAGTAAGTAATTCCTCAATATTAATTTAATCAATAGTTAATTGATATTTAATTATTACTTAACCATTCATTAATCATTCTGAAATTAATAGTTAAACATTATTTAATTATTAGTTAATAATTCCATAATAATTAGATAATCATTATTTAATCATTGGACAATAAATATTTTTTCATTAGTTAATAATTTTTTAATAATTAATTAACTATTCATTAATCATTACTTTTTCATTCTTTCATCATTAGTTAAATATTAGATAATCTTTCTTTAATCATTGGTTATGAATAATTTAATCATTATTCAACCATCCTATAATAATTCTTTAATCATTAATTAATAAATCATTAATCAGTAGTTAATCATTCTTCAATCATGAATTGATCAATTATTAATCATTATTTAATCATTAGTGAATGATTATTTAGTAATTTTTAATGATTAGTCAATAATTCTTTAATCATTAGTAAATCATTTATTAAAAATTTGTTAATTATTCTTTAATAATTATGTTAACCATTCATTAATTATTAGTTAATCACTATTTAATCATTATTTAATAAATCTTTAATTATTAGCAAATCATTAGTTAATAATTCTTGAATTATTAGTTGATCATTAGTTAATCTATGTGTAAACATTACTTAATCAATTTTTATCATTAGTTAATCATTATTTAATTATTAGTCATTATAAAAAAGTGGTAATTAGTGGAAGAATTTTATTGAAATAGTCATAGAACAAACCACCACCTAATAGTACTTCAAAAGCATTTAAAAATGTAGGTTATTGCATATTTAATAGTTATTATCTAGTAATTTCTTTATTTTAGCAGTGGTATATAAATGTTTTATTTTTTGATCATTCCACGACAGTTCAAAATTAATTTGGAGGCTTTTTTTTAAATAACCATAAAAAGGATAAATTTAAACTAACCACTTTTAAATACATTAGTGATGATTATGTTTAGTAGTAGGTGATAATAACCACAAATAATTATAATTTTCATTAAATTTCTTAGCTATGGTTACCAAAAAAACAACATAATATATTTTAGTTATATTATTAAAATATGTAATAAAATTATCTAAATATAAAAAATGACATGAAATAAACAAATACATAAATGTGTGAAAAATAATATTCATAACTAATTATATAAACAAACATCCACAATTTATATAACCTCTTTTATCATACACCTCAATTAACAAACAAATCAATCAACTGATACCTCAATCATAAATATAAACATATAAAATATATCGAATAAAAAACCATTCCCAATATACATCCACCCCAAGATCTCAACTACATCGTTTATTTGCAACACTATCCTTAAAATTGAATCCAATCACATCATATAATCAATTGTAAAAAAAGAAAATAGATATTAAAACTCAATATAATAAATCATTATTACATTATATTTTTTGATAAAATTTATTCATACCATAGATAGTAAGATACATTATGACGTTTTTCTGAAGAATGTTGTGAATCAGACTGGTCAATCTCATTCCTACTATTATCATTTTTCACTTATAATAAAAATGAAAATATTCTAGAAAATAAATGTGAAAGTGAAAAAACATGGAATACATTTATAATTATTCACAAAAATTTTGTCATTTTTTGAATCAAATAAACAATTTTACATAGAATAAATAATATATCATTGCAAACACATTTCAAACATAAATATAGATATTTAATATATTAATCAGCCTCTGAAACTGAAACTATGGAATAAGTAAATATTCTAATTATTTTTTTTAAAACGCGTTGTTTCCTTGAAATTTACATTAATAAAAATTTTAAATGTCTTTGATATTAAGGAATATCACAACTTTAAAAATTCATTTAGAGGAGGATTTCCCACGATTTCACATCAATCTAAGGTTATTTTCTATTATTTTGACCGTTACAAACTGGTTTAGGTGTTTAAAAACACTAAAAACCATTTATGACCATCCTCGGCAAACCATAACTCTGAATGACATTATATTTGTTCCAAAATTCCAAAAACCCATCTACGGTAATTTTACTCTAATTTGTGGGTAATACAACGTCATTTGAACGATTTTGATCCACAGATAAATGTTTTTAAATGCACAATAACCTTAAAAAAGTGTTTACCCAGTCATTCTGACAAGACCACATGTTGGAGTGACTTTTTTCATTGATTAAAATTTAAAATAGCCCAAAAGTAGTGTTATTATGATTTCAGATCATTCTAAGATCATTTTCTATAGTTCTGACCATTACAAGATAATATAAGTGTTTTAAAACACTAAAAAATAAATTGTGGGGTTATTGGGAAAATCATAAAAATGAATGTCCATTCCTTGGTTTAGAAATTACAGAAATAAATATTCAATTAATTCACTTTGATTTCATGGAAATATGACATCGTATTCCTAGTTATGACCTCCAACATTGGTTTTAAAGGCTTATGAATATTTAAAAAGTGTTTAAAGAGTTATTATGACCACACATCATATTGGATTTATATTATGTTTGCTAAAAAATAAATTAATAATGAAAAGTCAAATTCCCTTGATTTCTTGTTAATTTCGGTTCATTTTCTATTGTTTTGGATATTCAACACATGTTTTTGTGTTTTAATACACAAAAAAATCATTTACAACCATTTTCAGAAAGGTGTTACATAAATGATGTGTTGTATATTTTGAAAATTCAAAAATCAATCTACCATCATATTACACTAAATTTAGTGAAATTTTAAATTATTTCCAAGTATTTTCCCCAAAACACATGTTTTTAAAGGCTTTTGTAACATGAAAGAGTGTATACATAGTCATTTTGACCACCCCAAAAGTCCAATTAATGCATTTTCTATGTGTACATGTCAAAATATACTCAACATTAATTTCAAAGGATTTTACACTAATTTGTGATATTTTTCTATTCTTTTGATTATTCCATGCATGTTTTAGTTTATTAAAACAATGATAACAATTTATAGAAATTTCCTGAAAATTGTAACTTTAAATTTTGTGATGTTTGTTCCTATATTTAAAAAATCAATATATTGTCATTTTACTTTAATATTAGTGAAAATTGACATTTTTTCATTATTTTACCCACACAAAAATGGTCTTAATTGATATAGTATCTTTGAAATATGTTTATAGAGTCATTATAACAAAACCCCACATCATATTGATGTGTTTTCTATGTGTATATATATAAATAACTCAAAGGTGGTTTTAAAATGCTTTCCTTTCATAATGTCATTGTTTAATTCTAATTACCATTATATTAGCATATTATTGTTTTACAACATCATAAAAATTCTTATGACAATATCAGGTAAAAAAATTCTTATTATTAATTGTAATCATTTCCTTCATTTAAAAAATAAAAATATTTTCATTTTCTAAAACTTTTAGGGAATTATGAAATCATTTTCATAGTTTCAACCCCATAAAAATAGTTTTTTAATTCCATGGTGCCTTTATAAAGTTTACCATGAATGATTTTGACCGCACCACTCATCAGATTGTCATGTTATATGTACGTACATATGAAAAATAACTCAAAGGTAATTTTTATTTGGTTTTACATCAATATTGGGTTCTTTTATATGGTTTATACCACTACAAACATGTTTATGTGTTTTAAAACAAAAAAGTTTTTTTAGATCCATCATGGGAAAATTATATCTCAAAAATATGTGACATCATAAATAAATCAATAGTAGGAAAAAATGCAATTAAAAAGTGAATATTGAGTCATTATTTCCACACCTCATGTTTAATTAACTTGTTTTCTAAATATAAATGTCAAAAATAACTAAATATTGGATTTAACGTGATTTAATGTCAATCAATTGATTATTTTTATGGTTTTTACCATTACAAGAATATTTATGTGTTTTATATCACAAAAAAGAAGTTTATATCCATTTTGGGAAAATTGTAACTAGGAAAAATCTTATGTGATTTTATATATTTCATAAATAAATATATGATAGTTTCCCCTTATTTTGGAAACTTATGACATCGTTTTCTTGGTTTTTACACAATAAGAAATTTTTTCAAAGGACTTGGTACATTTACACATATTTTACTAAGTCATTTCGACCATTTGAGACATCGGATTGACACATTGTATATGTTTACACAACAAAAATAACTCAACAACCATTCTCCCAGGATTACACCACTATCCAAAGTCATTTTCATTATTTTTTTATGGTTACATGTATGTTTTTTTTAAACACTAAAAATGTGCTTAAAACCATCCCAAGAAAAACATTACTCAAAATAAAATGTCTTCTACTACTATATTTCAAAAACAAATCAACAATAATATTCTTTGGATTCAGGGGAAATCTGATGTCCTTTCTCTAGTTTTGACCCATTGAAACGGATTTTTAAAATCATTTGATCCTTAAAAGAGTGTTTATTAAGTCATTCTAACTACACATCATGTCCGATTGTTATTTTATAAATTAAAAAATTAAAAAATAACTCAGTGATCATTTTACAATGATTTCACATCAATATGATTTTATTTGTTTTGAGTGTCATTTGCATGTTTAGATGTTTTAAGATTCCAATAACCTATTTATAGGCATCCCAAGAAAACCATGACACAAAATTATGTCTCTAATGTTCCTACAATTCAAAAATAAATCTACGGTCATTGTTTTTTTATTTCAGGTCAATTCATCATTTTTTTCTAAATATTAATACGAGGACCTGGACTTATAACATTACATAATCATAAATTAAATTAATAATTCACATTGACGATGTTTTAAGGTTTATAGTTTTATAGAGTTAGAACCTAACTATTATATTACATCTCAAAAATTTCAATCTAGACACTTCTACTAAGTTTCAATTTTTTTCATAAAACAAGAACTCTTGAAAAAGAGAGTCATGTCTAGTTCCCTGTTGAAGACAGCATGACTTTTCCTTGATCCCATCCTTGAACCTATTCAACTTTATGTCCTGTGAATGAAATATAAAAAACTTGGAATGAGCTTAAAAAGATCAATAAGGGATACACAAAAAAAGGCAAACTGTTAGTTTTTTAAAACAACAAGTAAACCATGAATACATTATCATAAGTAATAGTTTTCAGCTTTATGAATTAGAAAATACTCTTCACTGAATAAAAGAACATTACTGGCCCTTTTGTTACCAAAATATTACCATTAATCCCATATAAATAACACATAACATATAAAGGTAACTTGGGACATAAACATACTTTAATGGAATAACTATACGGTTGACTTCCACACATATCACTAAATGGAATAGCCATATGGCAGAATTCCATACCCAATGGATTAGAGGTTATAACGTAACCACATGTCCTAGTACTCATGGAACCACTCATCATTTGGTTTATCATGTAACCACTATTAAAATGTCCATGTACCATTATAAAATCATAATACAAAAAAAATATAATGGAATGAAAAAATTTCCACATTTAAATCACAATATATCACTAAAATATTTGGATATAACAAAACCATTTTCAAAACCATTTTCAACAAAAAAATACATAATATATTATATGATGTTTATTTTCTTTTAAAAACATTACGGCTTGTTGAGGAAGCTAATGATCAAATAATACCCGCTATGGCGCAATGGTCATTGTCACCGCATACGTTAAAAGAAACATTACTTTTTGTCATTTAGTAAAACTCTTTGTAGAAGAAGATTACCTTTTAATGAAATGAAATGTCAAAGGTTTTTATAAAGTGTATAAAAGAAAGGCTGGTATTAAAACAAAATATGCCTCAATTAAAGGAGATTGAGACGAAGTGCCTTGCAAAGATGGTATCCATAGGTTAGGGATAAATTAATTACATAACTATGTGTGACAAAAATAAATACACCAAATATAAGTGTATATTAAGTGTAATGAAATTAGTGTTCATCCACACATATTCATATCAAGACATAATCATGAATTAAAGGTTTAACCCAACTAATTGAAATTTGGATAAGAAGTTCCTTTACAGAAATTCAACAGCCTAACAACATCACTTTAAAATTCAGGAAATGAGTTGGTGAGAGAGAAAATGGTATCTCATCACTTGGAGATAAAATATACATCAATAAGGATATATAATAACATATCGCAACATAATATGATTTAAATTAAAAGACATAGGTAAAGGATGACTTTTACAAAGAGGAGGGTGAAAGCTCCCTTATCGATTTGGGTAACATTCGAAACGTACACCCCATGAAAGAACTGTACAATGTTGATGTAAATACCCATAAACAAAATTATATTACACAAATAGTATAATAATGGGTAGTACCTACACCAATCAAAGGAGATAGTTGAAAATATTGCATGAATCTCACGGGAATAAAAAGTGTGATAAATAATCCCCTTATGAAAATTCGGTAGCCTAACAGCGCCACTTAAAACATCCAAAAATGGATTGATAAGATCAAATAGGTTCTCTCATCATATAAACATAAAAATTACAGTACGAGTAATATAAAAGAGCATCCCCCAATATAACAAAGGGGAGTTTAAAAGAAATGACATAAAAGAGTGTACTTAAAAAGAAAGAGAGAGATAGGATCCCTTAACTCAAGTCCGACTTGACCCGTTCATTCTTTAACGTCCTGAATAATAAACTAAAGTTAATTTATACTTGATTAAGAACTGTTCTCAAGTTTATTTTTCATATTATATCACTTATTACCATGTTATAAACATTACATAGTCATTTATGTTAATAACTTTCATTTTGTTGATATTTGGTACTTGAGTCAATAAAATGGACTACTTATAATTACAAGTTGTTCAAGTGGAAAAATAACCATTATCATAAAGATGATATTATTTATTTAGATATCATATATTTCATATATTTCATGTATATACATTTATTTATAATAGTGTATAACATTTAGAGGTAAGAAATGAAATGCACTATTCATGGAGACGGTAAGCCGTACGTACGCATGAACGCTACTTTCATTTCTATTTCATATTTAAATAAATTAAAAAATAATGATACATAGTTATATCATAATTCTAGTATATTATCATATATAATATCATTATCTCCATCATTTAGATATTCCACATATGGTATTAATGAATCATATCACTTTGAGGGGGCAGTAGCATGCACTTCCTCTAATGAGATTGTCTTGTTTACCCATAATGGAAACCTCAAAGGCATGATATAAAAGAAAAATACAGAATCATAAATAAAACATAAAGATAATACATATCATATATAAAAATAGTTTAATCATAATGTCCACCATGATTGGTGTTAAAAGTATATTGAACAATCATCGTTTCATGAGGCAGTAATTCACCACCCACAAAAACAGTATATTTTTTGAATATTAGACGGAGGTGTGTGTATGTGTAGGTAGAATATGTATCATAACAACATACTAGTATATTGAGGATATTGGTTTTATTATGGGATCAAATTATAAGAAGATAGTGGTGGGTGAAGAAGGATAATAAAAGAAAGGAACTCGAGAGAAGACATTATCTCTAAATTTAGTATCTCTTTTTTGATTTGAGCCAAAGGATTCCTTGGAAAGAGATCTTCCAAAAGTGAGGATTCTAGGAGTTATAAAGGGATGTGGAGAGATAATATTAGATGATTTTGGATGAGCCAATTGGTTCAGAGGCATGGCTAATGGGGTAGAGGTGGGGGACTTTTATAAGAGGGAGGAGGGTCACTTTTGAATGGTCTTGAAATGTTACTTTATTATAAAATGATTTTCGGATATTAAAGGTCCCAAAATGATATATTTCGAGTATAAGGTGATATGGGTTCTAAATACACCCATAAAATAGGTTTTATACAAGTGTATGTCATAGATTTTACCTTATCATTTCATTTTATTTAAATCGTTCATTAATGAGTTAATCGCTGCATCATCATGGTGTCATAAATAAGTTAATTTATTTAGTGTCTAAAAATTCTTAATGAAATATCATGATCTAGGAAATATTTTTATCTTTAAAATGAATTTTTATAGTCAAATATATCACTTATTTAAACAAAATTAAAATTATTTAACTTAGGTGTTACATTGTTTGGTTATATTTTCCTTTCTTTAAAAATAATATGATAATAGGTCACTATCACAAAAAAGTGATTCCATGGGGTCCCTAAGTTGGCCCAAGGAATCCCATGGTCTTCCATGACACAAAAAATAGGATTTAGAAAAAATTTGGGGATATTTTATATTATTATGATATTATTTTATTACCCTTAACTACCCAATTACTAATTAACCACACTAATTAAAGATAATTACCGTCGTTACTATTCATATTGTCCAAAAACATAAGAGTATTAATTATATAATTTTGACCTTATGATTCCAAATATCGAATCCATTTTATCAAATTACAAATATATAAATTGAATTAATTAATTTAAAAATATTAATTCTTGTTTTCCAAAGCCAAAGACGATGTTTTAAGAAGTAAAATCTATCGAAAGATTGAATTGTTTTTATATCCCATTTAAAAGTGAAATTACATACAATTACCAAAATTTTATTTAATGATGATAAAATAATTAAATTATACCTTAAAAAAATTATAATGACAATATAACTATATAAATAAATTAGATGAAAAAGCAGTTTTGTTGTAAAATGCTGTATTTCCCACTATTCATTAAAAATGAACATTTGTCAGAAAAATAAAAAAAAATTACCCTAAGATATATTTGATTTTAAAAATTCATAAATGATTTCAATTTTACCAAATTTATAACATATATTTTGTGTTATTTAATTTTATAATTAATTCCCACTATTAAAACAAATAGTGTGTTTTTAAGAAACAATATCTATCAAAAGATTGACAGTGGTTTATGTCTAATTTCAAAGTAAAATTAATTTCAATGACCACAATTGGATTGAATGGTAAAAAGTTATTCTAATTAAACTTTAAAACAAATTAAAAATATAAAATAACCATATAAATAAATTATATTTAAAGGAAGTTTTGAATTAAAATATAGGAGTTTTTACTATTCATTTAAAAATGAACTTTATCAGAAAAATACAAAAAAATTACAAAACGTAAATTTTGATGACTTGATTCTAAAACAGATTTATTTTGTCAAATATAATATATAATAGTGACAAAATGTATATTTAAAAATTGTTTTCCATTAAAAGGAGATTAATCGGCCTTTTAAAGAATATTATAATGTTTATTATTAAAATTGGATTCATTCGCATTTTAAGCCTATAACATTCATTGGATATATGTAAAAATATTTAAAAAACATATATATGCCCCTTTTAGTTAGTTATATTCATTCCCTCTATTTCAACAGCTAGGCATTTACTACCATTTACAATATTATTATTATATTATTAGTATGCATCGTAAGGTTTCAAAGAAACTCGTTGTTGCGTATTGGGTATGCCATAGACCATAACAACCCCTTTAAAGTAATATTAATATTTAATTCAGAAATATTTATAAATAAGAATATTTCATATTCTTTATTTAACTAGGATGTTACAATTATCCCCTGATTCATGCTTTTAAAAGCTCTAGTACCTTTTAGAAGTTATTTATATGTCATTCTGACCACATCACCTATATGATTGATGTTTTCTCTATGTATACAAATAAAAAATAACTCAAAGGTTGTTTACCATGACTTGTAATGAAAATTCTTTGGTTATTACATTTCAAAAATAAATATACAATCATTTTCCTATGATTTTATGGAAATATGATATTTTTCCGAGTTTTGACCATCGAAACATGTTTATAAAGTCGTTGGTAGATTTAAAAATAGTTTACCAAGTCATTCCGACAACTCTCCATGATATATTGATGTGTTTCTTATGAATAATGTGAAAAATAAATTATAACTAATTATAACATGATTTATCATCAAAATTATATTGTTCTTAATGTTTTGGACTATTACATGGATGTTTTATTTATTATAAACACTAAAAATATATATTTTTGGGAATCTCTAGATGACTATAACTCAGAATGACATGTCATTAGTTCCTAATTTTCCCATATAAATAGATTTACATTTTCGTATGATTTAACGAATATCTACTAATTGTTTCCTATTTTTTCCCCCAATATAATTTTTTAATGGATTTAGAACCATTAAATGTTTTTACAACGTCAAAATAGTTAAATTAATATAATATATGTTTCAAAAATTTTCATAATAATATATAATTACTTTTAATATGTATGAATCAATTACAAGTCAATACTGAAAAATGTGTCATCGGTATGACTCAAATTTAGTGTTTTCTTTTAAAACTAACATTTTAGATTGAATTATGTATGTTGTATAGGTTTTTTGAAAATGTATGATTGATCTATGTAATATATAATTTACCTCAACATGATAAGCTATAAGGTTGAAAATTCCCTTAGGGATCGTTCTAGTCATCCACTAAAATAAGAATCATATGCATTTTCCATTGTCAGCCTCCAAAAATCATATGTTTTCATACAATAATATTATTCTTGTACATTTTATTTCAATTATGAAATTTCTCTTACTGAATCATATTCGGAAACACCACATCAACCACAACCACGTGTAATAGTAAAGGAAGAAAATTCCCTAAAAATACTTCTATTGCTGTAAGCCCAAAACCCATCATTTATAGATTTTCTAGATGTTATATCCCTTAAATGACTACAACATCATCGTTCTGGGAAACCAATGATGATTGTGAAGGTTCCACATTCAATACTTCTTGAATTTAAACATGTTGATACAAAAAAATTTATATTGATTTTATTAAAATTTATACACTTAATAGTTTTATCAAATTGAATATTTTTCATCATTATTTATTGTTATTTAAATATTTTCATAACATTATATTGAAAAATAAATTATAACTAAAAATTAGTCTTAACACCAATTAATTGGGCCAGGATAGACATATCAAACAATTCCAAAATTGGCGTTATTTGACCTATGTGTTCGTACCCATTTAATTTGAATTAAGTATTTTTTATTTTTATAATATATTTTTTTATTTTTTTTATAAAATTTAAATAACGTGATGTAAAAATGAATATTAATTACTCTAATGTCTTTAGTAAGATCATTTAAAAAAATTGTGTTTGTTTTTATATGCGCCCTAAACTATATCTCTATTCGGCCAACTATATGCCAGAATTCATTAACCACTATAAAAAATATAAACATATTAGAAAAAATCATGACATAAAACTAAATAATATAAATAGTTCTGAATAAAATAAAAACAAAAAATTTTATTTTTCCTGAAAAAATATGTGACCCAACTATGTGAGGAACTACTTGTTATTCCTCATTAATAGTATTTTTAGATAATCCCAAAAAAATATTGACATTAGTAAAATTTATAATATTGTTTTTTCTTTTGTTGATAAGATATTACATATTATAAAAAAGACCACATGATATGAGTGTATGTAAATATCATAAAAAAACATTCATTACTCATGAGAAGTCCTCTCAAGTACTTCAACATATATTTTTCTTGATCTCAGAGAAGTTTCATTAAACATTGATCATTATCCTGATTTAAAATTCCACTATTCATATCCCAAATTTTTCAATGTATATTCGGTTGAGATGAATTCATGGATATAAAAATGAAAAAACATAAAATAAACAAATAACATATTCTATGTATATTACAAAATATTACACTTTTATATTATATTAGATATCATAAAAAATATTAAATTAATATTAAATTTACTTGATTAAAAAATAGATCAATTTCAAAAAAAATTAAATATTCCTCCAATATTTATAATTAATTGATCATTTAACCATATCTCTATCATGATACCCATTAATATTTCCATATATTCTAGGAACATCATCGATAGGCACCTTGAACTCATCAAATGGAATAATAATCAGGAAGTCCTTATGTCCATGAAACATTCCTAGAAATTTTACCCACCACATTAAAAACACGATTAAAATTTTCATATTTACCCCTTAACTAAAAAAAATTAAATAAATGGAACCAAAGATAAATTATAAAAGTACATATACTTGAAAATTTATTTCCCCATTTTAAACATAAATTATTTTTCCCACATTTATAAAACAAAAAAAATCATTTCTTAAATTCCATGGCCTCATTTAAATGCAATAATAATTTCATTATAAAATAATATATGGTTTTTTAAAAATAATATAAAAATGAATTCACATGAAAACCTATTTTTGAAATCCTCCTTGCAACCTAAGAAGAAACCTCCTTTGATACTCAAAAGAACTACCATTAACGTCATTAATTTTTTAAAATACATTAAGGAAACCAAATATTATTTAATAAGGGAATGACCTAAAATATATTTAATTTTTTAACATTACACCAAATAAATTATTTAAAATTATTAGCTACCTACCCCTTATTTTTATCAAGGATAAATTTCATTTTGGATTTAAAAATATTCAAAAAATTCGATAATTTCCGAAAAGTTTCCTTTATTTTGAAAAACCTATTGAAATATCATCACAATTATCAAACCATATTAACTATAAAAATATCAATAACTAATATAATAAATAATAATAAATCCAAAAACAATCATAATAAATAATAAATCAACTCAAATATCTATAGGAACCTATATATAAAATATATAAAAAATTCACCATAATGCAGAATTTGGCATCTTCAACGATGGATAAGGTATTGGGTTTAAGGGATTGGTCGGGAGGGACTGGAAGGGGGAAAGGGAATGGTGGTGATAAATCCATGAAAAAAAATGGACTGTTTGTGTGTGGGGATAAGGGAAAAATGATGAGGGGAAAGGAGTGCGGTGTTGAGGGCTCGAGGGGGAGTGGTGCTTCTGGGACTTGTAAGGAGTGGCCACTTGGGGGGGCATCTTTGTAGAGAGGGGGCATCAATGTGTGGGAGCGGGGAGGGAGAGGTGAGGGATGAGGGGGAGGTGACCGATGAGCAGTGAGGGGTAATGAGTGGTGAGGAGGGGGGTTTTCTTTTATAGTCACTTCTTTGAATGGTGGTGTATCTAATTTCACTATTCACCTTACGATAAGAAAAACGATGTATTTGTCATGCCACATCTTCTACATCATCAATCCTTGTAAATGAGATGGGCTGGTGATATTTTATATGTCAAATTTGAATTAAAAAAATAGAAGTTGGGTATCTAACACCTCTATGTCTTAAAATTAACATTACTTAACCTAGCTTTAATTAAATAATTATATTTTAAAAACGAATATATATTTAATAAAACTCCACAAAAAACCCATGAAATTCTCATACGAACATACATTTTTAATTGTTTTTTAAAATATATTTAAATATGTATGATTTAAAAATAATTTAAAAATTATTGAATGAAGGTGGAATCTTCGATGCCAAATTTCAATAATAGAAAAATTTATTTTTATATAGAATTATGATAATATGATATGCACTTTTCAAAATCATCTTCTGTTCTAATCATGTTTTTTATAAATGGTAAAACTACATTTTTTTCACTATTAATATTTATTCTTAATATATTTTATTAGTCTTCTCATAATTAAGAAACTTCATAAACCCTTTAACATCTTCATGAAACCAAATCTATTAATTTTTGTAAAAATATTTATAATCAATCATTAATTTTTTTATCACTATCTTTTATTTTAAAATATTTGAGTAGAATCATTTATATTCTCATTTTAATTTGAAAAACATATTAATCTATTTTTATATATACATTCATAAATACATTTGTTACAAAAAAATATTAATTATTCACTTTTTAAGGGTTAGTTCTTATGAATATTTAACACTATATGGAATTTGATATTTATCTTTTTTTTCATTTTCAATGCCTAGTATAGACATGAAGTTTCATCTTTGAAATATAGATAACTTTTTACCCTACACATTATAATAATCATATAATTTATAGTGTTTATTATTTTTAATTATTCATGGTATTTTATCTTCATTGTATTCATCAACATTCTTTTGAATATCTTCATATTAGATAATGAATATCAGTGAATTATTCTTGAAATTAGAAGAGGGAGACTACACAATCTAACCTCATAAAATATCCAATCAAAAAATAATGTAAAATGTTTCTCTTATACAAATTCAATAAGCACACCAATATAAAAGAGATATCCCTAAGAGGTGGATAAACAGTTTTAAATAATATTTTTATATTTCTTTTCTCACAAACAATTCAACTACTTAGGATTAATTTATGATTACTGTAACACACCCAAAAACACACCATTAAAATAGAAAAAATAGATTTACAAGGTTAATCTTTTAATATGTTATGTTTATTCCTTAGCATGATATAGATTTCTCCAAGATCACAGTACCCAATTGGATAATCATATGAGTATAACCTGTTGGTTATATCCTTGAAAATCACATTTTTAAACCTCCCCAACAAGTATCGGTGCTTCGTTCACACTAGTTCATCTCAAACATTATAATGATAAATTTTTTGGTAAATACAAAACATTATTTCAAAAAATTATAATTCTTTGACGACATTGAATGTGATAAAATTTTCCACATTCAAACTATTTTTTCTATATTAATAATGAATAAATTCTTATTCATTCTTCCACAAGAACGTGTTTCTTCTTCACATTTTATGAATAATTATTTCTCCTGAACACATAAATTATCTACTTATTAAATCATTATTCTAATTTTGAAAATCACATAATCATCACAATACTATTTTTATCCTTAGGGATGGTCATATGTCTCATGGATACAAGGAGTAATGCATATGGTCATGTAGGGAACCTGCACGAATGGCTGATTCAAGACATTTACTTATAGAATGTTTTTTTCGATAGGTACTAGCCACACAAACAAATGATTAGAAGAAAGAAGACATGTTGGTTATTGAAATTGACAATATTACTCCATAATTAGATTATGTTCAACAATAATAAAAGGATAAGGAGGATTAATATCAAGATTTGATAGACCATAATCATTTATATCAATATTTATAGATTCCCAGTACATATTTATCACCTAAAAAAATTCGAAACTATATCCAAGGAGGACGAGAGTCATACTAAATACACAAATGATTCATAATTGGATCAAAATAAGATTGGTAGGCATATACAGTTTTCATAATATATGTTCCATAAGTATACATTCTTATATATGAGGCTCCCGCACATGAGGTTGACCTCCCTCTAGGTCATCATACTCCAACACAATATAGAGGTAAGGGATCTCAATATGGGAATCCCATTTTCATAAAAGATTGTGGGATTGGTCCTCATCATAGAACATTATTATACCCATTTTCTTATATGTGAGCTAATGACATAATGTATTTGAATAAAAAATGTATGATAAGTGTATATGGTTTTTTCTATTAAAATGATGAAATTATTTTTATTATAAACCAATTACACATGTTTAGAAACTTTTTTAATTTTTTTTATATTTTACATAAATTTAAAGGACCCCCTTCCACCAAGGATGCCCTTCCTGAGCTAGAAATGGTGAAAAAGAGATAATGACCCCTGAGTCCCGCCTCCAGTAGGCCCCGGGGTGGCGACTAGCACCAAGGGTATGAGTATTTCACGAATATGGGAGGCCTTACCCTTTTTATTTATTTAAAATCGGGAAATAGGATGAGTCAAACACCAAAATAAAAAGAAAGGCAAGGCAAGTAAATAAACACAAACCAATCCCACATGCATGTTTAAATAGTTCTAAAACAAGGTACCAGTACAAGAAAGCTCAAAAGTACAATACCAAAAGAAACAAGAGTAAAACAAACTGAAACAACTCCATCTGTCCCAACTAGTAGGGTCCCACACGACCCTGGTAGTCCTCCTAGAAACGTGAATGTAAACATAGGGTGAGTATACAAGTATACTCAATAGAGAAACATAAAGCTCTCATGCACAAGTGGGGAGACCTCCAAATGTCCCGTGAGAACAACATAAGAAACCAAAACCTATCAAGGAAATCAATCCACCCAACCACACCATCCACGCTCACCAAAACACAAAACAACAGGTTGTAGTATATAAGAACAATATTATTGAGTACCCCGCACCATTTCCTACTAGTTAGCTTCTCTTCCTAACAACAAACGTCCTGACGCTACCACACTCTTCCCGCCCGTACACACCTGGGCCTCACAACCACATATCCCACCCGCACACACCTGGGCCTCACAACCACATATCCAGCCCACACACACATGGGCCTCACAACAGCATACCCCGCTCATTCACACCTAGGCCTCATCCAAAAGATTCGTGGGAAAAAGTAAACCTCCTCGAAGAGTCTTGGGATAAAACCATCCAAACTGAAACCTACCTGAAGATTCTTAGGTGTAAGGTCACCTCAAGCCATCACAAACAATGGAAGATGGAGTAGGAAGGAGCTAGTAACTAAGGGGAAAACACCCTCTCCCTTGAAATGGGAGTGTTCGGCACTATGTTCTCAACATGGGTGGGGTGCTACAAAACACAAAGATATATATATATATATATATATATATATATATATATATATACACCAAACACACAGCCCATCCTATGACTTCTAAACAAAGAAATCGAGCATGTTCCTCGACACATCTACTACGAAGCATGCATAAAACAAAAAACCCCAACCCCATTTAGGTTTTAATGTTTCAACAATATTATTTTATTAGATCCTTAACTACTAGGCAATTAAACACAACCAACCATATCAATCTTTCGTAAAACATATCCTTGCCATCCACAAATCAGGTTAGGAAAACAGAAGCAATAGAAGCAAGTCCCTTCTAATTAACCAACCAACCCCGTTGATTATTATTCCCATTCCATTACCATACCCCACCATCCATTAACTCTTCCACTTTTATTTATTATTCACAACCCATAGTTCGATCACATTCAAACCCATCCCTGTCGCCCCGCTGCTAACCAGGACATAGAAACCTATAAAAAATCATCCCTTGATTCCATTAATCGCAACCCCGATGCCCATCATCAACATAGAATTCACACCAACCCACAACCAAGACAACCATATCCCGTTGCCCACCCAAACCACAACAACCAACAAAACACCCCCTTCACATAAATAAACCCTAACCAGCACCCCCATGTTTATTCTTTCAATTTTGTTCAACCGAGGTGATCACACAAGGGTTATAGTTATTCATTTAATCATCTATCCTTACATGATTACCAATTTGCCTATTCAACAATATTTCCATTCATAAACGGTCTAGAAAAATAGTTATTCATTTAATTGCGCACACAAAGGCTCCAAATGACCGTGAATTTCAATAGGCATAAGAATATTCAATTCACAATATAATATCACAGGATATAAATAATGTAACTAAATTCACAAACTTCTCATCCCTGTTATATAATCCATTTATTTTATTTATTAAACCGGTTCAACTCTGTTTCACGAAACAAGAGGAAACCCACCATGCATGATGCACAATTTTGAGAGACGAAGGTAATATCCATACCTCAACAGGTTCTGATCACAACGCTCTCCCGGGTAAACATTAAAAAACGTCTGTCGACGTCTGTCGCTTTTGTAAAATCATGGAAAAACCTTCTCGGGTGGATGCTGGGAAGGAAAGGACAAAGGGAAGATAGCAGATCCAAGCTCAGAAGTTCCACCTTGTCGTTACGATCCTGTGGCCGCTGACGGATCGTAAATTGGTGCTCAGACGAAGAAGTTATGGAAGAAAGGATCTTTGGAGTCTCTCTAAGGAGAGCTCTGCTCGAGGGAATGGAGAGGAGAGGATTGATTTGAAAAGGATGAGAGTCCCCCTCCTTTTATAGGCGAGAAAAAACGAATCTACATGGCGTGTACGTGGCCATTTCACACAGTCACCACATGGCTTCCAACACGGCCTTCAACACAGAACACGACTGTTGACTGGTGAACACATTATTTGAGGGTGACACGTATTCGGGGGGGGAACTACATAGTGTGTAGGATGGGCTAAATAGTGTGAACTCATTTATTTCACACTGAAAGGACATGGATTCAACACGGGGTATACGTAGCGAGGTGGTACACGGCGTGTACTCACACTACGGGGTGTGTAGTTACAAAATTCTGAAAAGTGTCAGAAAAGTTCATTTTACACTCTGGAACAATACATGACCTTATTTTTGACAATGTAATGGGCCGGAGAGGTCCAAGCCATTACATCAGATACCTATTAAAGCAGTCTCGTCCCCGAGAATTCAAAAACCAACCTAGAGAAACCAACAAGATACCTCTTAGGGCTCTCGTTATAACATGAACCCATCTAATAACCCTAATCATATGTGTTAGGAATTCCTTATCCTATTTCAAGATATTATCCTCTTTAGGCAGCACTGACTCTCCTGCACGGGTTTAATCACATCCTCATTAATTCTTCTTGTTTAAGAATTGGGTCTTCCCACTTCCAAACATTAGGATTTTTCAACTTGCACTGCCCCTAACACCGTACAACCAACACACATCCCAAACACGTGGTTTGGGGAAATTCCTTCTCCTATGTCAAGATATTATCGGCCTTAGGTGGCACTGACTCTCTTGTAGGGGTTCAATCACATCTTCATTAATGTGTCTCGATTAAGGATCAGGTTCTTCCCTTTCCCCACACATCCGGACATGTTACACACTTCTAGTGAACAAAGAAACAAAGACTCTCACAACAGACAAACCAGGAATTCAATATATCAAAGGTACATAGTATTACATCAAAAAAAGCTCCGATGAACAAGGAAAAACACAAGTCAACACAACTTTGGTTACTGAGTGTGCACCTGAGCCTCCCACTACCATGTGCTCTACTTGAGGCCACCATTCCACCACAACACAAGAACTAAGGAGATGGTTCCTCCACGGAGCACCTTCTCTTTATGATCCTTGATTCTAACAGGTTGTTCCTTAAATTTCCCATCATCTCCCATATCTAACTCTCCCCAGTAGATAACGTGAGAGTCATCGTGTAAGTACTGACGAAGTTGGGAGACGTGGAAGATGTCGTGAACCTTCGCCAAATGAGGTGGAAGGGCCAGCTGATATACCACCTCACCAACTCGCCTCATCACCTTGAAAGGACTGATGAACCTAGAGGAGATATTACTCCCTTTCCCAAACCGCTGTTGCCCCCATCGAGGGGAAACCATCAAGAACACATGATCTCTCACCTCGAACTCCAAGGGCCCCCTCCGACGATCAACATAAGACTTCTGTCGGTGCTAAGCCACTTTCATCCTATCATGCACAAGCTGGACTTTCTCTGTGGTCCTTTGTACTACAACTGGCCCAAGAGCACCTATATCACCAACCTCTGCCCAGAAAATGGGTGAGCAACATGGTATTCTATACAAAGCCTCAAACTGTGCAATGCCAATAGTAGAGTGGAAGCTGTTGTTGTAGGAAAACTCTAATAAAGGAATGTGTCGCACCCATGATCCTCCGAAATCCAGAACGCATGCTTGCAGCATGTCCTCCAATGTGTGGATAGTCTGCTCTGTCTACCCATCGGTCTGGGGGTGGAATGCAGTGCTAAGGCATAGTTGGGTGCCAAATGCATGTTGTAACCCCATCCAGACTCATGAATTAAACTTAGTATCCCAATCTGAGATGATAGTTTTCGGAAATCCATACAAATGCACCACCTCGTCAACATACCATTGTGATGGGGTACTCATAGGGACTGACTCCTTAGTTTCTAAGAAATGAGCTAATTTCGTCAATCGATCCACCACTACCCAAATCGCATCATAACAACCCTGAGCTCGGGGTAGTCCTGTGACGAAGTCCATTGAGATGGCATCCCATTTCCACTCGGGGACATTTAAAGGATGCAATAAACCACTGGGAACCCGGTGTTCAACCTTCACTTGCTGACACACTAGGCAGTTAGCCACAAACTCTACAACTTCTCGTTTCACCCTGGGCCACCAAAACTATTCCCGTATGCCAAAATACATTTTTTAAACCCCTGGGTATACTGCCAAGGATAATCTATGGAACTCACGGAGAACTCCCTCACACATCGCCTATGGAACAAATATCATTCCATGAAAAAGCATCTGATGTTGGTTGTCCTCTGACCATCCTTCTGGAGCATTTCCCTGGTCAATATAATCTCGCATTACTTCTGCCTCGATGTCTCCCGACTGAGACTCTTCCAGCTGCTGCAACAAGGTGGACTGCACCGTCATCTGAAACTAACAACCTCTAACACCCTCTACCCTTGCATCAAAGTGTAATGCAGCCAACTCTCCCATCGCTCTCCAAGCATCATCGGATTCCCGAACCACTTCCTTATGCGACTTACTGATCAGGGAATCATGCAAAAAGATTCTCTTACCTTTAGTGTAAGAGATCTTGAAGTTATTGTCTTGGAGAAACTCGACCCATCTCCTCTGCCGTAAGTTGAGGTCACACTGGGAGAAGATATAATGTATTCTATTTTGATCTAAGAAGACCAGAAAGAGCTCCCCAAAGATGTAATGTCGCTATAATTTTAGTGCGAACACTACTGCTTCAAGCTCTAGGACATGGGTGGAATAATTACGCTAGTGGGGGTGCAACTGCCTAGACCCATAACAGATCACACCCTTCTTCTGCATCAGTACGCAGCCCAATCCAAGGCCAGAAGCATCACAAAACACCTCATACAAAAACCCTTCCTCTGGAAACCTGAGTATGGGAGCACTATCCAACTTCTCCTTCAGGTAGTCGAAAGATTTCTGGCACTAATCTCTCCATAGAAAGACCTGGTTCATCCTAGTCAAAGATTTCAATAGAGCAGGAACTCAAGAGAAGTCTGAAACGAACCTCCGATAATAACCTACCAACCTCAGGAAACTACGAATTTCTACCACGCTCTTGGGTGCCGCCCATGAAACAACTGGCTCCATCTTCGACCGGTCCACTGGCACTCTATTCTGAGACACTACGTTCCCAAGGATGTGTACTTGTTAGGTCATGAAGTTACACTTGTACAATTTCCCATAAAGATGGTGGTGTTAATGGACTTCCAAGACATCCCTGAGATGCTCAATGTGCTCCTCCTATGATCTTGAGTAGATCAGGATGTCATCGATAAACAAAATGATGAACCGGTCCAGAAACTCTCGGATGTCAAGGTTCATAAGTCCCCTGAACAAAACTGGTGCATTTGTAACTCCCAAAGGAATCACTACAAACTCGAACTGTCTATTCCTACACCTGAAAGACGTCTTCGAGTTGTCACTATCCATTAACCTCAGATGATGATATCCAGATCATAGATCAATCTTAGAAAACCAACATGCTCCCCTTAGCTGGTCGAAGAGATCATCTAACCATGGAAGGGGTTAACGGTTCTTGATTGTTACCTGATTCAACGTTTGGTAGTCTATGCATTACCAGAGACCACCATCTGCATTATTTTCGAAAAAACAGGAGCTCCCCATGGCGAAATGCTAGGTCGAATGAAAACCTTCACCATCAGATTGTGAATCTAAATCCGAACTCCCGCAACTCTGATGGTTCCATCCAATAAAGGGAAATCGAAATTTGACAAGCACCAGGCTGTAAGTCTATCCCATACTCAACGTCACGTCGGGGGGGGGGGGGATAGAGTCACAACCTCCTAGGGAAAAACATCTAGGAACTCCCCAACAGCCTCTGGGACATCCACCATCTCTGTATTAGCTGAAACCACTGATAAACCACCTAACAAAGAAAGGAGAGGCTTCACAAGACGAAATCCCCCCTGATAGCTCCTCTCACCAAAAAAAGATACATGCGGCCCATCCACGTCATAGAACATGACCCTTCTTCGGATGCAATCGATAATGGAACTAACAGAAAACAACCAGTCGATTCCTTGGATGACATCATATGGCTGCATCTATAGCAAAAGAAGGTCCCCACTAGATCGATGTGGTCCCAAAGACAACCCACATCACCGGAAAACACAAGATATGAAGGTCTGGCCTCCAAAATGTGTACTCATCATCAGGGGTACAGAAAGTCTCTCTATGTCTAGACCCAAAGCATGGGCTAGACTGGGTGCAAAAAAGGAGTCCGAAGCTCCTGAATCGAACAAGCAAAAATGAGAGTGCTGAACAAAAAAATCATACCTCGCACCACCTCTGGTCCTGCCGGAGCTGTCAACTCTGTTGCATGCAACTGTCCTCGACCAACTACTCTTCCTCTATAATGTCGACCACCTCCCCGACCACGTCCTGGTCATGGTCCCTAAGGAGCACCCTGAGTTCGACCTCCTCCTGCAAAGTCTACCCTCGGAGGAGAAGGGTCTTGCTACTGCTGGAAGGGCCTGGCCGTCAACTGGTGCTGCTGAGGCGGGCACTGAACCTGCCCACCTCCACCGTACTGATCTCGAGTCGGGCACTGACTCAGAATGTGCCTGAAACCTCCAAAAGAGAAACACTTCAGTCATGGTCTTGTGAAAAGTGACAAGGACCTGAAGATCTGAACTAGAACAGTTGCAGCCTACTCCATACTGGCATAAACCTGGAAGGTCCTGTCGCAAGAGACCTACTGCAAAATGCCTTCCCCTTCGACGAACCCAGCTGGATCCCCTCATGTGGTGCACCTCCCTACGAGTGCATCCTCTCTACAACCTCTTCCTTCTTTTGTACTGCCATGTACGTTGGAAGGGTGAAGGGGGTGACAACATACATGAGCGAAGGACTAAGCCCCTCCTCCAAACGCCTCTCCCGAGACTCCTCATCCGGAAAGAGATCTGGAGCAAAGAATAAGAGATCCTTGAACATGATCCATAACTCTCGTACTGACATACTCCCCTGCTAAAGGGAGAGTAACTCATGCCGCTTCTCCGCCTTGATCATGAAATAAAGTAATTCCTCTCAGAATTACTTCTCAATGTAAGCCAACAGAACCGCTGTCTCTATCCACTCTCCGAGGTAGAGCATCCACTACTGACGTACCACACCTCTCATCTAACTGACTGCTAGGGGAACCTAGTACTAAATCGGATCACTGAGCAATGTAAAAGCGATCCCTAGCTCCTCAAGCAACCTCTCTGTCTACATATCTGTAGTGTTACCCCCGTACTTCTTGAGGATTTGTCGGTGGAAAGAACAGAGAGTCTTCTACCACTGTCTATCTTCCTCCTCTCAGTTAATCCTCAAATGATTGACCCCTTGAATCTGTTGGGCCTCAGCTATCTGAGCCACTTGGGGATGTCATCCAGGTTCCATAGTTGTACGGTAAACAAAGATCGCCTAAGACCACGTAGTAAGGTAATTTCTCAAGGTTTTATTTTATCATTATTATTTAAATTTCATTCCCAGAACACCCAAATCATGTAAAAAAAATCATGATGATGCACGTACCTTACCTATGGTCTGTACCCTGTAATTAATGTAGTCTCACATGGTCATTCGGTAGGCTCAGAGTCCTTTTATCGGATCATAGGGGACCCTAAAATCCCATGTCCAAGCTATTCTTCCCTGGCCTATGTCATGCAATAAGATCAACCATCATTGTTTCCCTACCATCCAATGAAATCCTCACTGTGCCTAAATCTAGTCTCTATCCTATCTCTCAACCATCATCTCCGATACCGTTTTGTCCGGACCCCCTCCAACCAAAGATTCCCCTCCTGAGCTGGCAATAGTGAAAGGGAGATAATGACCCCCTGAGACCCGCCTCTAGTAGGCCCTATGGTGGTGACTAGCACCAAGGATATGAGTTTTTCACAAATATGGGAGGCATTCGCCTTTTTAATTATTTAATATTGGGAAATAGTATAAGTCAAACACCAAAAGAAAAAGAAAGGAAAGACAGGTAAATAAACCAAATCCAATCCCACATGCATGTTTAAATAGTTCTGAAACAAGGTACAAGTACAAGAAAGCTCAAAAGTACAATACCAAAAGAAACAAGAGTACAAAAAATTGCAACAACTCCAGCTTTTCTGACTAGTAGGGTCCTGCATGGCCCTGGTAGTCCGAAGGAAACCTGAAAATAAATGTAGGGTGAGCATACGAGTATACTCAGAAGGGAAACCTAAAGCTCTCGTGCACAAGTGGGGAGACATCCTAATGTCTCGTGAGAACAAAAGAAGAAACCAAAACCTATTGACGAATTCTATCCAACCAACCTCACCCGCCACGCTCACCAAAACACAAGACAACAGGTAGTAATATATAAGAACAATAGTATTGGGTACCCCACAACATTTCCGACTAGTTAGCTGCTCTTCCTAATGGCGAACGTCCTGACGCTACCATACTCTTCCCGCCCATACACACCTAGGACTCACAACCACATATCTGGCCCACACACACTTGGGCCTCACAACCACATATCCCTCTCGTACACACATGGGCCTCACAACCACATATCCCTCCCGTACACACATAGGCCTCACAACCACATATCCCACCCCCACACACCTGGGCCTCATCCCGAAGATTCTTGGGAAAAAGTAAACCTGCCCGAAGAGTCTAGGGAAAAAACCACCCCAAATGAAACCTACCTAAAGAGTCTTAGGTGTATGGTCGCCTCAAGCCATCATTGACAACGGAAGGAGAAGGATGGAGCTAGTAAGTAAGGGGAAAACACCCTCTCCCATGAAATGGGAGTGTTTGGAACTAAGTGCTCAACATGGGTGGGGTGAGACAAAACACAATGATACAGATATATATATATATATACACCAAACACACAGCCCAACCTATGGCTTCTAAATAAAGAAACTAATCATGAGCCTCAGATCTGCTACTACGAAGCATGCATACAAAAAATAACCCCAACCCCTTTTAGGTTTGAACATTTCAATTGTATTAGTTTATCAGTTTCTCAACTACTGGGCAATTAACCAAAACCAACCATATCAATAGTTTGTAAAACATATCCCTGCCTTCCACAAATCACGTTAGGAAAACACAAGCATCACAAGCAAGTCCCTTCTTATTAACCAACCAACCCCATTGATTATTATTCATGTTACATTACCTTGCCCCACCATTAATTAACTCTTCCACTTTTATTTATTATTCAAAACCCATAGTTCGTTCACATTCAAACCCATCCCTACAGCCCCGCAGCTTACAACCACACTGAAACCCATACATCATCATTCCTTGATACCATTTATCATAGCCCCACTGCCCATCACCAACATAGAATTCACACCAACCCACAAACAAGACAACCGCTACCCCGCTGCTCACCCGATCCACACCAACCCACAAAACACACCCCTTCACATAAATAAACCCTTACCAGCACCCACTTGTTTATTATTTCAATTTTTTTCAACTGGGGTGATCATACAAGGGTTCCAGTTATTCATTTAATCACCCAACTTTACGTGATTAACTAATTTCCACATTCAACAATGGTTCCATCCATAAACAGTCGAGAAAGATAGGACATCATTTAATTGTGCAAGAAAAGGCCCCCAATGACCTTGATTTTTAGTAGGAATATGCCTATTAAATTCCCAATATAATATGACATGATATAAATAATGTGAATGTATTCACAAACTTCTCATCCCTGTTACATAAGCCAGTTATTATCTTTATTAAACTAGTTCAAATGTGCTTCACAAAACAAGAGGAAACCCACCCTGCATGATGCACAATTTAGAGAGACGAAGGTAAGATCCCTACATCAATAGGTTCTGATCACAACGCTCCCCCTGGTCATCTTTAGAAGACGTCCGTCGGCATCCGTCGCTTCTGTCAAGTCATGGAAAAACCTCATCGGGTGGAAGATGTGAATGAAAGGCCAAATGGAAGACAATAGATCCAGGCTCAGAAGTTCCCTCTCATTGTTACGATCCTGTGGCCACTGACGGATCGTAAATCGGAGCTCAGATGAATATTTTATGGAAGAAAGGAGCTTTGGAGTCTCTCTCGCGAGAGCTCTGTTCATGGGAATGGGTAGGAGAGGAGTGATTTTAAAAGGAGGAGAGCCCCCCCTCCTTTTACAGGCGAGAAAAACAAAAGTACAAGGCATGTAATTCCTAGTACACAGCGTGTACTCGGACATTTCACACGGTCACCACGCGGCTTCCAACACAGCCTTCAACGCAGAACGCGGCTATTGACTGGTCAACACACGGTTTGAGGGTAACACGTATGCGGGTAGGAACTACACGGCGTGTAGGATGGGCTACACGACATGTACTCATTTATTTCACACGGCAAGGAGAAGGATTCAACACAGCGTATACCCAACGAGGTGGTAAACAGCGTGTACTCACACTACACGACGTGTAGTTACAAAATTCTAAAAAGTGTGGGAGAAGTCCATTTTACCCTCCAGAACACTACATGACATTTTTTTGACAATGGATTGGGCTGGAGAGGTTCAGGCCATTACATAAATCATATGTTTTTAATGGATTCAAATTCATCTACATAACATAAGAAAAGTTATTAAATTGGATATATATAACATTAATAGCTTGTAAAATATAAAATATACAATCAATCCAAAAAAAACATAAAACATACCCTAACTCTAAAAAAATTTGGAAATAAAATTATTTCCATATGTGTAATAAAAAAATCAAACCTACTGGGCAAAAATATTATTCATTAAAAAAATAAAATTTTCACTTTTAAAATTATATTAACATAAAATATAGAAAAACTAAAATAGAAATTGAATTTTAGAACATTTACAAAACATATAATAATTAATTTAAAATGAAAGGAATGTAAAAAAAATATTATAAATACAAAATTAATGGTTAAAAAACAATTCATTATGCCAAAAAATTACTATTCATTACTTGTTTTTATTAAAACAATATTATTTCAAATTAGTTTTTTTATATTCCATAAGTGTGTAAAATTTCATTTATACTATATAATTTACCTTATATTTTATGTAATTTCAAACCCACCAGCTTGAAGAATCATTATGTTTCATATACAAGATATTTAAAGTGTATAAATTATAAAATTTTAATACAATCTAAATAATACATAACAAACATCCCCAACATATAAAACAAAATTTAAAATATGAATATAATAAATATAGTTATAATATGATAATTTATATGACAGAAAATTTATTACTTAAGTTTATGTCATTTTAACTTTTAAATATGAATGGTTAATATTATAAATTATTATTATATTATTAAATGTATAACTATGAATTATTATGAATAATGTTATTTTAATTAAATTTAAATAATTATATTTTTATATATGTATTAATTATGAAATTGAATATTTACAAAAAATTAACTAATAAATCTTAATAGTGATATAAATAATATATTTAGTAATGTAACAAATAAAGTACTTATCAATATACATCAATATAAATCTTAATTATAATTTTAATATTGAATTAATTAATTATTGATAATAGTTCTATTATTAACAAATTATTTGTATATATAAACATATCAAAGAAAATTAAAATAAACAATATATATATATGAAAATACATGGACATATATATATTTACTTTTTTTAAAATATAAAAGCATGTATATTTATTATACATATATATATATATATCTATGTGTGTGTGTGTGTTTAATGGTAGAATCTCTGATTCCACATTTCTATATTAATTTTCAAAAAATTTTTAACCTTCACCAATTAATTTTTTGTTTGATAAATGTTTAAAAAATCATATACCTTCAACTTCATTGTAATGAGTCAGGTACACATCACCCTCTGCACCAAAATTATACATCAAAGTTAATAACATTGTGTCTTCATAGTCTACAACCTCCCACGTCACCTCTAACTTAATTTTTTTCTGCTCAACCCTATATCTTGATGTCGTCATCTGCGTCACACCCATTGTCACTTCAACTAAATTCCCTGGGCATTTATATTCCTGCCATTTCCCAACAGAACACCACCCCCACCTAGTTCTATAATGATATATTCCCCCAGGACAATGTTGGAAACTATCCTAGCATACTATTACCTATGTCAGTTTTCCAATATGATTATTTCTATGGATCACATATACGACCCCATCATTTAAGGTTCCAGATTAATTAATATCAAAGGGCTGATGAAATACAAGAATTAATTTATTATAATAAAAGTATATTTTCTTAAAATAATAATTTATACTATAAATATTCAATGAATATGGGAAATATAATGAAAAAATCCATGAGGTAGCTGGAATGTCTCAAACTGAAAGAAAGCCCCACACATCCACAATCTTCACACTCTAGGCTAAAACTTATGTCTCTCCAAATATTATTTAATATAATTTTCTCTTCAAGATCGACTACTATAGATTTTAAATTATTAATAAGTAAGGGACTTCATTGTGGGACTTTGACAGGGATTTATGATGTCCCATGTTATATATAATTTAAGAGTACATTTCATGAGGTTTAGAATTTTTTATTTTACGATGGAAATATTTTAAAATAACCGAGTGATTATTTTTTATAATATATATATTTTCATTTTAAATCCCATTTAAATTTATGGGAAAATAATTCTATATATTTTCAAATATGTATAATTTCTCTGAACAAGGACTAATGAATTTTGACTAATGTTTATAGAAAAATATTAAAATATATAGATATATAAAAATATGAATGTTAATAAGGGATGCTACAATATAAATTTTAGTTTATAAAAAAACTATGAGTGAGAATTGAGGTTTTTTTCATTATATTTACCTAAGATTTTTTATATTAGTGGAGTGAAATTGAAAGAGAGAATATGTTTATTTTAATATCAATATTTAAAAAAATTCATAATATTTCATATATAATATTATTTATAATTTTTATAATATTTGTATTCAAAATTTCATTTATATGAAATCTTGTTATTGGATGATTATGGTATTGGAACATGACACATAACACATATGAAAAAAGAAATATATATCAAAATTGATTAATCTCAATTACTTTCTATATTATTCATTATATGCCTATTAGTATTCAATATGTGATGTATTTATATAACGATATGAATTAGGAGTTCCTAGAGTTCGAATAATGGTGTGCATGATAAGTCAAAAACATGATGTTTTAATGGTTTCCACTAATGTGGTATATAATAAAAATTTCAAAACATCTAGGAACATATATTATCATACATATTCATATTTTTCAAAATTTTAATTTATATATTACAAATAACCCATTTATATTTTCCAAATATGTAGTATCATATAATTAATCATAATTATGAATAATTTGATCTTATGAATGTTTCTAATAGACATGGATTTACTTTTACAAATGAAATAATTGTGATAGATTCTATCACTATATAGGGGTAGGAAGCATGTGATGTAACTATTGAAATTTTCACACATTATAAAGGGTGGCTATAACATCTCAAAAGATATATGTTTAGTTTAGTTTTATATAATTTATTATTAATTAGATTAATGTAAATATAAAATAAAAAACAATGAAGTTCAATATTATATGAAATTATTTTTCTTTAATCTAAATAAACATGGGATATAAATAATGATCAAATAATCCAATTATGAAAAATTAGCGTATATTTTAAAAGAGAAAAGTAATAATAATAGATAATAGATTTTCATAATAATTATTTATTAGGGAAATAAATTATACTATTCAAAAACGAATTAAAATTATAAATAATTAAATTTATTAATTTTATTGGTAACTTTCAAAATTAGTTTTTATATAAAATTTATATTTATTACAAAAATATTATACATAGATAAAACATTCATCCAAAATCATAATGATATTTTAAAAATATGTAAATGTAAAATAAAAAAACATCTACTGATTTATTATACTATATATAAAATAAATGAAAAATAATTAGAGGAAATAACCATATTTTTGAATATTAAATGTATTATATATTGTTATTATAAAATTATGGTAACATATTATAATATAAAATATATTATTTTAATTTAAATATAAAATAATTAAGGTTATTATTAATTTTTTGTTTGTTTTAAAAAAATTTAAAATAAATAATATCTTTAATAAAATAATGAAAATTTAATTTTTTAAAAAAATATGATTAATGAATAACTGAATGAATTTTATTAATATTCATTTTTCTAATGATATTGGGTAAATGATAATTTGACCTAGGGATCTGATGTCTTAATGAGAGGGTGAGGAGGGATATTTTAAGATATCAGAAAAGGGTCAGACCACCCGAGGCCTTCGAATGAGGCTTAGCGCATTTTAAGGTTTGATGCAATGGGGATAAACGAATAAAGATGGCTTCAAGAAAGATGACATGTTTAGCTTACTGAAGTATATGAGTTACTGGTGAGATAGTTAAAGTGATTTTTAATTGGATGGGGGATTCGATTTCAAAGTGTTTCTGAATATGGAATATAAGTGAGTTGTTCATTGTCATCTTCATCTTGAATTTGTGTTGCATATCAGAGGTACATGTATATGTTCGTTTTATTTTTATGTGTCCAAGTCCATATTTTTTGAAATAACATTACCACGATCTATCTATTTCCTCATGTTTCTTCATCGATATTCATGAACAGTCCATTTAAGTCATTTTTTTTATTTTTGTTATCTTGATATCCTTGTTTGACATAGTTTTGTTTAATATTTGCAATCCAAATTGGTTTTCCACTTTTTTCGTTCGACATTCCCATATATCTTCTTCAATTTTCATCTAATGATCATATTATAGTTAATTTTGGTTTTTATTTAAAATTCATGGATGGTACATTGAATTATGTTTAGATCATTTTGTTATTTAATTTTTTGGTCTCTATGTCGAATCAATGAATCTTCCTGAAGATGATTTGAGTAAACTAATTTAAAAATGGAAATAATCAAATTTAACAAATGCTGTAATTATTTTTATTTAGTTTTGGCCAATTTCATTTGATGCAATTCATATTAATATATATTATTTCACTGTCTATATATCTCATGATGTTTTCCACTCATCATACATACAAATAAACATAAATATATATATGATTATAAAATTTTCTAAAACTGATAATATATGAAGTGATGCCCTCTGATCATAGTTTGTTCTTTGTGATGCACCTGTGTGAGAGATTTTTTGATTGTTAGAGTGGGATAAAGTCATCTTTAGTTGATCCTTATATAGGTATGTGTTATATGTTTAAAATTTTTATGAATTTTATAAAACGGGAAAATATAATATTTTCCAAAAATTACTTAATTTAAGACTCGTATGCATTGATATACATACTTTATATGTTGACGATTTGAATGTTAAATTAATATTTAATTACAAATTTTAATTAATATAAAATTAAATTATTTTTTGAAAAAAATATCATTATTATTAATGTTTTAATTGTTATTATTTCAAAGATTATATTTTATCGTAATCCAATTTCTTGATATATTATTTAATTTTGAACAATAAAAAATTTATTCATTTTATTTTTCACCTTTATTTAAAAAATATGCATATATATTAGTATAATAATTTATTTATTAATTATAATGAGAAAATATAATATGAAATATATAATTTTTTTGGATTTAATTTATATAATTACAGCCATATATTATATAAACACTCATACAAGTCAATGAAGTTTTTTCCATAATTTTAAGTGTATTTATTTATATAAATTTTTATTAAAACTATTTTTTTTAAAGATTGATTTATGTTAAAATACTGCCTTTGTAAAACCGATATATTCTAAAATTATTCTCTTATATGAAAATAATTTATTTAATATTTTTAATTCATATAATTGGTTATGAATATTAATGGATGATCCTCTAAATAATATATTTCAAATTTAGCACATGGGTATCATATATAGTATGGTATGGGGAGTGAACCCTTGACATTAAAGGGGATATTGTCCTACAAGTGATTCTTCTATGTGGACAAATGGTTTTTTATAAGGTCTAACTAGTATATTAATTAATCTATACTTGATATTATTTTCAAAAGTTTGAAAAGGATAAATCGAAGGAATATTTTTCAAAATAATATGTATATTGGAAATTAGACAGATTTACAAACCAAATTAATTTTAAACTTATTTTTAGAAAACGTTTTCCATTTCTTTAAAATATAAATAAACTAGTATATATTTTATCAAATGAATTATTTGATATTTTTTTTTAAAATAAATAAATAACATTTCAATTAAAACTAATTTATAATTTTTTTAAAATTCCATAAAGGGTAACATTAATATTAAACAATATATTAAAATATATTTCAAAAATCATTTAGAAGTTATAAAATAGATAGATGTGTTTGAGGTATTAGTGCACACATAGTGAATTAGTAATTTTTTTAAACTATTATTTAATTGTATAGGGTTTTTAACTCACTATATCCTATAAGGGTAAAGTTTCGTGGATGAATAAATTAATGTGCATTTTTTAGTTATATTCAATAAAAAAATATACACATCACATTTTTACACTGAATCATGATGAGTGAGTCTCAAGACATTATATTTGGTATTAGAAAAATGATCTAAACAACATTGAATATTAGGAATTTTTATTTGAAGAAAACAAAATCTATGAAATAGAATATTCTTTGGAACATCAACGTACCCAAGAATCCTTGAGATATATAAGTTCAACTATTCATGATTTTTCATAATTTTAAAGATGTAAATACATAATATTCTTATGTACAAATAATGAATTGCGAGGGTCCAATTAATTTAAGGGGGAACATAACATCCCAAATGTAAAATGATTGTTTTTTATTGAAATTTTTTTAAATTGAATAATTTTATATAAAATAATCTACATTGTGGTTTAATATTATATGATATTATTTCCATTAAAATAATCATAGAAGATAAATACTGTAAAAATAATAAAATTGGTTATACATGGAAGTATATTTTAAATTATAAAAGTAAAAATAATAAAAATTGGGTTAAATAGAAATTTTATATTAATGAAATTAAATAAAATTTATTTATTTGTTAAAATTTTTATAATTTTATACACATAAATATCAAAATTATATTAATTAGACATATCAATTAGTTTTATATAAAATTATCATTTGCAACTAAAATTTTATACTTATATATAACATTCAAGAAAAATCACAAATAGAAATAAAAAATATATAAATGATAAGTTTAACTGAATGAAGAATAAATTATTATATTATATATAAAATAAATGAAATATTTATAAATAATATAATCATATTATTTAATTTAAAATATAATATATTAGGTTATTATAAATGTAATATATTATAATTTAATATAAAATTTAATAAATTCAGATAATTATAAATTATATTTTTTATTATGTGTTATGAATTTATTGTATAAAATATTTACATTATAAATATGTTATATGAAATTATGATAATTTTTAATTTTTATTAAAGCCAAATAATTAATAATGAAATAAAATATTTTAATATTAGTTTTTTCAAAGGAAGTATAAGAAGGAAAGCATACTAAGGGTTCAATTTTCAAGGGGGGGTCCGAGCATAGACGGGACACAATACCGAAATATAAGGTTATACAAACGATTCTCAAAGAGAACCCTTGGTATGATCACCTATAGTTAGAGTGTTTTCAAAAACTGTGTGAATATGATTCATGGGAATGACAATTTGGTGAGAAGTACCTATACCCATAGTTCTCCAAAATAATGGGAATAGTTCACCCCTATACAATGGTTTTTGTTAACAATGGGAATAGCTTTCTTCAGGGAAAAATTCTAGGTAAGGCATTATATCCATTGTTCCCAAAAAACTGTATGTATTGGGCTTCCATATAACCATGGTTTTTTAATGCCATGTCAATAGTATGCACATGTTATTCTTTTCTAATGGTCGTTGCAAAACATATCCACATGGTTGGACGAAACCCTCTATATAACATTCCTATTATTTTTCAATGATAATAATAATAAATATTTTAATATAAACAAATAAATTTATATATATTTGAATATAGAAAAAGAAAAATAATTTGTTGGATAACTGTAATGTCATTGAAGTATAGGTGGGTGGAGTAGGGATCAAATCCTAGTGGGGGATTTTTTTTAATTAATAACCCATACACCTGGTTTATAAAATCATTTTTTGTATTTTTTGTCCCATGTTTTCTCTAATAATGATTATTATAAATAATTTAATATATATATATGTATTTACATATATATTTTTTAATATAAGAACAGAAATATTATTTTTTGATAATGGTAATGTAACTAGTGTGTAGGCAGAAGGTGTTAGGATCAAATCCCAGTAGAGGATTTCTTTTTATTAGTACATATATCGACACCTTCACCAAACCATTGGTATAATATAGGCCATTATATTTCAATAATAATAAATTAATAACAAATTTAATAAAAATATAAATATATAGTATATATTGTTTAATATCTAAAAAACATTTCTTGTTATAGTGGTAAATTCATTATACTGTAGGACGAATTTTCTAGGATGAAAACCCATCAAGAGTTTTTTAAAAAGAATTTATTCCCACTGTCTGACCAAACAATGAGTATAGGTATTTCCATTGAAATTTCCAACACCAACGGTTTAAGAAATATGGGTATAGATTTATCCTAATAGTTTGAGAACCCATGGTAAATAAAAATCATGGGTACATCTTTTACCCAAAGGTCTTTGTGGTAATACCCATGGTTTTGAAAATGGGTTTAGATAAAGATTCATGTAGCCGACAGAGCATAGAAAATGTGTTTAACCACCTGATGGATTTGTAGAAGGCAATGTGATGATAAGAAATCGATGCACATGGGATCAATCGTTAGAGATAACTTCGAGTGAGATGAGGTATTGGTCATACCGATGGAGATCGACTAACTGAGAGAAAGTATGATCAAGGTTTTACTAGATGTGGGTTTTGAATGTGAAGGGGTTTTGAATGTAGAATAGGTGTGAGCAATTCTTCATCACTGTCCTCTTAAAATTGATTTTCATACTAAAGGTAGTTGTGTATGTTTGTTTTAATTTTTATGTTTCTAAATCTATCATTTTAAGATTAGAAGTACCATGATCTATAGATTTATTCCTTATTCTTCATCAGTCATAATAATCAATATGTTTTGGTCATTTTTCAACATTTTTTATCCTCATATAATTGTTTGAAAAATTGATTATTTTTAATTACAAACAAAATCCATTTTGTAGAAATTATAATTCATAAGTACTTTTATAATCTGGGAATTTCTTCCTTAAGGAATAATATATTCAATATTTCTTATTTTGTAAAATTATTGGATGGTTCATTGTATTTTGTAAATATCATTTCATAAAAAATGTTGCAGTCCATGTCTCTAATAAAATAAACATCGTAATGAAATTTTTGACTAAAGAGAATTTAAAAATAGAAAATAAGCACACCTAACTATTGGTGAAATTATTTTCAATTTGTTTTGATATATTTTCAGTTGAACAAATGAATATAAATATATATGATCTAATTTATGTTATACCTCATTTAATTTTCCATTCATTTTACATATGAGGAAACTGATGTATATGTATATATATATATGAATATAAAATATTTTAGATTAATCTACATAAGATGCTATGAACTTCGACAATAGTCTGTTCTAAGTGTTACTCTTGTTTGAGAGAAAGTGATGTAGTTGGATTTGGAGAAAATAACCTATAACTGATCATTCTATATATAAAGGTTATATTTTCAAAATTTTGAAATTATTTTGAATGGGAACGAATTAAAATTTTCCCAAAATTCATTAATTTAATCTTATAATTTTTTTATATACATATTTTATACATTGATAATTTAATTTATATGTTAATAAGAAATTATGGATTTTAATGGATATATAGTTTTAGGATTTTACTCAAAGGAAGATAATTATTATTACAATTATAGTTACCAATATTCTATTTTTTCTTAATTCGATATTAAGATATATTATATAAATTTTATCAATAATAAAACATTATAATGATAATTATTAACTCTAAATTTTAATTTTTTCAATTGTTTTAAATTTCTATGCTAATAATTATAATGGGAAATGTTAATTTTGAAAACAACCATTTAAATTGAATATCTTTTATATAACGATGGCCAAATATTTGACTAATATACATTCATGTTACTTACTTGTATTTATTGAATTATCATATCATTTATATATATGACTTCTTATTAGATGAATTTTTATAGAAAGATGTATTTCTAAAAAAATGAAACTTCTGTAATACTGAGATGTTCAACAATTATCTTCATGAATGAAAACAGCTTATTTAAGATCATGATATGTTTTAATGGGTTACGAATATAAAAGAAAAAAATTGTTAAATTGATTTTTAAAAATTCAGAACATGGGTTTAAAAGATGTTATGAAATGGGGAGAGGTCACATGACCACAAAGGGGATGTTGTTATATGAGTGATACTGCTAAGTGGACACATCATTTTTCTCATGGTCTAATGAGAATCATAATTCACCCATAAAAGTTATTATTTAAAATAATTTGATATCTAAGTATTATTTTTCAAAAGAATACGTATATTTCAACGTAAAATGGTCCTATAATATTTTTAATGTATTTTGAGTAAATTATTGCAATGTTTCAAATAATTATTTTATAAAATAATATATTTTATAAAATGTTTTCAAATTATTTTTTCAGTATTTCAACGAAAAATATTTTTCTTTTTTCATTAAATCCCCTTTTAGGGAAAAATTATGCTCACCCCATGTTTTAAAAATATTCTTCAAAGGTCTAGTAGATGTTCTAAAATGGATTCCATCGTTTAAGGAGTCAGTGCATATGTAGTGAATTTTTTTATTTTTTTTATGTTCTTACAACATTGATAAATTGTGTAGTATTGTCTAATTTTATAGAACCAAAACCAGAAAATATACATCGATTTATAAAGTACTATGTATTTTTTTGTTATCATTTATAATAAAATATACAAAGTATGTTTTAACACAGTATTTGGAAGCATAGGTCTTGAGTCATTACTTTTTTTATAAGATATAAAGTCTTTACAATATTGAATATTAAATATTTTCATTTCCTGGAAAAAAATATATATGATAAAACATTATTTTCAATATATAGTAAGATAAGATCCATTATGATATAGATATTATGCAGTTATAGTTTTTTCTTAATTATAAAGTTGGAATTTCAGAATTTTTTAAAATCCAATGAACAAATTATGTCGGTTAATTTTATTTAGTATTCGAGAGAATGAAACTTGATGGAAGTTATAATTTTTGATTATTTTTAAATAATTTTTTTAAAAAATGTATACTTTCTAATTAAAATAAACTATAATGATTTATAACATAAGGTAAAATGATCTTCCTTATAAAAAATAATCATGGGATATAAAGAATGTTAAAATAACTCAATTATGAATAAATTGATATATATTTTAAATGATAAAATTATTAAAAATAAAAAATGTCCATGATAAGTACTTTTTTTATTTAGGAAAGAAATAACTATTTTTAACAAATGATTTAAAATATATAAATAATTATATTTATTAATTTTAAATTATAATATTATAAATTATTTAAATAAAAAACATATATTTGTAACTTATATCTTATAAATATATATTAAATTCCATAAAATTGTAAATTAATGTTATAAATAATTAAATTATAAGAATAACTAATGGTATAATAATTTTTATAAAATAAATGAAATTAATGAAATAAAAATGAATCAGATAATAATATTATTTTTATTATATATATATATTATAATTAGTTATTATAAAATAAATATAATATATTTTTATATAAAATATATGAAATTAAGATATTTATAAAAGAATTTTTCTACTTTTAAAATATGATTTTTTATAAAATATTTTCATTATAAATATGTTAAACAAAACTATGTTAATATTTTGATGATTATAAAATATTAGTAAAGTATAATTAAATAAAAAATAATAATATTTTAGTTTTAAAAAAATGATTGATAAGAAAGAAATGAAATTTGATGGGATCAATTTCATAATGGGTAGGTAGAACATGGATTGGGTGGGAGTTAAGAATACAGTTCCGACCACCTAAGGGATTCAAAAAAGGAGGGTAACGAGTGAGGGTTCGATAGAAATGAAATTGATCACCAAAGATGAAGTTGAATGAGATAAGTGCTATAGATTTTTGAAGTAGGTCGTCTATGAAAAACGGATTCTAAGATAGTTTCATATAGTTGAGGTTTTTGAAAATTAAGTGTTTTCATTCATGGAAGAGGAATAATATGTTCTTCAAATCCATCCATTGGAAATTGATTTTCAATAGGAGGTACGTGTATTTTTTTGTTTTCTTTTTATGAGTTTGAATCTATAATTTCCAGATTTTCAGTACCGTGTTATGTTTAATTTTCATTTTTATTCATCAAATCATGTATGGAGTACCTTCTGGTATTTTTTTAACATTTATTTTTCTTGTTATCCTTCTTTGAGAAGATGTATATTTTAAAATGAAACAAAAAATTATTTTTCCAAATTATTGGTTGTTTGTCCCTTCTATCATCCTATATTTTCTTACATTGATCATAATATATTCAATATAAGTTATTGTATTAAATTAGTGAATAATTATTCATATTAAGATCTTATAATTTAGTCAAAAAAATTGAATAAGGTATGTCTCGAATAAATCATGCTTCTTAAAGAATCGTTGACTAAACCTAACTAAAAAAAATCAAACATAACAATCAATGTAATTATTTTTCATCAGTTTTCACTAGTTTCCTTTGAAAAATGAATATAAATATATATGATTTCACTGTATATATACCTCATATTATTTTCCAATCATCTTACAGATGAAGAAACTAAAATACAATATATATATATTATGGAATATAAAATATACATAAACATGTTATATAAGAAAAACTACGCTCTCATAATATTCTAATCTAAGTGATTCACATGTTTGATATATTTTTATATAATTTTATAGGGAGAGTGTAATCTACTGCTGATCCTTCTACTATTAAGGGATACATTTTCCAAATTTAAAAAATTATTATATAATCAAGAAATTTAATATTTCCAATGAATTTTCCAAATTAATATTATGATGTTTGTATATAAATATTCATTAAATTCAATATTTTATCTTAAATTAATAAATATTTATTTATTCTAAAGCATATATAATTGTATTATTTAATGAAATATTACTTTATTATTTTTAATAATAATATTATTGTTGTTATTATTATTACCATGCTTTTATTTCTGACTAATAACATTTCAAGATATATTATATATAATTTAACAATAATAAATCAATTTTTTGTTGTTTTTTATATTTAATTTTAAAATTTTCTTTTATTTTCTACAAATATATATATTGATAATTATAATTAGTGAATTTAATTTTGAAAAATATCATTTACTGATAATTCTATTCAATAATTAATGGCCTAATATTATATTGAAATTCATGCATGTTACTTACATGTAACATATTAATTTTTATAGAATTTAAATATATAAATTTTTATTAGAATATTTTTTCACTAAAAAGATGGATTTCTCCTAAAAGGAAGTTGTTGTTATATATATAAGATCTAATATAATTTTATTATATATAAATATTTTATGTAAAATTTTGAAAAATTTACATGTGTCTTAAATTTGAATGGAAGAAACACTAAAAAATATTAAATATTCAGTAAATTGATAACAAAGATGTCATGGTTAAAGGAGTGAACCCAAGAATTCAATAGAAACACAATTATACAAGTGATACTACTAAGTGGAAACATGGATTTTCATATGGACTATTAGGTATCATAATGATTCTATAATAGTTAATACTTTAAATTTTTTGAAATGCATAAATCCAAGGATTATGTTTCAAAAGAATAATTCTTTATGAATGTAAATGGTTTTCTAAATCATATCTATTTGAAAATTATTTTTACAAATGAATTTCAATGTTTTGAAAATATTTTTAAATTATCATTTATTTAATCAAATGAATTATTATATAAAACGTTTTCAAAATAGAGTTACCTCATTTCTACAAAAATTATTTTCCTTATGGTTTAAAACCAAATATTGGAAAACATTATGATGATAACATTCTTAATAATATTTTACATAATGATTTTATAAGTTCTAAAATGGATGTATTCTTATAATGAGTTATCACACATGAAAAAAAGAACTGTTATTCTCTTTTTATTTTCATCAAACTATGCTAAATATTATAATTTTTTATAATGTTATAGAATCCTGACTGGAAAATATTTTTGGATGTATAATGTACAATATATTTTCAAAAATCATTTATAAAAAATTACAAAACATGTTTTTAATATGGATTCTGAATTGTGGGCCTTAGGTCATTATAGTGGTTGATATTTATTTTTTCATAAAAATGGATTCTCAAATAAGGAATCTATAATGAAATAATTAATTTTTTATACCTCTAAAAATGATTATAGGAATTTATATAGGTGTTAAAATTATTTTTTATAGGGATCTTCCCTATATAATGTTGAAAAAGACCTCTTACCATATATTACAAGTAGGGAAAATCATTTCCCATTTGGAATAAATTATTATAGTAATACTTATATAAAATTATTATTGTAAAGAAATTTAAGTAGGGATGATTTTAGGGCTTAAAATCGTTTAGGGATAATAAAATAAAATTATTTAGTAAATCACACATGGTGATTGAGATTCAAGAGGGGTACTCATGTTTCATTTCTTTATTGAATATATTATGTACGAATGTCTTATTTTCTACAGTTAATGTCATATAAAGAATTTATGAAATAATTATTAATTGCATTAATTATTATAGTGAATAAATTGTGAAAAATTACAATAAATGATCAATTACCCCAATAAAAATGTATATTACCCTTCATGGGATCATTTTTTTCAAATATCAATATAATGACCCAAATAATATTTCATAATAGTTTTAAAATGGAACTAAAATGACCATTTTGGGTGTGTTCATAGTGAATGAGAGCGTCTATGTGGCATTAATCTCACTTCTCTCCCATAATTTGTTCCCTCAAAGTAGCTATTGGAAGTGGTGTCTTGTTCAGTAGTGGTGCCTACCCATTACTCTAAATTTCATTGTTCTTATATCCCCCTTTTGAATCAATTTTATTCCTCTCTCGATGGTCCTTTCTGGTTTAGGGTTTTCATTCCCATTTATTCTTCCATTATCATGTCATCTTATATCATGGGTTTCCGCCTCAATGGATTTATTTCTACACATCAATCATTGATTATCCATTTGTGACTATATTGATTATGCTTTTTATGTGGTTATTTGATGTTAATGTGGCGCTTCATTTAGTTCCCTATGGATTTTGGTTGAATTTTATTATGGCCTTTGTTCATTGATCCTCGGAATTGAACTCAATATAATTTACTACTCTCCTTGTAAGATAGGTCTGGTGGCCATAAACATGGTTTTGGGATGTGGGGGTGAGTGTTGAAAAATTTTATATGCATGTCCATCATCTTCATCTTTCTATCCATTATTTCAACTAATGATGTTCCCCCTCTAATTTTACCTATTTGTTTCTTGGTTTTTTCATTTTGGGGGTTTTTTAGGATGTTTTTTTTGTTGATTTTTCTTCTTCGGACTACATATGGTTCGATGTTTGGATGGTGGTTTTTTAATTTCATGATGGATCTCTCCGTTGATTAGGATGATGTGCTCTCAGATATGGTCTTTTCCTAAGGGCTATGGCCACTAAAATCTACTTTGTCATCCTGGTCTAATAATCCCTTCTTTGTTTGTCTGGTGTAGTTGTCTTCTTGAAGGTTAATGGGAAGTTATTTGAAAAGTCAGTTTTCTCTCGGTGGTGCGACTAATATTCTTTTCTCTCAATTTGCGTCTCTACTAGTGTTTCACAACTCTATATTGATGATTTTTTTCATTCTTATGAGGTGAGAGAAATCTGTGAGGAAGGTTTAAAGCTTTTCATGATATTAGTTAGCTAATCACTCCAAAGTATTAGTGTTGATGATTGAAAGAATGATTTTCATGTAGTGAGACATGAAGTGACCCTTAGTTTGAGGGATTTTCGAGGTGATTCATAATTTATGGGTGATTTTCTTTCATTTTTTTATGTTTGATTTTTGAAATTTGGATGGATTTTGGAATATGTTGAATGTGAGGTTACACTTAACCATAATATGGAATTTAAAAATACAAAAAAATAATAATTATGAGGTAGTGTTCATAGTTTATGATGTGAGAAATTACCTAATGAAACATAGGAAAAGTACGATAATGTTAGGATATAATCTATTTCTATACCATAATGATATAAAAATTGTGATGATTGGTAATTCTTTTATTTTTTTCACTAAAAACCTATCAATTTAATCATCAAAATTTATTTTTTGAATACCCTTGTCTATAAATAAATAGTAATGATTAAATTTTGAATTTTAAATTCTGAATATTATATTTTGCATCATATGTAGCCTGATAGTTTTCTAACAACATTGTTAATTATTATAGACATGCCTTATAATTTTAAAAAAATCTAAAATGAGTTATTTTCTACTCAATTAAAATTATATGTTAGAGAAATATATATTATTCATTAATTCATTTTCTATTTCATGATTTATTTAATGTTTATTTTATTTTAAAATATTTAATTTTATTATTCTCTCCAATTTTATTTAAAATGACATTCTACACATAGTATGTATTGATTCATAGATCATCCTTTTTTACTCTAAAGTATATGAGAGGGAAATGTGTTATGTATGGGGTTATTAATCCATGATGACATTTTATAAGTGAATTTTATTCAAAAATATATTAAATAATATTTTTATGGGGTTCTAGATAAATGATTCCATCGTATAATTTTTTTCCCATTTATAGTGGAATGAAACCCATTTTACACGTTAAATCCATAAAAAATTTTGGTATATTAATAATGTTAAGTGAAATATTATTTAATTATTTAATTATTTAATATTCATATGATCCTCCTACTATGATGATCATATGAAAATTTTATTACTCAAGGGAATAATAATATATTTATGTCATCCAAAAAAAATTAATTCATTTATTTTTAATTACTTTTAATTCCATATCTAATAGAAATATTTTTTTAATTAGTTTAATAAAAAATCAATTGAAATTTAACAAAATCTATAAATAAAAACCTATGTAAAACATGTCATACATTTTCATTTTTTTTCAAAACTCTCTCTCTAAGAGACCAACCCCAACATCTGAATAACTACACTATAAGTATAATATTTAGAGGAAAAACTAAATTATAATTTGGGCCACAATATTATGTGCCTTGATAAGAGGAATATTTAAATTAATATTTTCGCTGTTATCTCGTATATAATTATTCTAGTATTGATATTGAGTTATTTACTTCTTTCAACTCTTTCAAAATTATTTTTTATTATGATATTAATCTTGGTTTTTTTATGTTTCGATATATTGGGGACTCTACATGCCACCAACATAAATAAGGAATTAATAAAATTTAGAAGAACATATTATAGTCTATAAAGATATTAATCATAAAAAATTAGTGAAAAATAATCCAAATAATTTTAAATAAAAAAAGTATAGTAATTTAGAAATAACAATAGAAAATTGATTATAGAGAACAATTTATTTATTGAATGACATCAACAATTATTTACCCTTTAATCTAGAAGATTAATTTTGAAAAAAATGTTTGATTGATTTTAAATTTCATAACACTATAAATTATAGAAATTTTATAATATACTCATAAATGATATCATATTTTTTTTATTTTTCAGAGGTGTTCATGTATTGTTGGTTGAGAAAATATAGTACTTCCCTATTACTTCCAATTTTAATTAATAAAAAAATCAATGGATTGGGTGAAAATCTATTTCCCACCATTAAACTCAACAAATAATATATTGGCATAAGAAAAATATATTAAATATGTTTATGTACAAAAAAATTATTATACACAATTCTAAAATTGGTGGCATTATTTAGGTAAATGGAGATTCTATGAATGAGGCTTAAAATATGATAAAAGTATAACAAAAAAATATTCATACAGAGGAATTCTTTATGGATCAAAACTAAAACATTTCTGTTATAATATAATGTATGAATTTTTTTAAATTAAATGTAATATTAAAAATAGGTACAATGTGAAATAAACTAGATGATATATATGAGATTTTGGATGTAATAAATTTTATGAGTTTCCAATGAAAATATTCGATGGTGACTCTGTATTAATAATTAAATAAAATTATTCTTGATGATGTTTTCTTCCCAATGTGATGAAATTTCCCTACTGTTATTACCTTATTATAGAATAAAAAATCATTGAGATTAGTACCATCTAAAAAAATGAGTAATTAATTTGAGGAAACACATAATAGATATCATTACTCATGGAGGAAATATAATTATAAAGTATTATTTTTTAATATTTTAATTATATGGTTGATTTTTTAATATTATACTCAAATTTCAAGATCTAATTATGAACATTTTTAAGGTATTCAAAAATATGTAAAGTATCTTTTAACTCTTTATTGAACACCATGTAATCAGTAGTCTCTTAATTCACATGTGGATACCAGTAGAAAAGACATGATTGTTTCCAAATACATTATGATGGTAAGAAAACAAGAAATAACCATTTTACTAGTATCCCCAACCTCATCAAATAATAATATAAAGAAACTTATTAATCAGTGGAATAAATGATTCCCAATTTGACAATGAAATCCATGTTATTTTTTGAAAATCATGTTCCAAACATTATGTTATTGGAAACAGATATTTTTCGACAAGAAAATCATTTTCTTAATTCACCTCTAGGTTCTCCTATTAAATCATGAAAACCAAATCCCATATCTCGTGGTAAATTTATAACACGGATTACTAATGTTTATTTTAATTATGATTGGTTCAGAGATAATTTGGATGATGAAATTTAACATAAAAATAGTAGGAGGGGAAAAATTAAAATTCAACCATAACTAATATATGAATACATAATTAGAGATTACATCAAATATCATCCTTTATTGAATAAAAAATTTCCATACAATGCAGAATATGTAGTATAAGTAGAATATTTTCATACCCATCCATTAATTCTTGTACATGGATCAGTTTGAATATTATTAAATTAATAACCTACCCACAAAACATATTGATAGTAAAAACTATATAATATCATCTGTTATTACCTGTCATAATATTTAATATGAAATTTTCTAGTCTTCGAGATAATTATAATATATACAAATTATTATTTGTAAATAGGGATATGAAAAATAAAACCAACTATTATATTATTTACTTTGGATTATATAATCCATTTTTAGAGGGTTTTTACTATCGTTATTACTTTACAATCAGTGGAATGAATAAATACGAAATAAATTGTCTAATTACATGAATATTAATTGGTAAAAAAATTTATGAATAATATATTTGACAGTGTCAATAATCAACTTATGTGTGAAAAATCATATGAAAATTATTGAAACTAAATCATTAAAAGAACAAAATAGTGATGTAGAAATGAAAAAGTAAATATTTGAAATTAATGATTAATTCATTGAAATATGAAATAATTATTAAAATGAAAACTTATAATCTCATATGATTTTTTATATGAATAAAATTTAAAAATGAAACAATACAAATGAGATGAATAATCCTTTGGAAGAAGATATTATCAAGGGGAATAATTTATAAGATCAATAATGAAAAAAATGGGTCGATCATAATGATGTGGGACCATTATTATCAAAATAATGAATAGACATTGAAAATGGTTATTATATTAAACCATTCAATAGAAAAGAAAATCCAAACATGTATGTCAATAAAATTATGTTAAATAGAAATATCCTAGGTAGAAACCTAATTTTTTCTCATTAAAGTTTCACCATTACAACCATTTAAATTTATATATATTACATTTAAGTAAATAATAACATATAATAAGTTAAAAATAATTAAAATGTATGTTTTTTTATAAGTACACAAGATTTGTTCTTACATAATGTCAAACATTTGTATTCATATCTCTGTTTATCAGATAGAGAGATACATACAATGTGTGTGTTTTTATCCATATACAGAACTATCGTATTAAATAAATAAATATTCATTGGATATTTAAAAATATATATTATTTATATATTTCACAAAAATAATATAAGTATATATATAAAAAATTAAAGATAACCTAAATTGATGGATGAGTAATTATTCAGGGACTGAATCATAACATGTTTAAAAACCCCTATTATTATATTGATACCAGGATTATTAGTTTTTACCTATTTTCAATTTATTAAAATTGTATTTTAAAATATAATTCATCATTGAGGAAATAGAAAAACAATCCATGTAGATTAATGACTTGGAGCTTCCCCTGAGACATAGACATTGTTGGTTCAAGCCTCTACGCAATTATTTTGTTAAATTTATTCCATTTAAGATATCATTGGTAAAAAATACTTTTATATTATTAAAAAATTATAAAATATATATGTCCATGTAGTGTGGAAATTTTTCACAATAGTGAATGGGTCACTCCTAAATCACCAAACCTCATGATTTCAAGAATCAATCTAGGGATCAGAATTGAGGTATAATTATTTATTATATCTATATTAAATATCTTATTTTCTATTTAAATTTATATATATTTAAAAATGTTATGAAAAATAATGTGGATAAAATTTCCTTGATTAGCGGGATCTCCATGTAGGAGTTATCCCTACCCTATCTCAATTCCTTCACAAGGATATATGTATAATCCATCCACCTATCTTCTAATAAATAAATAAATATAATATATTTATTTATATTTATTTATATACACACATATATATAGTAAATTCATTAAGAACCTCTTTAATGGAAATAGAATCCCATAAGATGGAACAATGTGATGACATGACCATAGAATTAGTGCTCCATCTATATATATATATATTAAAATACAATAAAATTGAAGACCAATAAATATTGAATTAAGAGTTATATTATTACCACCTAATAAACCATAATAAATTTGAAATGATACTATTGGAATTGTTAGGATGTATTACGTTAATTAGATAATAAATTATGGTCTAAATTAGAACAAATTCATCTATATTGATTTTCCCAAGTACATAAAATTTTTTAATAAAGACTCTTACTCACGAATAAAAATATATTGAATTATATTGGCAGTATCTTGAATATTTCATGAGTTTAAAATCGTATGAATTTTTTCATGTGTTTTATAGTTCCAACTAACAATCTTTTACAATATGGTCATTTCCATTTTGAATCAACTGATGTTCCTTATTCATAAAAATTATCATAACTATAGATCTATAATTTTTAAAATATCTATTTAGATGATTCCATTTCTACACTATATAATGGTTGAAAATATCATTGATAATAAAATAATTCTTATTTATGTATTGATTCAGGATTAGTTTTAATGATTTTTCTAGGATAATATTTTAAACTACTTTAATATGATAAATAGTTGGATGAATAATAGAATGATATTATCAACCAAGAGATAAAAACTGATCATGACTTATTTGGTCCTCCACCATCAATGTTTCTATAACCATATCACCCTATTATAATATGAATACATAAGTCAACTATTTAAAATTAGTTACCTGTAATCTACGAAAATTATTATAATATTTCTTACCCATAGAACTAATATGTAGATTTATATATAGAAGCAAAGTGCATGATAAAACCACCATTAACAAAATAATTATTTATTATCACTTATTGATCTGTTTTAAAATCCACATAGGCACGATTAAAACATTTATCATATGTAAAATAATACATATACTCCACTAATGTAATATAAATAGAGTGTTAAAAAACATTGTTGTAGTTTTTATTGACATGATAAAGACCTTATTAGATATTATAACTTTCATGTGAAGGATGAATATGAATTAACAGAAAATGATCATTATGATCATGATCAATAAAAATATAATCCTATTCCATGTTAACACGTCATGAAATCTCTATATCTGTTATATCATTTCCATTTTAGTGTCTATGAGATATCCAAGGTTCCCTTTAACATAGCCTCCTAATAGGGGTTGAGTTACAGGTATCAATATAACCTAAAGAATAAAAAACTATTATTTTTTGATATATCAAAAGTAGTTATATGAATATATTATAGTGTATTGTGTAAGTGAAACCAAATGATATATTATGTACTTGATTGGTTTGTTATAATATACTATATATATACTAATTTACCACTCACTCCACAATATATAATATATGATATAGGTAGTAGAAAAAATAAATAATATGAAACCACTAATAGAGTGGACAATTGGTGGTTGGTGTAAACAGAAACACTATAATATTAATTATTCATATACCTAGTTATTGATATTAGATAATGAAAGATATGGTTTGATATTAAGAGATTGAGTGAGAAAGAACACACACAACAAAATGGTGAATACAATGTTCATTAACACTTTTTATCAAGGGGAAAATTATTGGTTAATAATATTAGGGATATAATTATTCATATTTTGGTTTTATTATTCGTATTTCAATAGAACAGATCAAAAATATGATCCTAATTTTTATTTATTAGAATCAATGATATATTTTAAAAAATATATTATTCTTCACTTATTTGGACCTCATGTTCCACTAAAATTTGGATTACATGTAACCAATATTTATCTCAATATCATAATAAAAAATAATAATGGAATATATATATCATATAATATTAAAAATATATATATTTTTTTTAAATGATTTTTTGGGAGAAATTTATATTATTATAATTATAAAATGTATTATAGGGTCATTTCTTATCTATGGTGTGACCACCAGAGCCCACACATTTATAGTTTTATTTCCAAATATAACTAATATCCTTTGAAATTTCATGTGGTTTGTCAGTTGGATTATAATGATGTGTATATATATTCTAGAAAACCAGAATGTCATATAATTCATTTAGCTCAGGACATTGTGGCATGACTAGTCCTTCATAGAGCAATGTATCTTAATAATATCAAACCAATGATGAACCAAATATATGATTGTATATATTCATATTTAGGGTCTTTTATATTTATAGTGTGTCCTACATGTTTTTAGAACCACATCCTTCATCTTTATAACTAGTTGTCTTGTAAAATCTATCAATATCCATGCTACAACATAGCTGAATCCTGATAATCAGTTAGGATATTCATCAGTGTGATAATTTAATATTCTATGTAATGATAAACTATATTTTATTAAATAATTATGTATATAATATGATTTACAAATAAGATATAGGATTGTGTTGTGGGGTTTCTATAGTAGATTATATCTCCCCTTTTATAACACAAAAATTACAACACAACCAATCCCCTTGAACATAATTTACATAAACATTACACAATGTCATTGTTTTGGAACTCTAGTAAAATCCAAAGAGTGTAAAACCCATCAGTGAACTTAATTTCAATATATAAAACATGAAAAGAATTCAAATAATCATTAATGAATTTTATCAATTAAAACCAGATGATCCCTTTAATGTAATGGTCATCAAAATACCACACCATAAAAAATAATGGTGTTTATAAGGGTAGTAAAACACAAGGTGTTAGAAAAATATTATATATTTTTGGCATTTTTTTGTTCAATAATTGTTTTAATATCATCTTATTTTATTACTCGCATACATTGAATTTGGATTACTAATAATGTTTCATGTAAGTTATTTTCAATAAGATGACATTCATTAGAATAATTATTTTCATTCTAAAAGTATATATAAGTCCTTAATCCATGTAAAGAAATTTAATTAAGTGTTGTGGACGTGATTTGAAAGTAATATGATAAAACTATTCATAAAATTCATTATAAAGAATATCATATGGTTTAAGAACCCAATGTTTAGAATAAAATTTACGGATCATGAACCCTAAATAGTTGGAAGAATATGGAACATCCACCATATGTTTGAATGAAAAATATTTTTTTTGAGAATAATATTGTTTATTAAAATTAATTTTGTTAATAATGATACATTTTCAAATGTAATTTTTAAGCCTTTAGCAACCTAAGGAAACCCTACCTCTGACTTTTTCAATGAATGTGTTTTAAATTTTAGATATTTTCCACATTTTATACAATGGTCTCACCTAATGTTAAAATATATTTAACGATGTTTTATGACTAATTAAAAGGATCATAATCAACAATTTATATTATTTCCAACTTTAAGGGGTTTTACAAATCATTTTTTATTATTTTCAATCATTTATACATAATTAATATGATATTTTTCTGGAACATTTTTTGACCTAATTTTTTTGACCAACAAGATAAATATTGAGATATTTATCTTCTGAATATATAGATATGATATGTAAATAAAGATATATGATCTTTTAAAAAATAATTTTCTATTCCCATTAGAGTTAAAAATTAGAGATATACATGCATTGACCTAGTTAATCAACTTGTTTCTATTGTTATCTTTTTTTATATGATATTGTTTAATATTTTTAAGAATGTTTCAAAAAAAATTATCATTGTTTCACTATGGAGTGAAACGTAATTATTCATATATATTGTGTTTTATATGTTTATAATTAATTGAATGTTATGCAACATTGAATGATTTTTGTTGCTACAATGCAATATTGTAGACAACACATCTATTATTTTCTACTGAAACAATAATAAAAAATCTATAATTTCTCAATAAAATTAATCTCTATTGTTTTATTTTTGAGTATCTTCAATTCTAAATCAGTCTTGGTGTAGTGCCAGTTTATTGGACTGAGCTATGGATAAATCATTACCTTGTAAAAGAACTAGAAGACCGTGTGAAATCCATTTTCTAAAGGAATCAACGTCACGTGCTCATTTATATAATTCCCAATTAAAAATACATAATAGATAAAACAATAAAGATAATGATTAAATCATTGATGGAGTGGACTATCTGATTATTGTTCCCTAAACAACTATAAAAATAATTGCACGTTTCTCTATTTGTTTCGAATGTTCAATAATCATTATGATAGAAGGAAAGAATCACTACATATCAAGTGGGATGTTTTCAATATTTTGATGTCTTTTAAGGATCACAATTTCCCCCATCTTAATGACTTCATCATAATCATTCAGGCCTAACATGTGGAATTCGCGTTTGGTATTCATTGAATATATTTATCTTTTTTGGAGATCTATTAATATTCCACCGGTTCTATATGCTAAAAAATGAAATATCAAATGTTGTTTTCTATTTATAAATTCTTTTTTAGAAATATTTTATAATTCCATTTCATACATTCAAGTGTATATAATATATGAGCTATATGACAATATAAAAATGATATTCTGGCTCTAATTATCAGAATTTTTGGATTCTATTTAAGACATATCTCAAAATCGATTATCATAGAGAAGGTATGTTGATGATCAATACATTCTACATTAACGGTGATAGTTTTGAATAATAGAATTCGCTCATGGAGAATTATTTGAAAAATCAAAGAATAAGAATTTATTCAATGCTTATCAATCCTTATCAATTTCTTAAGACTTCTCTGGAAAATGTGGAAGGATGATCAAGAAAAAATGATTATCTTAATTAAAAATAAATTAATTCTATTTTTTTATTTTTTAGGGATGGATGTGTTTAATTGTGTTTTTCATTGTTCTACTACATATGTGATATAGGATATTATTTATATATCTTTTGAAGGAACTGATAATATTAAACAACTACGGTAAAACACAACAAATTTTAAATTTGATAATTACAGAATGCATGAAAATGATAACATTAATTAGATAAATTGGAGATTGATTAAAGCTACCAATGATGTTACTTCCTTGTGAACTCAAATTTCAGAACTATATTATGTGTTAAAAACTCAAAATAATACATTCAAAGTGGAATGGAAATTTTACTATTATATAATAATCCACACCAAATATTGAATGAGAATTTGAAGAACTAATTGGAAGCTTGATGAATTATGAATATGTGATGTAGTGTGAAGATAAAAATCATATAAAATAAGAAGAATCTACTCTCAAAATTATTATGGATGAATCATATTATTCATATTATTTGGATTAGAATAATGATTTTTCAAATCATTCTAAGAGATAAAAAATGTACAACAAAATAAAGTAAGTGGTTAAAGAATAAACATTATATGAATGAAAAAATGTCACATGAAGTTGAACTATCATATACTCATAGATCCGTGAAAATAAAATTATAAAAAAATATAGAAATTTATTAAGGTTACATAGAGTTATTCTTTATGTTCAAATGATTGATATTCAAAAAACACTATGGGTAGGCATAAAAAATAAAATGGAACGTCTTATCACTAATAATAATGATCTAAAATCATATGACTCATATTAATATAATTTTAAATAACAATTTTATAATTATCAAGATATGCTTTTTATAGCTAATGTTAGATATAAATCATTAAATACTGATCTTAAAAACATATAAAATCTTATGATAATATTTTATTGGATGGATAATGATTTTAAAATAAATTACACAATCAAAATCTAATTATTAGAATATTTCTTATGATCTATAGAAAAATATCAAGGAATTATTTTATGAATTAAATACAATTCAACAATCTTGATGTATTCTAATAAATGTCTAAATTTTTTAAATCATATTGAATGTGATCATATGTTTCACAGAGGAAGGTAAACATTTTTAGTATTTGTGAAATTTCCAAACTATATAGGTATTATTTTGTTATTTGATCAAATAGGAAAATAATTTATTCCATTAGATACTTTTTTTATTAATGGATATAATGAAATTTATTTTCACTTCTGAAAAAAATAAATTTTTTGTTGAAATGTTATTATTGTTCATACTCAATTATCTAACATAAATAAAAAATCAAGACACAATATAACTATATTTTGTTACAAAATATATGAATTTCTAACAAAATTAGGAAAAAAATACTATGTCTTCCAAAAGGAACATTTATTTTATGCTTTTCAGGAATATAGAACAAAACTACATCATTTTATCATTAATTTCCCTTTTTAAAATGAATAGAAATATCAATTTTAACGAAAGAGAGCTCAAATCTAAAGTATTTCATAATTTTTAAACAAAATTTATCCATCCTATATGTGAAAATATGATATATTTATATCATTGAACAAGGAAATATTCTTTGTTGAAATTTATAAGTTAAGTGTTGGATTTTTTGTAAGTATAAAATATTTAATTATAATTATATAATTTTATTAATAATTAAAAAAAATTATGCATATTATATATTTTTTTAATTAAAAATTAATTGTATTACGATTATATTATATTTTTATGACATTGTAATTAATTTTTAAAACTGTTATAAAATCAGTTCTAGTTTAAAAATCTCTATTCTTCAAACAAATTAATATATTATTTAAAATATAAATATCTTATATTTATTAAATCATAATAATAAAATATAATTCAATTTTTAAATTTACACATCAGAAAATTGGTAGGGTGAATTTTTTGAGAGTTTTTAAAAATACATGATTTTTTGAAAAGTGAAATATGATAATTTACGAAATAAGATAAATTCATGAATTTTTGAGTACATGATGATTCTTTTCTAAGATAAAAACCATTGGATAGAACTCACATGAAATATTTAATTTATTTATTCACAAGAAACAACAATATTTTATTTTGAGAAATAAAATAAAATAAGGATTAGAATAATTGAAATGCCTCCTCTCTTCCACTATGAATACCAACCCTCAATGCCTCTTCTCCTCATAACAATAAATAATTTAACCATGTCAAAATTATACCCAATACTCTTTCCAATTCTATTAATAATGTCCTGGACCTTCGGGTCTCACCAAAAGGCGAAAACCAAAGGCCATAAGGAGGATCTCATGAAATTGAATTTATGACGTAAAAATCCTCTTTAATTTAATTTATTTTTTTTTTATTTTTTACCTTTTTAAACTATATTCATGTCCTATCATATAAGGAACTTGAATACTATAATATCATATGGATACTATAATTTATTTTATATTTGAAAAAATTCCACATCATACTTCTTCTCCTCTCCATCTTATTCTAAAAAATAGGTACATCATTGGTGATGTGTCTATTTACCTAAAACGTATATGATGTGTCTTCAAATTTCAATTAAATCATTCATGGGTGGTCATAAAACAATGTCAAATGTTTTAATTTTTTAAAATATATTATTCCACCTCTTTTATACTCTATAATCAACATATATGCATAATACATAATTATTTAATGAAACTAGATCAAGATGATCAAAGATCCACTTAAATGATATAAATGAATTCCATTAATTTTTATCTAATTAATAATCCTAATATCTGAAAAAAAATTAATTTAATGTCACATAGACATTTAAATACCATTTCATTCCAATTTTGGAGTTCCTGTTACTTTTGAAACGAAAATCCATAACGAACTGACCGTGAAACCCTTCTAAAGTCCTCACTCCAAACAATTAATATTAATAAAATAATATTGATAAATTAGAAAAAATATGTTACAAAAATTCATATACTATATTATATATATTAATATGTTTATTCAATATATCAACCGCACACATTGAACCATTATATGTTAGGTTTCAACACTTTTAATGGATGTCGATCCTGAGGTAAGTGACACATTACCTAAAACACTATTTTAAATGTTTTAACAATTTATTCTTCTAAATATTTATATTTTACATATATTTATTCAAAAAGTTTTTTTAAATTTATGTATAATTGTATTGATTTTTTAATTTCTCTTATTTAAAAAAACATTCATAATTTCATGTTTTATGTAAGGGATTTTATTTTGAAATACCTATTAAATGATTATTTTATGAAATTAAAAAAGAAATTCTTTTATATATACGATATGATAGATTCCACCCTCTTGAGTAACACATTACTAAATTATTATTTTATTTAAATGTTTTCAAATTTATTTTTGAATATTGGGATTTAATTATTATGTATGTGGATTGTATATTTAAGAAAAATTATACGAATATGGAATTTTGATATCTGAATGTGTTTTGTTCTTGTGTTTAAATAAGTTATCGAGATTTTATTTCATTATATAATGTTGGGTAATTTTTTATTATAGGTTGAGCCCATTATAGATGAATATATGTTGGGTTGATCCCACTATATCTCAATATATGATGGGTTGATCCCCATTATAACTCAATATTTATTTTGTTGAGGCCATTATAGCTCAAGATATAATGAGTGTCCCCCATTATAGCTCCCCAATAAATTCAGTACTCTAAAGAGGGATGTAGACCGAAATGTAATTCCTTTTATAATTGTGAATGTAATAGTCATATAGTAATGATGCCTCAAGGTGACATTAATATTTATTTATGTATTCTTACAAGTTTTCATGAAAATGGGTTTTCATGGGTTTTCATGCTTTAAATAGACTAACTATTTTATTTATTGAATGTCACTAACTATGATTTCTGTTCACATCCCAAGTTTTAAAATTTATTTACATGTTATAAGTATGACTAAGATAAATTTGGAAGATATGTTTATTTTTTTGAAATTTTGTCAAAAAAATCATGTATTACATTAAAATGTTTTATATAATGAAATAAATGGATACTATTTTATTAGTACACTATTTGATGGAATGTTGTTCAATATATATATATTTTGTCATAATATTATTAATAAAATATCCTAAAATGATCCAAAATGTGAATGAATGTATGTTCTTGTATATAATTCAAGATTATATAATTCTTTTTGAAAAATACCTTATAGTTGAATTAGAGGATGGTTTTGATAACATTAGGGGTTAGGATGATGTTAATATAATATAATAAATTTTTTTTATATTATGTCTAATTTGAAATGATTTATAATTTAGAAAATTTCATGTTGCATTGACTATAATATGTCTCTTCAGAAAGATTTTCTGTAGAAGCAATAGGGAAGCTAAATTAGATAGACGTCGATATAATGATATCTTATTGAATTTGAATCCTAGTAATTTGGTAATTGGAACTGATCTGTTTGTGAACATAATGGCTCAATTGGATTAGGAGTTAAATTGTGGTGGTATCTATGCTAGGGAGGAACCAGATCTTCTATGAAGAAACTTGTCTTCCATGGAGCATTTAATGAGGCAAAATCCACCAGTTTTCAATGAAACCACTGATCCCGTGATAGTCCAAGGGTGGATCAATATTCTAGAAACGATAATTGAAGTATTCAGATGTTATGAATTCCAATATGTAACAATATAAATACATTATCATGATGGTGAAACTAATCAATGGTGGTGTATGGTTAGGAATAAATGTAAAAAATATGGTCATGATACCTTTGAGTGGGGTGATTTTGAGAGAGTTTTTCTAGAAAACCATTTTTCATAAACTATTAGACATAGAATTCAGAAATAATTCGTGGAACTGAGGAATAAGGATGAATAATATGTGGTAGTGTATGAAGAAAATTTTATGAGACTAGCTAGTAATATACCAAATTATACTCTGGAAAATGTTTAGATTTTGGGAAGAATTCATAAATAAATATGGAAATAAGAAAATAAATTCACCTTCTAATGAAAATTATGCTAAAAAACATCCTGGATAATGTTTTTTAAATTATATGAAATGTTAATTATGTGGAAATTGTGGGCCCATTTTATGTAGGTGTATAAAAAATTATAAAAAAGAAATGACAAGTCGATGGTGAGATTCTTTATCTCTAATAAATTGGGTCATTTTTCTAATGGGTATCCAATGCTAGTCACTTAGGAAAGAAATTAGTAAGGTTGGAATAAAAAAGGTGTGAAAAAATACATTGAAACAACTTCACCAGATGTTGAGACATTAAATTAAGTGATATCAATTACATTCTTTTTTTAATAAATATTCTAATGATTGTTTTTATTTAAAGTCCACACATTCTTTCATTTCATGGAAATTTTCCACTAAATTCCAATTCCACCTCAATAAATGATACTTGAACTCATGTTAAAAACACATGGATGAAATATTGAATAAAAAATTATAAGACTCTAACAATATTTATCTATAGAATTATTCTACATGTAATAATTATTTTATTTCATTTAGTATAGTATTATGTTTTTATGGTTATGGACTAGTATTCTTTTTTTCTTGTTATGATTGTTTATAGAGTAAAAGACTTTTTCTTTCAGAACGACTATAAATTTGTGTACAAGAATGAACCCAAATCATTAAAAATATTTCAATAATCCAATAAATTATTAAATGATTGAAATTAATGTTATCATAAAAATATTTTTGAAAATAACAGAACTATTAATAATAATTAAATGCTAGTACTAAATGATTATCTTGAAGTTTTTCATCATGATTTTCCTTTCTTTGTTACTGATCAAGACATTGTATTTAATTATGACTTAGTTACTAATTAAAAGGAAATTTCTATGGATTTTTATTGAATGCCTCATATGAATCATTAAGATTTGTAAAATTTGTAGGAATTATTAAATAAATGGTCGATCTGACTTAGTACTTCACTATGGGGTTCTCCTATCTTGGTTATTAAAAAAATATGGTTTAATGTGACTTTTGATTGATTATAGATACTTTAATACAACAACTATTAAGAATAACTATCTCGTGCCTCATATAGAAGATTTTTTTGATCAGCTCTCAAGAGAATATTTTTTTTCAAAAATTGAACTGAGCTTCGAGTACCATCAGTAGAATGTAATGGATGCAGACATTCTGATGACTTCATTGCATTCTAGATATAGGAATTATGAATTTTTTATATGTTGTTTGGATTTACTAATTCAGAAGATATATTCATGGATCTTATTAATATAATATTTCATGAGTTCTTGGATATGTTTGTGGTTGTGTTTATTGATAAAATTTTGGAATATCATAAATGAAAATAGGATTATGAAAAACATCTAATGGATTTTTTCAAGCCTTAAAAGAAAAAACTACATATAAAAGATAGTAAATTTTAATTTTGGTGGAAACAAAATCCTTTCATTTTTCACATTGATTAAAAATATGCCATTACTATTTATCTTTCTAGAAAAAGTTATTGATGAATTACCAATAACAACCAATATAACCAAGATTCATAATTTTCATTGTTTGGCTAGCTATTACATGATGTTTGGTTAAACAAATTCATGATTATCTATCCCATTGACTAAATTAAACCAAAATGTGTTAAGTGTATCTAAAAAAAATAATGTGATATTTTTTCAAGAAATAAAAATATGATTGGTGAATGATCCAGTTCTGACCCATCCTCATAGAAATTGTAGATTTTCAATATATAGTAATGATTCATTAAAAGAACATGGTTTCTTCCTAAGGAAATATGATTAGTTAATTACTTATTCTTTAGTTTATATGAAACACCATGAGTTAAATTACAATACACATGATTTAGAATTAGTTTCTGTTATTTTAATTATAAATTTGAGTCATCATTTGTATGTTGTAAGATTTGAAATATATGATAACCATAAAAGTTTGATGACTAAATTTAATAATAATGAATTCAACATGATATAGATAATATGGGTAGAAGTAATCAATTATTATTATTTCACAATTAATTACCATCCTAGAAAAGAAAGCAAAGTTGATGACACATTGAGTCAAAAATATAATGTTTTATTAACCATGTGATGTTTAGAACATGACCCCTTTATTGATGAATCATTAATTTTTTTGGTTTGGATGTTGATGGTGTATGTAATTAAACAATTTTGTTTCAGGTATTACTGTACTTTTCTCTATCTGATAGAATAAATAGTGTTCATGAGGAAGACTATGTGTTGAATAAAAAGGCATAATTTGTTCAAAAGGTTAATTTTTTGAGATTAATATTGTAAAATATTTTATTCATGTTTTAGAATATATTATATGTTTCTTTTGATTATTAGATGAAGATTGAATTTTCTTGTTATGTTTATAATTAACCATTTTCCGTTCATCTTAATAACGCAATGATGTATAGAGACCTTCATGATTATTAATTTTGGGTTGGAATTAAAAGAGATACTTCTCATATTATTGTGAAAAGATTGACTTTCCAATAAGTTAGAGAAGAGTGGAAGTTTCCAAATGGTTTTCTATACCCTTTTTCATTGATAAAGTGGAAATTTTATAATATACCCCTGGAATTTTTGGAGGGGCTAGAAAATAATTCTTGAGGTAACAATGTGATTTTAATTATTTTTTACAAAATAACTAAATCAAGTCATTTCCTCTAATTCGAGCTATTTTGAATTTTGGTAAGCTTTCCCATTTAATCCTCAATGATATTCTATGGTTTCATGGAGTTTCTATCTTAATTTTATCTACCCATGATCCCATGTTCAATTTTAACTTTGGGAAAGGATTTTAGAAGCCCTTGGAAGGAGAATAAAATTTTTGTACAGTTATTCGTCCCCGATCTGATAGACATAATGAATAAAAAATTAAAACATTATAGGATATTATGAGATCTTGTCAAAAGGATTACAAGGGATGTTTGCATCAATAAAATCCATTAGTTAAGTTTTTTATAATAACTATAATTATTCAAGTATAAAAATGTAACATTTTGTTGAATTATATGGGATGTAATGTCGAAATCGAACATGTTTTGTATGGATTCAGGGATAGGAGTTGATTGGTCTAGAATTATAATAGGATGTAGCTGAGAAAGTTAAGATTATCCAATGACACTTGGGGACATCTCTAAGGAGGAAAAAAAGATATGCAGATAACAAGAGAAAATACCAAACATTCTTGGTTTGTGATTATGTTTTTTTTATTATCAATCATTTGAAAAGTGTTATGCATTTTGGTAAGAAGGGAAAGACAAGTCCATGATTCATTGATTATTTTGAAATCTTGGATAATGTTGGACAAATTTTATATTGAATAGCTATCCCATTGAGTTAATATCAGGTACACAATTTTTTTTCATGTTTAAATGATGACAAAGTATGCACCACATCAATCTCATGTTTTGAGCCCAATGGTTGTTCTGCAACATGAGAACATTTATAATAGATAGAAACCTATTCATATTCTCGATTGAAGAGACAATGTATTGTGGTATAAGGTACTTCACCTGTGTATGGATTTTCGAAGAAACTAATTGGTTGAATAAGAAACAAGGGAATATGAAAATGTTATGGGGAAAAGATGTCTTCACTTGTTTAATAAGTTATTAGAAATTTTAATGATGCAATTTCTAAAAGGTTGAGAGAATGTTACACCCAATGTACTTATAAAATAATTTATTTGTTTTCCTAAAGTTAAACATTAATTTTATTTATAATTGTATACTGAAATAAATTGTGTTTATAGAAATTATTGATTTTATTCTAATGTAATAATAACATGACCATAAGAATAGTAACATCACCATTCTGATTAATAGTCTGAAAAGTAGAATAATATCCTCACCATATAAATTAGTAATTAAATTAAAAATCCTATAAGTGAATATATTATATATTAATATCATTAAACAATTAAATAATTACTCTAAATTATAAATTAAGAGTAAGAATTTTTATAATAAATAAATATATAATTAGAAATTTAAAATTATTTTAATTATTAAAAATATTACACAATTTAATAAAATATATTCATGAATTAATATTTTACTCTCTTGTGATTATATTAACTTTTTTGAGAACATAATTAATTATTTAATCGATTATAAGATCAATTAATGTTTTAACGATGGATTTTTGAATAAAATGTTATTTTAATTAAACAATAAATTTATCATATATAGAAAATTATTTTCATAAAATGGAGTTTATTTTTTAATTCTACATGATAAAAATTTATTAGGTTATATTTTTTATTTTTTTGAAAATATTTTTTAATGAATAACGAAATATGATAATTTACAAAATAAGCTATATACATTTTTTATTGATTTATGGATGATGTTATATTATGTTAAGAACCATTGGTTCGAACACACATTATCTAATCCTATATTTATTCCCAAAATCCAATAGTATTTTTTTGAGAAAAAAGTAAAAATAATAATTAAAATAACAGAAAACCCCTCCTATACTCCAGTATAAATAAGACCCCTCACCCCTATTCTCCTCAAACATATAATTCTCTCATCCTTATCTAAATAACTCTCAATCCCCTTACCAAGACTCTTAGTCATGTATAATTCCTTCTTGAATCACCAAAATGCCAAAATCGGTGTCCTTAAGGAGGTTCTCAATAAAAAGAATTCAAGAGGTAAAAATCCTCATTCATTTTCTGTTTTTATATTTTCAATTATTTTTTTATTAAACTATAATAACCTCACCTTAACCATGTGGGAGGAAAACACCATTAACATATATATACTGCATGTTTATCTTGTTCTTGGAGAACTAAAACATAATTATTTTTCTCCACTCCCTCTTTTTCTAAAAATAAAACCATCATTCCAGATATGACTATTTAACGACATCGTAGAAGATGTGCTTTCGGATTTCCAATAATCACATAATGGATAGACATAAAATGATTTTAATGGATAAATAATTATTTAAACTATATTATATATCTTATTCTATTTTATGAGATTTACATATATGAATAATATTTAATTATATAAAGAAACTAGTTTTTGATGACCCAAGAACAACTAAGATGATCTAAACAAATATCATTTATGTTTTTTCTAATGAATAATCCTCATTTTTAAAAAAATGATATATGGTATAATTTAATGTTTTGAAATCATGGAAATAACATTTCACTACACCTATAGATATTATATACCTTTCAACAATAAAATTTGTTGCAAAATGACCATGTAAACCCGGTAAAGAAACATACAAAACTATGACAGTTACAAAAATATTATTAATAAATTTGTAAAATATGTATTTAAAAGATCATATAATAAATTATTTATAAGAATATCATTCATTAGTAAATAAATATCATAAATTTAACCATTATAATGGAGGTATAAAAATGCTTTAAGGATGTCGAATCCATGGTAAGGTCCTCAATAAATAAAAAATAGTTTTTAATGTTTTACAGATTTATTCTTTAAATATTTATATATTATGATTATGAATTGAAATATGTTTTTATAAATGTATAGATATGGTAATTATTTTTTTTAATATCTCTTATGTGTTCTGAAAAAATATATTTTCATGTATTATATTAGGTACATTCCTTTGAAATACTTTTTCAGTGTCTCTTTTCAAAAATAGAGAAAGGTTTTTTTATATACAACAAGAGATACTTCATATAATTTTTTCATTTCTTATTAATTTATTAGATATGTATTTGTTTAAAAAATTATTTTATAATATTATGATTTTATTAATATTAGTGCAAGATTTTATATTTTAAAAGTGATTTCTTACAAGAACAGGGTATTTTGATATCTGAAAGTGTTTTCGTTTTGTGTTTATATAAGTTATCAGGAGTATTATTCATGAAATATTATTTCGAAACTATTTATCATGTGTTGAGCAAATTTTAAATCAAGATATGTTGGTTTGAGTTAATTATATCTCATGATATGATTGTTTTATCCCCATTATATCTCATGATATGTTCGGTTGGGCCCATTATTTCTCAATATATAAAGGGTGATCCCTTTTATAGCTCTAAAATGTATTTGGTACAGAAGAGATGGACGAAGACCCAAAGGATACATCATTTTAATGTGTGAGTTCATGATTGATATGGTAATGATGATCCAATGTGACTTCATTATTTATCTATTCATACTTATGATATTTCATTAAAACCATTTTCAATGAATTCTCATGTTATAAATGGACAAACTATTTTCTTTATTTGTTTCCTCATACTAATTTCTGTTCCCATCCCATGTTTTTAAATGTTTTTCATATGTTATTGTTATGTTTATAATGAATCCAAGTTAAATATTGTGAGAACATTTCTAGGAATATATTTTATTTTTATATGTTTTATTTTACGAAAAAGTGGATACTATATTGTTAGTTCCCACTTTATATGAATGTGGTTCTCTATATATGTATTGTGTCATAATCATCTAAAAATCTAAACCTAAAAAGATCCTCATTGTGAAGAAATGTATGTTCTAGAATAAAATTCATGATTATGTAATGTTGTAAGGCTAGGTCTATATAGGGAGATATTTCGTTTATGATCATTTGTTAAATCCTTTCCTCCACATTGAATAAATTATTTAAAACATAGTTTATAATTTAATATTTATGTATATAACTGTGTTTATAAAATAATAAAATTGTTATAAACATTTTTTTATTTTGCTTTCAATTTTAATAATTATATATTAGAAAATATATAAATTGTTTCATTATAAAAATATGTTCCTCAAAAACTATATTCATTGTATAATATATTAACATATCGTTGAATTTAAATATTTTATTTTCTTCTAATGTGTGTTCATTTTAAGTAGCATTTTATTTTATAAATGTTTTCTTATGAAAAATTTAATTATAATTTTAAAATTTCAAATGATTCATGCAACTTTTTAAATTGTGAATATGAATCATCATCAAAAAAATTATAACAAAACACCTCATCTTACTCTTTTAAACCCTAGGATCTTCTTTTAAAAAACTCATAATTTTTTTATCCTTATTCTTCAAAATATAATTTTCAAGGTCTTATTTTGAATCTAATATGAGAAAAAAATGTGATGAATGATATAATGTACCAATATATTTTATTCTAAAGATAAAACTTGGGGTAATCATTCTGATGATCTTTTTAGAGAAAATACAGTCTCTTTTGTTAAGTATTGATTTGAATCATATTCATAACAAGATAATGGAGTTTTTTTTAACAAACGGTTTTATCATCTCAAATTATTAATGTTGAAATATATTTTGAAGAGAATATATTCCATTTTAATTCTTTAAATGAAGAAATAAAAAATCATTATACTGGTCTGAATTTATTTAATAAATCCTATGAGGAGCTGTAAATTGTTTTTTTCAATTATTTTAAGAAACATTAAAGGGGGTATAAAAATTTGTAGAAAATATAACTTTTTGATGGAGGACATACAGAATTTAAATTTGTGATGATAAGTCATATAGAATGGCTTTGAAAAGAAACTATTATAGTGATAGATCTTGATGAGTTAAAAGTGTTTTTATCAAAGAGTATTCATATTCATCCTGGAATCAATGATCTGAATATGTTCAAAGCTGAATAAAACATTTTATAGATGTTTTATATTATATAAGTAAAAAACATCAATGTTTTAAAAGATTATATTATCCATATAACCCTTCCAAAAATTTTAACATTTTTTAATCATTATAGTTTACTCAACGTCAATATTATTGTATATCATTTTATTTAAATATTTTGATCTATCTTCTGTAAGTTAAAATAAAAAAATTATTTTTTGATTAAATTTTTGTTTCATAAAAAGGGTGATAAATGTATGTGAAAATTTTGAGATGATTATTATAAATTTATAATATGTTATTGATAAATTTGAATGTTTTTGGGGGAATTTATTTAAAGGGGTATAAATCGATATCAAATTTGTATTCGTAAATGAAATAAATGTTCTTATCATTGACTTATATCAATATTTGGAAAATTTTCATATTTTAAAATTTATTTAATTTGAATACCAGTGTTATGGGTTTTGAGCTATTCAAAAATGGGGATATTGTTGAGAATGTGTTGATTCAACAAATTGATTAATTTATTTTTGGTTTTGATGATCCCAAAAACCCATATTTCTATTACTAATAAATTAAATTTAAGGATAAAATTATAAGGGTGATATTTGTTTGATTTTTTATTTTTATTCATTATGCATTCACAAATCATTAATCTAGAGTCGGATATTTGATTAAATATTTTATGTATATTTTGAATGTAATCTAGAAACACTAATCATATCCTATGTTTTTATGAATAACACATGATTTTTCAAACCAAAGTTTTGCATAAAATGTATGGATCATGAACCATATTCCATTCGGAATGTGTGGAAAATCAATCCTATAACTAGATGAAACCCTATATTTAGGGAACAAATGTATGGTTCATCAACCACATGTACGTAAAAAATCTGGGATTGTCAAAATAATTTTTATATATTTTTCTATATGGAGAAACACTATGTTTTAATGGGTCATTGGTGGAGTTTTAAATTTGAGATATTTTCCATGTTTTCAGCAACAGACTGACTAGAAATAAATATCTCTGTTAAGTTGTTTTACGAATGATTCAATGGTTCATACTCAATGTTATATATAATTCATATTTCTCATATGCAGTTTCACACTTTTTGAATGATTTCATGTCTACTATTTTGGAAATTTTATGTGGTAATTCTGGAGCTATTTTGACCTAGAGATTTTCAACTGACATAATAAATACTAAGATATTCATCGTCAAAATATTCAATAGTACATAAAAAATATTTGTGTTCTTATAAATAACAGTGTAATTTCCTTTAGAGCTAAAATTTTGATAAATTCATGTTTTGATCTATTTGATCCACTCACAGATTTTATTATCTCTAATTTTGAATCTTATTGTTAAATAATCTTCTACATAATTGAGAAGTCATTTTTTAGAGATACACTTTAGAGACATACATGTTTATTAATTTGTATGTTGTTTTCTCTATCATTTTTTTAAAAATTCTATAAATCACTGATTATTATTTTCTATTTTCTTGCATCATCAAATATCAAACACATCTATCATTTTATAATAAAAATGTAGGAAAACAAAATATTTTCATTCAAATCAATCTATATTTATTTATTAGTGTATCATTTGTCTAAAATCAGTCTTGGTGGTGTTTCATTTTCTTATACAATGGAAGGGATAATTTTATTCATTGTAAATGAAAAAAATAATAATGAAATTTATTTACTACAAAAGAATCCACTCCTTGTACGCAGTTATAGAATTCCACTCCATTATGAACTATAAGTTAGAATAATCAAAATCGTAGAGAGACCATTAGTGGAGTTGAATAGGGGATATTTATTACATAAATCAATATATAATGTTATGTTCATTTATTTATCAATTTCCCCTACTCACTAATCTTTAAAAGAGATGGAATGAATTTTTACAGATTTAGAGGGATGTTCTGAACCATTATAAGTTTTTATAGAACAAAATTTACCACCTCTTATTTCATAATTATAGATATTACGACCTAACAATATCATCCATTTCCTAATATATATCAACACCCAAATCACCTATTTCTTATTTAAATAAAAAGAGGCTTCATTAATCATAAAAACTCATCAAATACATCAATAAAAGAAGGGATCTACAATATCTCCCATAAAGGGATATTTAATAGTTACCTCATAAATGTTATAATATGAGTGAATATTAATTGATTATTAATAGGGGAACATTAATCCCAAGAATAACTTATATAAACATTAAAATATTTTATATCATTGTTTAATACATAAAAATTTATTCATGCTCTATTACCATAATGGTTTACTATCTTCGAACCTATATAAAAAATCAATATAAATATATATATATATATATATATGAATAATATAAAAAATACAAAAAAAACATTCTATATGTTAGTACCCTTGTAGAGATATCATAATAAAAACATCACATCAAAACCTAATGAAGGAAAACTAGGTGATAATATTTTCTTTGTAATAGTAAATATGGGAGTTAACAATCATTAGTGAGAATAAGAATATCACAATGCTTTGATAACACAATCAAGTGAATGTTCTCAACAAAAAAGATTCATATATAGAAAATCATAGATCTGAAACTACAAAATCTTTTCATATCATTAAGAGTGATTGACAAAATGACCAAATTAGAAATCCTTATTCGAGATACATTACATTTTCATGTACCATCATTAGTGAAGTAAATCATAATCACATGAACATAGTATTTCACAATCCTGGATACACATAATATTATGAAAATACCTATAATAAATCATACTCTAGAGTCAATATTTCAACATATTTATTCAAAATTATTTTCATTCATACCGTTGTTATCTCATTACATACTTATTTTACATTAACCAATGATTTTAAAGGGTTTCATGTAACCAACTAAAACTTAATTACAACCAAATATATGTGTGTCATTTGATCATATAGATATATATCAATTCATCATTCGGTAACCCTTGGAAATGATACATGTTTTATAATTATTTCACCACCACATTGTAATTATTCATCATGGGAATGAACAAGGATGGTATAATTAAATAGTATCCCTAGTAACGAATATGAAACATTAAACAATGTAAAATTATAAAATCCTGGACCTGACTGTCTTATAAATACAAGAATAAAGAAAATATTGAATTACATTCAATTTCCAAGACCATTTAGGAATCATAATTTAGAAAATTAAAAACAAATATTAGTTAAAAAATCAATTTTCATTGAATCTATTTTATATTTTGACACTATATAAGAAAATAACGTATACATAATGACACATTAGCATCACCCATAAATTCTCCACATGAGAAACTTTATATTCATTTTATACATTTCCTATATTAATAATATAGGAAAATAAAAACCAAATAAGGGGTAAGAACATATTATTTGAAAGGCTAAACATAACATGTAACACAATATGAGAATTTTTATATATTAAGGATACATATAAATTTTAACACCGAAATAATTTATAATAGAAAACTATATTCTATAGAACATTCAACATAGAACATGGAGCTTAAATGACCTTCAATATATATATATAATTGTTCTATATTATATTTTAAATTGGGAGGTATGAATAGTAGTAAAAACTTAATGTTAGATATTTGATTCTTTCGGAATATAAATTATTGATTAAATTTTAGTAAATAATAGATCATATTTTAGTAATGTAATTTTATTCATTGAAAATATGATTTATTCAAAAAAGATTTTGATTTTTTCATGAATAATAGTATAAATAATTTTTTGAACATTTAGAAATTTTAATTATATAAAATGAAATTAATTTTTTGGAATGGAATATCAAAATTTACATTAAGAGAGATTTTGGGACTTTTGAGAATATATTTATTATTTTGTAAATGTTTAAAAATATTGATTTTTGTAAAATTTGAATTTCATTTCAAGAGATTAAGAAATTTAAAATTACCATTATGTGATAAATATGATTTAATATAATATAAGTATTATTCATTTATATTTATTTATATTAATTTCTTTTTAATCAATTACATATTGGATTTTATTCTAATTTTTATTGGGATTAAAAATGGGATTTTATTGAAAACTATTTTGAGGTGGAAAATGTTTATCCTTTTTAATAAATTGAAAAAATACATAATCAGGATTAATTTAAATAATATATTTAGATTAAATAATATTATATTTTTATTTTTAATTAGAAATATTATTCTTATTAGTCATATATTTGTTAAAAATTAATCAATTCCCTGAAAGACACACTTCTTAAAAACATCACTTTTGTTATGCCTATGGGTTTAATTTTAAATTTAATTCATCCCCTTCAAAAATTTAATTAACTAAAATGGATTATATATTTTATATCAAAATCATTAAATTTATATAATATATTTTTCAGACTTTTTCAAAAAATTAATTTTAAATAAATTAAAAATAAATTTCAACTATTAAGAATACTTCACTTTTACTAGGGAATTAATGTAAAATTATATTGGTAATAATGAACTAAAAACATCGATAAAATAAATTTAATGACCAAATGTAGACTCTATAATGACCATGTATCGATAATTATTCATTTTTGACTCTTTCCCTTTTAAAAATTGGGGATACATGTTTTTATATTGAAATATTACTAGTGTGCCACACACCTAACATATAAAAGGTCACACCCCTCCTTTGTTTGATAACACATTCAAACCATTTTTCATGAGACACTACCAACCCAAATAACTTCATAAATTCTATCCCCTAATACAAAAATAATTTTATAGTTGGAAATATATTTTAGGAATATTATATGAATAATACATAAGAGGTAGTCTCATACGAGTTAAACCCTTTAACTACGTGTTTTTGTTTATTTTATTATTACACCTCCTTAAAATCATCTCAAAATATGAACTTATGATAAAACAGTATCTTAAATATACTAATATGTGTTTATATTAATGTAATTTTCTAGATGGATCTCCACTTCTTGAAAATGGGACATAGAATCTTTATTCATGTGTTTGACATACTACCGCCTCATGAGTCAATGTAATTTATTTTCCATCATCCCCTCTCAGAAAATATTTTGGAAGATAAATTTAAAAAATATATATGATATTTGAAACATCTATATATTTTTTTAGTAATTATATCATGTATTCCTTTTTAATTATCATTCAGCATGGGATATGATAACGTCATTCGAGTGTACCGTAGACTATCACATCACAAAGCGATGTGATTCATCTTTCACTAAAATTTTTTATGGATGTTATTAAGATTAATATTACTGAATATATGTTATATTAATTAAAAAATAATTTCATTCATGAAATATTTATATTTATAAAAATAGATTATGACATTTTCATTGTTACATTGATAAATGATAATGTCTCTCATGTATGTGTGGTCTACCACCTCCATGAAGTGATGTTATTATTTATTAATCAACAAATAAAAATAAAAATAAAAATAAATATATTTAAAAATTATATATATTATTTATAATATTATTATAATATTTAAAGATAAAATATTACATTACATGATATCATAATGATCATTGAAAAATTTAAAAGTTATTAATTCATATGTAAGACCAACCATCTCTAATATAATAATGTATTTAATTATTCATAGAAAAATTTCTTGAATGCATTTAAAATTTAATTTATTAAATTAATATGATATTTAATTAATGATTATTATTTTTGAGATGATGAAATGGTGATCACTTTAAACACTGTCAACATGTTAAAGTCATTTTGAAACAATGTATCGAACATACTCAAAACACCCAACATGAAGTTAAAAAAATACATATTAAATTTTCCTAAAAATGATATAAAAATATTATATAAGTATAATGTATGAAACCTTAGTAATTTTTTTAATAAATAAAAACTAATTTAATGTAATTATATAGTAGTAAAATTAAATACAATGATAGTCTGGACTCAAGGAAAGGGTTTTCCATTTTACGTTTACTTTTAAGAATCATATGCAATATTTGCCAATTATTTTTCATTGGCGTGTTTCTACTATCCATTCAAAATTTAATATCATAAATAATTAATACATCATTGTATATTCTATTTTAATTTTAATTTATATTTCTGTGTGGATTATCCTGAATGTTTCAAAGTGGAAATGAATATCTTAATAGAGATTCCATTCATTGGATTATAAAACATCTTCATTTACTCTATTATTATATTATTACATCTTAATTGATGTATAAAATATTTTACGGGGAAGGAAATTTTGTATTTTGGAGTGTATAAAAGCATTAATATTTAGGCATTTATGTAATGTTTTTATTTATTATTTAATTTACCTTATTTTATATTAGATATTAATATTATTAATATTTTATAAATAGGGATAATAAAAGGTTATTATTAAAAATTAGAAGTAATTATTTTTTTATATGGATTTTTTTAAAACTAGAAATAATTATTTTTAATTAGTTGTAATGTTTTAAATTAAAAAGTAAATAGTTTTAATTTTAAGAAGTTTGGTTTAATTGTTAGTGAATGAGTGTTATTAATAATAATTATATATATTTGATAAAAATAATTAATTAAAAAAACATTTTAATAATAAACAGATATTAGTAACCATGTATAATGATTTTGTTTCGTTTAAATAAATAGATGAAGTACGTGGATATGAATATTAAACCATTAAAATTTGTAAAAAATAGTAGTAATTAGTAAAAATTAACTATAAATGACTATAAAATTTTTATTTATTGTTGTCACAAAACATTTGTGGTAATTATATGACATTAGTTAAAATGAACATTAAATAACTATAATTAGTAATAATTAATGGTAATTATTAAAAATTAGAGACAAATTACTAAAATAATTTAATATTAGTTGTAATGAAGAAATACTTGTAAAAATAAGTGGTAATTAGTAAATGTTATCGATAAAAAAGTATGTATTAAAAATAAATAATAATGAGAAGTCATTAGTAAATATTATGAACAATTATTAGAAATGACTACTAAATAGTAAAAAATAGATATGATTAGTAAGAATTATAAAAAAGTAGCAGAAAAATAGTATTGTTAGAAAAAATTGATTTAAATTAATAAAAATTGACAGTAAAATAATCTAATAATTAAATATCAGTGATAATTATAAATAATTAACGTTAAATAACTTCAATTATTAAAAATTACTGGTTATAAGTCTAAATAAGAATAAAATACCGATAATTAGAAAAAAGTTGTGAAAATGTACACTAAAAACACTAATTAGAAAACAAATAATGTTAATTAGTAAAAACATTATGTAACTAGTAAAACTTATTGATACATCATGACATATATTAATAAATAGTTGTGATTTTGAAAAATTAGTAAAAATTAGTTCAAAATCACTATAATTATTTCAAAATTAGCCGTAATTCGTAATAATTCATTGTAATTAGTAATAATTTGTAGATATTAGTAATTATTGATAAAAAATAAATTTAATTAGTGGTACACTGCATAATTATTGCTAATTAGTGTACATAGTAATACTTAATAAATTTTAATAAAAATTACTGTACAATTTATAATGAAATAAGTTGTTAATTTATAGTTGATGAAAAAATGAAATATTTGTACATGGTTGGAAAATATTGGTGAAATGAAAAATATTGAAATGGTTGGAATAAATCGGAATCATCGCCTAGATATTTTATAATTTATAGTTTCATATTTTTATAATTGATTATAAATTTTATTAATTTATGATGAATTATAAAAAAAATGTGCATTAATTTATGGTTATTATTTTTAATTACTAACAATTAATATTTAATTATAGTATTATTTTATATAATTTCATTAAATATATTATAAATTAATAATAATGGTGTAATTAATTATTATTTTCAATATTCATGTTATTAGAAATTACCAGTTTATTCTTACAATTTCCAAATTTTTCTTTAGGTTACTAGAACTGGGGTAGCAAGAATGTGATATGTCAATGGATGGAGGAGGATGAGGAGGAGATTTTTCAATGAAAGGAGAAGAATCACAAGCAGATGATGGAGTACATGTGATAGTTATTATAAATTAAAAATAATTCTTTTAAATTAGGTGGAATGTTTTTAATTCAATGTGGATAGTTTTAAATTTCAATAATTTTTTAAATTCTCAGTATAGGGGTGTTACAGAATACAATTATTTGTAATTAATAATTAAATAATATTAATTAATAAGTGATAGTAATAATTTATAAATTATTGGAATATGTAATAATATGTTCAGTTATTTTTTAATAAATAATAGTAATCAGTATAAATAAATTTTAATATACAATAATTAGTAAACATTATCAATAATTTTTAAAAATAAATTTTAAATCACAAAAATCTTTACATCTTACTGTTATTAGTATAAATTTATAAAGGCTGTTAAAATTATATAACAATTATTTCAAATAATTAAAAAAATTAAAAAAAGTGGAGCAACAAGAAAAAATTAGTAAAACATAACCGTAAACCATTATAATTAGTAACAAATAGTATTAATTAGTAAGAATTAATGGAATATAAAAATAATTAAGTAAATATAAGTAGTAATTAGTAATAAATAAAAAAATATACTTCTAATTAGAGTTAATTATTAAAAATTATTTGTAATTAGTGTTAATTAGTAATACATAGTAATATTTAGTATAAATTACCAAAAAATATAAAATAAAATTGTTTTTCAATTTACAATGATGAGAATTGAGAAATTTGGACATTCTTGTAATAAAATTGTGCATTGAAAAATATAAGCACTAATATAATAAATTTGTTTCATCAGCTATAGATTGTAAAATTTATTATTTACATTTTTGATTAATTTATAATATATTTTAGTACTCTATATTAAACTATAATAAAATTTAGCGGTAATGTAGAGACCCGAAGCTTGACGTACATGGACATTACATTACTTTCTCAGAATACTGTGTACATTATAAAAACACACACACAAGGACCGTAATAGTTTTGTGTCTTTGGAAACTCAGAATATAATCTTTTAATCATGGAGAAAGATCTTCAACATCTCCCATAAAGATCTTCCTTTTTTACATAAATCCTTTCTTTATATCCTGGGGAAAAGAAAACATAAAAGGGTGAGCTCAAATTCTCAGTAAGGGTAAACAAAAGAAATATCAATCACATCATATTCATAAGAACATAACTTTTGAAATCTTAACCTCCAAAAGAGATCATAATTTCATGACATGGGATAAATCATAATAGTGAAATGTAATCCCAATACTCATAACATTAAACATGAAACTCTGCGGAATGCACACATAATCCTAGAGAATTATTTCTTATTAGTCAAGACTCATTTCCAAGACTATCTTTGTGGACAAAGTCCATTTCTGAACCGAGTTCACTCCTCGTTTCAGTCCTGTTTCACTGAACCGGTATAACCTACCGTTCCAGCCATGTCTATCTCATGAGATATAAAATCCTTACCCAATGAATTGGAGGGAGATATAGGTCCCACCCATCTCATAGTGAAATAATTCTTATGTGTGCCACAAAATCATAAATCATACATTATTGCATAACCCATGTAATAATAATGGGAATCTTAAACATCGTGACATCATCAAACAATTCATATAAGATAAAGGAATTCATAAAAATAATTACATCACAATATAATCAAATCAATGTAATAATAGGGATATAAACAGAACCCTATATTATCTTAGATGGAAAATAATTTTGATAAAACACTTGAACTCCATTATTGAGGAAAATATCCTTTCAAATTCAAAAAACATTTTCCTTTTTTAACATGTCATAAAATTTTAAACTAAAGAAGTTGATTAAAAATAAACTTGAATACATGTAAAGGAAGATTCTTGGAAATAATGTTTTAAAAATCCATTCATGTCATATAAGTTAAAAAAACATTCTTCGTACGTTTGTCTCTTAAGTCAAAAAGTACCTCGTACGAAAAACGACAAAATATTCCATTCATATCCTTTACCAAAAACTCACCGAAGGGTAAAATTGGATTTAAACAATTGTAGGTGGATGGAAATAATATTAAATATTGAGGAAACATGGATTTGGATAATAAAATACACCCTAGTAAATACTAAAGTATAATCAATCTCGGATAAAAATGAGATTGTGATATTTCCCTTACCTTAGGTCTGATTTGCTTCGTAACTGTCCGAACCTCATTTATAATGATTTAAATAATGTCATTGACTTATTCCAGAATCATAAACATTGTTATTATATCATATATGGTTCACTTATGACTTTGTTTTACCCGTTCTTTTGTAAATTCCATGTTAAAAAGCGTTTTGGGTAAAATCGTTTCATTTGTCGTCCGTGTTTTGAGTTGTAATTATTCATATGATTACTTAGATAATTATTACATCATTCCAGAATATAAAACATGATTTATATATAATATATATTCAGAATATACATATATATAATAGATCAATAAATGGAATGAAATACACCATTCATGGAGACGGTAGGCCATACGTACGCATGAACATTGTTTTCGTTTCCTTATTGAGTTGAATGGAAATAAGTAGATGACATACATATATATACAATAAATCCAGTATCATTATTATTTTATATATTTCATGATTACTTATTATATATACTTTATAATCATTCATGAATGGTTAATGTGGAGAATGAATCTCATCGCGTCGTGGAGACGGTAGTCCGTACGTACGCACGGGCGATGATATCGTTCTCATGGTCATGGAATTGTATTGGAGTGTATGAATACTATTTCAGAATCAATATCACTTTACAATAATCATATATAGTTATTATGTACACCATTATACCCATCCATGTAAGGTGGTGGTGGAAAATAGTTTACACCACATCGTGGAGACGGTATTCCGTACGTACGCACGCGCGGTGATTTCTTTTTTCGTAGGAAGGATAGATGGTGAAATGGGGTAGTTTCATACATATAATAACATATCAATATATTAGTGATACTTATGTTATTACTTCATAACGAAACAACTAAAGAAGAAGTAGTGGAAGAAGAAATAAAGATGAAAGAATCGGTAACGGAAATTACCTCTTCTTTGAAGCGCCTCTTTGAGACCTCCTCTTAGGGCACTAAAATTGGTCTTTGAGGAAGACCAGAACCTCTAGGATGTTTCTAGGGAATTGGAGAAGAGAATTTGGCAGAGTTTGGCCGATCTTGAAGGCTCAAAGTGCTGTGAGGAAGAGAGGGAGGGGTGCCCTTTTATAAGGGAGGAGAGGGGAACCTTTGGAATAACTAAAAATATTATTTTATTATAAAGCCAAATTAGGTTTTAAATAGCTCCAAATTGATTTATTTTGAAGATAAGGTGGGTATGGGTCGAAATACTCTCATAAAATATAATTTAGACAAGTTTAGGTTCCTATTTTAACCTTATCATTTATATTTAACTTCAAGTTAGATAATTTTACTTTTACCGTGTCTTCTTGTTTTCTTACACTATAAGGTTAATAAACTTTCTATATCAAGCCAGACGAACCCCAAGTTGTTTATTGTTAATATATATAACCTTATCTAAGTCATTTTGCAGAACATCAGTTTTTTAGGAATAAAATAACAATTAATTAGATAATATTTGTTTTAAAAACTATTTTAAGTCAATTTTTACACTATTTAGTAATTGATTTTTCTGAAACTCATAACAGATTGATTAGTTAGACAAAAGTTAATTAAATACATAAAAACATGTCATATTAACATATAAAATTATTTTAATTAACAAAAAGTCTTAAATTTCATTTATTTGGGAATTTATAACATCAATTATGTAAATATTTCATTAATAAGACAATTACTGCATCATCTTTGTGTCATAATAAATGATAATTATTTAATCCCTAAAATTTCTAAATAAATTCCTATGATGTATATAATTGTATTATATTTCTGTATACTATTCATGTTCGAAGTTTCATTATTTTTATCACTAAATTAAAATTATTATACTTATAAGATTTTAGAAAGTGACATGTTGTCACATTCTTTGGTTTTTATAATAATTAAATTATTTTCATGGACAAAAGTCCATTAAATGAATCTAATCCGACCCTTAGGTAATATGGGTCTACTTTTATTCATCCAATAGGATTTTTACATGTTCTAGGGTAATTTTATAATATTATATTTACCCATAATTACCCGATTTACCTTTAATTATGGTAAATAAAATTTACCGTAGTTACTATTCATAATTCCCAAAAATAAAAAGTAGCTTATTAACATAATTTGGATCCACTGATTCCAAATGTGGAATCTATTTTTCGAAATACAATACAGAAAAGTTTCATAAATTAAATTAAAATTAATCCCATTGTCGAAATAAAACGGTTTTTTCTTTAAAACATTGCAAAAGATTGAATAGATTGATCCTAAGAATTCAAGGTAGAATCAAAGATAATGACATAAATTATATTCAATGGTAGAAATATAATCTATTTATACTTAAAAACCATTCAATATTATAATTTAACCATATAAATTATTGCGATGAAAATTGTTGTTTTTAATTAAAATATAGCGTGTTTTTACTATTCATCAAAATATGAAAGTTACGAGAATAATATGAAAAATTTATCCAAAGTAAATTTTTATTTCATGATTCCAAAGAAAAATTTTATTTTGTCGAATTGAACTTATAAAAATTTCAAAAACTAGATTTAAGGTGGATGCGCCATCAAAACGCGGCAAAACAACATTTTTTGAAAAATACTTATTTTACCCGAAAAATTTATTTTGTTCATCGACCATGTTTTAGAAAATGTGCAAGACGAATAATAATGTTATAAGATTCAAAATTTAGTTAATACTATTCATAACGGCTAGTTCATAATAATATTATAATAATATATCATTGTTTAGTAAAACCCGGTATTGCGTACAACACAAGCTATCGAGGAAGGTCGTGATTGTGTGTAATGCAAGCCAAGTCAGGGTTGCGTGCTGTGCAAGAATCCTTCGTTGTTTCGTATAACATAATCCAACCATATTTCATTTATACATTGAATATATATATATATATATACTCAATGTTGCGTAAAATAACTATTATCAAAATTGTGTGTAACACGATCCAAGAATAGTGTTGCGTATACTACAAGCTAATACGATGTTGCGTATAGTGCAAGGTAATCTTGGTGTATCATAAAACACAAGAAATTACTGAAATTAAAAGAATATTTTTTATAAAATCTCAGGGTGTTACATTCTACCCCCCTTAAAATGCATTTCGCCCTCAAAATTCGTCGGGGTTATAAATGGTTTACTATTCAAAAGTTTCTTTAATAGAAACCCACATCGTAAAAAGGAATACCAAAACCAATCTTGAAAAACAGAAGTAAGAAACGTAATGGTTATCCAAATAAACTAATCACTGGGTTTCACCATAGGTGAAAATATGGATATGGAAGAGAAATCCAACCATCATGTTCTGATGGAGAGTGGTAGAGAACATGGCTATGGAAAATTCAGCAATCACAAAGCCATAAATTTTTTGACGATCTAAGGTACCATCTGATTCGTCAGATATAAGAGAACTATGACTATATTTTTGGTTTTCATGATCATTTCCCTAAAGTTGATGAAATTGGAATTTGAAGAAATACTTTCGTGATTTTGGTATAGTCTCACCGTTTGTCGTTCTTTGGACAATTTCTACTTCATCTCTTAAAGAAATGAAGTTTAATTTTTCATTCGTGATGTGTTAGCAGATCATGTGATAGAATGATGGGTCATTCCATCTGTCTCAAACAAAAGGTTAGAAAAGTTATCAAAAAATACATAAGTCCATATATAGTGAGATTAATCATATATGGTTCCTAAAATGGACTTATAATTCATATATCATACTTCTTAATATAATATAACTAGTTTCTACTAAACAGGGACTTCATGTAGGCCATTGGTAGGCGATAAAGGCTAGTCGCACTTCGTTTGTGGGTTCGATTCCCACAGCCTTGTCCAACGCGATGGGATGTCGCTCGTCCTGCAGGTTGTCCGTTTTCTAAAGCTATATTACTATAACATCCCATCAACAATATCAATAAAGTTTTATCCTTAAACAATACTAACTTATGTCCAACATAATCCATTCCAATATTTAGGATTATCTAAAATACTTCGGTCCAAGCTCATAGAATAAAGAAAATGATCACGTGAATGCCATCATTTATCCCCCAGATATATCTTGTTGGTCAAATTACAAACATGTGAATACCTTAATCATGTATTCTCTTGAAGAATGAATATCCATTGGACCTTAGTGAAAACATGAATGCAGTTAAAAATTAACACTTTCCACATACAAAAATCCTCAAAATTATATATCCTCAAACCATGATATCACTTATTCCTTATATCAATCATGAGCTCATGAATACTATCAAACATATTATATTCTCTTTATCCCATCATTATGTGCATATCATCTGCTTTCCAAAAATATTTCAATCACTTTTCGTGGTTACCGATGCCATAAAATTATTGAAAACCACAATAGACCAAAACATAAATATTCCAATATTCCACGATACTATATACAACATTACTCTGGAATCCCATTACATAAACACTTAATCATTCCACCACATCGTTGTCATATTCAACATCGCCAATGGTGATCGCATGTGACTTCCCTTTTTTCCTTTTCCTTATGTGGTTTCTCATGTCGATCATCACTAACCCTTGGATTAGGGCATTTATTAGCATAATGCCCCATTTCCTTGAACTTGAAGCATTGAAGTATAGTAGGTTCATTCTGTGTATCACTTCCTTTGTTTGCATCATTAGGCATCTACTTCCCATCATTGTGGCATTCAAATGCTTGATGACCTTCCTTTCCACATTTGAAACATTTACTTGTCCCTTTAAGAAAATCTCCACCATGCTTCTTTCCACACTTTGAGCATAAGGAAACATTCATCTTCTTTTCACCGTTATTCTAATATTTCTCCTTGAACTCCATCTTTCATTTCTTTTCAAAACTATGAGATGGATAAGTAACACCAACTTCCATTTCTACCTTGATAGAACAACGCACAATTTCTTCATATCTACTGAAGTCTCTTATAGTTAATTCCCTTCGAATATTTGGTTTTAAGCCACTGAAGAATCGATCAACTTTACTTTCAGGTTGGATGATAAATCCATATGCATACCATGCAAGCCTTGTAAAATTCGCATCGTATATTCCAACAGATTCTTCATCCTTTTTCTTTAGTTCAAGAAACTCCTTCTCCATCTTTGTTCCAAGAATACTAGGGAAGTACTTATTGAAAAATAAGTTCTTGAACTCGCCCCATTCCATGGACTCAATTTCATGTATTTGCCTCGTATTCTTGATAAGATTCCACCATTGATCAGCTTCACCATCCAAAAGATATACTGCTAAGATGACTTTATCATGTTCATAACATTGAAGAACTGAAAATATCTTTTCAGTGGTACTGATCCATTGTTCAGCAACAAGTGGATCAGAATACCCACTAATAGAAGGTAGACGTTGCCTCAGGAAGGACTCAATTGAATGTTGTTCCCTTCTCTGCTAATTTGGAAGTCCAGAATGATTCTAGCTTGTGTAAGTATAACAATATGATTTTTCACTCCATCTCCCATAACATTTGTTTGTTCAGGAGGACAATCATTGCATTGTACATTACATTGATCAACACAGTTCCTTCGGGTTCCATCCATCGTCTAAAACCCAAAAAGAATAGTGTGAGAGGCAAAAATCATTCTAGGGAAAACAACATAATAAAGGGGGAGTATCCTCAATATCTATCATCTTAGGTTAAATTCTATGATCGTTACCGTAGTTCTAGGATTGTATCCTATACGTATACTTATCCTTAGGGACATACCTAGACATACCTTAGAAATATCTCTAGGGATCTCACTAACGTTTTCGCATCCTAGTTTCCAAAGGTTGACTAAAAATTTCCTTTGATACCAACTGTAGATACCCGAAGCTTGACGTACATGGACATTACATTACTTTTGTGGAATACTTAGTACATTACAAAAACACACACACAAGGACCGTAATAGTTTAGTGTCTTTGGAAACTCAGAATACAATCTTCTAATCATGGTGAAAGATCTTCAGCATCTCCCATAAAGATCTTCCTTTTTTTAACCTAAATCCTTTCTTTATATACTGGGGAAAAGAAAAAAAAAAGGGTGAGCTCAAATGCTCAGTATGGGTAAACAAAAGAAATATCAATCACATCATATTCATAAGAACATAACTTTTGGAACTCATAACCTGCAAAAGAGATCATAATTTCATAACATGGGATAAATCATATTAGTGAAATGTAATCCCAATAAGAATAACTTAAAACATGAAACTCTGTGGAATACACACATAATCATAGAGAATCATTTCTTATTAGTCAAGACACATTTCCAAGACTATCTTAGTGGACAAAGTCCATTTATAAACCGAGTTCACTGCTAGTTTCAGTCCTGTTTCACTGAACTGGTATAACCTACCGTTCCAGCCATGTCTATCTCATTAGATATAAAATCTTTACCCAATTCATTGGGGGAGATATCTGTCCCACCCATATCATGGTGAAATGATTCTTATGTGTGCCACAAAATCATAAATCATACATCATTGCATAACCCATGTAATAAAAATGGGAATCTTAAACATCGTGACATCATCAAAAAATTCATATAAGATAAAGGAATTCATAAAAATAATTCCATCACAACATAATCAAAACAATGTAATAATAGGGATATTAACAGAGCCCTATATTATCTTAGATGAAAAATAATTTTGATAAAACACTTGAACTCCATTCTTGAGGAAAATATCCTGTCAAATTCAAAAAAAAAATTCCTTTTTAACATGTCATACAATTTTAAACTAAAGAAGTTGATTAAAAATAAACTTGAAAACTTGTAAAGGATGCTTCTTGGAAATAATTTTTTAAAAATCCATTCATGCCGTATAAGTTAAAAAAACATTCTTCGCACTTTTGTCGGAAAAGTCAAAAAGTACCTCGTACGAAAAATGACAAAAGATTACTTTCATATCCTTTACTAAAAATTCACCGAAGGGTAAATTTGGATTTAAAAAATTGTAGGTGGATGGAAATAATATTACATATTGAGGAAACATGCTTTTGGACGATAAAATACACCCCAGTAAATACTAAATTATAAACAATCTCGGATAAAAATGAGATTGTGATATTTCTCTTACCTTAGGTCCGATTTGCTTCGTAAGTGTCCGAAACTACTGTATAATGATTTAAATAATGTTAATGACTTATTCTAGAATCATACTAATTCTTATGATATCATATATGGTTCACTTATGACTTTGTTTTTCCCGTTCATTTTAAATTCCATGTTAAACAGCGTTTTGGGTAAAATTGTTTCATTTGTCGTCCCTGTTTTGACTTGTAATTATTCCTATGATTACTTAGATCATGATTAAATCATTACAGAATATAAAAAATGATTTATATATAATATATATTCAGAATATACATATTTATAATAGATCAATAAATGTAAAGAAATACATCGTTCATGGAGACGGTAGGCCATACGTACACATGAACGCTGTTTTCGTTTCCTTATTGAGTTGAATAGAAATAAGTAGATGACATACATATATATACACATAAATACAGTATCATTATTATGTCATATAATTCTTGATTACTTATTATATATACTTTATAATCATTCATGAATGGCTAATGTGGAGAATGAATCTCATCGCGTCGTGGAGACGGTAGTCCGTACGTACGCACGAGGGATGATATCGTTTTCATGATCGTGGAATTGTATTGGAGCATATGTATACTATTTCAGAATCAATATCACTTTACAATAATCATATATAGTTATTATGTACACCATTATACCCATCCAAGTAAGGTGGTGGTGGAAAATAGATTACACCACGGCGTGGAGACGGTATTCCATACGTACGCATGCGCGATTATTTCTTTTTTCGTATGATGGATAGATAGTGAAATAGGTTTGTTTAATAATTATAATAACATATAAGTATATGATTTATACTGATGTTATTACTTCATAATGAAACAACTAAAGAAGAAGAAGTGGAATAAGAAATAAAGATGAAAGAATCGATAACGGAAATTACCTCTTCTTTGAAGCGCCTCTTTGAGACATCCTCTTAAGGAACTAAAATTGGTCTTTGAGGAAGAAAAAAACATCTAGTATGTTTCTAGGGAAGTGGAGAAGAGAATTTTGAAGAGGTTGGCCGATCTTGAAGGCTCATAGTGTTGTGAGGAAGAGAGGGAGGGGGTGCCCTTTTATAAGGGAGGAGAGGGGCAGCTTTGGAATAACTAAAAATATTATTATATTATAAACCCAAATTCGGTTTTAAATTTCTCCAAATTGATTTATATCGAAGATAAGGTGGGGATGGGTCTAAATCCTATCATCAAATAGAATTTAGACAAGTTTAGGTTCCTATATTAACCTTATCATTTATATTTAACTTTAAGTTAGATAATTTTACTTTTACCGTGTCTTCTTGTTTTCTTACACTATAAGGTTAATAAACTTACTATATCAAGACAAACGAACCCCAAGTTGTTTATTATTAATATATATAACCTTATCTAAGTAGTTTTTCTGAACCTTAGATTTTTAAGAATAAAATATCAATTAATAATATAATATTTTTTTAAAAAAATATTTTATGCCAATTTTGACACTATTTAGTAATTGATTTTTGTAAAACTCATAACAGATTTATTAGTTAGAAAAAGTTAACTAAATCAATAATAACATGTCACATTAACATATATTATTAGTGTAATTCATAAAAAGTCTTAAATTACATTTATTTGGGTATTTATAACATCAATTTTGTCAATATTTAATTTATAAGACAATTACTGCATCATCATTGTGTCATAATAAATGATAATTATTTAATCCCTAAAAATTATAAATAAATTCATATGATGTAGATAATTGTATTTTTATTTTTTGGACTATTCATGTTCGAAGTTTCAATAAGTTTATCACTAAATTAAAATTATTATACTTATAATATTTAACAAAGTGACATGTTGTCACATTCTTTGGTTTTAATAATAATTAAATTATTTTCATGGAAATAAGTCCATTAAATGAATCTAATACGATTCTTAGGTGATATGGGTCGACCTTTAGTCATACAATAGGATTTTAACATGTTCTAGGGTAATTTTATAATATTATATTTACCCTTAATTACCCGATTTACCTTTAATTATGGTAAATAAAATTTACGGTACTTACTATTCATAATTCCCAAAAATAAAAAGTAGCTTATTACCATAATTTGGATCCACTGATTCAAAATATGAAATCCATTTTTCCATATTCAATACACAAAAGTTGCAGAAATTAAATTAAAATTAATCCTGTTGTCGAAAGAAAATGGGTTTTTCTTTAAAACATTGCAAAAGATTGAATTAATTTATCCTACGAATTCAAGGTAGAATCAATGCTAATGACATAAATTATATTAAATGGTAAAAATATATTCTATTTATACTTAAAAACCATTCAATATTATAATTTAACCATATAAATTATTGCGATGAAAAAAGTTGTTTTTAATTAAAATATAGCATGTTTTTACTAATAATCAAAATATGAAAGTTACCAGAATAATATGAAAAATTTATCCAAAGTAATTTTTTATTTCATGATTCCAAAGAAGAATTTTATTTTGTCAAATTGAACTTATAAAAATTTTAAAAACTAGATTTAATGTGGGTGCGCCATCAAAAGGCGGCAAAACTGCATTTTTTGAAAAATACTTATTTTACCCGAAAATTTTATTTTGTTCTTATACCATGTTTTAGAAAATGTGCAAGATGAATAATAATGTTATATGATTCAAAATTTAGTTAATACTATTCATAATGGCCAGTTAATAATAATATTATAATAATATATCGTTGTTTAGTAAAACCCGGTATTGCGTACAACACACGCTATCGAGGAAGGTCGCGATTGCGTGTAAAGCAAGCCAAGTTAGGGTTGTGTGCTGTGCAAGAATCCTTCATTGTTTCGTATAACATAATCCAACCATATTTCATTTATACATTGAATATATATATATATACTCAATGTTGCTTAGAATAACTATTATCAAAATTGTGTGTAACACGATCCAAGAATAGTGTTGTGTATACTGCAAACTAATACGGTGTTGCGTATAGCGCAAGGTAATCTTGGTGTAGCATACAACACAAGACATTAATGAAATTAAAAGAATATTTTTCATAAAATCTCGGGGTGTTACATGTAATAAGTGGTAATTATTTATAATTACATCTAATTATAGTATATTTTTGTATATTTCAATATAATGTAATAAAATATATTGTAAATTACAAATAAGTTCTATATAATATAGTTTTTGATCATTAGGTTTTTAGAAATGACCAATTTGTGCCACCCCTATCAAAATAGGTAATTAGGTTTCCAAAACTCAGGCATTCATTGTGTAACACATCGATGGATGTAACATCAACTATTAGAGAAACAATTAATGGTAAATCACTATAATAAGTGAAAAAATCTATTAATTGGGAAAAATAAACAGTAAATCACTATAATTATTAAAAAATAGTTTTAATTAAGAAAAAACTTTAATAATTAGAAGTAATTAGTAAGGATTAGTAAATATAAAAAGTAAATAAATATAATAAGTAATTTATTTACTATAAAATGTTAAATTTTGGGGTAATTAGTAAACATAGTGATAAATCACTCTAAATATTTAAAATAATCAATAATATTGTGTATACTAGTGAAATTATTGTTAAATTGTCTTTTATTAGTTAAAATTAATGGTAAATGCCTATAATTATAAAAACTTATTAGAAATTAAAAAATTTAATAAAAAAAATTAATGTAATTAGTAATGAAAATAAAAAATGTACATTAAATAACATTAATTAGTAAAAAATAATAGTAATTATTAAAAATTAGCGATTCATAGTAAAAATAGGTTATAAATATATAAAATTGAAAATATTTAAATGTAAATAACAATTTTTAATTTTTTCACCTTTTTATCAACTTTTTCTTATATCTAATTATTCTTTAAAAAATATTTGTTTTATATTTTTTATATAAATATGAAACAAGAATGATGAAAATAATTTTTATTACATTATCATGATTGGATAAATCCTCACAAGAATCTAGTTGTTTCTGGTAGAAATCATTTATATATTGCTTCTGTGGATGGTTTTTTATCATTTACATCATCAAAACACAAAATTGATTCAGTAGGGGTAATCATGATTCCTTGTAACAAATGTGATCTGGTGAGGTTTGATAAATATTTCAACATTGGGGGTTATCTATTTCATTTTTTAAATAAATTATATTTCGTAGTATCATCATGGTAAATGTAGTTCTGAAGAATATTATATTAATTTGGTTCTTGAACCATCATGGTAACGAAATTTACTAATTACGGGGATAGTCCATATTTTAAACAAATTGAATCATTGGATGATATTGATTTAACTCTTTTTTTTTGTAACCATCTCAGTTTTATGAGTTTTTATATTCTTTTGAGGATTACTTGTAACATAGTTAAAATATAAGAAAATTTTAAGTGATTAAAAAAATTATGTGTATTGAATCAATTAAAATAATTTCAAATTTCATTTTTGATAATACATTCTCTTCCCTTAAAAGAGTTTTACTTAAATGAAATGTTTTTCTAAAAAATTTATATGAGAGCAAGAAGTTGGTTCATAATTTGGTTCATGATTATGATAATATATATGCATGTTCAAATTATTTCATCATATATTACGGTGAAAATTAGTCAATGGTTTGTTGTCCAACATGTGGATAATCACGGAAAAAATGAGGTTCAAATGGGGATATTTGGATTGATTATTTCAAAAAAGTTGAGTAATTTCTTTATTACACCTAGATTTATGTCTTCATATATGTCTTAGAACACAATGTCATTGATCATCTATCACAAAAATAATATTTCAATGGGTTATGTCTTAAATGATTATTATGATGTTTATTGAATGAAATATTTTTATCATGTACATTATCATTTTTCTCTAAAATCTATAAATGTGCAATTAGTTCTTTCTATAGATGGTTTCAATCCATCTGGTCCTTATAGTAGTGAACATTCTTTTCAGAACATCATTATCACTATGTGCTATTTACCTCATTGTATGTTGATGAATTATCAAAATATCTTTTTTTACCTTATAAAATAAAAGACCCAAAAAAATAATATCAATTTTTATTTATAGCCATTGATTGATGGGTTAAATTTATTATTGTGGAATGGTGTTCTTACAAATCATTCTATTTTGAAACCAAATTTCCTAATGAATGCTTCATTACTGTGAAACTTTAGTAATTTCCCAGCATATTGAATGTTATAGGAATAATGTACACAAGTTATTAAATCATGTTCCCATTTTTTGAGTAATAACAAAGCATTTATTCTCAGAAATGGAATAAATCCTTATTTTTTAATAGCCATAGAAAATTTCTTCCTACTGATGATCCTTATTGGAGGATCAAATATCATTCTAGAAAAGGAACAATATTACCATATGGACCTCCAAAACTGATCTCGAGTATTGAGGTAAAATATATTACGAATTAATTTCCACTAATTACCATTAAATCAATTATAAACCTACCAAAAATTATAGGGTTGAAAAAGAAGATAATAGGATAAACGAATAATGTTTCACAATCTTCTATATTTTTCTGTTTTTAGTGAATCAAATGTCGGATGACATGAATACTAGGATGAAATATTTTGATAATATATTTTATAAAGACATTGAAACACATGGTAAGACCAAATATAACCTAATTTCATGTTTTTATCATTCCTAAATATAAAATTTAAATGAATTTAAACTATTTAAAAATTATTGGTAATAAAAGATTATGAAACATAAATTCGAGTAAATTTTTTTCAAATATTTTTTTAATATTTTCAGTATATTTTATATTTTAGACTTTGAAATGAGTAGGATTCCAATTTGGCTATAGGTTCTAGAAATGGTATTATTACATGGTTAAAAAGTAATGACTATTATATTATAATGAATGAATTCTTAATATTGGATTTGTAAGACTATTTTATTGTATGATTTGGGAAACGCTAATAGATATATCATATTTGGTTGAGAAATTTGTACAAACACAATCTTCTATAATGCACTAAATAGTTGTAAGATGATTTAATTTTAATTAATTATAAATTGGAAGAAAATTTACACTTCACTTATTTGATTCAATGGAACAATTGAAATTATATTTTCTACGTGATTAAAAACGTAGAGGGATGGTATAGTTCTGATGGATGTAACCCTATGATAGATACATATAAAAATTGAATAAAAGTGTACAAAACCAATCCTCTATTGAAGGATCAATTAGACAATATTATTGGATGGAGGAATTTTCTATACTTTTATCTCATTATTTTCTATCTAAATAACCCTAAAAACATAAACATATAGGCTGTAAATAGGGAAATGATAATGATGAAATGAAAAATAAATTATTATTTTTTAATCATCTCAAGAATGTATTTGGTTGTGTTTATAAATGATTCATCTATGTTTATGAACATCTCATGAATTACAATGGGAAAATAATTTTTCGTTTAGGTTTTAGAAACTAGCAAAGAATTTTTTTTTATGGTTTAACATATAAATTAAATTTTTCACTTGTTATATTGATAATTATTTTTAATATTTATATGTATTTCAACATGATGATAGAAATGATTATCTATTTTTTTTATATAACCCGCCATCCATAATGTTTAAATCTTATAATTTATATGTTTTGAATTGTTTTCAATATCATACATGGGAATATGGGGAATCAAAAAATAATGAATGGTTGTGTTTTCAGGAAAGGATCTCACCAATGTGAATGTGATGCTGATTTTTATGTCTTCCTAGAAGTTATAATTGAATTGTACTATCTAAAAAAGAATTATGTAAACATGTCAAAATGTAATTGGTTGGAGGCTGATAGAAGATTTTGTGTTTGTCCACTCTATGGAATCATTGATTTTAATTATTAAATCCTTCTTGTTGTAAATGAAAATTTATAATTGTCTTATTAGAATATAAAATTTATTTTGAGAATCATTTTTCATAATTTAGAGAGTAAAGTGATTGTTGGAGAAAAATAATAATTAATTCTCAGGAATATGTTTATCCATAGTGAATGTGGTTCTGTTGATGTTTATGGAATTGAAATTTTTCTAGAGAAAACAAAAAATACATATTTTCCACCAAGAGGCCTGAATATCTATAATGAGAACCCATAAGTATGGGTCAATGGTGGTGATGATGTCATTGGTGTAAAAATTGAATTTTAAATATCATGAGAAGATGATGCTGAAATTCATATGGATATTTATTAAATGGAGTATTTATATCATGATATTAATAACCTCATATATGAAGATGAGGATGGATAAGAATACTGAAATAATAAAAAATTTGTTATAATCATATATAATTTAAATCTATATACAATAATTATTTACAATTATTTTTTGACAACATTCACATCATGTTTCAAATGGCTGGCGACCATTTTTATAATATATTTCATGAGTTGGAGGAGGCTACAGTTCCTAGTGAGGAGCCTAAGGATACATAATCTGAATAAAAGACTAATAGATGTTTAGCGATGATTTATAGAGGTCTTGGTTTTTGATATTAATGAGTGTTGGTCATATCTCAATGTCATGTCCATGCGTTGAGTTCAATAAACACTTTTAGAGGTATGTTCTACTGTTTATTTTTGTTAGTTTTCATAAATTTCCATTAATTTATTTTTTTACCTATTATTTTATTATTAGTTATAATTTTTCATTCCTTTTAACATATATACATTTGACACTGGAGTGATATTTGTATATATTTTTTTTTCAACATGGGTGACATAGGATCAAATTCCCATTGATGTTCACCACCACATGTGTGATCATTAGATGGAATGTAAATTATTAATAGTTATATTGAAATTTGTTCAATTAATAACAAGGTATTATCATTTACTTTTAGGTGTTATGTTATCTCATCGATGATATCACATGATACTTTATTTGGGAGGCATGAGCGATATATATGCACGAGTTTTTCCATCGAATTTAGAATAATTTGAGGAGGACAAGATTGTAAAAAGTGAGAGGCACAGATTTTGATCAGTCTTGTTATAACCACAGACATGATAAAATATCATCTTAGGTTTTGGATGGATTATGTTCAAAATTGATAAGTGGTATTTTTTTGAGTAGGGAATTCTTAGTTTGACAGAACCAAGGGAGTTATGAGGCAATGCATGGAACTGGTAGTCGTATATTTTGGATGTATAAAAAAATATTGTGAGTAGAATTTTTTAATAATTTATATAACCTTAAATTTGAACAATTTTTTACAGTCATATTTTAAGTAGAACATACAAATTTTAATATTTTTTGAAACTTATAATCGGATTTATAATGACCATGCTGCTACAGAGATTACTGGTAATCATCAGTTTCATATTATGGCCAGAATAATTTTATTGTGTATTTAAATTAACTAAAAATAATATTGTAACTATTTAAAATATATAATTAAATTATATGAGTAATATTATTCAATTATTTATAAGATACATGATGAGAGTAAAGGATTAACCATTGATCCGAGCACAAGTGCAGTAGGATTAGATGATGCAGCATTGATTCAGGCGACTCAATATTCTTTCTAAAATGGAAATGTTCTTGGTATCATCTCTCAATTAACAATTATGTGTTACTATTATACTATTGTAATGTCATCATCCATCATTGTGGGAGATCATAGAGAGTATTCATCATTTTCTTCACAATATGAATAGATGCTATGAGCATGGGTTGAGTTTCAAAAGACTATGTGTGGGGAGTAGAATCACATTGTTGAAAGTAGTAGCCGATGGAGGAGGAGACATGTAGATGGTAGGAGTAGCAACACAAGAGGATGATGTAGTATATGAGATATTTGACTTAGGTTTTAGTGATAGAGTTCCCTCCACCACCACCACCCTATGAACCCCACATCAATATAAATATTTATTTTTCAAATTTATTTTGATTAAAATATGAATATTCATATTTTTTTATATTTTTATTAAATAAAATATTTAATGTTCTATACTCTTAATTTGTAGTATTGTTGAAAATATTATTTATTTTTATTAATTTATTATTACTTATTATTTTTTTTCATTATGATTTTTTTATTTTATTTCACATTTGTGAGACCAAAAGATTCTCCATTAAAAATTAATTAAATGGAATTGGAGAATCTTCTCATCACTAAAGGCACTTTGTCAAAAATAATTATTTGTGATGGGAGTATATTACTATATTAAATAGTTTTAGTATATAAGTAAAGATTATATGCAATGGGACATCACACAAAAAATTATGAAAATTTTGTCTACAATGGGCTATTTGCGACGTGATATCCTTAAAAATTAGTTTTTGTGATAGGATTGCCTCACAAATGGCCCATCACAAAGGATACATTTTTGAGTTGTGTGATGGTGTTTTCCTTCATTATATATTTATGTATGTTTCGTACTTAAAATTATATTGATCACTCAACTTAATTTGAGAAATTATATCTACAAATCATTATTATTATTTATGTTTTTCTTCCATGGACAAATCATCCCTACCCACCTACATTCTACAATTTCGAAACCCATTATCTGTTGTTTCACATGGAATTATTATGTAATTTTATTTCATACCTTTATGATGTTTTATTAATCATTTTTATTATTTTCATAGCACATCCTTATATCCTTATCTACCTTCCACCGGTGTGGATGAAAACACAGAGAAGGATTTAATTCTTAATTTTAATAGAGATTATGTATGAGATAATTCCCATTCAATATTCATAATATTGAATAATTTATTGTTTTCATAGACTAGGTAATTTGGTTTACATAATTTGGGGTCTAATCTCAGGCTTTGATATGTTAAAATTATGTAATTTCTTCATCATTGGTAGTTTTATTTTGTCGTAGGGCTCAAAACCATGGAAAATAATGGATCTTGAAAAAAAACTCATATATTTGGATTTTTTTATTAGAAGTGTGTCTTATTGGGTCATAGGTACTATAATTTAACTTTCTCATACGCATACCAGAAGAATTTGGATTTGGGTTTTAGCACCATTTCCCTTAAACATGGACTAATTCAAAACCATGAATGAGATAAATCGTCCAATCCTTTGGATGTAGGTAATTCTTCTATAGTATTTTTGATTAATGTTTCTAGATTAAATTAGATTCTTTGGAACCCTAAAATGTTGTATGATATTTCTTTGACCTATGGGATTCCTAAATTTTTTTACCAAGAAACACAATTGACGAGATTGGTCATTTTCCATGATTTTTTGGTATATGTGATCTATGTTCCCATTTTCAAGAGATGGATGTTATTTCAATATAAGATGATTTTCTCAATTGTAAAATTAATTATGATAATGTTCCTCTATTTTTCATGATCTAAAAAATAAGTTGGCCATCATGGTCCAAGTTATAATCAATCGAGAGTATTTTCTTTCCTCCAAAATAATAGAAATGAGGAATAAATGTATATAAAAAATATAAAGCAAATAAATCCATCAACTAATGGTGGACTCGATATTGCATTCGGTTTGGATGGTGAAATTGTTATCGGTGGTAATAGTTCAATGATTTCTGATAAACATAATGTGAATGGTGGTGACACTGAACATCTAATAGAGACACCTAGTAGTACTATAGGGGTTGGAAAACAGAATTTGGATAGTTGGGGAGTGACCCTCCAAATATTTTTACCGGGAATGATAATTCTCATCTAGATTCTTCATTGATGATTGAATAATCAGGATGTTATAAGAATATAGATTATAATACTATTAAAGGGCATGAGCCTGATTATTATTTTTTGTATGAGAAAATTGTAAATCTGATGTGGTTGGTGATTTACATACTACGTGTGTGGAGGAAGGTGTGACAACCAATTTTTTATGCACTGCTAAAAATAAACTTTTTTATATTTTATTGTTGTGAATGTGAAGAATGTATGGGAGGGAAATCATGTTGCTCATAAATCCACGATTGATAAGCCATCAATATTTATGGATTGAATGGAGATGATTGAACATAATAAATGAGATATAGATGTGTATTTTTATGCTTCAAGAGTCATTATTGACTCTATGGAGATTCATGTCATTTTGTATGAGGGAATAACCTTAAGGGATTTGGAAACAACCTAAGGCATGTAAGCGAGGTTTTTATAAAAAAAATAGTCATAGAGGACACAATAGAGATTATTGGATTAGTAGCTGTGGTAGGTAATCTTGGTATTCTCATATGGAAGTCACTCAGGATCAGGATAAAATCAAAGTAAATGTATTATGTTCCTTTCTCTTATAATAACTAATTTTAAGAATGGTAATCTACTAATGATTCCATTGATGATTACAAGGATGATCCTAGTTCCATAATGTTTTTGTTTTTTTATAAAGACGTGGAATTTCCATGTAATTTTTTTAAAATATATGTGAATTTTTTGAGTCTGCAAAAATTGACGGCACGCGATTCTGAGGCCTAGAGTACCCGAAATGAATTTCTGAACTTTTTTTTGGGTATGTTCAGTAAACGTACAAGCGGATTTTTTTAACATTTTAACCACTGCTCGGAATTGAAATATGAGGACACTGTTGAACTCACAGCTCCGGTATTCGCTTAAGGAGACTTTCGCCTCGATGGTAGTTGGGTGAGGGTGAAGGATTTTTTTTTGGATTTTCATGGAAATAATAAAATAAAATAAACATTCTATTTATTTTATTTTATTTTTCTTTAGGATATCTCCATGTGGAAGTTGAGAAGTCGGACCACCAGACATTAACCTCCCATTAGTTGTTATATTGGTGTGGACCACCCGAGCCTAACCTCCCATGAGATGTTATGGTGGTGGGGACTACGCAAGACCTAAACCTCAAGAACTCCTCTCATAATGTAGGATAAACCTATCAAATCATTCTTTAATGTGGAAACTCCTGATCTTCCTCCACATTAATTAAGCCAACACATCACTTTAATTTTCCAACCAAGTTAATAATTTTTCCAATTTGAATATTATGCCAATGAGATAAATATCCAACATAAACTATTATGTAGGTTACATGGAATTTTTTTGAGGAATTGGGAGAGGAGAGAGCTTTGGGAGAAATAATGTTCTCCAACGAATAATGCTCCGCCAATGAAGAATGCTCCGCCAATGAAGAACACCGACCATGACGTTGACCTTCTTCCTTGGGACTTCTTCCAACGTGTGATGTCTTCATCTATGATAAATCAACGTCCATACATCCTTCTCGTACCAAAGTCAATGAACAACCCGAGGTAGAGGTTTAATTTTTGTATGATTATATTCCCATGTTCTTCCCCTTTTAAAACAAATAACACAGATGATTTATTTTATTGTTTGGGAACAATCATTGCAGGAGGATAGGGTTTAACATTCAATGATCACATTCTTATTGAGCCAAATGCTACAACCCTAATGTGGAAGGGTATGGGCCATACAAACATGGACCGGCCCCTCTGCAAATATTGTGATTATTTGTGGTGTTAAACGCGATGAAGGATACAATGCATCGACACCGCCCCGTGGCCACTGCTGCTGCACGACCTCCACGTCCTCGCAGCACCACTAAGGCCGATCTACACTGTAGAAACCACAGCCCCAGCGCCCTCTGGCTCTGCCACCCATGGCCCCACCGCCATCCTCTGAGGCGCAGTCACCATCCGCCGAGCCACCAGTGCTATCCACCAAGCCGCCATTGACAGGGTCGAGCCACTGCCACCTTCGGTCGGGCCGAGCCAATATCGATCGAGCTGAGATGCCAATGACTTCTTCCGATCCTCCACCGCCATCTTCCATGTTTCTGCAACCACTCTGGGAGTTCCACCAGCGACCGAGCCACTCCGGCCGAGCCCCCCACCGATCCGACCTGATACGGCCGAACCGCCCGCAGCCCCAGCTTCTCCGGCCGAGCCACCCCATGGTCCACGCCGTTCCATCCGGGCCTTCATACAACCCTACCTACTCCGGTCGAGCCACCCCTAGACTTGGGCCACTCAGTTCGTGCCACCTCGTGGCCTTCGCTCTCCTAGCCGAGCCGCCCTGTAGCCTCGCATCATCCGCATCTGAACCCCCGTGGCCCCACGCGGCCTGCTGGACTGCCCCGCAGGCCAGGTCTGACCCTGCGGGCCGGGCCTAATCTAATGGGTCTGGACGAACTAAGGGAAGGGTTATACCCAACGGGTTGGGCCGGGTCGACCCGAACCAGGTCGGCCTAGGCTGGGTCGTGTCGGGTCGGTTTGACGGGTTTGGACAGGACTTGGGCCCACTACGACCAAATTACGCTCTCTGGGCCATATCATTGGCACTTGATGTCCGTTTGATGAACCTTCAGCAGTGCTATAAATCACAGAGCCAGATGGTCCCTTTTTGTAGAATCCACTGGAGTTTTAGATTAAAATGGGGAATGGTCAGGTTGGATCAAGCACAAATCAAACCAGGCCCTCGAGACTAAGAGGACAATAACTCGTAGACCGGGCATCTGATTAAGGCTACGCCTATTGTGTTGAGACCCCTATGGCATGGTGGAACATGGAGATGCATCTTCATGGGAATTCATGGTACATGGAGTATCGAATAGTATCTTGTGGAGCAGATCCTCCTGGAGACGAGCGAGCGTAGCTGGACAACCTAGTAGCTGGCTGAGACTTGACCACTATTGACTGTTTTGACTCGTAGTGACTTGGAAGGCCGAGTGGGGAGGGAATCTATGTGATGCGATAATCCCATAGTGGGGAGCACCACTGTGTGACACGGTAGGCCAATGATACTCGATATGAGGAGTAGCTCAGCAGGCCACGAGGGGGAGCACATTTGTGTGACATGGTTGACCCACGGTGATCGAAAGGAGGAGTAATTTAGCTGTCAAGAGGGAGAGCGCCTCTGTGTGACGCAGCAGACCCATGATGGGTAGAGCCTATATGTGACATGGAATACCCATGGTACTTGATTGGAGGAGTACCACAACAGTCCATGGTTAGTGGGAATTTCCTCTATGTGACGCGGCTGGACCATTACACTCCCCAGAGGAGGGGTTCTCTAGGAGATGATGTTTTCGATGATGTGACTGGGGATGTTACTTGTTACTACCCCTAGAATAAATCCTGGTGTGACCTGAGATAATACATCTATTTTTTCCTCAGGATAGATATAGATTACATGATAACTGAGTTATATGTGTGGGAATATACCTATGTAGGTTTTTCTGTCGATTTCATACATTGTGGTTTATCCATGGAGGTTTTTGTGAGACCATGAGGGTCCCGGGGTCCCTACTGAGTATCATTATACTCACCCCTTCACAGGCTTTTCCTGAAATTTTATTTCTTGGTTGAAAAATATGGACCACACTGACTGAGGCTGAGAGTACTAGGACTGGACGTTGCCCAGAGGAGGACCATACGACACATCGGTACGTTGAGGAGATGGGTGTACGTGGAGTGCTGAGGAGGAAACCAATACCTACCCTTCATGTTGGATCCTTGGAGGATGATCTAGTAGCTGAATTTCTCTTTCTTCAGTTGTATTTGATTTCAGTTTTACTGGTACCTTTACTGTGGGACTTGTATTCCGGCCCATTTTACTTTCCTCACTATTTTGGTTATACAGTTTTCTTGTGTTTATATCTTTATGTGTGCTTCATTACATGAGGTTACAGGTTATAATGTCAATGCCTTACATGATTTAGGGAATATTCCTATAATGTTAGTCTCCATCCCCTGGTCTATGGAAGGCAAGCATGGGGTAGTCATGGCACGGGCCCCGGGGGACGGTTCACGACAAATTGGTATTAGAGGAATCAGTTCTACCGAATATCTAGGAAAATGAACTTTTCTATGAGGCAATAGTGTTATGGGTAATGAGAGTGGGTTTTAGTTTAGGGAGTCCAGTGTTGGTGTGGCGGACAATGTATCCATACACTGGGGCCCTGATTTATTATTTCTGACTTAGTGCACGAAAAAAATTATTGTGTGTTTGTTTTCAATATTTTTCGTTCTGAACTCTTTGATTTAGCTCAACAGGAATAAATATAGACCATGGCGCACCTTTTTTTCAGGATTCCTCCATGAAGAAAAACAACTTGGGTTATGAGGGTTTTACATACTGATAGCCCACCGAGCGATGAGGCCTCGGGGCAAGGCCCTTTTCCAGTATATGCACCAGCGATACCATTACCTATTGGTCCACCGATGCAACCAGACCTAGAAATAGATGCTGCACAATGATTATGTGTATTTCATGAGTTTCAGAACTTGAGGCCACCTAGTTTTAGGGGAGAAACAGACCCACAGGCGGTAAAGGATTGGCTTGAGGTTGTGGTGAGTGTTTCCTACCTGGTAGGGACACTAGTTGAACTCATGTTTATCCTTTCCACCAGCCTTCGATAGGCAGCTATAGGAAGAAGTTGGAGTTTGATGTGCCAGGTAAATAACGAGGTGGTTCTTCTCTTGGTAGACATCGAGATACTATTTCAGGTAGAGTTTATTACATCAACTCTTCACGCAATGCGCATTTAGGAACTACTTCATCTGCAGCCGTGAATAATGACTATGACTTAGTACTCAGTGAGGTTCACTAACCTCTCACGATACTCCGTAGATATGGTGTGAGTCCCACTCTTCCGGGACCGAACCATCGAGTAGGGTCTCAGGTGGGAGATCAGAGCTTCGATGATCTCACTCAGAATCCCGACATAGGTGGGAGTGTTTGAGAGAGCCCTCTTGGTGGAGTGTTTTCTTGATGACTGGTCACCAGTAGTGAGCCCCACCACTAGTCGTCACGTAGTGAAATCTTATACAGCTGGCAGTAGACATATGTCACAGAGGACTAAGAGAACCATACCTACAGGTAGATGACCGCATGACTCAGGATCGGTTGTGTGGGGAACCCGAGTTGGAACCAGTCATGCAAGTATCATGCAGTGTTACTCATTTGGTAGGTCGGGTCACATCGCTCATGACTGTCTGACCCATCATATGGATGATCAGCAGACGGTCGAAGGACCACCCAGGCAGAGATAGAGGTTTGACCGAGGAGGTCCACATGGAGTTGGCGGATGTGGCAGAGGAGCTGGCCATGCAGCTGGTGGTGGGAGATGATTCAAGATGTTACCACCATCACCATGAGGAGGACACCCAAGCCACCCGGAGCAGGAGGATAGGGGAGATCTCATCTCTAGGAAGCTGAGGCTTATGATCTTGGTTCTCCAGAGATGATATGAGGTGTGATCTGTGTATACTAGAACTTTTCTGTAGTACATATAGACAAAGGTTCCATTAATTGTTTTATTTCAACTACCCTCGTTTAGAGCTCGAAGATTATGACAGAGCTGATGGATCAATCCTTACGGCTAAAGACTCCTATGAGTGCAGATTCGATGATTACACACTAGTGTCGCCAATGTGAGCTTACTCAAGGAGGCAAGTGCTTTGGCTGGGATCTCCTAGAAGCAACATCAAGGTCTTGTGAAATCATCTTTGGTTTAGACTGGTTATCAACAGTCTATTCTTAGATAGACTGTATTAGGCGCAAGGTGCGGTGTGTCCCCAGGGATGGGACTACGTTTACCTTCACCGGTGAGAAGGGAGCCTTTGTAGTGCAGGATGGACTAACCCAGAGGAGAGTGCAGCCGATCACTCATTAGTTAGCTAGATTTAATTTCAGAGTGGATGATGTGGAGAGTCAAATTTATCTTTTAGTGGTGAAAAATTACGCGATTGTTTTTCCTGATGATGTTCCATGTATACCTCCTCACAGAGAGGTAGACCTTTATATTGACTTATACCCTTGGATGGCACCGATATCGTCACCAGCGTATCGGATGGCTCCTGCTGAGCTTCATGAGTTGCAGGTATAGCTAAAGGACTCATCAGTGACGATATTCATTTGGCCAAGTGTTTCTCCTCGGGAAGCCCTGATATTGCTCTCCAAGAAGGAGGATGGGAGCATGAGACATTGTTTCAACTATCGACACCTAAACTAGGTGACTCTGAAGAATAAGTACCCACTCCGGAGGATTGAAAACCTCTTTGATCAGCTAAATTGAGCATGATGGTTCTTGAATATAGACCTCAGATCTGGCTATCACCAATTCAGAGTATGAGATATGGATGTGCAGAATACAGCATTCAGATGTTGGTAAAACCATTGTGAGTTTTTGGTTATGCCATTTGGTGTAACCAATGAAGAACACGATAATCATGAAGAACAATGGAGGGATCGTGCCATGTTTGTTTGGCCCACACCCTCGACATTAGATCAGTATCAAGCAGATCAATAGGATTAATTGAATGCACACCATGAAGAACAACAAAACCCCTACCTTGATTTCATGTTGAATGATGACGCGAGGAATATGACAAAGTCATTGGAGATGGTGATGCCGGTGTTCGCGACTCCCGCTGGATGTTTTCGATTTGGCTCAAGAGTCACCCTTATTCTTCGCTTCAGGAGAGGTATTTCTTCATTGGAGAATAATCATCCAAAGGCTTTTTCCCCAATTTCTCCCATTCCAATTATTTTCCCAACCCCACCAAAAATAAATTACAACATATTTAATTAGATTTCTTAATTTAATTTGAGATGGACATTGATTAAATGGTGTTGGAATAACTAAAGTGGAAGATGTCTATTGGGCTTCTCCAAATTAAAGAGGGTTTGGGTGTTTCGCACATATAGAATTCAATATGGGGGTTTCTAGTTCAGGTGTTCCCCACCCCCATAAATCAAAAGGAGGTGTTTCAAAATAATATTAAAATAGTTATATATTTTACTTTTAATCATCCTCCATGAAAGGCACAAAAACTAAAAATCACCCTCGACCTACAGTGGTCATGGTGAAGATTACCAAAAGAGAATATTGGCATTGTGAGTTAAATGGAGATTTCATAATTAAATTATAAGTACCAGTTCATATGATAAAAAAACCCACTCGCATGTTTTTAAACGTACCTGAAAAAAAAGATCTGAAATTCATTTCAGGTACACCGGGCCTCAGAATCATGCGCCGTCAATTTTCTTTGGCTTGTAAAATTACCATATAATAAAAAATAAACATGGAATATTCTAGGTATTTACATTCTCCTAGCCTAAGGTCTTTACGTCCCTAAATGCCACATCACAAAAACTAGGAAAACAAGTGTGGGTCTTGAGCATAGATTTGAGCTTCAGGCTCCTATATGCTCTCCTAGAGGTTCTCGTGCTGCCAATGTACACACACCAAAGGTATAAAACTCACATGAAGGACCTTCCCTAATAAATATTAAACCTCAATAAGAACCTCTGCAAACATTTCCCCATCATTGATGTCCAGCTCACCATTGTCGATGATGTGAGAAGGGTCATACACGTATCTCTTCAGCAGGGATATTTGGAAGATACTGTGCACCCCGATGTAATTGTGGGGGATTTTCTAGGTAGTAATCCACCTCACCACCTCTTATGAGGGTCTGGAAGGGGCCAATGAACCTAAGAGATAACTTGCCTCCTCATCCAAATCTCCACAATCCTCGTTGGTTTAAGATCAGTAGAAATATGTGGTCACCATCCTCAAACTCAAAAGGTCACTGTCTCTTGTCGGCATAATAATTCTTCCTACTCCGTGAAATCTCCATCTTCTCCTGGATGATCTGCACCTTCTCCATGGTAGCCCATACCATCACTGGTCCTATGGGTGCTTAATCCCCATGCTCAGTCTAGCACAAATGCGCTCTGAAAGGTCGGTCGTACAATGCCTTGAATGGTTCCACCCCAATAGTGGAGTGATTGATGTTGTTTTATGTGAATCCCATCAAGGGAAATTGATCCTCCCAGCTGAAACCGAAGTCAAGGAAGAAAGCACACAAAATATCCTCGAGGGTTTGAATGGTCTGCTCAGTCTAGCCTCCATCTGGGGATGTAAGGCAATGCTCAAACGAATCTATGTCCCGAAAGCCTTTGGCATGCCCTTCCATAGATGGAAGTGAAACATGAATCACGATTTGAGACAATCGTCAAGGTACTTCATGTAGCCGCATAATCTTTTACACATAGAGGCATACCATGCTCTCTACTTTACCCTAATCCTTGATCGGTAGGAAGTGGGACAACATGGTGAGTCAATTGATGATCATCCAGATAGAATCATGACCCCTAGATTTACGTGGAAGTCCTGTCACGATGTCCATGGATATCTCATCCCACTTCCACTCTAAGACCACTAAAGGCTAAACCTGTAAAGACCCATAAATTTCAAGGAAAATTTGATTTTTCATAAATTCATTAGGATATTATGAGTACTTAGTTTTTGGCGGCACCTGATTCCATGGCCCGGTGTGCCCAAAATCAATTTTCGAAGTTTAGCTCGAGTACGTTCAGTGAACGAACGAGATAGTTTTTCTATCTTCTAAACCAGTGCATGGAATTGAAATCCGGGGGCACTGATGGAACCGCAACCCCGATAATTTCTTAAGAGGTCTTTTACCGAAGAATTGTTGGCTTGGGAGGAGATATTAAAAAATTTGGATTAAATGAAAAGTGAATAAAATTGTGTACAATTTTATTTATAATTCCAAGGTGGTTTTATCCTTCATGGGGGAATTAGGGTGGGACCCACTAACAACCTAACTACCCATGTGAGGATAAATGTAAGGTGGTCCCCACACAATCCCCAACCTTTTCACATTCCATAACCCCTTAAACCCCTCATTATACCCCTTTTATTTAATTGGGTAACTCCTCCTCTCCCCACTCTTCCACATTAATTCATGCCAACACACATTTAATCAATTAATTGATTTAAGTGTTTGATTTTTTGTAAATTTGAATGGATGGTGAAGTAAAATAAAATAAGGGTCAAATTATTTTATTTTGGTTAGATTTTTTTGTTGATAATTTGATGACAGATCTCTAGTACCTTTTTAAGAACATTATCTTCAATGAAGAACGCCAACTCTCTGACGAAGAACGTTGGCTCGGTGGCCCCAGTTTCTCCATCATCTTCATCCTCTGCGACAAAGGAGGAGACACCAACGACGAGGAAAAAGGGTATTATCATCCATGGTGCTTGACAACCGCGAACATATTTATGAGGTAGGGGTGTGTTTTGGATTGAGAAATATTGGTTTTCCTTCTATCTTGTCATTCCTATTAAACCGCTTGTTATCGGACTAATACGAAAGGGACCAGACAAAACTAAAACAATTTGATTCCTCCATCGTTCATGTGAATGAGTGGAGACCTTGAACTGTTCTTGAGCGGTGAATCATGTTATGTTTTTGGAGCCGGTCGGAGGCCCGAAAACATCCTAAACGACCTCATTTCATCAGGGCGACCTAAAAGTGGATGTTTTATAGAAATCGGATCATTGGAACGATGAACGGATGACTCGGGAGGTGTGCTGGCCAGAGATGTCATTTCTAGAAAATTCCAGAATACACGGCGTGTACTCCAGTAGCACACACTCTATAGTAAAAGAGTATTGAGGCTTCCATTTCGGACATTAGAAAACTATCACACGGTGTGTACTCCAGAAGCACATGCCGTGTAGTAAAAACATACTGAGGCTTCTGTTTCGAACGTTTGAAAAGTAACACATGGTGTGTGAGTCTAGACACACGTAGTGTACTCTCCACGTAGTTTGAAAGTGGAGAAATTGATTTAAATTCCGTGTATTTAGGGAAAATACACGGACACGGATAGCAACACATGACCAAGAGATAGGGCAGTACTTCCTTCACCATGGAAGAAGCAGCTTTGTGAACACTCAGCCTGTAATCCGGGAGATACACGGACATGGGAAGAACCACACGACCACGAGGCATGGAGTGTACTTCCTTCACCATGGAAGAAGAGGAATTGTGATGACTCGGCATGTATTTCGGGATTACACAGACACGGGGCGGAGTACACGAGCATGTACTTCACCACACGGCCAGGCATGGCCATCGCACATGGACATGACCCTAGAGGTTTAGAAACTGTGTGTAAACAAACCACACATCGTGCAATTACTTATTTAAACGACCAGCCCCATGACATGGGCTGGTTACATGGGCAATACCTGGTGTCTAATAACACAACATTTACTTTTTACCTACACTCCATGTACTTTTAGGGAAATGACTTGGCCATCTTATTCTCTGTATCTTGGACACGTTATACTTGGTTTTTCCCCGGTTAAGTGGGATAGAATGTTGGGATACGTCATCTATGGTTTTCATGACAATTGATGTATCCACACATTTGACGTGAGAAACGGAGCCTCCAGGAATCGAGTATGTTGTATGCAGGAACCCTAGAGCTAGCTGTGACTGCGATGACTACCGTGCTGGGATCCTCGGTGGGTTCGACGATGATGATGAACGAACATGGATACTATGTGGGTTTCGCAGAGAGGATGACTATACATGGATCCTACTTGGGTTCGGCCGCGATAGTTACTATACTAGGATCCTACGTGGGTTCGACCGTGACGACTTATGTACATGGATACTATGTGGGTTCAGGAGGGGAGATGATTCAGAGGCTAAGTTTATCATCTCTATCCATCTTCGTGTGTAGAATACCTATGTGAGATGAGTCTTGATTTTCAGTCATTTTCATAGATATGATTGACTTTCTTTCCTGTGTGGATTGGGTTGTGCTTTCCTGTCTGGACTGTGTTGTACATCGGCTCCTGAGTTGGAGTTGAACTGGAATTGATGACTTAGGTATATGTATTGGAATATACCTAAGTAGAGTTGGTTAATACCTCGTGTTTGTATCTTTCCTTTGTGGTTTAGCCTTTGTTGATTCTGGGAGACCTCCGGGGGTCTCGGGGTCCCTACTAAGTATCGTATACTCACCCATGCACGGGCTATGCCCACACTACGTTGTGTTGGATGCAGACGACATACATCACTGATCGAGGTGGAGACTTGAGGAGCGGGATGGTACCTGGAGGTGGACCACTTGGAGGGACGTACAAAGAGAGGACAACCGAACCCGAGGAGTTGAGGAGACCATTTGTACCCACCCTTCAGGTGGGATAGCCGGAGGATGACTCAGTAGTTGCTGTTTTACTTTTCTACAAATGTTCTTTTTTACTATTGTACTGTTCTTTCAGTAGGGTTTGTATTCTGGCCCATTTACTTTCTATCACCTACATTTTTACTCGGTTTACTTAGTGTTTACTTCATCTTGGGTACTTTGTTGTGTTTGTTTACTTATATAAAGTCAATTCCTTCCCTTTTAATGGGATTTACGCCTTTGGTTCTAGTCGCCAGCCCCTCGCCTATGGAAGGCGGGCTTGGGGTAGTCACGGCACGGGCCTCGAGGATGGGTCATGACAAATTGGTTTCAGAGGAGTCAGTTCTACCGCAGAACATAGGAATATAAAAATTTCATCTATGTGAATCAATAGTGTTTAGGGTATTTAGTGTGGTTATTAGTCCAGGGAGTCAAGCGTTAGTGCGGCGGCTGATGAATCCATACACCAAGGCCCTGACATCAGATTTTCGAATCAGTGGATGAAAACCTTGATTTAATGGATGATTTAAAAAATTTCTTTGTGATTACTTTGTGTCGTCTCACCAAGTATACTGTATTAATCGTGGAAAACCTATTTCTTTCAGGATGGCCCCATGATGGCACCTAGCTAGGGTTCTGAGCTTTGTGAGAGTTGACAGCCCACCAAGCGACAAGGCCTCAGTGTAGGGCCCCAATACAGCAGAGGCACCGGAGGTACCTCTACCCGCAAAGCCACTGATGCCACTAGTCCCCATAGCTGAGAGTTCACGTTGCATGAGTGCACTGTAGGAGTTTCAGCGTCAGAGGCCACCCAGGTTCCGTGGAGAGACGGACCCCTTGGCAGCTGAGGATTGGCTGGAGGATGTTGTCTATGTCTTCAAATATGTAGGGACACCATCTAAAATCATGGTGATCATTTAATCGAGTCTCCTACACGCAGCAGTAGGTATATGGTGGAGCCTGATGCTCCAGGTGCACGACGAGGCATCACTGCTTTGGATGGACATAGAGAGCCTTTTCCAATCGGAGTTCTTTCCAGCCACCCTCTGTGTGGTGCGCATTCAGGAGATACTATAGCTGCAGCAGGGCAGTATGACAATAGCCCCGTACTCGGAAATATTTACCGACCTCTCATGCTACTCCATGGACATGGTACGTGACCCATTCTTTCGAGCCCAGACCATCAAGTAAGGATTGAGGCATGAGAATAGGGATTCGATGATCACCCTAAGCATTCTGACGTAGCCAAGAGTACTATAGAGAGCTCTACTTGTGGAGATATTCCTTACTGAGCCTATGCCAGCCACAAGGCCCACCATAGGGAGACACGTGGCAGAATATTCTACAACCGTCAGTTGAAAAATGTCATAGAAGTCCAAGAGGACTAGGCCATCAGGTGGGTTACCTCAGGATACTGGTTTGGATGTGTGTGGAAAATGCAGCAGAGCCAGTCATACAAGAGGCAGATAGTGTTATGTATGCGGTGGGAAGGGCCACATAGCCCGTGACTGCCCGACCTGCCATGTAGAGGAGTATAAGACTATTGAGGGACCACCCAGGAAGAGGCAGAGGTTTGACCGTGGTGGTTTGTAGAGAGCATATGGTCAAGGTAGAGGATCTAGCCGAGCAGTGGTTGGTGGGTGACGCTTTGAGGCTCCACCACCACCACCACTAGGAGGTCCACCCCGACCACTGGGAGCTGGCGGATAGAGGCAGGCTCAGCTTCAGGCAGTGGAGGCTTACGACAAAGGCGCACCTGAGATGATTCGAGGTAATATATGTGTCTACTCCACCCTTTCTACAGTTATTATTGACACAAGAGAGAGTCAATCTTTTATTGTCTCTTCCCATGTTCGGAGCTCAGAGATTCCGACGGAGTCGTTGGCTCGATCCTTACATCTAGAGACTCCTACGGGAGCAAACTCGACGATTATGCACTTGTTCCAGCAGTGTGAACTTACTCTAGTAGGCGAGAGATTTGGATGGGATCTTCTTGTAGTGGCGTCGAGGCCTTACGACATCATCTTGGGCATGGATTGGTTATCTACGGTCCATGCTCAGATCGACTGTATTAGGCGCATGGTGAGGTGTGTCCACATCGATGGGATCAGGTTCACCTTCACCGGGGAGAAGGGAGTGTTTGTAGCGTAGGATGGAATCATGTAGAGGAGAGGACAGCCGATCAACCATCAGTTGCCTAGTCTCATCCTAGGAGAAGTTAATGTGCGGAGTTTGAGTTTTCCTGTTATGGTGGATCAGTATGCAGGCGTTTTTTCAGAAGACATTCAAGGACTACCTCCTCACAGAGACGTAGAATTCTATATTGACCTATACCCCAGAGACATCCCCTATATCTACTGCAACATATCTAATGGCTCCCGCTGAGCTTCATGAGCTACGAGTACAGCTAGAGGACTTACAGGGAAAGGTATTCATTCGACCCAGTGTTTCACCCTGAGCTTCCCCAATTTTGTTCGCCAAGAAGGTGGACGGGAGCTTACGACTCTGTTTCGACTACCGTCACCTAAATCAGGTGACCATGAAGAACAAGTATCCACTTCCGAGGATTTATGACCACTTCGATCAGCTTAAGGGAGCACGATGGTTCTCGAAGATAGACCTCATGTGAGGCTATCATCAGCTCAGAGTTCGAGGCGAGGATGTGCAGATGACGACCTTCTGGTGTCGATATGGCCACTATATGTTCTTGGTTATGCCTTTTGGCATAACGAACGCTCTAGTAGTGTTCATGGGTCTTCTGAAAAGGATCTTAAAGCCTTACCTCGGTCGATTTGTCATAGTCTTCATCGACGTTATACCAAATTACTCGACTACTGAGGAGGAGCACGCCTACCACTTGCGGGTTATACTGGACACAGTCCGAGAGCGCCAGCTTTATTGTATGCTCTCGAAGTTTTAGTTCTGGATTCGAGAGGTCCACTTCTTGGGGCACGTCATCTCTGATGCGGGAGTTGCGATGGATCCTATGATGATCGAGGCAGTACTAGATTAAAGCCACCCAAGAGCGTGACTTCGTTGCGATGTTTCCTAGGTCTGGCTGGGTACTATCAGAAATTTGTGCCAGACTTCTCCAGAGTTGTAGCACCGCTTTCGGCTTTGATGAAGAAAGGGAAACCCCTCGTGTGGTCAAATAGATGTCAATCGAGCTTCCTCGAGTTGAGATAGAGATTGACTAGTGCACCCATCTTGAGACTACCGGAGGAGGGTGTAGTGTACATAATTTACTACGATGCATCAGTGACCAGACTCGGCTGTGTCTTGATGTAGGAGTGGGAAGTGATTGCCTATGGTTCACAACAGTTGAGGCAGCACGACCATAGCTATGATACCCATGACCTAGAGTTAGCTGTAGTGGTCTTCGTCTTGAAGATGTGGCGGAACTATTTTATGGGCGGGTTCTTTACAGCCTAATCTGACTACAAGAGTCTCAGGTACATCTTCTCATAGAAGGACCTGAACCTGAGACAGCGGAAATGGCTCGAGTTCCTCCAGGACTTTGACTTTGAGAAAGTATATACCTTTGGGAAAGGGACCATAGTAGTTGATGCTCTCAGCATGAGGTCGGGCATTCAGCTACTTGGAGAGGAGAAAGATCAGTTAGCCGCTTTGCAGATATCCTTTGTGGATAGAGATGGGTTAGCCTTTCTATAGTCTCTCACAGTCACTACTCCACTAATTCAGTGGGGCATGGTGGCACAGTGTGTGGATGTTGACTGTGAGACATGACGTGCACTGATATCCAGAGGACAGACACCTGATGGATTTTCTGTAGGAGGAGAGAATGTCAACCTTTTTAGAAGACGTACCATTGTACCATTTGCATTACAGGAGCAGGTTCTGAGAGATTTGCACACTTCCCAATTAGTGGTACATCCAGGAGTAGTGAAGATGTACCAGGATCTCAGAAGACATCACTGGTGTCCTAGTATAAAGAAGGTTGTGGAATAGTTCATTTCACGATGCCTCACCTGCCAGTAGGTGAAGGCGGAGCACCAGGTACCAACATGCTTGGTATAGCCCTTAGAGGTCCCGAAGTGGAATTGGGATGGGATATCAATGGATTTATTGACAGGGATTCCAAGTACTTCCAGAGGACATGATTCCATCTAGGTAATTGTCGACCGACTCACCAAGTCGGCCCACTTCCTACATATCAGAGAGCAGGGCTCAGTGGAGAGTATGGGACGCCACTAAGTTCAGGAGATCGTATGACTTCATGGTGTGCCATCATCTATCATCTCCAATCGAGACACTCATTTTACTTCCGGTATTTGGAAGGGCATGCATGAGGCATTTGGGACGTAGCTACGCCTGAGCATCGCCTTTCACCCTCAGATGAATGGTCGGATGGAGAGAACCATTCAGTATCTCGAGTAAATGCTATGTGCATCTATCATCGACTTTGGTCACAGTTGGGAGGATCACCTACCATTGGTGGAGTTTTCGTATAACAACAACTACCAATCCACCATCGGGATGGCACCGTACGAGGAATTGTATGGCCGACCTTGCAGATCACCTCTGTGCTGGACAGACCCTAGGGAGTCCGCACTTGTAGGACTAGAGATGGTCCATGCTATGAAAAAGAAGGTACAGATCATCCAAGAGTGGATGATGACTGCGTAGAGAAGACATTAGTCCTATGCTGATAGGAGGTGGAGAACCCTAGAGTTCGAGGATGCAGACTGTGTTTTCTTATGGGTCTCACCTCGACATGGATTACAGAGTTTGGGCAAGGGCGGCATGTTATCTCCATGCTTCATCAGACCGTTCCAGTTTCTTAGCAGGATAGGCAAGGTGGCTTATCACCTACATCTTCTACATCAGTTGTACCGGGTGCATGACGTCTTTCATGTATCTCAGTTGAGGAGATATGTGCACGACCCGACGCATATCATAGTCCACAGGGAACTGGACATCAATTACGGGGCGACATTTGCAGAGGTCCCGATAGAGATTGAGGATCGATAGGAGTGGGTCCTACGTGGATGGTCGATTCATCTAGTGTGCATCAGCTAGCAGCACGGGAACCTCCAGGAGAGCACATTAGAGCGGGAGGTTCATATGCGTGCAAAATACCCTCTTTTGTTTCCCTAGTTTTTTATATATCTTTACAGGGACATAAAGACCTGAGGTGGTAGTAATTTTAAGACCCACAAATTTCAAGGAATTGTTTTTTGAAAAATGATTTGGGATTTTACGAGTACACAATTTCTGAAGGCACTTGATTCCGAGGCCTGGTGTGCCCAGAATCAATTTCCAAAATTTAGCTCAGGTACGTTCAGTGAATGAACGAGCGGGTTTTTTATCTTTTGAACTGGTGCTCAGAATTGAAATCTAAGGGCACTGATGGAACTGCAGTGCCAGCAATTTCTTAATAGGACCTCTACCGAAGATGTGTTTTCTTGGGAGGAATTGTTAAAAAATGTGGATAAAATGAAAAGTGAATAAAATTGTGTACAATTTTATTTATAATACTAAGGTGGTTTTATCCTACACGGGGGAGTTAGTGTGGGACCCACTAACAACCTAACTACACATGTGAGGAAAAATATAAAGTGGGGCCCACACGAGTCCCAAACATTTCAATTTACATAACCCCTTTAACCCCTCATTAAACCCCCTGTATATAATTGTGTAACTCCTCCTCTCCCCACTCTTCCAAATTAATTCATGCCAACACAAATTTAATCAATTAAATGATTTATGTGTTTATTTTTTTGTAAATTTGAATGGATGGAAAAGTAAAATAAAATAAGGGGACGATTATTTTATTTTGGTTAGCGTTTTTTGTTGAGAATTAGAGGAGAGATCTCTAGTCCCTTTTGAGGAACTTCATCTTCAACAAAACATGCCAACACTTCGACAAATAACGTCGGCTCAGCGGCCCCGCTTTCTCCAACCTCTTCTTCCTCCACGATAAGGGTGGACACACTGATGACGAGGGAAAAGGCGCCATCATCCGTGATTCTTGAAAACCACGAACATATTTATGAGGTAGGGGTGTGTTTTGGATTGAGAAATATTGGTTTTCCTTCCATGTTGTCTTTCCTATTAAACCACTTGTTATCGGACAAATGCGGAAGGGACCAGACCAAACTAACACGGTCTGATTCCTCCGCTGTTCTTTTAAATAAGTGGAGACCTTAAATTGTTCTTTAGGGGTGAATCAAGTTATGTTTTCGGGGCCGATTAGAGGCCTGAAAACTTAGTAAATGGAATCAAAGCTTCGGGGAGACCTAGAAGCGGATGTTTCGTAGAAATAGGATCATCGGAACGAAGAACCGATGCCTTGGGAGGTGCTCTGGATAGAGGAGTCGTTTCAGGAAAATTCCAGAATACACGACGTGTCCTCCAGAAACACATGTCATGTAGTAAAAGAGTACTGAGGCTTCCATTTCGGACGATAGAAAAGTAACACAAGGCGTGAAAGTCTAGAACCATGGAGTGTACTCTCCACACAGTTGGACAGAGGAGATATCGATGTACATGGCGTCTATTTAGGGAAAATACACAGACACAGACAACAACACATGACCAAGAGGCATGGTATGTACTTCCTTCACCATGGCAGAAGCGGCTTCGTGAAGACTCGACGTTTAATCCGGGAGATACACGGACATGGATAGAACCACATGGAAATGGGGCACATCTTGTACTCCCTTCACCATTTAAGAAACGACTTCGTGATGACTTGACATGTATTCCAGGAATACACGGACATGAGGTGGAGTACACGAGCATGTACTCTACTACATGGCCAGGCATGGCCATCGCACAAGGACCTGACCCTAGAGGTTTGGACACAGCGTGTAACTATACCACACATCATGTACTTACTTATTTACATGACCAACCCCATGACATGGGCCACTTACATGGGCGGTACCTAGTGTCTGATAACACGGAGTGTAATGTTTACCTGCACATCGTGTACTTTTAGGGAAATGACTTGGTCATATTATTCTCTGTATCTTGGACACGTTCTGCTTGATTTTTCCCATATGACGTGGGATAGAACGTTGGGATCCATCATCTCTGGTCTTCGTGACGGTTGATGTATCCACCCCTTTGAATTGAGGAGTGGACCCTCCCAGAATCGAGTATGATGTGTGCAAGAACCCTAGAGCTGGCTGCTACTACGACGACAACCATACTAGGATCCTTCATGGGTTCGATGACGATGACGACTGTACATGGATACTATGTGGTTTCGGCAGCGAGGAAGACTGTACTAGGATCCTATGTGGGTTCGGTAGTGATGGTTACTATACTAGGATCCCACGTGGGTTCGACAACGATGACTTCTGTACTTGGATCCTACGTGGGTTCAGTTGGGGAGATGATTCAGAGGCTACATCTATCATCTCCAACACTCTTCGTGAGTAGAATACCTGTGTGAGCTGAGTCTTGATTTTCAGTCATTATCATTGATTTGATTGACATGCATTCCTATGTGGATTGGGATGTGCTTTCCTGCATGGACCAGGTTGTACTTGGGCTCATGAGTTAGAGCCAACCTGGAATTGATGACTTAGGTATATGTATGGGCATATACCTAAGTAGAGTTGGTTGATACCTCGTGTTTGTATCTTTCCTTTGTGGTTTATACTTTGTGGATTCTGGGAGACGTTCAGGGTTCTCGGGTTCCCTGCGGAGTATCTTATACTCACCCCTGCAAGGGCTATGCCCGCACTATGTTTTGTTGGATGCAGACGACAGACAGCACTGATCGAGGAGGTGACTTGAGGAGCGGGACAATACATGGAGGATGACCACTTGGTGGGATGAACACGGAGCGGACGACTGGACCTGAGGAGCTAAGGAGCCCAGTTGTACCCACCCATAAGGTGGGATAGCCTGAGGAAGACTCAGCAGTTGCTGGATTACTATACTACAGTTGTTATTTCTTGACAGTTGTATTATACATTCAATTGGGTTTGTATTCTTTCCCATTTACATTCCAGCAGCGACTTTTGTACTCAGTTTACATAGTGTTTACTTCATCTTTCATACTCTGTTGTGTTTTTTACTTACAAAAAGGAAATGCAATCTCTTTTAACGGGATTTATGCCTTTGGTGCGAGTCGCCAACCCCTGGCCTATGAAAGGACGTCTTATGGCAGTCATAGCACGAGCCCCGAGGATGGGTCGTGACAAAACTAAGTTGGATGGTACCTAATTCTCCACCTTCACTTGCTGAAAAGTGAGGCATCTAGAGATATACTATTATATTGCTTTATTCATTATCATCCACCCGTGTTGTCATCAGAGTTACTGGTACATCTTCGCCACTCCTCGATGTACCACTAGAGGGAATGTGTGGAATTCCCTCAATACATCCCCTGAAGAGAAACTAGTACCATGGTACGTACTTTAAAAAGTATAATGTCCTACCCACCATCAGAAAATCCATCAGGTGCCTCTACTATAGATATATGATCACGTTGAGCCTCACAGCTAGTGTCCCCGCAATGCACATCCATGAATTTTTGAAGAATTGGGCGGAGTGAGTGTAAGAGATTGAAGAAATATTGCACCATCTTGATCCAAAAAGGATTTCCACAAACTACCAGCTACTCCGTCACCTCACCTACCAGTGGTATACCTGATCTCCTAAAGAGTGCATCTGCTATGATGATCCCCTTCCATGGAATATAGACTATATCTATGTCCTAGTCCTGGAAGAGCTCAAGCCAACGCCGCTTCCTCTAGTTCAGGTCCTTCTAAGAGATGATATACTTAATAGTCTTGTGATCAGAGTAGACCATAAAATGCTCTCCCATCATGTAATGTCACCACATCTTCATGGTGAAGGCCACTAATGCTAACACCAGGTCATGGGTTGTGTAGTTCTGCTCGTGTTGTCTCAGCTTTCGAGAACCATATGTATACACTGCTCGTTCCAACATCAGGACACATCTATGTCCAATCCCTTATGTGTCGTAGTAGAAAACATACTCAAAACCCTCCTCTAGAAGCCTCATGATGGGTGCACTAGTCTGCCTCATCCTCAGCTCCTAAAAACAGTATTGAAATCTCTCCGACCACACAAAGGATTTACCCTTCAACGTCATCATTGATAAAGGTGCTGCAGCTCTGGAAAAATGTGGAACAAACATTTGGTAGTATCCTTCAAAACATAGGAAACTTTATACCTTCATCACACTCCTAGGTGGAACCAAAGAAATTACCGCCTCAATCAACACTGGATCCACCGCCACTCCAACCTCCAAGATGACATGTCCAAAAAAGTGAAACTCTCAGATCCAGAACTGGCACATAGAGTGTTTACCATAATTCTGGTGATCTCAGAGTGTGTCCAGAACAATTTGAAAATGATAGGCATGATCCTCCTCAGTATCTGAGTAGACCAGAATGTCATTGGTGAAGACAATTTCAATACAATCAAGGTATGGATGGAAGATCTTGTTCATGAGTCCCATGAACACTACTGGACCATTTTTCACACTGAATGAAATAACCAAGAACTCATAGTGGCCATACCGACATCTAGAATACATCTTATGCATATCCTCATCTGGCACTCTGAGAGAGTGATAACCTGATCTGAGGTCTATCCTTGAGAACAACTGTGCTTCCTTCAAATGCCCAAAGAGGTCGTCAATCCTCTAGAGTGAGTGTTTTTTCTTCACAGTCACCTGGTTCTGGCATTCATAGTCAACAAAAAGTCTCATTCTCCAATCCACCTTTTTGGCAATCAAAATAAGGGCTTCCCAAAGATAAACAATGGGCCGCATGAACCCCTTCCCCTATAAATCCTCTAGCTGTACCGACAGCTCTCGAAGCTCCACAAGAGCCATACGATATGCTTCTATAGATATTAGTTCCACACCAGGGTATAGGTCAATGTAAAAGCCCACCTCTTTGAGAGGATGTAGACCCAAAACATCATCAGGGAAGACATCTACGTATTGGTCCACCACTACAGGATAATTCGGACTCACCATATCAGACACACTGAGGGTAAGGCTAGCCAACTGGTGAGTGATCGGATGGACCCTCATATGAGTAAGTCCATCCTATGCTGAAAAGGCTCTCTTCTCTCTATTAAAGGTAAGCCTAGTCTTATCTGTGTGGACAAACTATACATTGCGCCTAATACAGTCAATCGGATCATGGACTGTAGATAACCATTTTTTACCCAAGATGACGTTGTAAGGCCTCGATGCTGCTACTAGGAGATCAGAGTCGATGGTTTAGTCTCCTAGAGTAAGCTCAAAATGTCAGAACTAGTGCGTAATAGTCGAATCCGCTCCCGCTAGAGTATCTAACCATAAGGATTGAGCAAAAAGCTCCACCAGAATATCTAATCTATGAACGAGGGAAGTGGCAATAAAATAATGAGATGCACCTTGGTCTATAGGTATTGCAGCTACGGTGGAGTAGATATAGATCGTACCACGTATCATTTCTAGAACTCCATGGTCATAGGCCTCAACTGGATGGAGCTGAGATCACACATGTCCACATGATCCTTGTGTTTGTGGGGGACCTCCTGGCGGGGGTGGCGTTAACATCTTGAATCGTCTCCCACTTCTTGATACACTACCAGCATCTGTGCCACGTCCACCTGCTCCCTGTGGACCTCCTCTATCGAACCTCTATCTCTAACTGGGCAGTATTTCAACCATTTTCTGATCATCTGTATGGAAGGTCAGGCAGTCACAAGCCATGTGACCCTCCCCGCCACATGTGTAACACTGCCTTCTCCCCGTTTGACAGGCTCTGTCTCCATTGCCCCTCACAACCGACCATGAATCATGCGGTCATCCACTATAGGTCTGGTCCTCTTGAAATTTTGTGACATTTGTCTGCTACCAGCTGTATAAGACTCTACTATGTGATGCCCGTGGGTGGGTCTCGCTACTGGTGACTGCTCAGCAAGGAAACTCTCTACTAAGAGGACTTTCTCTAACATCCCTTCCTACGTCAGGATGCAGAGAGAAATCATTGAATCCCTGATTTCCTACCCGAGTCCCTAGTTGAAGGTTATGGCCCTGATGAATGGGTCCCAAACCATATCAGTGGAGTAGCGTGGGAGGTCAATGAACCTCACTGAGTAATTAGAAATATTCATTCTACCCTACTGCAGATGAAGAAGAACATGTATGCGCACCCCGCGAAGGGTCGCTTGGACAATCTCTGCTGGAAACTAGCTCGCAAAGTCTGCCTAGAGATGTGTCACCTCATTGTGAACCTGGAGCATGATGATCCAACATCTTCCTACTACTTCCAGTAGAATACTGGTTTCAAGGATCACCATGAGATTAGTTGGTGTCTATACAAGTCGTAAGACTGTCACAATGGCCTCCAGCCAATCCTCAGCCGCTTATAGCTCTATCTCACCCTGGAACCTCGGTGTCCTCTGGCGCTGGAACTCATGAAACGCTATCAAGCGGAGTTCACCCTCTAATAATGGGGCTGGTGGCATCAGTGGTCCAATGAGTAATGGTACTGTAGGTGCCTCCGCTAGTGCCTCTAATGGAAGAGGTCCCTGCACCGAGGCCTCATCGCTCGGTGGGCTATCATCGTGTACTGTACCTGGAACCCCAGTTGGCTCTCTATGTGTAGGCATCCTGAAAAGAAAAAGCTGCACCACGGTTAATAAGTTATACTTGGTGAGATGACTCAAATAGTTCCTAAAGAAAAACTTTCAAAACACACATGCAATCCGTGTTTTCAAGAACTGAGTCAGAAATCAGAAGTGTGGGTCCTGGTGTATGGATACATCGTCCGACGCACCAACACTGGATTCCCTAAAATGATAACCACACTCAGTACACATAACACTATTTCCATTTGAATGATTATAGTCCAATGTTCTACTTTAGATCAGACTCCCATGATACCAATTTTTCATTACCCATCCCCTGAGGCTGGTGCCGTGACAACCCCAAGCCTGCCTTCTATAGGCTAAGGGCTGGTGACTAGCACTGAAGTTGTATTTCCAAACTTGGAAGGCATTGGATTTATAACCTATACACTCACCCAACCAAGAACACAACAAGAAACATACACGAATAAACTGAAGAGTAAAAAGGGTGTGTACTGAAAGTAAAAGGGGCCATATTACAGGCCTGACTGGAATGTAAAAGAAATCCGGAAAGTACATGTAATATGAACAGCTCCGGTGAACACCCACCAGGATCCTACCTGAAGCGTAGGTATAGATCTAGAACGGTCGTCTCTACAGTACACCTCATCTAAGGTCCACCTCTGAGATACCTCTAGTCCTGCTAACATCATCCATATTCAGCGTAGTCCATCGTCTGCAACAATCACAACAAGGTACAGTCATAGCCCTTGAAAACGTGAGTATATTGATATTGAGTGGGGACCCTGAGACACTCATGGTCTCATAAAATCCACAAAGGATAAACCAAAAAACATGAAAACTAGTGAAAACCCTACTTGGGTACATACCAATACATTTACCCATGTCATTAAAAAAATTACACATCTCATTCATAAGGAAACCCAAGGCCCAACTCTTTAGCAAAAGTACAACTATTCAACGTAGGAAATATTAACTCGAAGGTAAGTACCACCTAGGTACGCCACACAAAAGAATACCACAAAGGCATCACCATGAAGGTAAGTCCCACACCGGTACACCACATAGTAAAATACGACAAAGGTATCACCACAAACTTATGTACCACAAAGGTATTCCACACAGAAAAATACCAAAAAGGTAAAGAATCAACTCACAATATGTATAACATACCTACAGAATTATAGATGATTATTTATAAGCTAAATCAACTTATTCATTTAATTATCATTTCTACTGACCAAAACATGATCTATTGGAATCTAACCCCCACTACCCTTCACAAGATAGACCCACACTAGATCAATATGTTTTGACCCACATAGGATTGCTAAGCGCTGAACCACATAGGATCTGATAGGTGTTGACCCACACAATTTTCATAGATGTTGACCCACATAGTAATGATGATCTTTCTTCACCTTGCAGCCAACTACTGTGTTCCCGCACTAAGCTCGCATGATTTCGGGAGGGTCCGCTACTCAAGACACATGTCAGTAGTCTAACTTCCATGAAGTCCCATGAAGATATATCCCAAAGGACCACCACATAAAAGGGGTCTCAACTTAATAAATGGTGCATCAATCAGCTATCGAGTATGTAAGTAATTAATATTTTAGTCCCAATGCCTCAGTTGGATCCGTGTTCGGGCCAACCCGGCCATACCCCCTACTTTATCCAAAACTGAAGTGGTGTTTTTCAGAAGAACCGTCTTTATTCAAGTATCTAGGCACCATAGGCGGTTCATAAAACAGACGCCTGATGACAATGTTATGGCCAATAAGGTGATTCTGGGTCCAGTTGGGCTTGGGTCTGGTCCAACTCGGCATGGGTCGAGCCGGTTCTAGCCCGGTTGGGATAGACCGTTGTGGGCCCGACCCTCTGAGTCATAGTCCGGCCCATCCCACACTGTACTTCCTAAACTGGGTGGCGCATATTGGGGTCCTCCCTAGCCACATGAAGGTTTGGGGGGAGTCACGCGCGCCCCACCATCATTCATGAAATGACCGAAGCTTTTCGGTTGCCAGCCAGCACGTAGGACCTGCCACAGGTCCTGCTCAGTTTAGCTCATCCGACCAAAATATTCGGCCCCTTAATCTTCTCAGTGGATTAGTTTTGCACCGCATCCCCTCCACGGCCGGCCAAACATCGGCCACCTTCCACCATCCTCCGCGTCCAGGAGGGTCATGACCACATTCTCTAACGGTGGTGCGTGGTCACATGACCCGTGCTTCCGTAGCCACCTGATGCATCAGCCACCCTCTATCAACCACCACAGCTAGAAATGGTTGTCCAAACTCTGATCTCTATGCAGCCTCTATCTATACTGGTGGTGTCGACGTGTGCTGCCCTAGTTCTGTGCGGCTAGCCCGGGTGACGGCCACCACCTTTCTCTGCCACGAAGAACACAAAAACCATGAAAAATAGTTGAGGGATCGTGCTAGGTTTGTTTGGTCCACACCCTCCGCATTTGATCAGTAGTAGGCGGATCAAGAGGAATAATTTAACATAAACCAATAAGAACAATAAAACCCCTACATTTATTTCTCATTGGAAGATGTCACGATGAAGAAGACGAAGTCATTAGTGACGGTGATGTCCTCATTCGGCCCTCCCGTAGGATGTTTCCGATCCAGATCAAGCATCACCATCATTTTTTGATTATATTGGGGGTATTCTTTATTGGATAATGTTCTTCCAATGCATATCTCCCAATGTTCTCCCTTTCCGATGATTTCACCCAACCCCACCAAAAATAAATGCCAACTTATTTAATTAGATTTCTTAATTTAATTTGAGATTTCAATTAAATGAATGGTGTTGGCATAATTAAAGTGGAGGAAGTCCATGGGACATCAGCACATTAAACATGGTTTTGGTGGTTCCAACCTGTAGAATTCAAAATGGGGGTTTATGGTTCGGGGGGTCCCCACTGCCATAACCTAAATGTGGGGGTTTCAAAAGAAAAATAAAAAGGTTATATATTTTATTTTTCTTCTTCCACCACAAAAAGTACAAATACTAACATTCACCCTTGACCTACTGTAGTCCAGGTGATGTTCTTCTTAATCCAATATCGACGCTGCGAGTTAAACAGTTAGCTTAGATTTGAATTCTGATCACTAATTCAAAAGATAAAAAACCCACTTGCACGTTTACATAACGTACCGAGAAAATTTTCCGAAAATCATTCTGGGCATACCTGGCCTCAGAATCACACACCATCAATTTTCACGGACTCGTAAAATTTCCATATAATTAAAAAATTACATGGAAATTTAGGTCTTTACACTAAATCTTCTTCTATAACTACATACTAGATCTCCTACTAAGAGCATCATCCACCATTTTACCCATACCATGAGTATAGAAAATATCCAATTCCAAGTCCTAGATGAACTATAGGGACTACCTCTATCTCATTTTCAGATCCATATGAATGATGATATACATGAGACTCTTGTGAGCATTGTATATTATAATCTATTCTCCCAACTGGTTTTGTCAACATATCTTTAATGTGAAGAATAACACAAATAACTTGAGATCTCTAGTCTTTTATTCTGGTTATGTGGGTTCAACTGGTTTGAACCATAGGATATCACCAAATGCCTCTACATCAGGACACAACCACGACCGATTCCAGGTGCATAACAGAACACTCCGTACTCAACACCCTCCTTTAGTAATTTCTCGATCAGATCACTCTTCATAATCTATCTCAATTATTAAAAGGCCTAATGGAACTTCTATGTCCACATGAATGGATACCCCTTTTTAGTCCAATATATCATATGTGCTGACATCCTAGAGAAATTGTGTATGAATCTCCAGTTATAGCCTGCTAGCCAATGGAAGCTCTATACCACTATCAGACCTCTATCTGTCTCCCATGAAAAGACTACGTTAACAATGGCCAGGTCATGAAACACTATTAGCATATATATGTGATCATTAAGTCTTATCTAGTAGTTTTCTCTAAGCATAAGGGACTATTCAATGGTTCAACTTGAATATCTATGTCTCTAACAACATATGTTTGAAAAAATGAATCACTGGAACCTATTTCAATTAATAATAAATCTAATGTAGAAATGACACCGATAATACCTTGAATCATATCCGCTAGGTAATATACCATGACCGCACACAACATTACCTTCCATTGTCCTCCATCTCGTTGATCCTAGAGTGGGAAACCTTCGGGTGGTGTTGAAAACTAGTCAAATTGAGGACCACCTCCTACTGGTCTCCCATATCATATATCATATCCACTTCCCTAGGGATATTTCTACGCATGTCATTTCACTACCTCAGTTTCCCATACACCGATTCCCTATCCTGAGTACAATGGTTCAAAAACTTTTGAGTAAGATTTCCCCTTATGTCACATGAATAGAACCACCTATCACTAGTCTATGTGGACCCATTATGTGAGTCCTAAACTTTAGATCCCCTATCCCTGCACCTCATATTTAAATTTAAACCACATTCATTTTCCTGAGACTCACATAGACATCACGCTTCCATGGCCTTTGCACCTTCTCATCCCTTAATGACTATCACTTGTTGTATATTCTCATCCAATAGTCATCTAGACACCAAAGATCTCTCTAGAATCCAAGCATAATTAAGAATTAATAGAGGGATAACATTGGCTCAAATATCTCAATCAAGACCTCTCTTGATGGTCTGATCCCTGATTTACTGATATGTAACCATATCTATCGAGTACCTAGATTGTTTGTTGAACCTCGATAAAAAATAATCTACTTTCATTATAACCTGCTCGAGATGAAGAAACTCATATATATGAACATCTGTCAGTGTAACTGGTGATAAATCATCTCTAAAGTGATGCTCGAACTCTGTCCATGAAATTGTTTTTGCTTCATGAGTTTGGATAAGGAAATTTCACCATCAACTGGTTGATCCATGTAGAAGGCTCACCACTAGGACTATTGTATGATCTGTTGGTGTCATTTCTATACAGAAAACTAGTGTCATCACCTCAATCATGTCCTCAAACACATAAGGATTAGACTTGACATGGAAATTGAGGTGTCCCTATATCTAAAACTCATGAAACGCAGTCATTATGCAATCCTCATCTAATGGTAATGTGGGAACCACTTTCTAATCTATTGTTGACTGTATCGATGTTACACCACCTAGAGGTAACTTCTATAGAACTTTTCCTCATATCGAAGCCTCTTCACTGAGGGTTTATCCTTATGATTGAACTATTTAATCCTATATTGGAGGATTACTCTATGAAAACATGATTTACTATAGTCAATAAATATATCTGGAGAGCTGACTCAAGAAAGAAATTGATCCACAAAGCATTCCAATATGAGTCATGTACCATAATATTCCCTATAACCAATATTCATATATATCGAGTTGAAAATCATGTTATCATAGTCCCAGTTTATGGATATATCAACCAGAACACCAACACAGGAGTCCCTAGCCTGGATTCCAATCTTGAAACACATTACAATATTTCCCCAAACCAAACTAACCGAATATTGGTCCAAATATAGAACTGACCACCCATGTCATCAATATGTCACAACTGATCACAGTAGGGACCATGTTGTGACTCCCCATGCCGACCACCAATGGGCTTGGGGCTAGTGACTAGCACTGGGTTGGAATATCACTAACATTTAAGGCATTACATATGTACCGATACACATGCACACATCTCCATTCCCACAAACTGATAAAATGTTAACCCCTATATGAACCAAATGAATGACTACCACTATATCCCAACCATAGTAAAATAGGAAAGTAAAGTGCAGTAAGGTAAACTAAACAATAGTACAATCTCACCGAAAAGAAGTTTATTACCAAAAGTATAACTTATATGAAGCTGTACTGGGGCTATTGTCTATAACCATGGGAACACCTCGACTTGCCTGATCTCAAAATGCATTTTTTTGGTTTTAGTCTTCCTTGGACTTCCAAAAATGGACGCTCATCTTCACAAGTTACGATCTAAGTGGGCGAAGCCTGTATAGGGGTGGGTATAACAATACTCAGTAACACACCCTTGAAATACAAAGTAATGTACAGTAATCTCTATATATTATATATCTATTTATGATAGAAAAAATAATATTTAGATATAACAAATACAATACATGAAGTTAATAGGTATGTCACAATTACTACATACCTACACTAGGGATTAATTTAAAATATTCCATAATGTACTCACCCAGTAGAACACAGAGTGGACTCTGATAGCATTAATGAGGTCCATCCAAGAATTATTATTCACCAGGAACTATCAAGAGAGAGTGATACACTGATAGATATGAAGACAAAGATACGATACACAGATAAGGATCACTAACTGGGCCAGAGGGTGATACCCACATCTCCATCTAAATAAACCTACTATGTAGGGGATCGATGCTTGGTGATGTTTGTCATGTCAATACTATGGAATGTACCATGGGAATGATGAATTAATAGTGGATCCTACTCTGGGCCTCTCGAGCGGTGGGGGGGGGGGGGGATTTCTGAAAACTCTATCCATAATGTCTTGTTGAAGGCATCACACACTTCTAAGTAAGAAACAATACACACCAACTCTCATTGAAATTATCATTAGAATGGATCAAATTTTTTTCCAACCTATAGTGGAAAATAGATTAATGAAATGATGAATGGGTACACAATGTATAGTAGGGTCAAAAATCATGTTTTGTGACCCTGGATAATGACTATGTACAATTTCCCATGACATTCAAACTGTGATTTGTAGATGATGGGTACATGTAATGTAAAGGGAGCCACACACTATATTCTTCCATTCAGGTTCCACTTAGGTTCTCTGGCTGTATACTAGTACATGGTGTCATATCTTGTGTCACTTCTTGTTTACCACTACATGGGGAATTCAGTGTACATGGTCTAGGTCAACTCAGTTGTGGGGTATATGCCGTGTAGGCAACCCATGTACTCCACCCCAAGTCCATGTATATCTTGAGATACGCACAGATTCTCTAGGATTTTCCTATACATTATTGGATAGGGTCACACACTATGTGAAATTTACCAAATTTGTGAAAACCTAGATGTTTCTTCACGGGTTAAACATTAAATTTATGCTCGAGATACACACCATGTTCAATGGGATTTTACAAAAATTTGTGTTCTTCCTCAAACATGTTGGTCGTTATTTCAGGTCACGTCCCACTGCTTTTTTCACCTAAAAACACAATATAGAGGGTATTCATAAAACCCTAGCACTAAATGAATGTGTTTTGGGCCTTCAATTAGCATGAAAAAATGGTTATATTAATTCTGAAATAAAGCACTTGAATAATGGTTTCATCTAATCCGCTTAGATTCATCCATCATCGTCTCCTTCACACCACCTCTATGTCATCCATTTGTGGGATCTTCAATTTTTGGATTTTTGAACCATCAAACAATGGAAAAATGAATATTTATTCATTTATCAAGATAGGAGAACCTTTTGGAATGAACTCTCTCAATTTAATAGAAAAATTCAGGACCCCTGGATTTTGGTTGGTGACTTTAATGTTATTATTTATCCTAAAGAAAAACATGGTCCTTCACTATCCAATATTTGTTTAAAATATTTTATAGCCTCCATAGAGGATAATAAACCTACTAAATTGAATCACATAGGTTCTAAATTTACCTTGTATAGACATAATTACAATAGTGTTGTGGTAAGAAATCATGATAGAGCGTTCAATAATGAATTAGACCTCAATAAATGGGATCATATTTCTAGCATTACACTTCCTAAACTAGCATCAGAACACCATCCTATCCTGGTCATTTATTCTAAAAATATTCAAAATATAAGTCTTCATTTTAGGTTTAATATGGCTTGGTCCACATACCCTGAGCGTGTCGCCTTAATTAGTAAAACTTGGAACAACTTGTGTAGCCCTAATGATTCTTTTCATGAACCACTAAATTAAAAAATCTCAAACTTATCCTCTAAAAGTGGTGTAATTCCAAATATGATATTATTGAAAATGAAATCCATTTCATAGAAAAAGGGATTACTCAAATGAAAAACAATAACTCTACCTAATGATTTGCTGATGAACAAAAAAATAAAATTAGCATGTCTTCTAAAGTTCTTTATATGCTCAACATTAATGATAACATCAAAAAAATCATCAAATGCAAATGTCTAAATGATGGAGATAGAAATACAAAATTTTATAACTCCCTTAAAAGGGTCTGAAAATCCAGTATGCCCCTTGCCTATTTAATGGATGGTGGTAAACTCATTGATTTAGATGAAGGGATACTTAATCACGTTGTTTCTTATTTCTGTAACATCATAAATGTCCCAAATATCAACAAAGATCTCTTACCTAATGTCATCACGAATATGGTAATAGTTTAAGATATTCATTTCCTTAATTGTGTACCACTAGATAATGAAATCAATGACACTATCTTTGACCATAAACATGGTAGTTCCCCTTGGGATGATGGCTTCAACAATGGTTTTTTTCAAAAATAGTAGGATGTCATTCTGAATGATAAAAGTATTATGGTTATAAATTTCATTGAAAAAGGAATTATTTCTCATGGATTAAACTCTCAATTCCTCACTCTTATTCCAAAATTAGAAAATTATATGGAAATACATCTCTTCAGACCCATTTCCATATTAAAATTCCTTTTTAAACTTATCAACAATATCATTGATAACCAAATCTCTTCCATTAGTAATATAATTGTATCCTAGAATCAATTTGGCTTCATCAAAGGTAGATCTATATAAGACTATATCTTTCTCACTTCTCAATACTCTAATCATTGAAAAAGAAACTCTAGAGGTTGGAATGTTGCCATAAAATTCGATATCACTGATGATTTTGATACTATTTATTGGAGCTTTTTTTAAAGTGCTAGCTAATTTTGGTTTCAATGACATTATTATCTACATAATCAAAAAAAATTCCAACTAATCCCATATATTGATTTTTTTGAGTTTCTTTCATAGAGGCTACATTAAATATTATAAGGGGGTCAGACAATGTGATCCTATCTCTACCATTCATTTCTATATTGTGGAAGATTAACTGAGTATATTACTCTCTCAAGTAATAGATCAAGGTTGTATCAAACCGATTCTACCCTAAATAAGCCTAAACACCTCATCCCATCTTTTCTATGCTGATGATGTCATTTTATTCCTCTATACTGACAAAAGAAATATTAATAACATCAAAACCCACATTTTTTACTATGATGAAGTGTCTGGTGAACGTGTTAATTAGAAAAAATCATGTATCTACTTCTGTAAAATATTACCCCACAATAGAAAAGGTTATACTAATGATTCTCTGGAGTTCATGGAGGGTTACCACTCTTTTACCTATCTTGGTGTCCCAATTTTCTAGGAATGACGAATATCCATCTATTTCCATCACATTTTTGATCAAATTGTTCGACAAATTACCTCATGGAATGGTAAAACCCTTTCAATGGTGGGAAGAGTTTGCCTTGACAAATCCATTGTAGTCTCTAAATTGGGTTACTACATGATGGTCTATAATTGGTCAACAGGTTTTTAAAACTTCTTTATATTGAAATATTGAAATTTATTTGGAGTGGAAGTACTCTCAAGAGAAAACGGGAGACTGTCCCCTGGTATACCTATTGTAAACCAATAGAGAAAGGATGCATTAGCATAAAAAAAATTAATACATTAAAAAATTATTTCAAATCCAGACTCACATGGTCTCTTATAAATAAAAACACTCACTTCACAGATTTTGTTAGGGATTGATTATTTGATATTTTATAGATTGGTAATCTTTATTTTATGGCTTCTTCTATTTAGCCCTCCATCAGAACAGCTTTTTCCTCCAACATGGAAAATTCCAGATGGATTTTTTGCAAGGGCCCAACTCTTAATTTCTGTTTTGACACATGAACTTGCTCCCACCTAATTTCTAAGGTGCCTAATGCATTTATCCCTATCCCCACAAATAGCACCATTAGGTATATGTTTAATTCTAAAAGATTAAATTTTCCTGATAATGTAAAAGAGATTGTCGAGAATTGCTATTTCACAATTGATGATGATATTTTGATTTGGGAGCCTGCTCAAAATGGAATGCTAGACTCAAAAAACCTTTATAACAATTGTTTTTTCAACTCTTACAATAATCTAATATGTGTTAAAAACCTCAGCAAAGCATGGTTAAAACCATCATGTTTTACACTTATTTGGTGGATTGTGCATCAAAACCTCCCTACTGATACTTTTTAAGAATCTTATTGTATTAATATTTGTTATAAATGTAGAATGGTATATCAATATCATGGGTACTTGAATCATCTTTTCATATCATGTGACAGTGCTTCTACTCAATGGTATTAAATTTTTGATATTTTTTAGTGCAGATAGATTTTGGATTACATTATATTCTCTCATCTAAAAATGATTGTTGATTTTCTGGGGTCCCCGCAAATAAGAAACCTCTTTCTCACTGCTGTTGTAGAGAACTTCCATGTCATCTACTATAGTAGAAATGATATTATCATTATCAAAAACTCATTTAGATTGAATGCGTATAAAATGAGGATTTTTATTACTATTGGAGAGCCTGCCTCAATTCAAAAACACCACTGGGACAACTCTATTAAGGATTTTAAGATCCATTGCCGCATTAGAGTTCATGGAAACAACCCAAAGCCCAAATACACTATTTAGGTTTTCTAGAAATCACCTCTTACTAATTGGATCAAATTCAATGTGGATGGAGCTTCAAAGGGAAACCCAGGACCCTCGTGCTATAGTGGTATCTTTAGAGACCATCTAGATCAAATACTATTAAGTTTCTATGGATGTTGTGCTCTCCCTTAGACATTGGAGGCTAAAATGATGGGGGTTATTCACGTGAATTATTTAACCAAAAAGTACAACTAGTACATCATTTGGATTGTGAGAGACTCTACAACTAAAGTGCAAGCCATTTGGAATGGTGTTGCTCATCTTGATCATACTCTCACCTCTTGATCATTTTATTGTCTTAACTCACTCAATAATTTCAATTTGATTGTCACTCACACCTATAATGAAGCGATCAGGATTTCCAATGGTCACTCCAACATGGGATTTCTTCAATTAGATATTTGGAGGAATAACCTTCCTTCAGGTTTTCTTCCTTATTATATTAGAGATGCTAATAAATTTCTTACTTTTCATCTCATGTAATTTCCCCTTTTACTCCTTACTTTTTTGAATAAGTTTTAGTTTTTTGGTCTTTGACAAGCAAACAACCATCCTTAAAAAATCAACATAATAATCAACCTGGTAAATCCTACTATTTAAAACCAATTTCTCAAGAATAATCAAAACACGAATCAACCTAATAATTGGTTGGATATAGTTCATCATTGAATCTATAAACATGATTTCAAAATAAAAATATAAAATCCAATATGATAGAACGATCATTCCCTATTTAAGATCGATTAACACATGCGATATCCATCAAGAATGATCTCTAATCCAAGCCACTAATATCACCATTGAGATAATTTTCTAGGGTTCCTCTCTCGAGCCTCTAGTGAATTCAAGTCTTATGAGCCTATCCCTGTATCCTTTCCTCATGTAATAATTAGTAGAAAAATAATTTTTACAAAGTTTCATCGATGAAACGGTAAAATTAAATAAATTCACAAGTGATTTTATTCATTAAAAACACATGAAACAACATTTCTCATCCGACAGTCTTGGCCAATGCTAAGCCTCACCAATGGTGAACCTACTTCTTTGAATGCAATTGTTCCCTAGGAATTTTTATGCAGGTCCCCATTTAAATGTTTTTAGGGTTTTTATGAAAAACTACCCTAGTGGTCAATTTGTTATTTTATTTTTATTCAATCATTTATTATGGGCACACAAGGAATTGAAATAACACACTATCTCAGTAGATGGTCTTGAAATTATTCGATATAATATCTAAAAAATGTACATAAAAAATAAGGGACAATAATATCCCCTAGTAGTCCTTAATGTTCACACACGGTGTTAAATAATGATTTACAAATTAAAGAAAACTCTTTTATATTTTTGAATGTGATTTGAGCTGAGGCATTAAAGGGCTTTCTGAAGATGAAAAATAAAAATAGATAAGGGTAGGAAGAAACAATAATGTTTCTTCACAGCTTATATTTTTGGATGTGAGTCTTTTATTTGGATATAATTCCTAGAGAACTATGGTATGAATCAAAATGATCTTTAATTATTATGAAAAGGGTGAAGTTAAATAAATAACTTAGTAGAAATATTCTATTATCTTCGAAAATAAAATTCATGCCTCAAGAAAAATTCGGATAGACTGATCTCTTGGTGTGAAGAGGGGATCCTTACCCATTTATTATCCTGGTATCCGTCTCTTTTGATGGTCTTTTAGATTATTCTAATTATACATCATCTCTATCAATAACACTAATCAACTGGGAAAATCGAAAGTAATGTGTATTTTTATGTTTGGAGGGGTTTTATTAATAAATTCAATTATCACTTCTTGGTTTGTTAATGATATATCCAATTATAGATCGAAATATAGTCTATATAATGTACTAAAAGCCAATATCAGAATTTTTTTGACCAACTGCATTAATGAATGGAATATTTTTTCCATTTCATGAAAATAATTCACTAAAACTATTGATATGGGCAGACTGGGAATCAAGGATATAAAAAAACATAAATCAAGTTTCTATGGAAAATTTAACTAGAATTTTATTACATCATAGGATGAGGAAATGATGTATGTTAATAATAAATAAACCAATGTGATTTATAATGTATTCTCAAAGTATAGAACATGTTTTATCTATCTAGTGATTATATTTTCATTTCCAAAAAATTTCATACTCTAAATGGACTCTATCATGGAATAATATTTTGAATTACTGGATTTTACCCTATATGGAAATTAAATAGTATGTGATTATGATTTCTCCACATAATAGAAAAATAATTATATTTTTAATTTCAAACATATTGTTTAAGGGCTTATTGAAATTCTATCAAAAAACACCATCCTATAGATCCATAGGTAATGAATTATTGAAAATGTAACCCTCATCAAGAAATAGAATATGGATGGGATCTTTAATAAAAGATACTAAAACCTACACATGTTTTCAAATGAAATACATGTTTGAAAATGTATACAATGATTTTGGAGGCCCATCATCCCACCAATAAGAAATATGTTCTTGTTGAAAATAAGAGAATATATGGTACCTACCCAAGATCAATTTATGAAAACTATAATGAAAATGACCATATAAAGATAGAGCTTCTGAATGGCTGATAAATGTTTCCAAAAACTATTAGTTTTTTATAGTGTTATGTCCATTATTTTTGAATAAACCATGGAACTGCTGGGAATCGAGTAGTGAGAGGACTTCCAGATTATAGAGTTTTGGAAGTGAATCACTAAACATGATCTCAATGTACAGGTGAAAATAATATATAAAACGTGGGTTCCATGGATATATAATATAATTCAATATCAATAACTGTGATTAAATTTGAAAATAGAAGCATCTCCATGAATTTTGGTGTCATCGCAATCCATAAACAAGTTAATGTGGCTCCAAACATCCAAACAATTTTGATGGAACATCAAAAATGTTTTCCATTAGTGATATCTCTGTTATATTTATTGTTAGCATGTATCTCTCTTTCAAATCCATGTTGTCTAAATTTTTATCCAAAGTATTCATTATAATAATAAATTATTTATTAAATATATTTTACATTTTCATTGACCATATTTTAAATGGGTTTTAAAGGAGATTTCATAACATTTTAAAAATAAATCTATTTGACTCCCATTTTTCAATTTTTTTGGAAATATAATTAATTTTAACAATTATGACATGAATATATTTTCCATCCACCATGTCCATTATTTTCATTAATTTATTATTTTAAATGTTTCCATGTGTTTTTCTCAAAAATTATTAATTTACAACATTTTGGGACATTGTAGTTTCTAAAATTGATTTCAAAAATTAAAAGGATATTTTCGACAAAATATTTTTAATAATATTACAATAAAATTTAAAATAATCAATATAAATAATCCTTGTTGTTTCTTATGTTGCAATTGGTTTTCATTCTAACAATATAATCATTATTCTCTATATAGATGGATTATGATGGTTTCAATGATATTAAAATGGATCCCATTTATTTTTCACATGTTAATCATATTTTAATGATATTGTAATGAAATCTATTTCATTTCAATGGGTTCATAATTTCAAATATATTATTTATTGAAACTGTTTCTTTTCTATGGGTTAATCATGTTTTGAATATAAAAAAATTATTCATTTATGACGAAATTAATTCCTCATATACATTATTCATGATTTAGATATTTGAAATTATTTATAATTTTGGGTGGGTCTGTAATAAACCATGGAATTGTTGTAACTTTATTAACCAATAAATGGTTGTTCAATTATAAACTAATGATAAGTGGGTCTATTATAACTCTCTTATTCATTGTGTATCCTAGATATGGAATTTTCCCTTATTGGAAATCCGATTTGTAATAAGTGATTTTATAATAAATTTTTAAGTTCCCAATAAATTTATTCTAGGATATCAATGGGTACATAATGTTTATTATGATTGAGAATGATATCTCATGGCTCTTAATTATTTATTTATCATTCCATTCTTAATCATTATTCAATGTTTTATTGTTTGATGATCCAATTATTTAATGGCATGAATATTATATTTCTATACACATGCACTTGGTTTATTTTATCACATCCTTATCCTCCTCTTATTGTCCCTGATGACATTCAATTATTATGTACTAAATTTAATCTTATTTATCATTTGAGATTACTCTATATTCGTTTCATTTTCTTTGATTATAATGATTTATATTGAATGAATTATGTCTATAAGGGTTTCATTTGGATGATTCCAAATGTAAAATAAGAAAATCGAGTTATAGTGGGAGATGATGCTCAACTTTATGAACATTATTTTTTTTAAATCAATGATGTTGAGTGTTTTTTCTAATTCAATAAAACTATAAAACAAAAAAGGTACTTGCGAAATTATGTGATTTGAATTTTCCTTTTGATACTTTACATTTTGGCTGATAAAAATTGGGCCACCTTAATCAGTATAATTGTTTGAAATGTAATGTTTCTGTTTTTAGAACCCGATTTCGGAGTTCGGGTTTGAGGTTGTTACAATAATCATATACCCAAAACATCATAGTTCATAAACAATTTCATCAATACATTATTTTTGATTTAATGAAAAAAATTCAATATAAAATATCCATGGGGGAATAACATAGTCATTATAAAAAAATCGAAATATATTACCACAACCATTAATATATAGAATATTTCTTCTATAAACCACACCATCAATGATTTTTTATAAGAGAAACTAAAATGAACATGAAAAAAAAATTATCATGGGAGGTGAAATATTAACCAATTATTTGGAAGGTGATATTGTACCCACCAGTTATTTAACTATATATTGGTGTTCCACTTGAAAATCATTCTCTAATTACATCAATAATAACCCATAAAAGTAATGTGAGATTCAAAAAGCATGAAAATAAGAATTAATCCAATTTAGTATCATATTTATACCATAGAAATAAAAAAATCATTTAACCCAATATAAAAACCCATGAAAAAATTGTTTTCAAAAGATTTTCAAATCGATTTAATTATGTAAATCATTCACAATTCCATCAATAAACAAAACATGATAACCAATTGAAAATAAATTGGTATCCAATAACGTAATGTTACAATATAAGTAATTAATATTAAATCAAGATAATAATTAATATGGTGTTTACATCATATATATTACGGGTATATTGTTAAAATGATAAATTCATGAATCAATCAGTTTACGTCAATTTAGGTGATCAACCGTCCATTAAAGAATCATGAAAAATTTATTCTCAGAAGAAATTAATTGGTAGAAATATTACAGTTATACATAGATGTTGATTAGGTGCGAAATATTAATTGATAGATAATTTCACCAATTGAGAATGAAATTATATAATTCATAAAGGTAAATAAGGTGGATGGTTACAAAAGATCATATATTTTGTGCGAAAAAAGAAACTCCAAAGGATATTAACATAGATGAATAACAACATTTCCAAATAAATCATCAAATGGTATAACAAAATTAGGGATCAAGAATAAAATATATGATAACAATAGTTCATTCCAAAATATTATATAAATATATATATGATAATAAATCATGAAAAAACTATCCCATATCATTGAAATATAGAATTGTAATTTTCCCATTCAAAAGTATCTTTGGAGAAAGTTATGGGAATGATTTTGGAAACATTTATTTTTATAAATAGTATCTACTGATTTTTCATTCAAAATAACATAATGTTTTCTATATAAATTCTGGATCCAAGTATAATTGTTTTTGTCATCCTAGGAACCTTTTTAATATATTCAAATTACAGTTTTTGAAACCCAATTTGTAAAAAGGGTAATACATCCTCTTTTATATTAATAAATAAATTTTACAAATAAAAATATATTATATCAAATAATTGAATATTAATGTGGAAGAAATCAAAATGGATGGTCAATTGTCAAGAAAAAACTGTATAACACAACTAAAAAATTTTAGCAATGAATATACAATTGGGAAAACAAACTGCATAAGGTACAAAATATTTTTATATGACTTATGAGGTTAATATGTAAATTCAAAGAAGTGATAAAAATGCATAATTTTTTTTTCAATGTACCCATCTAATATGAAATAATTTCATGTGAATGAACATTATTTAGTGAATTTAATTTGTGTTTCCAAAAAACACTATTACTAGGGTTAACATTGAATTATTATAAATTTAATTTACCAAAAATTATTTGTATTAGTATATACCCTGAAAGGAAAATTGCTATTAAAAATAAATTAGTGATATGAAAATATTCCCAACAATAAAAACATTGGGATCAAAAAGTCTTATATCTTGAAGAATCCTAATTTTGACTAAAAATTTTACATCATTTGTAACATTCAAATAAAAACACAATGATAGGTAAAATAATTAAATCAAACAACGAATATAGTGAAATTTTATAATTTCATGATATATATTAACAATGAGTCATTATTTTAATTCTAAAAAAATCACAGTGTGTAACATTAAAATGTATAAAGTAATTCAAAATTTTTAAAATAACCCCAACCATTAATCATTAATTCTTTAAAAATTATATTACCTCAATTATGATGATCATATATATTTTTAAACAAGTTTTTAGAAAAATATTGACATATATAAATTATTATAATAAGAATTTATATATATTATCTATATTTATATAACATAAATTTAACATATTTTTAATTTTAGTTGTGAGTAATTTTGATTGTTTTGACCATGTTTCGTAATATCTGTTATATTAATTGTCATTAACCAAAATTATTTTATTATTGTAAAATTAATGGTACATTAATTAATTTTTATGGTTATTTATAACAGTATAATTTTATTCTATTTTAGTTTTGTTCATGATCTTTAAAGATGAATTCTGTAATGAGCATATATCTATCATTCTTAATGAACAATAGATGTTTTATTAAATAATGAGTTAATTATTTGTATTTAAATTATAAAATAATGAAAAAACTCAACAATTATTTTTCTATAACATATTATTTTAGGTTAAATACACATTGTCATCCATGATATAATATTATATCAATGTTTAATTTGGTGGACAAATAATCACAAAAATTATATCTTAATTAACAGATAATTATGAAGTCATTTAGTTGAATAATTAGTATAAAAAGGTTCATGATCATATTTTTTTTATTAATGTGATAAATTTAAATAATATATATTTATAATAAAATTATATTTTATATGAATTTATTACATAATTTAATTAAATCATTTTTTCTCTTACAATGCTCTTTCCAATCGTGAAATTTACACACAAAATTATTTTTAATATTATTAATATGTTTTCTAATTTTTATTTTTAGAAAAATTATAATTTCATGAACAAAATATTTATACAATATACCCATTATCATGTTATCCCTATAAATAAATAAAAAAAATAAATTTAAAATTGATCATTCTATAATGGTAGTAGTTCACACGTTTACATGGATGATGATTTTGTTTTCCAAAGTATATAGAAAAGAGAAATATAGATTATCATTTAAAAAAATAAAATATTTCATAAATATAATAATTATATATAATGAAAATTATTATAAATATATTTTAATTGTATTTTAAGGAAAAAAAATTTCATCATGGAGACAATTGTCTACAAGTACATAAGATTGCGAAATTTTATCATATAAAACTAGAAAGGTCACTATTTATTATACCATGATTGTATTAATATAAAATTATAAAAAATTTAAAAATAATATAATTTAAAAATATTTTAATTTAGTTTCTCTGTGAATCAATGAAATTAAAAAAATCGATATGAGAAATTATTTGTTATAATTTTAATATTATATTCAGAGATTATATCATTTCCAAATGGGTTTATGACTTTGAGGGATGGTATTTTGATTTTACTCTAACTAATTTAAGGTATCATATTACATTTAAGAGTTTTTTTAAAATTTTGGTAAATTAAATGTTGGTTGTGGTGTCTGTGTAATTGAGGATAAGAGTTCCTCAGTTGTATGTGAAAAGAGATGAAATAGTTTTAAATTCCAAATACAGTCTCCAAATGGGAATTCACACTCACTGAAAATTTCTTAAAATTGAGAAATATTGGATATTTAATTATATAGGGCTTATTTAGGCCTCCCCTGAAAATTTCCATCAATGTGTTAATTTTTCGACACATAACAACTATATTTTATAATTTTAATATTTTAGTTTTTACCATGGTAACTATATTATATATGTATTAAGATATCATTTTTGACCAAAAATAATATGTCCGTTATTAAATATTTTTTACTTATTAATAAAAATCATAAAATAAGTTAATTTAATAGAGTTTAAAAAAGTGATAAAAATTATATTTAATTTTATAATGTATAATATATTTAAAATAATATTTTAAAAACATAAATTATATTTTAAACCATCGAATATATGTACATAATTTAGAATGCAAATTTTTAAAATTATAAATAAACATATAAAATACATAAATGATCTTATAATAAAGAATATATAAATATATAATTTATATATAAGTAAAAATTATTTGAATATATTCATGTTATTTTTTAAAAAGAACATTTTTTACATTCACCGTTAAATCAATCATCCTACTAAATATTTTCCAACGTTAATATTTTGATGATAAATCCAAAAAAAATAATTTAACAATATAAAATATATAACTTTTCTATTTTTTATTGGAAAATAACAATTATTATTCCAAATTTCAATTAAAAATAATAAAGGTACAATTAATAAATAAATATTTTATTTTATTAGGAAAATAATTAAAAAAGAATAAACATGATTTTATTTCTATAAATTATGATTGTAGAAAAAGTTATATTCTAAGACACACTGAAAAATTAATTAAATTTATATAAAATAATCCTTATATATAAGAATATATTAATATATTTCATAAATCAATTACACTAATTCATACCTACTATTTCTATGTCTTCATTGAGTATCTTTATTTAGTATTTCTTATATATATATCAATAAACAAAAATTATAATGATTAAATTCCCTTCTAAATAAATAAATATCATATTATGTAATATAGTTAAAAAAAGGAACTACATTGATTATTTTGTAACAACTATAAAATTCAGCAATTTATATTCAAAAATATCATTATGAATCATTAGGAGTTATAATATATCTAATTTACAATGATTGTTATGATTGTTATATATTAAGGGTTGTGATAAAATAAAATTGATATATTCAAAATAATTGATGGCCCCGATCAGTTGAATAATATCATATGATTTCAATATAATGGGAGTTCTGAAGGATATGAAATAACTAGGATTTTCTGTTGAATAGGAACAGGCTATTATTCAATAACAGAACCCTACAGAAACTGTTTATTTGATATGATCACGTTATTGAGATCAAAACCCAAACCATGATTGCTGAGAAACCCCATTCAAGCCCCACCACCACAAACCATACATAGAAGGATTAGGTTGGTGTAATGGTGTGTCATTTATCTAGGCTATAGTAGAATAATATTTTATATTTTCATTTTATACAAAATAATTATTTTATTTATCCTTTTTATTTTATAAAATTTAATATGAGTAGATGAAAATTACATTTTGATACGATGATACCAAAATTTAATTTATTTTTTTAAATATTAAATTGTAATTAAAACTCATTTGGATAAATTAAAAAATTTTGTAATTTTTTTTACTTCAATATAATTGTACTATTATATAATATTTATTTAAAAAATTATATATAACATAAAGAAGTACGATTTTAATTTTTATAAGTGTTAGAAATCTATGATGGTCATAAAAAAATTGATCTCAATTAATGAGGTGTTTTATTTTAAGTATAAATTCACATATCTAAATTTATATTTTGATGTAACACATATTATTTTTTATATCAATATGTAAATAAAATTCAATAGTGAATTTTTCATAATTTTAATATAATGTTGAATTTTCATGTAAAACATTAATTTCGTGCAAGTAATATGATTTCACTATGATATAATAATACCAAAAAAGGGATATAATAAACATTATAACTAGAATCCAAGGAAACAATAGTTTTACCCATTAATATAAATATTTTATTAAAATTATTTGTATAATTTTGTAAACCACTAATGAATAATCCAAAACATATTCAATTTTTTCTTCCTTTTAAAATAAATTCTATACAAACAAAACTCACTTCAACAAAACCAATGGTGTTATTTTAAGGATATTATCTATTATCCAAAATAATTATTTAAAACCACTAAACTCTCATAGAAACCATGGAAAAAACAAGTCTTGGTTTTTGGATTTATTAATTTTTTCACATAGAGACAAAAACACATGTTTAGAAACTAATAGATAATTCCTCTTCCTTTGCTATAAATTCCTACCCATACACCAGTCCACATCACTCATAACTTAATTATAATGAATTTACTCTCCCTATCCATCAATGAATCCCTCTCTAGGTGTTCGAAATATCTTATGTTGATTTTCTAGAAGCTTCCCAAAATAGTAAGGGATCATCTCATACTCATATTTATTAATGAACATTCATTATATTATTCCATTTGAATTAAAACTGTTCATATCGGAATATGTTTTTATATATCATTTTTACAAACTATATTATTTACTTTTAATTATAGATTCCATTTCACTCCCATTAACCCCTCTCGTGAATCTTTATGTAAACCCATTTTGTAGCTGAAATTATCCAATTATTAACCATACAAAAAATTTGTGTAGTGAATAACCATCCTAATTTCCACTCAAGGATATTGAACTAGAAAAAACTATCCGTTAATGATTGGATCATTAAATTTACATAATGAACATTAAATAATTTTTGTATTAAATATGATGAAAGGTGATATTATTTTTTAAGATATATATGGCACACTAATGCATATACATGATATGAATGTGCATGGTAGGTCTAGAATTATATAAAAATGCATTGGGTGATGGTTTTACCACATGATATAACACATATAATGAATTAAATTTTATCATAATTGTGGTTTGTTATTCTTTCATATTTGATCCATTATTTATTCATATAACACAATGTTTTATATTATTTAAACCTTCATCTATCTCTGGATATTATCATACTATATATTTATTTAATGATCATTTATGGATTCTCACCCCATTTATGTCACCTTGGTATAAATATTTTATCACATGTATTTTTTATCATCATTGAATTATATTATAATTCTCATAATTGGATTTATAGTTCACCCCAACCATATATATGTCCCTTATAAATATCGTTCAACTTTAGAAAATCCATGAAATATAAGGGAATGTTATAGAGATTTAAACCCATCTTCTCACATAACGCACCCCTTCGGGCGATGAAGTAGGAGGAAATATCCATGTATACGGCTCCCATCCCCTTTAGAGATGGGGGGAAGATCATACTCCACCATCATTCCAAGCATTAAAAGGGAAATTAATTCCTTTTTATAACCCAGATTATATCCCTATGTTCCATGCTATTTAGATTTTCCTGAAGGTTCCACACCTATTTGATGGCTCACCAAAGCTTGATCTATCGACTTCAAAACTCTCAAAAGCATTGGGCTTTGTGAATCTCCCAATGGTGGGTCAGTTCAGACATAGACAACCCCCAGTTGAAAATTTTTATATATTCATCTTCTGCTCATGGACATTGCATGGTCAGGCGACTCTTGGGCTTCTAAAGAACTGACATATCATGATTCGCTTCTCTTCGAAGGACTACTTGATCATTGCTTGGTCCAGAGATTACTAAACATGCAATGGGTGTCGGTTCATCATTTTTTGATGAAACTTAGATTTTCACATGAAAAAACATAAAACTACTTTGGTGTTGTGGGAATGTTTTCAAGAACTCCCGCTACCCTCTAAAAATAATGCTATTCATTGTATTATAGGTAATCTTGTAGGCTGTTATTTGGCTTCTAAAAGTAGATCTAATTTTGATAGTCATCTAAAATCTTTGATTATTTGTGTTGAGGTGGATGTTTCTAAACTGAGGGTGGAGTGTGTTTGGATTGGAGAGGGGGCGTAATTCTTCTGGAAACAAGTTGTTGTCTTTGAGTCGTTGATAGATTACTATTCATCTGAAAAATGTCTAGGCCACCCAGTTTCTTCTGGCTATCTCACTAGTAGGCATCAACTTGGGGTTAATGCCTCATCAAATCATTAAAAGTTATAGTCTATTGAAAATTTTCCAATGACTCACCTCTTCACTAAGAATGCAACTAATAAAAAATCATTCCTCAAAGAGGGAAGAACTCTAAATCCTGGTCTGTCTCCAGTTACGATTGATAATTGAAATAGCCCCTTTTAGTGCCTGGATGTATCTCAGCTGGTCAACTCTTTCATAGATATTTTAGGAAAGGATGATGATATCTGGGCCCCTACTTTCTAATATGAATGTAAGAAGTTCCTTGAGGAGATCCAGTTGACTTTTATTTCACCTGATAGAGTCACGAAGGTTCAACAGGTGTAGCAGGGTGAGAACCCATTGGTTGTAGATGACTTCAGGTAGATTATCAAAGATCTGGGTGATCCATGGGTAACTTCATCTACTCCTCTTGGTACAACTAGCATGGAAGTGGGCCAAGTTGCTGATGTTGGAGATTCATTGTCTCCAAAGTATGCATCCTATATGAATGCAGTATGCTTATGTAAAGGTCCTTAAGTAAGGAAGGGACTTCCTGAAGCTAAGTGGCATGCAATGGAAAGAGTTACAGCGAGGAAATCAATCCCGATAAGGGATTCCCTAGTAATAAGGTCATCTGGCTACTTTGAGAACATAGATGTTAGTCTAGACTTGGGGGTTGAAGATGCACAAATTTATCATCCCTTGAAGTGACGGGAGACATCGGTGAGGTAACTAGTGATGATAAATATAGTAAATTTACTAATGATAATAATATAGATATTCTAAGTAAATAACTCCTTTATCAATTTAAGAGGAGGGGTCGAAAAGGCGATATAAATGGTCGGAGGGATTATTAAAATTTCCCCATCTAATGGAGACATGATCTGTCAAACGTATAAAGGTAAAGAAAATGACATGTATCCCCAAAGCCTCTGGAACTCATGTTTGGGCAATGTATGATTTCTACAAGGAAGTCCCTTTCAAAGTAACCCTTGATGACTCCCATGATTATAATCTCGAATTTATTATGCATTTAGGTGAAGGAATGTTAGAGGACTATCTTAGGATCATTGCCCTAGATGTTTATTCTGAATAAATGATGGGAAGATTATTGTGGATGGACCTGAATTCTGAGCTAATTGACTAGATTAGGAAGCAGGACAACATTTTGATAAGAGGCCTCAATGCAGGGAAAATCAATAAAGAGGAATAAATGAAAATATTGGACTATTTGGACATCTTTTAGAAGACCTCCTAATGGATGACCCATGTACAAATGGAAAATTCTATTTCATGGAAATAATTTACATAGCACAATTCCAACCAGCTTAAATTGTCCTCCATTAATTATGTTAATTGTTTGGTGGTTAATCTGCATGGATTGTTCATGTTCTCACGTCCCCCTTAAAAGTGATTTTAATAAAAAGTTACGTTTCTATTTAGAGATTTTAAATATTGAGGGTTTATCCCTATTCCATGTAATTTTTCATGTATTTAATTTCACAAATAAAACATTCCTCTTTATCTTATATAATTCAATGAAATGTGTCCTGATGATAGAAAACATTAAATTTAATTTTTAAAAACCCTGTATTATCATAGTTAGAATCAGAGAAAAAAAATATTTTTAGATAATGGGATTATAAAATGGTATTTATGAATTTGGGATAACACTAACCATTAGAAAGAAACATTAAATTTTGGAAAATTTCTGAGTAAGTGTTTTTTCATAAAAAATAATTCTCTAGATACTAAAATTTTATTTGGATTTACCACATCAGTAGATAAGTGTAACAATCAAGAAAAAGGTGCATTGGTATTTGACTTGATCATCACATGGTTCATAAAAATCGGACCTTTATACACAGATGGGTTGATAATACAATGGAATATAATTTTTTAAATTCACACCCTCTTTATAAATACTTTTTAATGTAAATAAATACAATTAAAGCATTATGTTTGGAAATTAGAAATGGTTGAATTTAACAAAAAATATGAAATTCAATTGATAAGGACTGTATGATATTTTTGAGTTATCCCATCAATGATTATAGTCTCACTTTTATATTTTTTTATTATTTAAAAATTCTACCCCAATTATAACATTATTTTAATAAATTTAGCATACTTTTTTTATCCAATTAAATAACCAATGTGATGAACATTATAATTGCTTCCAAAATGGGATTTCCAATATGATGGTGGACCAAGAAGAGAAAATCATGACAATAATTTCTTAATCATGTTATGATCTAAATCAAATCATAAATTATGGGAGAACCAAACTCTTCTTAATAATGAATAATATTAAATAGATACCTTTATTTAAAAATGGTCTCTAATATTATGTGGAAATTTTAAATTGATACCTTTATTTTAAAAAGGTCTCCAATATTATTTCAATCTTATGACCAATTAATTAATTAAAAATAGATAAAATATATTGAAAATATAACCACTATATTCAACGATATGAGAAAGATGATGTCTTGTTGGATAAATATCAAATGGATAGATAATTCAATCAATGGTTTTTGTTGATAAAAAATATGATTCATTGTGAAGATATAAAAGTGATGAATTGTTTGGAATTATTTAATTTCTTTTATATATATATCACTCACAATCGTCGAATTAAAATAGAAAATTTTTTCCTTGCCATGAAGTTGATGAATGATGAATCTATTATGGTGTATGTGTTAAACATCATAAGAATTATATAATATTCCAATTATATTTTCATACCCCTTATATTAATTTCCCCAAATTATGTTTCTGGATAATACCAAGTCAACAAATATTTATTTGGATTTGAGACTTCTGTAAACTATTAGGAACTTATTCAATGTATCCTCAATGTCAAAATTATGATTGGTTATAGTAATGTGTATCATGGATTAGAATATATGAAATATTTTATTGATTTTAATTTTGGAGATGTAATGGATACATCTCAAGGGGGTAAGAAAATGAAACACCCCACTTTTCAATATTATTAGGAAGAATAACCCAAAACATTTCATAAATGGGGATAATGAAATTATTTAGTTGTGATAAAGAGTACAACATATCAATAGAATACCAACAAGGGAAACCAACTAATGTAATAGAATAAAGGAATCCTCTAGTAATTCAACATCATATTTCTCAATATATAAACTAAATAGAATGAGGAAGTTGTGTGAATCAACATGCTAAGACAAGGGCTGTCAATGAAGACAAATTCCATCAAACTCCAGGTCATAATGGGAAAGGTAATTATTATTCCATCACAACTATTATGCTGAATCCATAAATTGAATCGGTGTTTGGTATGATAGATTATAATTCAAGGATAATGAACCTAATTCATGATTTTTTATTCAAACAATATTTTATATCAAGAAAAATTGTAGTACTTTTCAAATATAACTTGACAACATTGAATTTAAACTATCAGTGAAGATATAAAATGATAAAATTATTTCATCACCATCATATAACTCATCATGTATCCAAATTTGCAGACTATACAATATATAAAACATTTTGATGCTCCATTGAGAATAATTTTAAGGAATTCTGTTTTTGTATTTTCTTTCTTTATAAAGATTTGACAATAAATTCCCAATTAATGAAATCACACTCCATAGAACAAATTGACTTAAAAATTTTTACAAGTTAAATGAGGATGATGAATATCTATTTCTATCATCATATGAAGAAAAAAAATTTATTTAATTATAATCATTATTATCATTCTCAATTGATTGATACTTTGTAAAAATACATCCTTGATGACTTTCCCATTGTACGTGAAGAAGATAATGTGTTTCTTGAATAACTATATGGAATTCCACCAATATACGAGTTTTTATCTCAAATAAGATTATAAAAAAATATTTTCCAATATAAAATAATATACATAGAATTCATCCATGTAAAATTTAATATTTGATTAAATAACTATAGTGAAATATGTATAAAGGGTTTATTAATAGTAATTTTTCAACATTGGGTTCATTTTTTACACTCATTAAAATGAAGGGTCAACAAATCTCATGATTGAATGTCATTATCTCATAAAGATCATTATAATGAACACGTATAATATTCTATATAATATTGACTTCTTCGGTCACCTATATGGGGATTAATACTTATATAATGTGTTTCTTTGTATGTTATATTATAATGTAAGGTTGATAAAGGTGGATTTTTCCATGGATGGGTTCAACACATGGTACATAAACTGTGTTCATAGTGATTCCATGTTACCTCACTAATGCCTCAACAATCTTCCCATATTTAATTAGTAGTTTCTAGGAATTTTCTCAATATATTTTTAGTAGAATTTATATACACAATTATTATAACTCCATAATCAATGAAGAATATTAAATAAATATGAACATTACACTAATGACCTTGAAAAAGAAAAGTTATGTTGGAATTATATAAATGCGAGTCTTGGTTGGAAGAATTAATGTTCCTAGGGAATGTTCTAAATATTAGTGGTATATCAGGGATCTATTAAAAATAGGAGAATTTGATGGATGCCCCAGCAGATCATTAGTGCATGATATCTATATCTATATTATAATTAATGGGAACATTCATAGATTTTTTAGAATATTTTCATGATTTTAATACTGAATAATAATGATAACATTAAAGGGTGTGATATATTTCTATAATGATGAATTTTAAAATAGAATTAATGTACAAATGACGAGTCTAATCAATGCTCATATTCTCACATTATCCACCAGTGGAAAAGGATACTTGATATATAATGATTAGTAAAAAATGGTTTGGGTTTTACACTATTTCAAAATCACAATGTGAAAGCCATCTCCTCCAAAAAAAATCTATTTGATAAAATCCCCAATATATGATATGGAATTTTCTATACTGATCATTGTATTGAAGAATTAGTGACATAATCGAATAGGTAAAAGAATAAAATATACTGGGATCATAAAATACATAATATATATTCTATAAAAACTCAATACGCACCAACTGAGGTGGTTAGATCTGATCAATGAATGTAATTATTCATTCCATTACCATCACAATACTCTGAAAAATATAGAGGATTTTATGAGTATAAATGATTATGAAAACATATCCATGATGAGTTTTAAAGGGATCTGATCCTCTTATGAATAAAAATTATTGGCATGGGAATAATAAATGTATCTTCATTATAAATTGATCAAATAAATACCCAATCAACAATTAATATAAGGATTAAGGAGGCCTAAAAATATGATGAGGTTCTATTGAGAATGGTTTTAATTATTCAAGAGTTCAGCATTTATAAAGAAAGAGTGATATGTTTTTGAACCGGAATTTTTATCCCATCAAAACCTTAGATGAAAAGAGAATATTGAGGTGATGCACATTTCTCATATTTCTATTCTCCTCCAAGAAACACTATGATTTATATTGATTTTATGAAAATATTCTTGTGGTATAACAAGAAAAGAGAGATTACATAATTTTTATCTCAATTCATGGTATTTAATATAGTTAAAAATAAATGTTATAAGACTAAGGACATTATGAGTACATTTCTAATACTAGTATAAAAATGGGAAAAATATAATAATGGATTTAATTATAAGAATTCCATGAAAACTAATGGAATTAATTTTGTCTTGGGGGTTGTCAAACACCTCACAATTGCATTTTATTTCATCACTATCATGCCTTATTTTTCTCTTGACCAAATATGTATGACATACCTAAGGTATGTGGTATGAATGAATTGAGCATCACACCCCATTGCATCCAAATCGAGATATCATGTTTACCTTAAGATTCTAGAGAAGCATTTAGTAAATAATGGATATAGAGAAGTCTTTTAGTGCTACTTATTACCCTTAGCCATATGGTTAGTATGAGAGAATCATTCAAACTCTATAGGATATATTGATATCATGTCCAAAAATTTTAATGGATGTTGAGAACTACACCTTCCACTAGTGGATTTATCATATGACAATAGTGTCAATTCTAGAATATAAATATCACTATATAAGTATATGTGTGAGAAGATGTATCAAATTCCAACAGATTGGGATAAATTTCTAGAGTGGAAGCTAATGATACATTATTTGATCGAAGAGGTGATAGATAATGGTAAACCAGTACAGTTTTAAATAAAATCCACAAAATTATACACAATATATAAGAAAATGATCATCAATGAGACTTGTAGATTGAAGTTGGAGATAATGTGTTCCATAATATGTCATAATTTAATAAAATTAGGTGTTTTGGGAAGAATATAAAGAATATGACAACATATTTCATACCCATTATGATACTACATCTCAAAGGTGTTGTGTCTTCTCAATATTAAATTCCACCACCCCTATCCCATGTTCTCGATGTGTTCTATGTAACCCTCATGAGAAAGTATAAACATTCCCTTTATATTGCACTATATTTAGTGATTATACCCTTGTAGAATTATCCTTTATATGAGGTGAAAATTATTAATATCATTTATTATATAGACATTTTTTTATAAATAATAAAAATCACATATTCAATGTAATATTTAGGAACCAAGTGTTTGAGGAAGTAATAGGGGAACCCAAATAGGTGATGAAATATAAATAACCATACCAATTATAGTATGAAATCAAATTTTGCGGAAAAATTTTCTGATGGGTTAATTATAAAATTACACAACCATTTATAAATAAAATTCACTTTTAAATGAATAAATTCATTATGAAATAATATTGTTATAGAAAGCACATGTACAACATTGGTTATTATGATCCAATAAAAAATATAGTATATCAGAATAAAAATAACATTAACGATAATAAAAATTGATAGTATATTCATTCTACATTGTCCTTTAAAATCTATATATATTTGGTTTTACTTTAAAATATAATTGACATAGATTGATGAAGTTGTGGCATCAACCTGTGGGGTAATAACAACAAAGACAATTTAATGGAACCAATAAGGTAGATTAAATAACTGGGATTTGTCCCTTAACCATAAAAGAGAAGGTATTTAATATATGAAGAAAAAATGAAACTGTTTACTTGATAATTTCAACATTATCAAAATCACAAACAAATCAATATTCTTATAACTAACCCATGAGAGGCCCAACATTACATGAATTTTATTTATGGAAAATATTATGTTTTTAGTAAATAAATATTTTGGTTATTAAATAGTTTTTAAATAAATTTTATATTCATGTAATATTATTATTACATAATTTCAATATAAAAATTATAATATAATTAAATGAAATATAAATGTAATTTATATAAGGGTCAGAAAATATTTATAGTTGTAAAATCCAGTATATTTTTCAAAATGTGTGTATTGATTTAAAAATGTAAATTATCAAATTTAGATAACTATTTTGACAAATTAAATATTAATTTTTGAATAATATTATCAAAATTACCCTTTAAATACATTTTAATAATATTATTAGATATACTACGTTTTGTTAAAAAATTTAATATGGTCAAAATATACAATATGCATTATTACATCACAAGAGCCCAAAATTTATGTAATAAGTAATATAATTGTTGTCCACTACTAAAAAAATTCCACGTTATAATAATTTCATTTGGAATTTATTTTAGAAACATTATGTATAGTTAATGACTCATAAAAAACAAATATTAAATTTTATCAACCCAAAATCAATTCATTATAAACATGAATCCCTTCTAAAAAACATAGGGTATTATTTAATGTATTTTAGTTCCGATAAATATAAAATATTTGAAAGAACACCCATTTTTTAGAATATAGGGAAAACCCCATGGGATAGTTTATGGATTTACTTATTATATCTTATATATTCCAAAACCTATGTTTATTAACTGATAATGAATTCTCCCACATTTGATATAAATACCCACTAATCCCCCCACTCTTCCTCACTCAAGAAAAATTCAGCACAATGATACTCTCTATATTCTCCTCAAAATGTCCCCAAATTATTTCCATGGATGTAAATAAAAATCACCCCTGATTTTAGAATCACCCTATCAAGGTGTGGGATTCACTCCATAGCCTCTTTATTCATGTAAATTGTATATATAATACATTTTTTTTACAATTCATTTTGTGGGAGTGTATATTTTCACATCACTTTTATTTTTCATATAATTTCCATGTAATTATAGATCCCCATTCACTATCGTTAAACCCTCTGATGATTATGTATATACACTCATTATGATACAAAAGTTATATTCTTATTTAATATGTGAATAATTTTTATTATGAATAACCATTCTCATTTCCACTAATTGGAATCGACCTATATTTACATAGACTTCATTTATTTGGGAATTAAATTTATTTACCACACACTATATAATCATGGGATTAAATTGGATGAAAGACTATCTTATTTTGTATTATCAATTTTTCACACTAACACATGTACATGATATTAATGACACTGGTGGGCCAAAAATTATATCCCCCCTAATACATTGGTTAATTGGTTTTATCTCATGAGATAATATGTGTGGAGCATTGGTGGTTATCCTTGTATGTATTGTCAAACTTTTTGGTAGATAACCATAAAATATGCTTATGATGTTGAGTTTTATGTTACTTCCACATTCCTATGTTATTTTAATGTTATCATCCCATATCATTATTTTTTGTTCATGTTTATGATTTTAACTTCTTATATGTAACATTTATTTACCTATTCACTAGCATGTATTTAATTTCATCATAGAATTCTTTTTTTATTCCCATAATGATCTTTATAGCTCACCCTTTCATATGAACATCCATGGGTTATCCGATTAAATATTAGACGATCCATTGATTTTAAATGTATGTCATGGATATGGTTAATCAAATCAATTTATCTATACATGAATTTATTTTTCATGGTAACTAGTTTTCCATATTCAATTCACCTCTCAATGTTACGATATTATTTTAATTGTACCATTATTTAATTAGTCATTAAATAATGTTTTAAAAGAATTGGGTTTTCATATATTAGTATATATATATTAGCTAACTTTTGTTTGATGATTTTTGTAGAGTTTTATATAGAATATATTTCCCATAATTAAGGGATAGAATATATTAAAATTATAGTTTATCAGAAAAGAGAAAATAAAATAATTGTTTCCCTAACAATTTTAATTAATACACGTTAATGAATATAGGTGAGGGTAATCATAACTTACCCATCATTCAATATATATCTTCTATTACAACGTATACCTTATTATATTTGGCTATATAATGTTTCGTATCATTATTCAAATAACATTTTCAATTCATAATAAAATATACCAAAGTATGTATACACCAAAATCATAACATATGTTTACTAAATAAATCTAAGTGTCTATGAAATTAAACCAAAATGATGTAATATATTCCAACAGAAATTAACTCTTATCTATAAAAACTATTAAATAATGTCAAAAAGTAGTAAATATATATAATAATCACAAAAATTAGACAAACAACGTAAAAAATATGATATTTAAATTTTAATTTATTCAATAATAAATTCCAAGATTAATAATACTACAGAAATATATATTCACTAAATCATTCAAACCATTTTTACCTGAACATAATTCATATATTAAACCAATGGGTTATACACACCTTAGTCACATGTTCTATATTATTTATTCGAAAAATATGACCATATCCTTAAATACAATTTCCATGTTATTGATATAATTTAATATATAGTTCAAAATATTTATTTAAAGTAAATTGATGAAAAATCCGTAGATGTTTCACATAATGATAAAATTTAAAAAAATATCACTTATCAATGAAAATATAGAAGACACAATGGATTTAATTTCTATTTAGGTATTAACCTCAAAACCTTCGGTGAGACAATGAAATTCCCATTTTTTATCATAACAAGAACATACTAAGATCCTTTTATGTGAGATTCTTAATTCAGTCATAAGTTGTATTGGTTTCAAGATAAATAAATTTTTGATACAAATTTACTTTATTTGTTTCATCAAAATTATTAAACCTAAAATATTATTATAATATAAAAAAATATGAATACGAAAACATTAATCCAATTTTTTTCATCGATAACATCATTATATTTTACATAATATGATTGTTGTTCAATATATGAATCCTTTTCTTAAATACATTATAATCAATGATCATTTTTATATTAGGTTCTCATACACTATTAGTTATCATCATACTCAAATCCTATATAATAGTGGATTAATGATAGTGTGAGATAAACATAGTATATATTTTGAGTGTGTCAAATGAGGAGAACATATAGGTATGTTTTCCCTACATTGGATTATAAATTTGTTCATAACCTACATTCCCTTTTCAGGTTTATTACCCCTAGGAACATGTGTTCTAATGGATACATCTCCATGTACTATAAAGAAAGGGATTATATTTCATGAAAAACCATATTCTGAAAACATTAATAAAATATCTGGATATTAAACTACACCTAGAATTATCCATTCAACTTTTTCAATTTATCTTATTATAATCCTGAGAATATTCCCTCAACAATCCTAATGGGTCCTCAATTACTTTAATTTTATTCAATATTAACATATCATAACTTGATAACCTCTACAACTCCAAATATATGATCATATTATTTTTTCAAGTCATATTTATAATCTAAACCCTAATCCAATTCTAACTAGAACTTCATAGAAGTTATATTTTCATAATTACATAATATAATGAAAATATTAAACAATAAAACAAACTTAAGAATTTATTGGATTATTTTTTTAGTGAATTTGATAAAAAATAATTAACTAATGAACTGCTTTTTTATTCTATCAATAAGACATTATTACATTATTTATTAATGTCATTAAAAAATAAGCTTTTATCATATCCCAGCATTTCTAAACATAATAAACACTTAAATATGATTAATACTTTTAATTCCATCATATCTAATTCATAAAGAAAAAAATGAAATGTTTGAGCATATATTCCCATTAATAATAAATAAATGAAAAAAGAAAATTAGAAGAAAATTATTTTTTTCAATATACATTACAAAATACTCATTAAATCATTGATCATTAATCATGACATATGTCTTGGAATAATACATAGTTTAAAATACTTAGGTAAAAAGGTGTCAAAAACTGAATCCATTGGAGAGTAACGTCTTCATTAAAATAATAAGTCATTAGAATAAAATTATTTATTTTTGAAATTACACTCATGATCCAAAGAAGCATTTCCAATACATATTACCAATTAAAATGTACTCTTGAATACTTTTATAATGTGATATAAATACACAACTAATGTGTTGGAGGGTGATATATAACTACAGTAAAAATTCATACTTAATAACATGGTCCACTATAAAAAATTACTTTATCACTTAATAAGAAACACAATGAAATATGTTGGGATACATGAAATAGTAATATTTAAATAATTCACATTATATAAAATGAAGATCCCATCAAATGAAAATGGGTTTCATTCAAAACATAATAAAGAAATAATTTAATTAAAATGTGATTCAATAAATTAAAAATGGTTTTTTATGGATATTATTTTCAATTACAAAAATAATTAAAACATAATATCTAATTAAAATTAATTTGTATGCAATGAAATAATTTAAATTTCAATGTAAATACCAATAAATAGAGATGAAAAATCATATGGTATTTAAAACATATAGATAAATGGTATAAGGTTAAGATGATAATTTATTCAATCAATATGTGCAGTATATCTTGGTGAACACATGTCAATAAATAGAATAATAATTCTGTAATTAACATAGAAAATTATTTTGATCAAAATTTAGAGTTATATAGAGATTAATTTTAGTAATGTTACAGGAAGTGATAGAGAAATTATCCAAAAAGATAGGAAATTACTTCCTTCATTAAGAGAAATATTGTAGATTTTTTTTAAAAAACGTAATCCATGTGTAATAAAGGTAACCCATAAGGATTATTACATAGATTAGAAGCATCATTACGAAGACATTCTTTGAACTGAATTTTACATGAAGGGATAAAAAATAGAATTGTTTGATACGATGAGTTCAAATCCCCTAGTGTATATGTATATATAATTTTTATAAATTTGTTCATGTAATTTAAATACAGTGACTAAAAATATATTTTGAATATAAAAAGGAAAATGGAGGTGAAATCTTAAAAGATCATTGATAAAAAAATCATCATCAATGTAAAATAAAAATATACTAGACACTTTTAAAATTAACACTTATAAAGGTGAAGGGAAATATTTAAATAAAATGTACATTTTAAAATAATATATAATAATGGTTCATTGAAAATGAAATAATTATTCTCCACAAATATTTAGATAATGATAAACAATCTGATTATTAGTGTATCTATTTTATTTATTTGACATTAACCATGTGAAAAAAACAAATCGTTATAAAAAATGTAATATAACATTATTTTTAATAAGATATCATTTTTAAAAAGTTGATAAAAAAATATAATAAAATAAAATATAAGAGTATAAGACCTATGAAATGAATAACAATGTTGCTATTAAGTCATTATAAAAAATGAATTTATATATGATTTATTAGTATCCCTTTGGGGAAACATAATCAATATGGTAAGAAATATTCAATAAGAATTAATGTGGTTGAAATGAAAATAAATAAAAAAATGAAAAAATTCCACATAATACTGTTAAGAGTAGTAGATACAAAAAATATATGAAATAAATTCAAGTGAATGATCATAACTCAATGAATGAAATTTGAGTTTCTAAAAAATTCATATAACTAGGTAATAGTTGAATCACGAGAAATTTAATGAATGAACGGTGATTTTCCTTATTATATCCAATTTGATATAAGAAATATATGATAAAAGTATATTATTGGGATGAAAATACACCATATAAATAAATAAATGGTGAATAAAATTTATTTTGCCTCATAAAATTTAAATTTTGATCAATAAAACAAAGACAAATTTTTAATGATTTGAAGAAGATACAAATGAGATATAATAATTTATAAAAAATATTGAATATAAGTAAATTTTATCTTGTCTTAACATAAAAAACCACACACATAGTACCCTGATCCAGTTGGAGACATGGCATTAATTATGCCTCCACATTTGCATATGGCTAAAAAACGTGAAGAGAATCTAATGGTGGAATAATGTGATGACTATATTAACTAGATGAATAAAAAATTGTAGTATAAACTTTATAAATATAAATTAGGGAATATTTAATAACTAATATCATAGTTACAGACAATAAAATACAATGAATGACTTTTTAATTCCATAAATACAACATAGTTACAATGAAAATAAATTTATAAATTAGATATTTTACAATAATAAATAAATAAATAACGACTCAAACACTAAATTTGAGTCATGTTATATGCTCATAAGATAATCCCTGACTATGTCCTAGCCCAGATACGACATCATCAATGAATCGAATTCAAATGTCTGATCCTTTAACCAAGAGGTCTTTTTGAGTAAAAATAATGGTCAGAATAAGGTGTTAGAAAAAATTAACAGTCCACCACGAATGATATCGTTTATATTTCTATTTAGTGGATATAAAATTATTATATGTACATGTATAAAAAAATAAAAAAATAATGTAATTATAACCCTTATCAAGATCATGTTCTTCAAACGACAACTAGATAACCATACATGCTTTAGTATAATATAGAATATATCTATAATTGGAAATATTATAGTAAAAAAAAGTACCCACAGATATAATCTCAGACTTTAATATGTAATAATAATCCCATGGTATGAATGGAGAAAAAAATACATAAAATATAATGATAATCACATGGTTATAAATCAAAATAAGGATATCAATCCATGTATCTAATTCAAGGGAGTGGGGGATTCATGTTGAATAAATCTATGTAATTGATAAGGCGAACCTTGAACAAACATTTAGTTTAAAATAGTAATAATAATAATAATAATAATAAAAATAATAATAATGAAAAACATTATCATTTCCAACATCTTTTGTTAGATGTAGTTATATGGGATGGCATGCCTAACAATGAAAATATTTAATGATATGGGATACCATCCCCAATAATGAAAATAAGTAATTATATAGTGTTCCATGTACTAAATGATAATAAGTTATAATATGGTGTTTCATACCCAACTACATATAATACTAATGATAATTAACCTCATGTACAATAAGTTACAATAATATCAATAAATAAATTTCTATCTGAAAAATTAAAAATAAACGGTGATGAGTTCCAATGTCCAATATCACTTAACCAAAAAATAATTAATTCAATATAATGTACCTTATGATCTCATCCATGTAATTCTTTATTAAAATCCATGTGATTCTTATGGAAATAAATAGATCAGAATATGTACTTTAGTAACTAAACATAGGACCTGGGAAAATCCCATGAATATTAAAAATTATCTTCACATTTAATCATTTCATTTATAAGATGAAAAATCCCAAGGGGTGTGATCTTACCATTAATTTTACATTTAATTATAAAGAACTAGTAAGTTTCCATCATTGAGTAAAACCAACAGGAGATAGTGGTTTGGTAAAAAGGGCATGATGAAATGATGTATTCCGTCCATAAAAATTGTTACATATCTCTATTTAATCATTCAAGTTTACATAAAAAATACAATGCACCTCAATGGTGGTTTTATTATTAAATTGAGGTCTATTTATAATTTCAAATAATTTATTATTATTTAATAATATATTTATGGATATAAATTGAACAACATTATAATGTGGATTTAATTATTATGCCAAGAGTTATAGTCATTTAATTTCTAACTACAATCTAGAATTGGTGGCTTATTTCAACATTTAAAACATATAAAGATAGTTTATTTATATAGGAGTATGGAATTAATGTTATTTGTAGTTAAATTTATTATATTCTCATTTAACGTGTGGAAAATAGAATGTTCAATACAAGTTTGAATGGAAAAGTATTATAAACCTGATATATATTATTAAATATACATAGACCACGTACATTGTTCCCAGGAAGATTCTCTCATCCAATATAATCCTTTGATATAGGATAGAATTATAGAAATTTAGATAATAGTAAAACACCATATAAATATAGTATAAGTGATCAAATGGATAAAAATATGAATATGTAGAAAGAAATCGAGGATGGAAGCATAAGGAAATAAAGGTAGACCACTGTCTATCATATATGGTCGATAAATATTGAACAAGACACTAAATGTGGGAGATCTCACAATATCTATGTGGGGGTAAAATGGTTGATTGAGTAGTTTCTACCATATATTGAGAATAACTAGAATAAAAAAATATTAAAAGGGATAAAAGGGGAAAATGTTAATTCCACCTACATTCTTATTCGTCTTGCAATATTTTGGGGTAAAAACGGGGTTTAATCTTTAAATACCCCTTTTAAAAGGTCATACAAAAATGTATTTTAATCAAAATTTACCATTCAAAACATTAACTTCAGATTTATGATGTGAAATATCTTTTAATAGGGTCAAAAATCGTACAGGGTATTATGTGGGAAACATAAATATTAATAGGAAAATATAAGTTGTAACACCAAATTTAATGATTAAATTAATACATACATAGAACCTCCAATATTTGTTTTATCTCACATATATGACCAAAAAAATAGGGAAAAATACATGTAAGATAATGGATCTTATAACCTCCCCACCATAGAAAATGTCACCCCTTGAAAAGCCTTTGTAGAAAATGAAAATAGCACCAAAACAACTAGGGTTATGAATTCCCCCTAAAAAGATATATTGAATATTTGAAATCAAATCATGCCTCAATCAACCTATAAAATACTCAACCTTTCATTCAATCTTCCAATGTCCAATTCTGAGTCAAGATACCCTCACCACTAGATGTGACTACTAATAGAACCCCTCAATTGTATAAGGAGTTTCCAAACCATTCTCATTACACCCTTAACTTGAGCACACTTAGGGGAACATCCCCAGCTCTAGGTTAGTCAAAACAGTCAATTTATAATTGACCATATATAACAGGGTCATACAATAATTTCAATGAAAATCCCTAGATTACATTTAATCAACCCACATCTAGTCAAAATGTTGTTCTGGATGAGGTTCTTTACTAACGACATCCTTCATTTGAGGTAACTCAACTAAAACTTCCTCGATCCAAAAACATTTAAAACTTCTAAGAATCAAAAAATAACACATCAATATAACATTATTTTGAAGGATTTTCACCATGATGTTCTGAGATCAATCTATTAAAAATCACTGATGTACATATATAGAATTCAGAGATGTCTCCTTTATGAATATTCCATTGTTCAAAACAATCTCTTGGATACAACACAAGAATTGATGCAGAGCCAATCTAATAACCTTGCATCCTTACAATCATTATTAGTTTGAAACAGATACACTAACTCCACCCAATCCCATACACACACATATAGTGGAATTTAATTGATAAATATAGTTTTATATTTTTTGATTTATTAGGTGGCATATTAGTTCCAACCTGATCATCAAACAACCATTCTTAACGTCCCTTGTACTTTCTCACTGGATGGTCAACCCCAAGGAAAAAGTTTTCTATCTCGACAATATGATCATCCTTTTAGTCTCACTAATTAAAAGAAAACACATTTAATAATGTCCAATATTTTTCTATTCCTATATAATTCAATTGTCATGAATACAAATATTCTCATACCCAATCATTAAAACGAACACCACCAATAAACAATTCCCACATTCGGATAATGGTTCCCAAGTTATTCAAATAATTTTAAAATTTACTTTTAGGGTCACTACCCCCAAACAACTATGTGTATACTATAAACCATACATATTATTTTAAGCATCACCATGAGAATAACTACTAAAGAGTCTCTTAAATAAAAAAAATATTTTAAGATTGGAATTTCAGAATGCTACTAATGCTCTCTCATAGTACATAAGATTGTGTCATTATATGGGGGTGATAATATATAATACAAGAGTATGATATATTTATTTTTATTTGATTCTGTCGTTCTCATTCATATTTACTCACAACCAGATTGGCTATCCTTACATCAACCAACCCATAACAACACATCTACTGACAGTAGATGTAAATTTCTACCCATGAGTCAACCATATCATGGATCCCAATATATTTACCCGTTTTCCCACATAATAGGGGAACACCCATTAATTTTTATTTAATTTTCAGGTCACTCTACCCACAAGAACCACATATTTGACTCGATTAGTACACAAACTAAAAGAAATTTCCACCCACCAAATATTAATTTAAACACACCACAAAAAACTACTATATAACATTTCAATTTCACAAATCATAATGGGTGTATGATAACGTACCGCATAATATAACAACTAACTAAAAAATCATGATTTATCCAACAATAAAGTTAAGAAGATATGGCAACATTGCATGTTTTTTAAAACTAAAGGAACTCCCTTTGAACTTTCTTCACGATTGGGAACCACATTTTTTCAATGGTTTATCATTGGAAATACATACACAATGCATCATTTCCAATGATAATGCATGAAAAACAAAACCACAAGTCATAGTGTCTAGAAATATAAACATAACTTCCAATTTAATCCATTCCTTATACACAAGAACTCAATGTGTCACCACGAAAGCCACAGTCATCCAAACGATTATGTCATTAAAATCAAGTACCTTCATTTCATTGGTCACCAAACAAGTGTAAACCAAATATAATTACCCTTATGTAATATATAATCCCAATTCATACCAAAAAATTAGGTTTCCCCTGATCAATATAGACATTACTAACCCACTATGGTTCCAGATAGTGATAAGGTATTAGATAATGTCATAAAACTAGGCCACTAGGTCTATCCACCTAGCTCTTTGGTGTCATGTATGGGTGACATATCCCACTTATGGTAATATATTAAATATAGTCTAACACACCATTAATCCACCCACTAAAGATGTAAAAGAGATATTAGTTAATGAAACTATTAACCTACAAGGGTCAAAACTGATCAACATAGGTGTAACAATATCACCATCCAAACATCAGACTATCATGCCCTAATTTTCTCAACAAATTGTCATAGGGTATTTCATTCTAGAGGATCAAAATTTTTTCATAAATGGATAAGGATATTACACTCACTTGGTATATTTATATGTTTATACCCCCTCAATGGTTAACTTTTCAAAGAACCAAATACCTTCCTGGTCTATCAACTCATTAGCATATAGTCCTACAGAACCATAATTGTCTTGGAATGTCACTTATTCACATAAAATTTGGCCAAAAACTCAATCAAATATCATCAAATTTGATGTGGATATATTTTAAAAACCCATAATTTTAACTTAAGGTATCAACATAAAACTTGATTCATGAAATAAGGTCCACTGGTCTCTATATCATAAAAACTAGTTTAAAGTAACCATAGAAAAAAATCTAACTAAGGGTTCATTATAACTAGTATAACACAAGGGTATTAATTTAGAAACCATAATTTTAAATTTTTTAAATAAATTTAAATAGGCTCATGTATATGATATTTCAATCTCCAATGACAGAGGACACTATATTTTTCACACTATTATGTTAACTTTATGCCGAATTATAGGACAGTTTTCTCATAATTCATTTTTACTATTACATATCTATTTTGACTCACAACTTGTATTAGTTAATGAAAAATTAAGTCAAACAATATAAAGGAAATATTGTTTATGTTTTAATTATTATTTTAATTAACTAATACCTCATACTAATAAATACTAAAATGTAGATAAAATACCTTTTTTTAAATTAAATGGATTAGTCAACTAAAATTCCAAAATATTTATATTCATATAACCATTGATATGTATACAAACGTTTTAAATAACAATCTCATATAAATTATGCATACCCTTAAGGAAATAACTACCAATGAATAAGGGGAATATAAAAAACCTACAACAGTTTTGTCATGCAATCTTACAGATTGTTATATAAATATATATTCCAAAATTATGGTGTAAATGTAAAAATAAATTATATTTTGCATCAAATTTATGTGAAAACCATACAATGGCATTTAATTTAAGATTTAACACAAACATATTAGTTTTACCTCATAGGATTACAATGTTTAACACATCCACTATATTCTAGTGTTGTAAATTAGGGTCTAGTTACATTCGTTTTTATTACATTGTTATATGGTTACATGACTTTATAAGTTCTAAATAACACATTATTTAACTGATTTTCATTAATAATGATCTGAATTAATCGAAAAAAATCCAATTTCATGACATTAAAAATAAAACCCTTTATATAATTTCAAGTTGAATAGATATAATTCCACCATCTATATATATAGGAAAAAATATGTGTTAATGCAAAAATAGTCTTTTTGTAACATAATATCATTCGATAACAATATCTAGGGAAATTATGAAATAACAAACCGAATACATTCATATTATTATGTAACCATTGAATCATGCAATATAGATAATAATTCTAAATAATCCTTCAATAATGGTATAAAAATATGAAATATAATGAAATTTGAAGCCAATTTTCGTCAATGATTCATGAACACACCTCAACTATTTCTGTATCAACACATGATGAAAATATCATATAATCGGTGACTTCAAAATGTATTCCAAATTACTCTAGTTAATATAAAAATAAATAATAATAATTAATATGATGAAAATATATCCCATTCTAAGGAGCATTATCATTCTCTCATGATTGGGTTTTCCATTCGTAGACATGATCTTCTTTGCAAGGGTAAAAAAATTCCACGATTTCTATATAGAATCCCAAAATACTAATACAAGAATACAAATTTATCATGTGATACCTCTTTTTCATATCCCAACATGGAAGCCACTAAAATAATCCCCTATAATGGTTAGCGACATGGAAGTACCAATGAATCTATGTACATTAGAGGTTGAAGACTTCAAGTGAGGGTCTAAATGAGGTATAGTTGGGAGATTATACCCTCTGAATTACTACTAAATTGCGGATGAAAAATTTTTTAATTAGTTGAGGAAGGAAACAATGATAACATGACCAACGTAAAGTAAATAACTATTCATTTCCTTGTAATCCATATATACATAATATTTAGGAATACCATAGATACATTCAATAGGGATATATTGAAAAAAGAAAGAAAGAAATAATGAATAAAAATCCAAAAGGAATTATTTGTACATGATGAGCCTCTATGTAGAGACCCGAAGATTGACATAAATGGAAATTACATTACATTTGTGAAATACTTAATACATAACAAAAAAAGACACCCAAGGACCGTAATAGTTTAGTGTCTTTGGAAACTCGGAATATAAATAATTAGTCTTGTTGAAAGATCTTAAACATCTCCCATAACGATATTCCCCTTTTTGTTTCCTTACCTAAAACCATTATTTATTTCCTACGGAAAATAAAACATAAAAAGGGTGAGCTCAAATTCTCAGTAAGGGCAATCATAGAGAACATAAAACAATCCATAAACATTTGAAAGCAAAAACCTGAACATGAAATCTAAACATTAAAACCATGAGCAAAGACATAAATCTTGGAAGTACATAAGGAATATATCATAAAGGAACATCAATCATGAAAAAATAGCCTGGGAATAAAACATTTAATTGTGGAAACCATTCAGCACTTGTTATGATTTACGTAGTTGCCAAGGCATTGCTGCCAAGACCATCTTAGTGGACAAAGTCCCTTTCTGAATCGAGTTCACTCCTCGTTTCAGTCCTGTAACACTGAACCGGATTAACTTACCATTACATCCATGTCTATCTCATGAGATATAAATCATTACCCAATGCATTAGAGGGAGATATAGGTCCCACTCATCTCATAATGAAATCATTCTTACTTGTTCAACAAAATAAACATACATCATTCATAATAACCCAACAAATGAAATGGGTTTCAAAAACATCATCTCATCATCACATAATGCATATAAAATAAATGGATATCATTTCATAATAAGAAATGTGAAACCATGTAAATAATAGAGACATTATAATTGAAACATACACATATGAAACAATTTTATCTTAGATTAAATAATGGTTTTGATAAAACACTTGAAATGAATTCTTGAGGAAAATATACTTTCTTCTTCAAAATCAATTTCTTTTCACAAAACGTTATGAAATTTTAAAAGAAGGATATATTTTTGAAAATATTCATGAAATATTTTAGTAGAAGCTTCATGAAAATAAGGCTTTATAAAACCGTAAAAATCCATTCATGCCGTAAAATTTAAAAAAACAATTTTCACGTACTTTTGCCAGAAAAGTCACAAAAGTACCTCGTAACGTAAACAAAAGAAAAATTTGTTACATACCATGTAGTAAAAGTAAAAAATGGGTAAAAAAACTTTAAACATACATGAAAACACTTTTATAAAACATGGACATGGATAATAGAAATAACCCCAGTAAATACTTACGAATAAACAATCTTAGATAGAAACGATATTTGCAAAATTATCCCTTACCTTATGTCCGATATGCTTTGTATGTATCTGAACCTCCTGTATAATTTTTTAAATAATGTCATTGACTTATTACAGAAATATATTAATTGATATGATGTCATATATGGTTCACTTATGACTTTATATTACCCGTTCTTTTGTAAATTCTATGTTAAAGTGTTTTTTGGGTAAAATAGTTTCATTTGTCGTCCGTGTTTTGACTTGTAATTATTCATATGATTACTTAGATCATGATTACTTAATTCCAGAATAAAAAACATGATTTATATATAATATATATTCAGAATATACATATATATAATAGATCTACAAATGGAAAGAAATACACCGTTCATGGAGACGGTAGGCCGTACAGACGAATGAACGCTATTTTCGTTTCCTTATTGAGTTGAATGTAATTAAGTAGATGACATACATATATATATATACATAAATCCAGTAGCTTTATAATGTCATATATTTCATTTTTATTACTTATATATACATTATAATCATTCTTAAATGGTTAACATGAAGAATGAATCTCATCACGTCATGGAGACGGTAGTCCGTACGTACACACGAGCGATGATATCGTTTCCATAATTATTGAATTGAATTGTAGTGGATGATAAAATATATCAGAATCATTATGATGTTATAATAACTATGTATATTTATTATTTACACCATTATACCAATCCATGTAAGGTGTTGGTGGAAAAACAGATTACACCACGGCGTGGAGACGGTATTCCATACTTACGCACGCGCGGTGATTTTGTTTTCCGTAGGATGGATAGAAAGTGAAATGGGGTTATTTCATATTTATAATAACATATCAGTATATTATTGATACTTATGTTATTAGTTTATAATTAAACAACTAAATAATAATAATTTGAAGAAGAAAGAAGCTTGTATGAATCGGTAGAAGAAATTATATCTTCTTCGAGACGCCTTATTGAAACCTCCACTTAGGGCACTACGATTGGTCTTTGAAGTAAAACAAGACCTCTAGAATGTTTATAGGTAAGTGTGTTGGGTCGGAGGTGATGGCAAGAGGGGGGGTGAATTGCCTTCTTAAAATTAATTAACAATTTAAAACAAATTTAAATGCAGCGGAAAGTAAAATGGCAAGACACAATTGATAACGGAGTTCGGCTTTAAACTCAAGCCTACGTCTCCGCTACCAACTCAACCGTTGGGAGATTTATACAACCGCTTGCTTTTTAATGGCTATAGCAAGAAACCCACTAGCCGTTTTAAGGTAGGCTAGATCACCTTCTTACAGCTTGCTTTTTTATTATGGTTGTAGCAAGAAACCCAAGTTGATAGAAGGAAGAAAAAGGGTGGTTTGTTTTAATACAAACCCAATTAAGAACTAAAAAAATGAAGTAAATAATTTAGAACAAACTAGAGGAAGCCTTGAGCGCCAAGAGGTGAGTGTAGTTGATGTAGAGGCAGCCCAAGCTTCAAGGATGGCAATTGGATCTCAAGTGGCCTTTGAGAATTGTCGTAGGAGCCTCAAATGATCAAAATAGCTTTGGTATGCTTCGGTATATGATCGGTAGTCTTCCCGGCATCCATGGACGTCTATTTATAGGAGAAATACTCCCAAATACTTCAAAATAGCCGTTGGAGGGCTTTCGGAGCCGTTGGGGATCAAGTGGGCCAGCCTGGTCAAAGCCTAACGGCTAGTTTGACTGAGCATACCGGCTGGCCGGTGCTGATCCACCGGCTGGCCGGTGCATTGGAAGGTGGAGAGTGCTTCTGTCCAGGATCCACCGGCTGGCCGGTGAGAAGGCCACCGGCTGGCCGGTGGTGAGACAGTAGGTCTCACTATTCCAAGGAGTTCCACCGGCTGGCCGGTGAGGAGGCCACCGGCCGGCCGGTGGTCGGGACAGAATGTATGCCATTCTGTCTGGACCCACCGGTCGGCCGGTGGCCAGACACCGGCTGACCGGTGGCACCAGACAGAGGGCAGGGCCTTCTGCCTGGTCCACCGGCTGGCCGATGGGCTGGATCTGGCTGGCCGGTGCCCTTACCGGCTGGCCGGTGGTCCCACACCGGCTGGCCGGTGGACTTAAGCAGTCCACTTTGAATACTTCTTGGGCCAGCTTCTAGGCACCCTATTTCCTATCATCAAAAACACTTGAAACAATATTAGATCACGATGAGAGTGATTGTGATCATTAAAATCCAAGAGAGTGGGGTACAACAATCTCCCCCTATTTTGATGATCACAATCACAAAAAAAATCTTTTTTAAAAAAGGATATGAAAGCTTTAAAAAAGGGTATGTCAATTGAAAACTTAAATAAACAATTTGAACTTGGAAAACTTAGATACGTGCCAAATATAATGATCTTGAAAGCATTGAAATACTGAGAAAGGGTTATTTTTGAAATTGCAACCAAATGCCATTTTTTAAAGAAATCAATTGAAAACAATAACTTAATCATTTAAAACAGATTTTGATGACATCAATAACTTAAAATGGAACTTGTAAAAAGAGCATTTTAATAAATAACTATGTAATAGAGAAGTTTTCTCCCCCTTTGGGATTATCAAAATAGGAGAAAAAAGTATGAAAGAAAAATACTAATAAGTAATGACAAAAAGGATGGATAGATAAGATAACTTGAATTCCATAAAAGATGAAACGATACAAAGGAAGTTCAAAAAACAAATACAAATACAAATACAAGCCAAAAAAACAGGAACGGCTCTATTCACTCCTAGCGGGCCGAGAGTGACGGCGGCGCCTGAAGGTCGGAGGAGCCGGAGGAGCCTGGACCGCCTCAAAGCGACGATCTAGAGAATCAATCCGTGAGTGAAGCTGATCAAACTGGGAGCTTAAGTAAGAGAACTGAAGATCGAGTCGGGTCTCAATCTGATCCTGGAAGCGTAGGAACTGATCAGCCGTCACCGGCAAGCCACCAGCATCAGCAGGAGGGGGCACAGCCTCAGCAGGCTCAGGTGCATCATCACCCTCTCCAGCCTCCTCATCAGCAGCAGCATCAGCCTCACCTTCGCCTTCACCACTTCCTTCCTCTTCATCATCATCACTATCCTCACTGTCTGAAAGAGGATAGGCAGCGGCTATAGCAGGAGGCATGGCATTGGCAGGAGGATGGGAATGAGTTTGAGGAGAGTAGGCCTTGAGAAGACCGTCCTTGTCCACAATCCATTCCTGACGCCAAGGGTGCCAACGGATGTGCATTCGTTGCACCATCATAAAATTCACTATGCTATCCTTCGTTGGCTGCTCGAAGGAAGTGGCATGAAGAGGCACATCAAGAAATGAAAAGATTTTAGTCAAGAAGCGTCCGTAGGGTAGAGTTTTGGACCGGCGCGGGTGCTCAGCCACATAAGTCATGGCCCGGAACAGAAACCGGACCAAATTGAAGTGTATGCCTCGGGTGATAAATGAGAGAAGATAAATATCAATGAATTTGACATTATCATGATCCCCGATACGGGGCGCAAGGGAAGTTTGAATGAGGCGCTCAACAATACGATGATTAGGAGAAAGCTGGGAGAGCTTGACAATGGGATTTGAGGGCTGCCCTGTGAGATGCTCAAGGGCTACGGCTACATCAAACTCACGGTCCCGTGGAAACTCCCCCTGAGCAAAAGCATGGGGTCCAACATGAGGAACCCCCAACATCCGGGCAATCTCCAACGAAGTGATAGTGATGGGTTGCCCAAGAGCAGTGGAGGAGATGGTATCAATGTCATCAGAAACGGACCATGTCAAATGAGCATAGAACTCTTTGACTAGAAGAGGATAAATGACATCCTTCTCAGGGGGTTCAAAGAAAGAATGCCAATGTTGATACTCAATAATCGAGAAAAGCTCAAGACGAGCAGTAGACAGCCAAGGATTGTCAATAACTCTACCCGGCAGAATAACTTTGTCATGCCAAATGTCCGGGAGTTGAGGGATGGAAGGAGGAGGAGGAGCTTCTTGAGCGATTCCCTTGCCTTTGCGAGTGGATCGAGGTCCCATGATGGCAAAAGGAGCTAAAAAGAGAGATTGAGTGAACAAAGGAGTTTTGAGAGGACAAAAATCAAGAAGGGAGGCTAGGGTTTGGAGTACCTTCGGTTTTAGGAGGAGCAGCCCGAGAGAGAAGAGAGAAATGAGGGAGGAAGGGTTTTAAAATTGATTTTAACCCTTCCCCCGGCCGGCCCATTAAGCAAAACCCGACACCACCGGTTAACCGGTGATGTACCACCGGTTGACCGGTGGCACTAAAAGTCATAAAAATATAAAAAAACAGAATTAAGAAAAAAAGTTTAAAAAAAAATTCTAATAAAAATAAAATATAAGCAAGCCAAGTAAGTCAAATATTTAATAGTGCTCATTGATGAATCATTCCTAACTCCCCTTTAATAAAATCAAAACGGTCAACCGGGAGCGGTTTGGTAAAAATATCAGCTAATTGGAAATCAGTAGGAATGAAGTCCAAAGTGATATCTCCTTTTTGAAAATGGTCACGAAGGAAATGATGCCTTAAGTCTATGTGCTTTGTCCTAGAATGTTGTATTGGATTCTTAGAGATACTAATGGCACTAGTGTTGTCACACCGAATAGGGACATGATCATAGGAAAGACCATAATCCAAGAGAGTGTGTTGCATCCAAATAATTTGGGCACAACAATTGCCAGCGGCTACATACTCGGCCTCGGCAGTAGAAAGAGCAACACAATTTTGCTTCTTGCTACTCCACGAAACAAGGGACTTGCCTAGCAGATGACAGGTTCCACTAGTACTCTTACGATCTAATTGACATCTGCCAAAATCAGCATCCGAATAAGAAGATAGTTCAAAAGAAGTATTTGAGGGATAAAATAAACCAAGATTTTTTGATCCTTTTAAATACTTAAAAATTCTTTTGACCGATTTAAGATGGGATTCTTTAGGATTGGCTTGAAAACGAGCACAAAGGCAAACACTAAACATGATGTCAGGACGGGTCGCAGTTAGGTAAAGTAGACTCCCGATCATACTCCTATAAAGCATGTTATCCACCGGTTTCCCGGCTTCGTCTAACGTAAGCTTACATGAAGTACTCATGGGTGTACTAATTTCCTTTACTTGATCCATACCAAAACGACTTAGAAGCTCGTTTGTGTATTTGCTTTGGCTTAGAGAAATACCTTTTGAATTTTGAAAGATTTGAAAACTAAGAAAAAATTTCAATTCTCCCATAAAACTCATTTCAAATTCTTTTCTCATTAAATCTGAAAAATCAGTACAAAGAGATTCTTTGGTAGAACCAAAGATAACATCATCAACATAAATTTGGACTATTAAAAGATCTTTTGAAGTATGTTTTAAAAAGAGGGTACAATCAGCTTGACCCATTTTAAAATCATTTTCTAAAAGAAATTTTGTTAACCACTCATACCAAGCCCGAGGGGCTTGCTTTAAGCCATAAAGAGCCTCGGTTAACTTAAAAACATGATTTGGAAATTTTGGATCTTAAAAACCGGGAGGTTGTTCAACAAAGATTTTTTCAGAAATAAAACCATTTAGAAAAGCACTTTAACATCCATTTGAAAAAGCTTAAAATTTAAGTGGGCGGCGAATGCCAACAAGATCCTAATGGATTCTAACCTAGCAACGGGGGCAAAGGTTTCACCATAATCGATTCCTTCTTCTTGATTATAGCCCTTAGCTACTAGGCGAGCCTTGTTCCGGGTTATGTTTCCTTGATCATCAAGTTTGTTCCTAAAAACCCATTTAGTGCCAATAATTGGATGATCATTGGGTCTTTCAACAAGAGTCCAAACATCATTTCTAGAGAATTGATTTAGTTCCTCTTGCATTGCAAGAACCCAATTCTCATCATTAATGGCATCATTAACGGTTTGAGGTTCTAGGTGAGAAATGAAGGCTTGATGTTCAACATCATTGAGGATAGATCTTCTAGTTCGAGTACCGGCTTGAAGGTCACCTATGACATTTTCTAAAGGATGGTCTCTAGAAGGTTTCCAAACCTTAGGCAAGGTGGAAGGCGAAGAAGATGAAGAGGGTTCTTGATGGCCATCCTCCTTGAGAGGAGAAGAGGAATCATTCAAATGAAGCTTATCAAGCTTATCTTCAACATCCTCAATGACCGGGTGAGGTTTTGGAAGAGTTTCATCAAATTTGACATGAGATGATTCTTCGATGGTTTTTGAACGTTTATTGAAGACACGATAGGCTTTGCTTGAGTTGGAGTACCCAAGAAAAATACCTTCATCGGATTTGGCATCAAATTTCCCTAGGTTATCTTTTGTGTTAAGGATAAAGCATTTACAACCAAACACTTTAAAATAACCAACTTTGGGCAATTTGCCTTTCCAAAGTTCATAGGGGGTTTTCTTAAGAAGGGGTCTTACAAGGACTCTATTAATAGTATAACAAGCAGTGTTTACCGCCTCGGCCCAAAAATATTGAGGGAGGTCGAATTCACTAAGGAGGGTTCGAGCGATTTCTTGGAGAGTTCGGTTTCTCCTTTCAACCACTCCATTTTGTTGAGGAGTCCTAGGGGCAGAGAAGGTGTGATTGTATCCTTGAGAGGAACACAATTCATCGAATTCTTTGTTCTCGAATTCACCACCATGATCACTACGAAGAGATATGATTTTATATCCTTTTTCGTTTTCTACTTTCCTAGAGAATTTCAAAAAGGTTTTACAAGCATCATTCTTATGGGCTAAAAAGAAAACCCAAGTAAAACGGGAAAAGTCATCAACAATAACTAAGGTATAGGATTTTCCACCTAAGCTTGCTACGGGAGTAGGACCAAAAAGATCAAGGTGAATGAGTTCAAGAGATTTTGAGGTGGACACTTCCTTCTTAGATTTGAAAGAAGACTTGTGTTGCTTACCAAGTTGGCATGGCTCACAAATCAAATCATTCTTAAATTTAAGTTTAGGAAGGTCACGAATGAGCTTGTTCTTATTAAGCTTTAGAAGTGAATGAGAGCTACAATGCCCCAATCTTCTATGCCAAAGACAAGACTCATTGTCAAGAGCACTTAAACATTTAACATTTTGGCTAGCTAGAGATTTTAAATCAATAATGTAAACATTTTGAAAACGGGAAGTAGAAAATATCAACTTGTTTTGAAAATCTAACACATTGCATAATTCATTTTGAAAATTGACTGAAAAACCACTATCACAAAGTTGACTAATTCTAATTAAATTATGCTTTAAACCTTTAACTAATAAAACATCTTTAATAAAAGAGGAGCTACCAAAACCAATGGTACCTATTCCGACGATCTTGCTTTTTGAGTTATCACCAAAGGTGACATATCCTCCATCGAATTCTTCAAGTGAGTTGAACTCGGAGGGATCGCCACACATGTGCCTTGAGCAACCGCTGTCGAGATACCACGAGCCTTTAGAGATCCTACTCTTTTGGCGTTTATCCTACAAAATCAAGAAAGAAGAGATTTTGGTACCCATATAAGTTTGGGTCCGGAAAGATTAGCAAAAAGATACTTTTGAACCCATAATGTTCTAGAGGGATTCCTTCTATGATACTCATCCGAGTAGGTAATGGATTTGGGTCTTCCATACCTAGAATTTTTACAATCACATTCATAAATCATGTGACCGGTCTTTTTACAATAATTACAAAATTTGTATTGAGAGCTCCCCCTTACAAAAGTAGTGGGTGCCCTAGAAAAAGTGGATTGCTTGTTATAGCCAAGACCATGTGTGGTTCTAGCCGAACGCTGAGAGCCTAGCAATTTAGTTAAGTTTTGTTCAACTTGGCTGAACTTGGCAAGAGATTCCTTCAAATCCTTAATGGTAGAATTTAAAGAATCTACATTTGGAATATTTTTGACTTTAAGGGAAAGCTCCTCATTCTCTTTGAGAAGTTTGTCTTTTTCAGAAATAAGAGTTTTGTTTTTCTTTTTTAAGGTCAAAAATTTAGAGGTAAGTTCGTGAAAACCTTCCTCTAATTGATCTCTTGCATTTTGGAGTTCTTCATAAGTCATATTATTATCAAAAGAAGAAGATGAGGAAGAAGAGTGAGAAGAAGAGTGAGAAGAGGATACCTCATCAAATGCCATTAGGCATTTTCCATCTTCATCGCTTGAGTCGCTTGAAGACATGGAGTCATCACTTGCACTCCATGTTGATGCTTTGAAGGCCTTCTTGATTTTCTTTTCATTTAACCTTTTCTTGAAAATGGGGCACTCCGGTTTGATGTGGCCTTTCTTTCCACATTCAAAGCAAGTGATTTCTTTCTCCGCCTTTGGCTCTTCCTTTCGTGCCTTTTGAAATTTCTTCTTTTTCTTCATGAATTTGCTCATTTTCCTTGCTAGTTGAGCCATCTCGGATTCACTATCATCGGAGGAGCTTTCTTCCTTTGCCTTGAAAGATATGTTCTTTTTCTCCTTGAAGATCTTTCCTTCTTTATCGGCTTGCCTCTTCATGGTAATCTCATAAGTCATGAGTGACCCTATGAGTTCTTCAACCGGCATCTTCTTGACATCTTTCGCTTCTTGGATTGCCGTCACCTTTGGTGCCCAAGAGCTTGGTAGGACCCAAATAATTTTCTTCACCATTGTTTCTGCTGAAACATCATCACCAAGGGACTTTCTCCCATTGCAAACATCAGTAAAACGAGTAAACATTTCAGTGATTGACTCGTGTGGGTGCATTGTGAAACTCTCAAAGTCTTGACGATACATATCTAACCCAGTGTCTTTGACTTTGTTGGTGCCCTCATGGGTCACTTCCAAAAGTTTCCAAATTTCGTGTGAGGTGGTGCAAGTAGAAATACGATTAAACTCATTACGGTCTAACCCACAATGAAGAGCATTCATGGCTTTGCCATCAAGCTCAAAATTGGCAATGTCTTCGGGGGTCCAACTAGATTCATCCTTACTAGAAAGAGTGTAGCCTTGCATAACAATTCTATATATAGGATAGCCAATACTTCTAAGAAAAGTAATCATTCGTGTTTTCCAATATGTGTAATCGGTTCCATCGAAGTATGGAGCCCGAGTCATGGAATACCCTTCGGGTGCTTGTGAGAAAGAAGCCATCACTATGGATTTTTCATTTGTAACCGGTTAAGGTATTACACAAACGCTCCCTCGGATACCAAATGTTGGGTCGGAGGTGATGGCAAGAGGGGGGGTGAATTGCCTTCTTAAAATTAATTAACAATTTAAAACAAATTTAAATGCAGCGGAAAGTAAAATGGCAAGACACAATTGATAACGGAGTTCGGCTTTAAACTCAAGCCTACGTCTCCGCTCCCAACTCAACCGTTGGGAGATTTATACGACCGCTTGCTTTTTAATGGCTATAGCAAGAAACCCACTAGCCGTTTTAAGGTAGGCTAGATCACCTTCTTACAGCTTGCTTTTTTATTATGGTTGTAGCAAGAAACCCAAGTTGAAAGAAGGAAGAAAAAGGGTGGTTTGTTTTAATACAAACCCAATTAAGAACTAAACAAATGAAGTAAATAATTTAGAACAAACTAGAGGAAGCCTTGAGCGCCAAGAGGTGAGTGTAGTTGATGTAGAGGCAGCCCAAGCTTCAAGGATGGCAATTGGATCTCAAGTGGCCTTTGAGAATTGTCGTAGGAGCCTCAAATGATCAAAATAGCTTTGGTATGCTTCGGTATATGATCGGTAGTATTCCCGGCATCCATGGACGTCTATTTATAGGAGAAATACTACCAAATACTTCAAAATAGCCGTTGGAGGGCTTTCGGAGCCGTTGGGGATCAAGTGGGCCAGCCTGGTCAAAGCCTAACGGCTAGTTTGACTGAGCATACCGGCTGGCCGGTGCTGATCCACCGGTTGGCCGGTGCATTGGAAGGTGGAGAGTGCTTCTGTCCAGGATCCACCGGCTGGCCGGTGAGAAGGCCACCGGCTGGCCGGTGGTGAGACAGTAGGTCTCACTATTCCAAGGAGTTCCACCGGCTGGCCGGTGAGGAGGCCACCGGCTGGCCGGTGGTCGGGACAGAATGTATGCCATTCTGTCTGGACCCACCGGTCGGCCGGTGGCCAGACACCGGCTGACCGGTGGCACCTGGCAGAGGGCAGGGCCTTCTGCCTGGTCCACCGGCTGGCCGATGGGCTGGATCTGGCGGGCCGGTGCCCTTACCGGCGGGCCGGTGGTCCTACACCGGCTGGCTGGTGGACTTAAGCAGTCCACTTTGAATACTTCTTGGGCCAGCTTCTAGGCACCCTATTTCCTATAATCAAAAACACTTGAAACAATATTAGATCACGATGAGAGTGATTGTGATCATTAAAATCCAAGAGAGTGGGGTGCAACAAAGTGGAGAATATAATTTGTCAGGGGTTGGACGAGATTGAAGGCCCAAAGTGGTCTGAGGAAGAGAGGGAGGAGGTGCCCTTTTATAAGGGAGGAGAGGGGCACCTTTCGAAATCATAAAAATATTAATTTATAATACATATTACCCCTCTTAGAAACCGCCAAAATGACTCGTATTCGAATATTAGATGCGATAGGGTTGTTATCTCATCAAAAAATAATACTTAGACATGTTAGGAATTTATTTTAAACATTATCAACATGATTTATCCTTATTTAATCAATTTAATTTTATTTATGGTAATATCATTCTAAATTTTAAATTATAACAAATAATTACTAATTTGTTGTGAATTGTCCATAATTGGTTATGTTATAACATTTTAGACCATATAAATTTAAATTTATAATTTGTTAACATTTTTGGGATTTTTAAACAATTTTATAATATGTTATTTTTATAAAATAACAATAGTGTCAATTTTGACACTATTCATTTATTTGAATTTAAATAAAATATATACCTAAGATATGTTCAAAATAAAAGCTTGAAAAGATTCATAAAAGGTCATATGTATCTAGAAAATAAGTGGAGAATATTAAATAGTTCATATAATATTTATATTAATATTTTTAAAATCATTTATTTGATATTTATATTAATAAAATAATTTCAACATCACTATTATGTCACCTTTAATGATAATTATTTAATCCCTAAAAATTTCAAGTAAATTATTATGATTTATATTATTCTATTAGCTTTCTATAGACTAATAATATCCTAAGATTCATGAATTTTATCACTAAACTAAAATTATTATACTTATAAGATTTAAGAAAGTGACATGTTGTCAGTTTCTTTGCTTTTAAAAATAATTAAACTATTTCCATGGACAAAAGTCCATTAAATGAATATAATCCGACCCTTAGGTGATATGGGTCGAGTTTTAGTCATCCAATAAGATTTTGGAAGGTGTTAGGGTAATTTTATAATCTTATATTTACCCTTAATTACCTGATTTACCTTTAACTACGGTAAATAAATTTTACCGTAGTTACTATTCATAATGCCCAAAAATAAAAAGTAGCCTATTAACATAATTTTGACCTAATGATTACAAATATGGAATCAATTTTTCAAAATTCAAAACACATAAGTTGTAGTAATTAATTTAAAATTGATCTCGTTGTCGAAAGAAAACGGATTTTTGTTTAAAACATTGCAAAAGATTGAATTGATTTAACCTACGAATTCAAGGTAAAATCAATGATAATGATATACATTGTATTAAATGGTAAAAATATATTATATTTATACTTTTAAACCATTCAATACTATAATTTAACCACATAAATTATTATGATGAAAAAAGTTGTTTTTAATTAAATTATAGCGTGTTTTTACTATTCATTAAAATATGAAAGTTATCAGAAAAATATCAAAACATTATCCAATGTAAATTTTTATATAAAGATTCAAATGAATAAGTTTATTTTGTATAATTTAACTTATAAACATGTCAAAACTAGATTTAAAGTTGGTGCGCCATCAAAAGGCCGCAAAACTGCATTTTTTTAAAAATAATTATTTTACCCAAAAAATTTATTTTGTTCACATAAAATGTTTTAGAAAATTTATAAGATGAATAATAGTGTAATAAAATTAGAAATGTGATTAATAATATTCATAACGGCTAGTTTGTGATAATATTATAACCATATATCATTGTTTAGTGAAACTCGGTATTGCGTACAACACACGCTATCGAGGAAGGTCGTGATTGCGTGTAATGAAAGCCAAGTCAGGGTTGCGTGTAGTGCAAGACTCTTTTGTTATTGTGTATAACAAAATCCAACCAAATTTCATTTATACATTGAATATATATATATATATACACAATCATTGTTGTTTAGAATGACTATTATCAAACAAACTTGAAATTATTTATAACACGATCCAAGAATTGTTTTGCGTATACTGAAAGCTAATATGGTGTTGCGTATATCACAAGATAATATTGGTGTAGCATTAAACACATGACATCAAATAAATTAAAAATAAAACTTATCATAAAATATCTGGTTGTTACACTCTACCCCCCTTAAAATTAATTTCACCCTTGAAATTCGTCGGGGTTATACTTGGTTTTCTACATGAAAGTTTCTTTAATTGAAACCCACATCGCAAAATGAAATACCAAAACATAACTTAAAAAAATAAAGTATGAAACGTAACGGTTACACAAATTAACTTATCACTGGGTTTCCTCGTGGGAGAACCTAGGTGAAAATATGGATATAGAAGAGAAATCTAAACATCATGTTCTGATGGAGGGTGGTAGAGAACAAGGCTATGAAAAAGCCAAAAATCACAAAGCCATAGATTTGTGATGATATAAGGTACCATATGATTCATCAGATATATGGGCACTATGACAACTTTTTTGGTTTTCTGGAAGAGTTTTTAGTGTTGAATAATTTTCGAATCAAAAGAAATTATTACTTCATTTTGGTACAATCTCACCATTGTTCGTGCCTTAAAAAGTTTCCACTTCTTCTCTTAAAGAAATGAAGTTTAATTTGTCATTCATGAAGTGTTAGAAGATCATGTGATAGAATGACGGGTCATTCCATCTGTCTCAAAAAAAAGGTTAGTAAAAGTTTTTAAATATACATAAGTCGATTAATCGTATATGGTTCCTAAAATGGAATTATAATTCCTATCTCATACCACTTAAAATAAATTAAAACTAATTTATACTAACCAAGTACATCCTTTAGACAAGTGGTAGGTGATAAAGGCCAGTCGCACATCGATTGTGTGTTCGATTCCCACAACCTTGTCCGACGCGATGGGATGTCGCCCGTCCTGCAGGTTGTCCTTTTTCTAAAACTACATTACTATAACATCCCATCAATAATACCGAAAAAAGTTCTATCCTTAAACAATACTAACTTATGTCCATCATAATCCATCCGAATATTTAGGCTTAACCATAATATTGCAGTCTATTCTCATATTATAGTGAAGATGATTACCAGAGATTTCATATAACAAACATGTTAATACCATTGTTGATCCACATATATCATATGATATGTCTTGTTGGTCACATTCCAAACATTCAGAGGCCTTAATCATGTATTCTATTGAAAAATGAATACCCATTGAATCTTAGTGAAAACATGAGTGATGTCAAAAGATAACTCTTTCCATATACCCAAACCCCAAAATTCTATATACTCAAACCACAATATATCTATTTCATTATATCAGTCATGAGCTCATTAATACTGTCAAACATTTCATTTTCTCCTTATCCCTTCATTATGCGCATATCATCTTCTTTCTAAAAATATCTCAATCACTTTCCATGGTTACCGGTAGCATAAAATTATTGAAAACCACAATAGACCAATACATAAATATTCCAATATTCCATGATAAACTATAGAAAATAATTGTGGAATCCCATTACATAAACACTTAATCATTACAGAACTTCTTTTTCATGCTCAACATCACAAATAGTGATCGCATGAGACTTCCCTTTATGCTTTTCCTTAAGAGGTTGCTCACATTGATCATCATTAACCCGTGGATTTTGGAATTTATTAGCGTAATTCCCCATTTCCTTTCACTTGAAGCATTGAAGTGTTGGTGGTGAGTTCTCTATAGTCTTTTCTTTATTCACAACAATAGAAACCATTTTTCAATTACTTCGACACTCAGCTGCTCGATGACCTTCTTTTCCACACTTAAAACATTTTCTAGTCCCTTTAAGACAATCTCCACCATTCTTAGTTCCACACTTTGAGCACAAGGAAACATTCATATTCTTTTCACCATTATTCTGAGATATCTCCTCGAACTCCATCTTTCGTTTCTTTCCAAAACCATGAGATGGATATGTTACACCAACTTCCAGTTCTACCATGATATAACAACGCACAATTTCTTCATAGCTAATGACGTCTCTTATATCTAATTCCCTTAGAAGACTTTGTTTTAAGCAACTGAAAAATCGATCAACTTTACTTTTAGGTTGGATGATAATGCCAGATGCATACCTTTCAAGTCTTCTAAAATTCGCTTCGTATGTACCAACAGATTCATCATCCTTCTGCATAAGCTCAAGAAACTCATTTTCCATCTTTTTTTGAAGAATACGAGGGAATTACTTACTGAAAAACAAGTTGTTGAACACGTCCCATTCCATGGACTCAATTTCATCTCTTTGCCTTGTATTCTTGATATGATTCCACTATTGATTAGAATCAACTTGCAAACGATATACTGCTAAGATGACTTTATCATGCTCAGAACATTGTAGAACTGAAAATAACTTATCAGTAGTACTGATCCATTTTTCAGCCACTAAGGGATCAGAAGACCCACTGAATGGAGGTGGATGCTGCCTCATGAAGGATTCAACAGAATTTTGCTCCTATCTCTGCTCATTTTGAAGTCCAGAATGATTCATAGCTTGTGTAAGTATTGAAATAATATTTTTCACTCCGTCTCCCATGACATTGGTTTGGTCAAGAGGACAATCATTGCATTGTCCATTACATTGATCAACACGGTTCCTTTGGGTTCCAGCCATCGTCTAAAACCCAAGAAGAATAGTGTTAGAGGAAAAAATAATTCTAGGGAAAACAACATAATAAAGGGGGAGTACCATCAATATCTAACATCATAGGTTATATTCTAAGATCCTTACCGTAGTTCTAATATTATATTCTATACGTATACTAATCCATAGAGAAATCCCTAGACATACTTTAGAAATATCTCTAGGGATCTCACTAATGTTTTTGCATCCTAGTTTCCAATGGTTGACTAAACCTTTCCTCTGATACCAACTGTAGAGACCCGAAGCTTGACGTATATGGACATTACATTACTTTTGCGAAATACATAATACATAACAAAAAAAGACACACAAGGACCGTAATAGTTTGTGTCTTTGGAAACTCGTAATATAAACAATTAGCCATGTTGAAAGATCTTAAATATCTCCAATAACGATCTTCCCCTTTTTTTTCCTTACCTAAAACATTTATTTATTTCCTAGGGAAAATAAAACATAAAAAGGGTGAGCTAAAATGCTCAGTATGGGAAAACATAAAGAACATAAAACAATCCATAAACATTTGAAAGAGAAAACTTGAACATGAAATCTATTCATTAAAACATTGAGCAAAGACATAAATCATGGAAGTACGTAAGGCATATATCATAAAGGAACATCAATCAAAATAAAATAGCATGTGAATAAAACATGTAATTGTGGAAACCATTCAGCACTTGTTATGATTTCCATAGTAGCCAAGGCATTGCTGTCAAGACCATCTTAGTGGACAAAGTCTCTTTATGAATCGAGTTCACTCCTCGTTTCAGTCATGTAACACTGAACCGGATTAACTTAACTTTCTAGCCATGTCTATCTCATGAGATATAGTTATTTACCCAATGCATTAGAGGGAGATATAGGTCCCACCCATCTCATAATGAAATCATTCTTACTTATGACACAGAATAAACATACATCATTCTTAATAACCCAACAAATGAAATGGGTTTCAAAAACATCATCCCATCATCACATAATCCATATAAAATAAATGGATATCATATCATAATAAGAAAAATGAAACCATGTAAAACATAGAGACATTATATTTGAAACAGTCACATATGAAATAATGTCATCTTAGATGAAAAAATGGTTGTGATAAAACACTTGAAATGAATTCTTGATGAAAATATCCTTTCTTCTTCAAAATAAATTTATTTTCACAAAACGTCATGAAATTTTAAAAGAAAGAGATATTTTTGAAAATAATCATGAAATCTTTTAGAATAGGCTTCATGAAAATAAGGCTTTATAAAACCGTAAAAATCCATTCGTGCCGTATAAGATAAAAAAATATTCTTCTCGTACTTTTGCCAGAAATGTCAAAAAAGTACCTCGTAACATAAAAAAAGAAATATTCCTTACATACCATGTATTAAAAGTCAAAAATGGGTAAAAATAACTTTAAGTATACATGAAAACACTTTATAAAACATGGACATGGATGATATAACTAACCCCAGTAAATGCTTACGAATAAAAAATCTCAGATAAAAATGAGATTTGCAAAATTATCCCATACCTTATGTCAGATATGCTTTTTATGTATCCGAACCTCCTGTATAATGATTTAAATAATGTAATTGACTTATTACAGAATCATATTCATTGTTATGATAACATATATGGTTCACTTAGGACTTTATATTACCCATTCTTTTGTAAATTCCATGTTAAAGAGTGTTTTTGGTAAAATCGTTTCATTTTTCATCCGTGTTTTGACTTGTAATTATTCATATGATTACTTAGATAATGATTACTTAATTCCAGAATATAAAACATGATTTATATATAATATATATTCATAATATACATATATAAAATAAATCAATAAATGGAAAGAAATACACCGTTCATGGAGACGGTAGGTCGTACGTGCGCATGAACGCTATTTTTGTTTCCTTATTGTGTTGAATGGAATTAAGTATATGTAATAAATATATATATACATAAATCCAGTAGTTTTATATTGTCATATATTTCATTATTATTGCATATATATTCTTTATAATCATTCTTAAATGGTTAACATGGAGAACGAATAAAATCACGTCGTGGTGACAGTAGTCCGTACGTACGCACGAGCAATGATATCATTTCCATAATTATTGAATTGAATTGGAGTGGATGATACAATATATCAGAATCATTATGATGTTATAATAACTATTTATCGTTATTCTTTACACCATTATACCCATCCATGTAATGTGTCGGTGGAAAAACAAATTACACCATGGCGTGGAGACGGTATTCCGTACGTACACACGTGTAGTGATTTTGATTTCCATAGGATGGATAGAAGGTGAAATGGGGTTGTTTAATATTTATAATAACATATCTGTATATTATTTATACTTATGTTATTACTTTATAATGAAACAACTAAAGAAGAAGAAGTTGAAGATGAAAGAAGCTTGAAAGAATCGGTAGAAGAAATTACCTCTTCTTCGATACGCCTCTTTGAAACCTCCTCTTAGGGAACTAAGATTGGACTTTAAAGTAAACCAAGACCTCTATAATGATTCTAGGGAAGTGGAGGAGAGAATTTGTTAGGTGTTGTCCGAGATTGAAGGCTCAATGTGGTTTGAGGAAGAGAGGGAGGAGGTTCCATTTTATAAGGTGGCAGAGGGGCACCTTTCGAAATCTTAAAAATATTAATTTATAATAAATCTAACCCCACTTAAAAACCTCCAAAAATGACTCATATTGAAATATTAGATGAGATAGGGTTGTAATCTCATCATCCAATAAAATGTAGACATGTTAGGAATTTATTTTAAACATTATCAACTTGATTTATCCTTATTTAATCAATTTAATTTTATTTGTGGTAATAAAATTATTAATTTTAAATTGTAACAAATAATTACTTATTGGTTGTGAATTGTCCATAATTGGATATTTTATAACATTTTAGACGATATAAATTTAAATTTACAATTTTTAAATATTTTTGTGATTTTTAAACAATTTTATAAATTGTTATTTTTATAAAATAACAATAGTGTCAATTATGACACTATTCATTTATTTTAATTTAAATAAAATATATACAGAAGATATGTTCAAACTAAATTCTTTAATAGATTCATAAATGGTCATATATGACTAGAAAATTAGTGTAGAACATTAAATAGTTCAGATAATATTTATTTTAATATTTTTAAAACCATTTATTTGATATTTATCTTGATAAAAAAATTTCAACATCACTATTATGTCACCTTTAATGATAATTATTTAATCCCTAAAAATTTAAAATAAATTCATATGATGTAGATAATTTTATTAGATTTTAGGATACTACTTATATCTGAAGATTTGTGCAGTCTATCACTAATCTAAAATAATTATACTTATAAGATTTACGAAAGTGACATGTTGTCACTTTCTTTGGTTTTAATAATAATTAAATTATTTCCATGGAAAAAGTCCATTAAATTAATCAAATCCGACCCTTAGGTGATGTGGGTCGACGTTTAGTCATCCAATAGGATTTTGGAAGGTTTTAGGGTTATTTTATAATCTTATATTTACCCTTAATTACCCAATTTACCTTTAACTACGGTAAATAAATTTTACCGTAGTTTCTATTCATAATGCCCAAAATAAATAGTAGCCTATTAACATAATTTGGACCCACTGCTTCCAAATATGGAATCCATTTTTCAAAATTCAAAACAAATAATTTTCCGTAATTAATTTAACATTAATCATGTTGTCGAAAGAAAACGGGTTTTTGTTTAAAACATTGCAAAAGATTGAATTGATTTAACCAATGAATTCAAGGTATAATCAATGCTAATGACATACATTGTATTAAATGATAAAAATATATTCTATTTATACTTTAAAATCATTCGATATTATAATTTAACCACATAAATTATTTTGATGAAAAAAGTTGTTTTAAATTAAAATATAGCGTGTTTTTACTATTCATTAAACTATTAAAGTTATCAGAAAAATATCAAAACTTTATCCAATGTAAATTTTTATATCCTGATTCAAAAGAAGAATTTTATTTTGTAAAATTGAACTTATAAACATGTCAAAAACTAGATTTAATGTGGGTGTTCCATCAAAAGGCGGCAAAACTGCATTTTTTTAAAAAATACTTATTTTACCAGAAAAAGATATTTTGTTGACATAAAATGTTTTAGAAAATTTATAAGATGAATAATAATGTTATAAAATTCAAAATTTGGTTAATAATATTCATAACGTCTAGTTCATGATAATTTTATAAACATATATCATTGTTTAGTGAAACCCGGTATTGCGTACAACACAAGCTATCATGGAAGGTCGCGATTGTGTGTAATAAAAGCCAAGTACGAGTTGCGTGTATTGAAAGACTCCTTTGTTGTTGTTTATAAAAAAATCCAACCATATTTCATTTATACATTGAATATATATATATATATACACTCAATGTTTCCTAGAATGACTATTATCAAATGAACTTGATATTATGTATATCACGATCCAAGAATTGTGTTGTGTATACTGAAAGCTAATACGGTGTTGCGTATGGCATAAGATAATCATGGTGTAGCATAAAACACATGACAAAAAATAAATTAAAAAGAATACTTATCATAAAATATCAGTTTGTTACATGATAAACCCCCACCAAGTCATAGCCCTGATGATTCAACAACAATGAAGCATAATCAAAGGTCCCATACCAAAACCAAGTGGTCCATCTAGGTATGAAATAAAGAAACAAATATAGTGTGAGAAAAAATCCTTTGGCCACCACCAAAAGTATCTATTTCAATTATACTCTATGGATATAAAATGATTTTTTATAAAGTATATAGAAAAAGAAATTGATAATGTAAATATAACCTATTTTAGGGTAAGGATCCACATAGGGCACAAGGATTAACATACATTATTCGGCATTAGATGTAATTTATTTGAAAATTTGAATATTACTATATAAATATACTACACATGACTTTAATACTAAACATCTATTTGTAACACTGATCATTTTGGGTTAAATTCGAAACTCACTATTTAAAAGATAATGATAATTAAAAGGATATAAATTTAATTAAGGGAATAAATCCATGTATCTAAACAATTTGAGAGTGGGAATCATTTCTTTCAATTCACATTAATTGATAATAGTAAACACTCTTAACCATGTAACTAACATTAATAATAATGATGATGAAAATTACATCAATGTCGAACACATTTTATTAGAATCAATGATATGGGGTAACAAACCCAAAAATGTCAATTAGTAATGATATGGGGAACCATTCCAAACTATTTCAACAAGTGATGAAATATTACAGCATTCCCAAAATATTATAATTATAGTGATAACGAATTTTATTTCTAACATGTTATAATAATATTAACAATTTATATTTTCTTAAAAAAATTATAACTATATAATGATGGGATCAAGGTACAAAAAAACTTTAAAATTTATAATTTATTCAATTTAATTTACCTGGTGATGTTATCCATGTCATTCCATACCATAATTCAAGTGATGATCAGGGTAATAAATAGATAATAACATTTAATTGAAGAACTAATCATAGGGCATCGAACAATCTTGTGCCTATTAATAATTTCTAAGACCTTTAATAATTTTATTTATAAGTTACAAAAGGCTATGTGACATGGTCATACCTTTTATTTTCTATTTAATCAATATAAAAACACAAAAAAAATCAATAATTCAACCCCATATTAGAATTTGGTTTTGTAGTAATGGTATGAAAAAGATGTATTCATGACTGATCATAGTCCACATATCTATATTTAATTATTCACATCTCAATAGATAAGATTACACACCTAAATATTGGTTTTATTATGAAACTGTTTAATGGATTTCAAAACAGTTATTATAATTTTACATAATGATATCATTAATGGGGGATAATTCAACAAACATATCAATTTTTTTAATGAATATATATGGAGTAATATTAATATATATGTAAACAACAAATCCAATGGGTTGTGTTATATGATGCAGAAATCCTCTAATGATACAGTTAGGTTGTAAGGAACAGCTAACACAAGGTGTTAAAAGGTCACATAATTAGTATCTCATAATAGGGAATATTCACGGAACTAATATAATGAGACAAAATGGGAAAATATTATAATCATGATATCCATTTTGTTTAAAATACATAGACCACACACCCTATTCCAAGAAAGCTTAACTCATCCTATATCAACATTTGATTCCATCTAGAATGAGGAGTAATAGAGAAATGACATAAAATTGATCTTATGATCTTGAATGTATATTATTATAGGTATGATGAAGTAAAATAACAAATCAATCATGAGGAAATATAGAAAAATATTAGCTATCCAATGTGACAGATAAAGCATGAATTGGACATTTGAAGAGGGAGATATCACTATACATAGTGGAGGAGTAGGAATGAAGATCAAGAGGAATCTAATACATGCAGAGAAAAGGTGGAATATAATTTTCATAAAAATTTATAATGAAAAATGTTTAATTTGTTTTTATTCATTCCATGGTACATACAATGTAAATAGGGAATTTATGTTATAAATACTAAAGTTATAGGGTCTTCCCAAATTCAATTACAGTGTAATGATACAATATACATCATAAACATTCAATTAAAATTTTCTACCTAATGTACATGGTTTAATTATTTAAACTAATGGTATAATAAGTCTATTAATTATTTAAAAACCCAAATTATGGTGTAAATTCATAATCCAACAAACAATCCTCTATTTTCTACATCTATTAGATATTTTCCACAAACTAAAGATAAATATTGTTGAATAAAATATGTCAGAAAAAGTTAATTGAATAATGATACCAAATGATAATGGAGAAATATTTTCACTATGTAATTGAAATCCTATTTATAACAAATACAAATTTAAAAAAATTCAAAATGTAGACAATGAACATGTAAATTTTTTCTTGAATTCCCAAAAAATACATTATAGTCCAAAATTAGAAATAAAAATATTTTAATAATATGATTAAAAATATTATTAATAAAAAAAATTTATACTAATCATTAATATTTATTTTTATCATGCATACTTGATACTTTTTACCTATTTTTATATCAGGTTTGAGTAATTGTGATGATTTTTTACTAGATTCATAATAGTAGTTTCATTAATTATTATACATTAAAAGATCATCAATTCTCTAAAGATAATAATACTATAATTTATTCATTATTTTTTTCTTATAATTTAATAATTTCATTAGAAAATATTTTCAGTCACTGTTCTTAACGATGAGTTTGGTGATGAGCATGTATAGAGGATTCATATATTATGAATTTTATTTATTTAATGTTTTGTTTTAATTTTATTTTAACAAAAAAAATCAATTTTTTATATTTATATTTTCCATTTTAGTGAAAATTTATTTACTATATTCATCCATGATATAAATTTATATAATTTTTTATGTAAGTGGTAAATGTAGCCGAAACATGTTCATTCCATAATTATTGGTTGACTGTGAAGTGATATAATTGTAATATAAATATATGAGAATTAAAATGATATTATTCAGTATTTATTACGGTGATATATAATAATTATAATAAATTATTATAATAATATGATTTATAATATGTTATTATATATTTTTATGAAATTATTTAATCTCTTAGAACACAAATATCGACATCTGAATTGATGATGATTTTTATTGATCAAATGGATAATAAGATGACAGATTATCCTTTCAAGAACCATTATAACTTCATCTCTATAATATTTAACAATGAAAACCTTTATCAAGACAAATCATGTATAATGGTGATCAAAATGACAAATATAAATCAATCCCCCCATTAAGGCTTTAGTCCACACATATGCATGCTTGCTTTTTTATTTTCCTATAGACTAGGGAAATAGAGTAATATTTTTTATCATTTCTTAATATAATTTTTTAATAAATAATATATACATATATATTAATTTGTTTATTATGAAATTAATTGTTTTTTAATGAATGAAAATGAAACATGTTGGTTCATGGAGGCGGTAGTCTACATGTATTCCTGATACGTGTTAGAATTTTTATTCAAGGAAAAGGGAAGGATGCTTACTAATAATTAATTTATTATTATAAAATTATAATATAATAATGGAATTTATTTTATAATTCTATGTTTTTGTAATGGAAATTGATGTATTATAATACCAAATAATTATATTGAAATTATAATGGAGATGATTGAAATTTATACCCCACTTCTTGGATTATCTCTATTTTAAAAAGGGATATTCCAATTAGTGGTGTCCTTTTCAGAATAAAACAACCTATTCAAGGTGATTAGTATTTTTATTAAATACTTATATAGATTTATGGTTAACCTATGTGGGTTATTATCTGAGTGGAATTGAGTATGTGAGTACAAATTTTATAACTAAAAACTTATTGCAAATTTTTTAATACAAAAAAATTTATTAACTGAAAGTGACACTCAATGAAATTGTTAGATAAATTGATAAATAATGGATATATTATAATATATGTAGAATATAGGACTAACATTTTATTTTAGACACATTTTTTAGACATTTTTTAAACAATTCTCAATTAAATAGTCCACTTTTACAATTCTAGTTTTAACCATTATATCCAGTTTTTACCTAATGTAACAAATCATTTTTCCAAGAAAATAAAATTATTACTTAATTTGGACATATGTATGAATATTTTTAAATTTATTTTATTATATATAGTTTAAAAATGTTTTGAAAATGAAATTTAAAACACTAAATGTGCAATGTATTTGAGAAAATTATTTAAAAATTTAGCAAAAGTCTTTTAATGTAAAATATTCGATTCCAAAAATAGAAACAACAATTGGAACATTATAAAATCCCTTATAAAATACATATTTTATTTATAAAAATAATTTCATTAATTTAATATTCATTTATAAATAAAAATTAGGCAATAAATGTCATGTTATTTTTAAAGATTACGGCTTTCACTATTCACTTGAGAATCAACCATTCTAGAAAAATACTAAATATTTATCCTATGATAATATTTATTTACTGAATCCAAAAATAATGTATATTTTTTAAATATTGATAATCTAAAATATATAATTATATATTGTAAAAAAATTATTGAGAATAATTGAAGCTTATCTGTTGAAAATATATTTCTAGTATACTAGTAATTCTAATTATTAATTTATATTAAAAAATAACAATGCTAGAATTTATAAATAAATATAAATTTTTATTTATATTATCAATTAAAAAATATACATGGTTTTATATCTGAAATAGATAAACACATAAAAAGATAGATTCATAAACAGAATAATTAATTACACAAATTTGTATATAATAACGATTATACATACATATATTTTAATACATTTCATTATTAAATAAATCAGATTCAAGCCTACAAGATAAATGAATAATTTTAATATCCAATTTTAATGTTTATAATATATATATTTTTCTGTCATTGTGAACCATAGTTTAATTTTATTTTAGTGTTTCATGTGAAAATTTATAACCATTATATAGGAATTAATTAGAGAAATAATATATATTAAAATATTATGTTGTTACATTCTTGGATGAAAAGTAATTATCAAATATCATTGAAATGTTTATTTGAAAATAATAAAAATATCTTCGTTCCTCGGTATCAATAAATCTAACAATTCTAGAATTTTGGGATTTTTTTCCATTAGTAACATCAATGGATACATTTAAAAGAAGATACAATGAAAAGGACCATCATAGAAAAGGGAAAATTCTATTTACATAGAAAATGATAAAAGAAATAATTCTTTTATATACTTGTTAAAAATTCACATAAGTGATATGTTTTGAAAATTACATGAATATTCATTTTCAAACAATTAAAGGAATATAAAATGTAGTTTATAATAATTTTTATTGATTTTTTCATCACTGAAAAAAATTTGAAAACCGTGTTATGAACATAGAAATTGAAGAAAAATTTCAAAAAATAATGATATTATAAATTCAACATATTAACAAATTCACAATAGTTTTATATACCAAATAAAGGAACAAGAAAGGTGTAATTCCCCTAACCCAGTTCTTGATCACGTGATCGAGAAAGGTCAATATGAGGCATCAAGCATGCCTCCAGTGGTTTTGTGTCTTCTAAATATTAGGGATGGTCAAATAAATTTACTAGGTAGACTATATTCTTTGTTACATATTAATAACCATATTGTAAAAATGAATAACAAATCAATTTTTATAAGCCTCTGGTTGAAAATAGTAAAAAATACAAACCTATCCATCATAATAAAACTATTCAATAATACAATGGATTTTATATTAATTTTCATTCACATAACCAAATAAAATAATGACTCTGAAAAATAAAGACTCCCAAAATATGTTACAGTCCCCAATCATGGTCACATCTCCATGCTCTAGTACCAGCTAGAAAAATAATCCAATCAAGTAAAAGACTAGTTTACCTTATCCAAAGCAGTATCCATGATGTCGGCCCTGATACTAAATATAATCCAGACTAGTGTGTGGATAACACTCATTAGTCTTCCAAAAATTGTTTCTAAACAAATCTATTTTGATTAATACTTCATGGAATGCTTGATAAATAATAACATCAATTATACTTGAAATGCATAACATTAAATAAAATATCCATCCCCCAAATTCTAGATTAACACTCAGGGTCATCCATACCTACTTAAACATGATTCCATATGTCCATGTCAACACCAAAAAAATTGGTCCATTACTAGTATCCATAATACCCATACATTGAAAATTTACACAATAGACCCATATTAAATTCTCATGCATGTGGTTTATTACATACTCAATTATCATCTAACCAAAGGATAATTACCATTCTAAGGTTTAATATCGTATTAATAATATAACAGGACCAAATATAATTCACATTCTAGGGTCTATTACATAATAATTGTATCATGTTCAATGAACAAACAATTAATACAATTATATCAAAACATTCCAAGCATGTTAATGGTAATCCAATTTGTTAAATACAATCCCAATTGAAATTTCTATTCCAATTATAGTTACATGTCAATATTTCCTTATTCCATGATCCAATTACTTTCAATGTATTCAATTATGACAATTTATAATTACAATTAAAAGGATCATTAAAAACTCCCAATTCATGTGGGAATTTATTTCAATAAATAATTCCAAATCCAGGGATACACAATTTTCTATAATTCAGTTTCATTGATATTTGGTTAATATATTCCTGATTCAGAACACGGGATATTTTTATGCACAATTCATTTGTTTCAAAAAATATAAGGTCTCAAACCCTGATAATCCAAGAAGGCTCCCAAAAATATCATGGTATATGTATTAAATTTGAAAAATTGATAAGTAAATGAATGAGGTCATTTTAATGACATAGATGCATGATTATAAATTTCATATATACTATAAACACAAATTAGACAATATAAAGATTATATAGATCCTCCACCTCAATATTAGAGAAGAAAAAATAAAATAATCAAGTGTTTGTATCAATATGGAACTACAAGAATCCCATTTCCATATGTATAGATTGAACAATAAATCAAGGATGTGGAATGTGGAATTTGAAATTTCCATGAATACCATGAGAACACTTCATGATTACTAATCATTATCTCGTGTGATGGATGGGTATGGAAAAATAAATAAGGGTTCTAGGATGATGGAATAATACATTTTCATAGATTTTAATGTCCCTTTTCAGTGCCCTTGGATATTGGATAACCCCCACTGGCTGGATGCTGGTTCCAAGAATAGTACATACACTTCGAAGATTCCCACAGAGTAGAAATTAAAATCTCATAGGCTTTCCAAGTGGCCAACAACAAGACATTTCCAAAGAAGATTATTTATAGAGAGTTCATATTGCATTATTGGGATACATCCCTGTCATTTAGTATGTTAGTGGACTCACACATCTAATTAGTGACACAGAAGGAGTCCCATTATTTCAGTCCACCGCTATCCCAGTCTTGTTCAACTACTTCAATCCACTGAAAAAAATTCAAATATATTTTTAACTCAACACATATCTGGTTATTAAAAATTAGATGGATAAATTGATAATTAAATGGTATAAGTGTATCGGTAATTTATAAATTCAAAAAACATCCCCATGATATAATTTATATTCCTAGATCTATTATCTCATTCATCACTAAGATATTTCATAGAAAAACTGGGCTAGTGCACCCACAGATCATACTTCCTCTCAAATGTACCATTCTTAAATTTCCCAGGCAACAGCTACAATCACAATAGTGGAAACATATTTCGTCAAATATTCTTATCAGAATGGTTTCTGAAAAATATTGAATGATCCTCAAATAATTAATTTGAATTATTCTTAAAATCATCAATATCAATCAAATGGGTAAATTAGGATGTTATATCTGATGTTATGAACCATGAAACACATTTTTTATGTAACTATTACTCATTAGATGAACCAATAGGTACACCACTAGAATGATCCTCTACGATATCTCACACTACATGAAAATTACTGGAGCAACCTTGCACTACTTATGAATATATATGTTTCTCTTAATAAGGATAAACTCAATAAAAATCCAAGTGACCAAATATGAATTATAAATTCATATAAAATTGCCAACCTTTGATTTTTTACTACTCTGTACATTTTACTAAAATATTATAATTTTTTGTACTTGGTAATATGTCTCATACATGAGAAAAGGTCTAATAATTTATTAATATCCATCGTCCGACTAACATATTGGTTAATCACATTCCCTATAGTATTAAACCTCAAAAGGAGAAATTTGGATCAATTCATTAAAGCTATTATAATATGTGGACTCCAAAAAATCCAAATGATACCCCAAAGAACAATATTATTTCATAACATTGTGTTACAACATGTCATCTAGAATTGGAATTTTTTTCAGATTGGTCATCAGTTTGAAGAGTATAGGTTTTACTTAGAAGAACCTATGAATCCATCAACTTATGAATAGCCTATATGAAATGTGACCTAAAACTAGGATCTTTGTTTGAAACAATAATCCATATATTATTATGTAATTGAACTATCTCTCACGCATATAGGTTATCCATGTATCCAATGGTGAATGTATCCCTTATCTGAATGAAATGAACTAAAATTTACATTCGATCCTCGATCACCCTAAAAAAATCATTCTTATGAGGTATACTAGGTAAACCTAATATAATTTCCATTTTTATATCATCTTACTTCCATTTGTAAGTGAGTAAAGGATATGACAACCCAACAGGTTCTTTAATAGTGGGATACTCCTACTAAAAACTATATCACCACACTATGATTATTTCTCTCTCGTTATTTATTACTAGACACCAATAATACCTATGAAGGTCATGATTCAACGTTATCCATCCATGATGTATAAATAATTTTGATGAATTAAATTCCTTTATCGACTCAAGATGTATTCTTCTAGGAACTCAGATACAAATATAGACATAAAAACATAATTTTTGTTAAAAAAAAGGCCAATGTTACCTTCCCATAAGATATTTTTTCCTTTAGGTCTAAACATATTGTATTAGATAATATCCTCATCTTGATCAAATTAAAAATATGTGTTCATCAAAGGTTGATGTCAATGTTTCTCACCCCTAAGACACATAAACATCAATATTTATTTCCATGAAATTTTTAACTAGTCAAAAGTAATCCTATGATTCCCACAATACCTATGTCTGTATATTCATAATCATTGTAGTGTTAATGATTTTATGAATTCTAAAACTATATTCCTACATGACGTTTAAATACTATATCTAACAGAACCACATCATCTAATGAAGGTTAATGTATTTCAATGTAAATATGCACTTTAAGCTCATATGATAATTTTATACTATGAAACCTTTAGAAATAGAAATTTTCACTAGAATATCAAGTTGTGTACCACTACAGATAACTCCACATCATTTGATGTAAAATTTCTGTCATTTGGTATACCCTAACTATATGCATAAGGAATAAGTCAATCCACCAACACTAAAACTACTCTGAGACCAACATATGATGTATCATAGTACAAGGTCTAAACCTTACCCTACTATGATATGGTTAGGATCAATGAGAAAGTTTTCCTTCCCTATAATTATGAGAATATATCCACATAAGAATCTGAATAAACGTACCTCACCTGAATCATGGATAAACATGAAATTAGTGCTTCTTGATTATTGACATCTGAGATTAATACGTAGAAATAGTTTTTAAGATTTTGAAAAATAAATATATTAATGATTTTCCATGAATTATTATCAAATTTTATATTGTCCACCATCTTCACAATTTCTGAAGCTCCATCCTCTGAGATAACATGGTCCATTATTTTCACAATTTTAATATAAAAATGAAATTTAAAATGATTGTAATATATCCAAATCTGCCTCAGTGTAATCATGATTATTTTATAATAATGGGCATGATATCCACTATACATGCATTATACAATTATTACACTGAAAAGAACACCATAATATAATCCCAATACATATGTAAGATCCAGTTCATCGTGTTCATGAATAACGCTACTCTGTTCCACAAAACAAAGGACATTAACCTGAACTTATAAAATACATACATGATCCAAAATGTGGTATGGGGTATATTAGTTTTTCTCAACCCAACTGGTTGTACCCATAATTCATGTGAATATTATAGAAAATTTAAGCCCAAAAATTATAATCAAAGATATCATCAACACATAGAACCATATATTATTTATTTTCGTTTATCTATTTCAACCTCTCATTATCCTCACATAAATAAATGTGTCTAACAACATTAATAAACCATTACGTGGGAGAATACAATAGTGATGTACTAGTATTTATGAGTCCTTATGCATAATGATCTTCTATCTGATCTTTATTCTCTAGAGGCTGCACAGGTTTCATAGGGTAGGGAATAATATATACAAGATCGAATGTGGGAGTAATATCAATATTGAACCCAATATCACTCTCCAGTGGTATTATAGAGAACTCAACCAAAAATATATCTATAATGCGGTTGACTAGTAGAGGAAATATTTCTTTGTATGACCATTCCCCTCTGTATAGGATGAATTCCCCTTTTATAGATTTAATTGTAACTCTCATATGGTAAAATTTGATATGTGATTAGAATAAAACTAGTCAATCCATAAACCATATCAAATCAACTCAATCTATTTCCAGAGGAAATATTATATGGATGAAATGGTAGCCACCAATTTTGAGAAAAAATTCCTTACAACATCTGATAACCTATTATATATATCCCAATTCCGATGTGATGCTCAGTCCTACTAATACTCTCACACCAACATTGGTGTAAAATAACACATACCTTAACCTATGTGACCAGTAGTCTCTAACTATATATCCACAATTGGGGAGTAGACTCTTTCCTCGAATATGGTGTCTTTCACGATCCTCTTCCAACTCATGATTGAAGAGTTCCCTGATAAATCGTTTCTAATTAGACCATCATACCACAATCTCGGAACTCCAATATTGGAAAAATAAATTTCTTTTAATTACGGGTATCCCTCATGTAGTTATAGAATTGTTCTTGTATTTACAATTGATATTTTATTCCACTCCCTTATCTTCCCTTATCACCATTAAAATAGCATAAATTCTCAAAGTAATTTTTCAAAATTCCAGATGAGGAACTCTTTGATAATTCCACTAGAATATTTTTCCAAGTATTTGAGGCATCCTTCCATTTTCATTCAATTATGAGAACATGATTCAACAAATCATATTTTTTTTAGATATTTTATTATTCACCTACAAATAGAATTCATACCATATTACATCCATTATGGGATTCTATGTTATTGTCACAACATCTTCAGTTGATGGAGAAAAACATTACAATTTACTGAAATGACTAGAGTAGTGCATAACATGCATGATATCCTATGAAAGTATAATGAAATATATAAACATTTCATCCCACATAGTATAAATCTATTAGAGAAAAATGAAATTACCTTACCACCTTTCTAGGATAGGTCCTCATACTATCTATCCTATACTAGAATTTCCCACCACTACATCTCTGGTTGTTATAACATATTACCTATCAGGTTTACACTCCCCTCCCCTGGTTTTTCAGGGATAATAATGATCATATAGATAGTGTTGATATAGTAGTCTTCTTATTTATGGAATTTTTCCCCTATTAAAATGGGTGGTAAATGTATATCACACTCCCTTATAAAATCTAAAAATGGTGGGGAAATGAAATTATTCTCCCTCTCCACATATCAAAAGGCTCCCAAAAAATTTGCATGAAGCCTATTTTTCAATATGATTTATAATATCCATAGGCTGTTCTAGTTCAGCTACATTATTGGTGTTCTTGTTACCACTATTATGACATTCAAATAATAATAAAACACGGTTGAATATCTCTAAAAATATTACCACAATCCTTATACCATAAGGTTCATAACATGATCAGACATAGAATAAAAATGATACAATAGATTACCATATATACTTGTATAAAAAAACATTTATTAACATGTGATATAACTAATTAAAATTGATAAATATTTATATAAACAATTTAGATAAAAAAATTAAAATTTATTAACTAAATCCCTAGAAAGAATAATATATTATAATATATTTCCCTATGTGCCGACTATGTTGCATTCATACAAACCACATTCTGTAATATACCATTATGAAAAATATTATAAATCAATATCAACACACAATAAGTTTGTTTACCAATGAGAAATAATATCACAAATATAACCAGTAAACCTCAAGTATAAAACCCCATCCTTGAAAATGTGGGTTCTATCCCACACATGGGATATCAAATCCCATGAACAACAACATTACCAATCTCAGATACATCCTATTATCATGTCATACATTTCACTAAGAGTAAATCCAATTAAAATAAATCTTTAGAAAAAAAAATTAATTTCCAATGCACGGTACTCCTTCACATGGTGGAGATGGGTATCCAATAGAGCTGAAGTGATCCACCCTTTATGATAAAGGTTATTGATAGGCAGTGAGGGTCTAATATTTATATTTGGTACACTATGACCTCTAGCTCAGAATAATAATCATAGTGGAAAAATCAAATGAAAAATCAATATTTATTAACCGTAGTCGGAAAACAATAAAATTCCAAATCAATATAAGATAATAATTACATGAAAAGTCATACAAGATATCATACAAAATTTCATTCAAGTAACTTACTGAATGAAATACTATATATATAAGGTCTCCAAAAAATAGTCTCAAAACCAAGGCATCGTTATATCTCTATTCTTTAGTGTTTGTAATCAATATCAACCAATAGTGATCATAACACATTTTATATTACCATAATATCATCTATGATATTCATCTTTGTACTAAATGTTGGCCAGAATAGGGTGTCATTAAAACTCATTTGGCCACCACCAATGGTTTATAATCAAATTCTATCCAAGTAATTGTCCATGATAATAAATAATGTCATAAAAATAATTTAAATATAGAATATCTATATAAACCAATCGAACCTCATGTTCTATGTTGACACCTAGGAATAGACATACCTACATCAACATGATGCTCTATGCCTTTATCCAGGTCCTCTAATGGTTTAGCTACCCATATCTATAATATCAATAGGTATCATCATTTGACAATAAACCCAAGGTGAATTCCAATTGATTGGTTAATTAAATAATAAATTCACATTATACAAATGTATAATTCCCACTATAACGGTCATTTGTATAATCATTTTTCTATGGGGACAATGTGAATTCCCATTATATGGGATATTATATATTCCATGTATCATGTGAGTGAAAGAAAAAATGATTACCAATATTCTAATTAATTGAAAATATGTTGAATAAATTTCATTTTAGATACTCCATGATAAATTCTAGTTGTTTTTCCAATTTTAGTAACATTCAATTTTTTTGAAATGTTCTAATTAAAAGTAAAAATTCAATTATTCAAAGTTTAATGTACAATTCAAGAGATTATTCTAAATTTCCAATTCAAATGTGAAGAAATTTCCAAAACCATTTCCCAATACCTAGTGTTAATAAACATTACAATTCAGTATAATGGATAATAGATTCTCACATTCAAGATTCTAACATTAGTTCATGGGAAGGATCGCCTCATTTGTTGCTATATTCCTATGATGTCATGAACCTATGGGACAAGGGGGATCAATGAAAGGTCTAGGTTAATTGATTCAAGGGATACTAGTGATTAATGTTAAATGAGGTCCAACACATTGTGTGTCAGTGAAATAACACATGTTACATTTACTAGAAACCCAAAAAATGAATGTAAAAATATTCTTTAGACCACTTACCTCATGATTTGAGAAGATGAAACAAAAGATCCAAGCATATAGGGAATTTTATGACACACCAAATACAAATTATAATCATTAAAACAAAAAAAATATCAAGGAATATAATATTTTTGGGTGATAATTTGGTGTATATCTAGGTTTCCCTTCATGATCACAAGTATTCATATAAGGTCAAAGGAAGATCATTAATGAAATAAAATATGGTTTTCTTGTAATTAATATGATACTATCTATGATTTCCTAGCCCAGATCATTGCCACTAGCTAGCCATTAACATTTACTAACTACCAAGTGGTTCTAGGAAGATCTAATACACGAATTGGAAGACAAAAATCTTGATAATATAATGCTATTTGGAATTATTTATTCCAATGGATAGGTTGTGGGAATTCACTATCAAGAAGATGTGTTCTGGTTTTATTATTGGGCTCTTTCTCCATATACTGACTATACAATGGACACCAATAGATAACTAGATGGACTAAAATTGTACCTTTACAATATTCAACTATAATTCCTTTATATATTAACTCTACTGATCCATGAATAACCTCTAAATATCATTTTTAACAGGACATAATTCTTTGTTCTAAAAATTTGATAGCCTAAATGAAAATTAAAAATATAGAAGTACATGGGTAAAATAAGGTTTATATAAAAATTAAAACATGATTACCTAAAAAATTAATAATTTTTAAGATTATATTTAGAGTTTAATGGTTACAAAACATAATAGTTCCCATAGTGGATGTTTAATATATTAGAAACAATAAATAAATGAGATTACGACATAAATCTCATATAATAAATCTAATCATGCTTCATATGAGATCAAAGCTCATATATAACAAGTATATATTTAATATATATCTATTATATTAGATATATATATATAATAACATATATAAAGACATTATAAATTCTATGTATCATTTTTATTAGAAAAGTTTCAAAAATATTGTTATTCATGTGAAAATTGGTTTTTTCCATTCCTGTTTCAGTTTGTGGATTTTTCTCTTGCGCCATATTAATGGTTTCATCATCACCAAAATATAATGAATGTCATAAATATAATTTTATAATTTTAGAAACATTTATAAAAAATTATTAAATATAGTGGGGAAATATTAATTACTTCACTTCTTATAGAAATAGTTCCTACAAATGCTTGAGTGATGATTCTAGTTTCTGATAGAATGAATTAGATAAAGATTAAAAATATGTAACCACATAAAATAATTATTATGACATAAATATTATATATATTCATTACATAACCCTACTACTATACACGAAAAATGTTATATAAAAACAAATCACATCGCTTTGTGTATGTGGACGTCCACAAGAACACACATGAAATGTTATCATTTTCTATATGATGGATAAGTACGATGGTAGAAAATATATTTCAAATCCAAAATTATTATAATCTTATATTAATCACATATATTTATTAAATTCAATTATATATTCATTCATAGGATACAATAATGTAGAAGATAATATATTGTTTCATAGAGATAGTAATATGTGCTTACGTATGAGTGTTGTTTTATTCAAAATTAGATATAATGAAGAGAGAAAATGTGTGTAAATTGAAATAAAAAAATTATATATAAAATATAACATTTTTAACATTTTTAATTTTTATACACTATTTCATGTTTTTAGAGGATGTTTGAAACATGAAAATAATTATTAAGTATATATACCTCTTCTTTGAGAAAACTATTTTGGATCTCTTCTCAATGACCATTTGGAAGGGCTTCTATGGTGAGAAAACCACATAGGAAGTGACCATGGAAGTTGAAACGTGATTTTGTTCATCTTTGTGAATGATAATGGGATAATAATGTTTATAGATGAGTGTAGAGGAGGTTACCATTTATAATTATAGAGAGTTTAAAACTTTTAATTTTTAAGAATAATAAAATATAATTATGTAACTATCATCGTAAAGTCACTCAAAAGTGATATAATTTTTAAGGGGGGTAACAAGGGATTTAAAAACACTCAAATATTAGGATTTAGACAATATTTTGGATATTTTGACCTATATATCATTAGTGTAACCCTCGTTAACCCTTTTAAGATTCATTGTACTATTTTTTACCACAATTACTATTCATAATGACTAAAAATGAATGTGTTATCATTAATAAAATTATATAAGATTATTAAATATAATAATTCTATATTAACAACTATAATTATTATATGTGGTAGAAATTAATTTTAAAACAGCTGTTTAAACTGAAATGAATACTGTTTAATAAAATGTGTTTTTAAACACAAAAATAAAATCATTCACATTAATTTTCATTTAAGAACCATTAAAAAATTAAAAATTAATCATTTTAAATATTATAAAGTTATTTTGATAGAATAACTAATCAATAATGATTAGCTTAATTTATTTATGTAAAAAAACTCATCATTGAAATTGTTTCAAAAAACATAACTATTTACAGATAATGATTTTATTTTCATTTATATCATGTTTGAAACTAATGAATTAATTTAATTGACGTGTTAAAAATAGTTTTAAATTTTTTATAATCATAATTTATTTTAAAATAAGTAATTTCACCCTTGAGTTTACATACTTGATAAAAAACCTTGTAATCAAAATATTTCCAAATACTTGTTTGTGATCTACTATAATATTTTTTTGACTAAGAAATTAGTTTCAATAAATATATTTCATTAAAAAATAAATAATATTTTTCATTATTAATATAACGATAGTGATGAGGGTAAAAAAATATATTAATCACATTAAATTACTTAAATTGAAATATATTATAAAATTTTAATGTGTTGCATTCTAATACAGTTATAAGAAATAATCCCATGAAATTATATCACTCTGATACAAAAAAATGAATATATGTATACCCCGTATAATCATCAGGATCCCATATAGCTTCCTCAAATTTATGATTTCTCCAAAAACAACCATTGAATAAGTGAGTACACTAGTTTCAGTAGACTTTCACTCTATGATCTGAAGTCTACTTTGGTTATTCCCCATAATATTGATCATACATCAATGGTAAAACAATAGATTTCAGAATATATAAAGGGCTAGGTATGTAGTTTCTCATACATATAACATGAAACACATCATAATTCAGATATATTTCTTGTTGATTTTCCAAGATATAAACAACAATATTGTTATGAACGAGAATCTCAAATTCTATGATTAAAATGGGATTAATCATTTACTTATTTCAAAATATTAAAGCATTCATACAAGGATTTATTAATAGAAATGACATTTCTATAACTTCAAGTAGAAAATATCACCCATAATTTTTTCCATAACTTTTCTATTTAATCAATGCTTCGGTAATGGGATACCTTATATGACTAACCATCATGGAATATCCTCATAAAATTGAGGGGTCCTCTTAGTCTAACCTTATATAAGAGAACACTATGTAGTAGTGAAATTCCATTATATATCCAATTCATTTTTAATACTTCTCCATAACATCAATGTAATACTTGTATCCTATGAAAATATTATAAAATTTAGAACTCTATGAGATATCACATCATTATTGATATCTATCATTAATAACGTCTCAATTGTAAAACATTCTCTGATAGCAATAAAATTATACTAAATGGGAAAATAAATTTATAAAAACCCAAATAGAATTGTGACCTCCAAATGTTCTAGGGATGTTAATGATTAAATCCCCAAAATGATTTATCATTTTTATTCATATATGGTAATGGATATAAAATCCCTTATAATTCAGTATCTGTACCACACATTATTGACATACCTGTCATCAAGATATATATTTTATACTATCCCCAATTATGTTTTATTACCAAAATTAATATTTCATTGCTCATTAAACCATGTTCTTAAATGATTAATGTTGAATTCATTACTATGATTTTCATCCAATAAATAAATCGTCATTTATGGTATTGAAATACCACATACACAATTCTAAAAAAAAAATTCATCCACCAAAATCATAATTTATAGTAAGACCATTTCTCTCCATTTTATAAGGATTTATATCCTTCATCTATACCTTATTAATCCAAATATCAATGGATGGTTAAAATTTTATCTTTAAAAAATTGATCTATCCCCTTCCCTAATGATTTTAAAATCCACATTTGGAAAACAATAACTATTTAATATCATTATGTTTTCTATATGGAAAAAATATTATTGATATTTTTAGTTACAAAAACGTTCTAATTTTTTATCTTTTAATATTGGTAATTTATTTTGTAGTAATAATCATTAATCAATTTCAACCATATCATATTATGAATATTGATGTTGTTCTACATGTGTATATGATAAAATCATTAATGATCAATATATATATCACTCTTATCACAATAAATTTATTGAAGATCTTAGGTTTAGATATTTCACTATGAGTGGGTAGTTTGAATTTGTGGTGTACTTTTACAATTTAATCTTTTTAAATTAACTAGTGTGGTCACTTAGGATCTAGATCATGAATTCCTTAGAGTCTAACTTCTCCCATTTCTAATAAAATCATATAACTGAGAAATAAAATGAGGATTTTTACATGTTTCACCCACAAATGTGGGTGATTATAGCCTTGCTCTGTTCTGGATAATTTGAGACACTAATTTTACACTAGTAATGTGTAATGCAATTACAAATACATATAATATCCCAAAAGAACTAACAAATAGACTCCATTAATTCATGATCAAATCTAATTACAGTTCACTATCATCTGATGTGAACTTTCAACTTTCACCAAACCATCGTCCTTTATAGTGACTTTAGCCAGTTCACCTTTCACATGAAATGATCGTTTTATTTATATAGGCATCCATCTAGTTAATTAATAAATACCCCTTTTGAACATTACTTACACTACCACTTTTCTAATGTAGTTATCTATTGGCCTTGTACTTTTTCCACTCCACACATTATAATATTCAAAATAACCATATGTCATGGTCACATTAATAATAATAATCTTTAAATGGTATGATTCCTCTGTTCAACACTACTAGGGTGATTCATTGTTCTACTAAGGAGAAGACCTCACTCAACTTTGAAAACTCAGATACAAAAATACAACTGAATCACTTATCAAAAAAATGTTCCTATTTTAATCTAAAAATATTGAACTCAATTTAGGAAATGTATTTCTCATGTACACTTCACTTCCAAAGGAATACAAGAATAAAATAAACAACATGGTCACCTCATTACCACATTTTTAATTCTCAGTTCATGAAAATAAAAAAAATGCATGTATTCACTAGCATGTGTATTCTACACATGAATCATTTAAATTATTCATAAAATGATATAGGAAACACACTTCCCACTATTTTTATCACACATTGTATACAGAAATTTACTATTCACACTTCTTTCATGAAAACACAATCACACAAACAGTTTTTTTCCCATTGGACTTATTCTTTTATAAACACAATATCCATTAAACATGTACTCAATGTTGTATGCATGGAAACTCACGAGTTAATTCATTGATGATACGCATCACTACCATTGTACAATACTACCACACAATACTAAAAATACTCAATCATTCTTCTATGTTTCATTCATCCTTATGATCACATACACCGAACACTTTCACAACATATGTGGTAATAACATCACACTGATATTTTTTGTCTCATTCTTATGAGAAAACCCGAATGGGTATATACATAGTATGTATAAGGCCTTCTTCTTGAAATAATGCTTATGATCACATTGTCTAATGGAATCATAAAACCTTCATACAAGTTAAGGAGGCACATGCAATGATAACCCATTTTCCTCTAGGATCACGTATCATTATGAAGTAATACTATAATGATAATAACATATAGTTTACCCATGGGAGTCTCAACATATTCATACAAAAAAAAGAGGAGTGGATATATAAAAAACTATAGAGTTCAAAGAACTCATTATCTTTCAAAAAAGTCTATTGGATTTTACATAGTTTCATACTGCAAATGGTATTGGCCTAAATATTTATAGGAAATGACTCATTGACCTAGCTCGAGTGCATTTCCTATCATCTAGGAATGTACAAAAATTGTGTGACATGGAAAACCCCGTCTCAAAATATTAAACTTTTTGTCAATGAGGATGTATCTGATTTTCCAAAATTCAAATCTTTCAAATATTTCAGTTTATTATTTTGATCGAATTTGGATCATTATGACCCTCAAATGAAATGAAAAATCCATGGTTCGTGATCAAGATGACGTGGCATGGAGATTCACAACAACAGATATCATCGAGAGAGCATGAGTTATATAACAACCTTGATCAAGGATCAGATGACCCAGAAATAGTATTTAATTGATCGTGTGATATTATTTTGGTGAGATGATCGAACAGATATGATATTTCACTAAATGGATTTATAGAGAAGATTAACATTGTATAAAAATTTTTTATTCAAAATTGAAATGACCAACATCTTGACAATTCCTTATATTAAAACACATGGAATCTTCAGTTCAATAACTTCTCTTCACCATCCTTAAGTACATCCCCATACCAGTTCATGAGGGTGCTCTCTTACACCCACCTCCAATGTGGTGTCGCCCATCATGACCGTTTATTTTCCACTCTTCTATAGGGCGTAGGAGAACCCCACGAACATGTAACCTCATGTAAGATGTTTGTAATATAGAGTTATGCATGTCCACCCACAAAGGGGTGCTGCATCCCCTAAGCTGGTCAGACGGCCAATATTTTTTATAAAATCCATCAAAAAAACTAGAACATATACCATAAAATAAACAACCTCAAATCAACTTCACCAATTATATAAACTTTAATTTGAACATTTTATATGGATATTTATCATACATTAACCTCAAAAATTGTTGTAAATATTTTTCATTCAACATTACATAAGTATTTAGACCTAATGATGAGCTCTTCGATTGTTAGATTTAAAAATCATTGACTTTTTATCTTATCAACTAATTGAAAAAAATTCCAACTTCATCAAACAAATTGGATTCCTAATATACTACATTAGTATTTTTATGAAAAAATTATCACTTGCATATTTATATTATATGAATTTTAATATTTCATATGAAACATTATTTAGTGAGAGGAATATGCTATCAGTATATAATTCTATAAAATAAATCAGATTAGATCCTTCATTAATGGATCACTGTAGATAAAATCCCTTTCTCTAGTATACGGTAGTTTGAGAATATTTATATTGACCAACCTTCTATTAAAATATTTAAAATTTTCCTCATCTTAACATTTCCATAAGAACATGGATCCCTTCTATATCATATTGGTTTATAGATTTTACATTCATGGGAAATCCATCAAAAATTATCAATAATATCTTGTTAATCCTGGAAATTTTGGATAACAGTAATTTTGGTTGGTCTGGGAAATTACTCAATAATATAATAATTTGAAGTGTCTAGTGATATACCCTCACTTGAGATTGTATGACCCAATAATAATATGTTCTATAAGAAACAAATTACGCTTTCTAAATTTGGAATATATATTTTCCTTCATCAGGGTCTTTATTATAATCAATAAATGAAATTAAATCTTTTTATTTCTCAATGAACATATTATAATATCATATATAATGACTAAAAAACTAATAAAGGTCTTCCCTAAAGACCATATTCATTAGATACATGATCAATGTGTTAGAATTGGAATGTTTAAAATTAATTACTTTAAATTTTTATTGAATATATAACATATGATAGGTAGTATTTAGTATAACATATTTTCAGACTATTAATTGATAATATCTAGAAATAATGTAGATATTCCAAAATTATTGGACCCCATGCATTTGGTTAACTAATAGAACAATATATGATAAATTATAATTTCTTGTGATTATGACCTGGTCAAGTTCTCAGTAATCAAAAAAAAGACACATTAACCCATACTTATTAATTGAATCATGGATTCAAAACATGATTCAAAACATTGGTGTATTAATCTATTCAATATATTATCATTGATTTTATTCATCCTTTCCAAGGACACAACTGGAATATTCCATAAGTTGTCCTTGAAAAAGGTGTATCATTAAGTAATATTTTAATTAAACACTAAACATCACAAACCTATTGAGGGCTATGAAATTGTTATGGAAATCCATTATCATCATCTTGAAAATATGAATATAATAAATATTTAGTTTGTCCAAAACTATTTAATATAAATATACTTCATGACTAGTTCATATGACTCATTAAATGAAATTAAGTTTTATTCGAGGATTATATTAATCCTTACATTAGTAAAAAATTATATGTTGATTTAAAATATCAAATTTTAAATATATTAAATATAAATTGATATGTACTAAATATAAATTCATCCATTACATTTCTATAATGATATGATATTTAGCTAGATGGAGAATAAAAAAATTTATTGGAATCAAATTCCTAAAATCTTAAATTGTAGAAGAGTTATAATCTTGAGATGTGATAATCATTCCATTAAGTTATTTTACTAACAATTGAGTATATTTTTACATATTTTTCAATCTTATACAATTAGAAAATTCTTTAGATATAAAATATTTTATAGATATAGAAACAAATAATACATTCAGTGTTCTATAATGGATTGTAAGTGTACCTTCCCTAACATCATTCATTTGGCCCACATCAAGTTTTATTAAAAATGAATTACTTTATAATTTTTATAGTTGATTTATGGAGACTATAATCACCATTACAACATGAATTTTTTCATACATTAATATAATTTGAAATGTCATTGAATCTTTAAAATTTAACTTTATTTGTTGAATCATTATTCAATTTTGATTTATTTTCCATCTTTTTTATTCTTCGTCAACAATACATATCCTAATGGTATACAAATATATACATGATGCATTTATATGTTCATTTATTTAAAAAATATATGTTCTTCAACGTACATTTTTGGAATGTTGGTGGTATGAATTTTTTTCATCTATGTAATTTACCATTCCAGTTTCCCTAAATCTCTATTTTTCATTTATTTTCACTAAATCCAAATATTTTATTATACTTTTCTTAATAAATGTATTCCCTCAAATCACAATAAAATATTTATTAATAGTTACAAAATTAAATTCTAGATTATTCCATTTGAAAACTATAACGACCCATCCTTTACATACATTTTTAATACTTCAAAATTGAAGCACACTTATTACAACATATGACAAAACCACAAAGGACCGTATAGGTATAGTGTCTTTAGAAACTGGGAAACATAAACAACTGGTTCATAAATCTTCTACAGTGTCTCCCATTTATTTCATCATATCTAGGGTCCCTTTTAGCATATTCTACTTAATTTCCATCTTCCTGACCTGGGGAGAAGAAAACATAAAAGGGTGAGCTCAAATGCTCAGCAAGGGCAAATAAAGAAAATAAAAATCATATCATATCTTTTTGAAAATCAAAACCTGCAAAAGAGATCATAATATCTTATCATGGAATAAATCATAGAAGTGAAAATGAGATCCCCATAATCATAACATAAGACTTGAAACTTTGTGGCATGCACACATAATCATGGAAAATCATTTCTTGTTAGTCATGACTCATTGCCAAGACTATCTTAGTGGACAAAGTCCATTTATGAACCGAGTTCACTCCTCGTTTCAGTCCTGTATCACTGAACCGAAATAACCTTCCGTTCCAGCCATGTTTATCTCATGAGATATAAAATCATTACCCAATGCATTGGAGGGAGATATAGGTCCCACCCATCTTATAATGAATCCTTTCTTATGTGTGCCACATAATCATAAAACATACATCATCGCACAACACATATAACAAAAATGGGATTCTTGAAACATCATGACATCATAAATCAATTCATATAAGATAAAGGAATTCATAAACATAATTCCATCACAACATAGTCAAACCAATGTAAAAATATGGATAGAAACCGAACCCTTTATTATCTTAGATGGAAAATAATTTTGATAAAACACTTGAATTGAATTCTTGAGGAAAATATCCTTTCTTCTTCAAAAACATTTTTCCTTTCATAACATGTCATAAAACTTTAAAATAAAAGAAGTTGATTAAAAATAAACTTGAAAACTTTTAAAGGAAGCTTCTTTGAAGTAATGTTTTAAATATCCATTCATGCCGTATAAGTTAAAAAACATTCTTCGTACTTTTGTCGGAAAAGTCAAAAAGTACCTCGTACGACAAAAGATTCCTTTCATAGATATTACTAAAAACTCACCGAAGGGTAAAAATGGATTTAAACAATTGTAGGTGGATTGAAATAATATTACATATTGATGAAACATGGATGTGGATGATAAAATACACCCCAGTAAATACTTACGAATAAACAATCTCGGATAAAAATGAGATTGTGATATTTCCCTTACCTTAGGTCCAATTTGCTTTGTTCATGTCCGAAGCTCCTGTATAATGGTTTAAATAATGTTATTGACTTATTCCAGAATAATACATATTTATATGATATCATATATGGTCATATTATTAGCTTCTTGTTAGTAATATTTCATTGTTACTTGTTACTCGGGTCTTTATAACTTTTTGTTCTTATGCGTGTTTTGTCGAATAAATTATTATTCTTATCTTTAGGTTATAGATAATTAATTTCCAGAATGGTATTAGTGTAGTATATACCATATTCATTAATTCAATTCATTTATATAATCAATATGAAATGAAGATCATGTAGAACGAGTCGCATCACATCGTGGAGACGGTATTCCGTACGTACGCACGAGTGATGATATCGTTCCTATAATCGTGGAATTGTATTGAAGTATATATATATTATTTCAGTGTCAATATTACTTCATAATAATCATATTTAGTTACTCATTACACCATTATACCCATCCTTGTAAGGTGATGGTGGAAAATAGATTACACCACGGCGTGGAGACGGTATTCCGTACGTACGCACGCGCGGTGATTTCATTTTTCCGTAGGATGGATAGAAGGTGAATTAGAGTTGTTTCATATTTATAATAACATATCAGTATGTAAGTAATACTGATGTTATTACTTTATCATGAAACAACTAAAGAAGAAGAAGTTGAAGAAGAAAGAAATTGAAAAGATCGGTAATGGATATTACCTCTTCTTTGGAACGCCTCTTTGAATCCTCCACTTAAGGAACTAAGATTGGTCTTTGGAGAAGACCAGGACCTCTAGGATTATTCTAGGGAAGTGGAGAGGAGAAAATGGCAGGGTTTGTCTGAGCTTGAGTGCTCAAATTGGTGTGAGGAGGAGGGGGAGGAGGTGCCCTTTTATAAGGGAGGAGAGGGGCACCTTAGGAATATCTCAAAATATTATTTTATATTAAAGTCAAAATCGGGTTATAATGGTTCCAAAGGGTCTTATTTCGAAGCTAAAGTGGGGATGGGTCGCAATCCTATCAACCAATAGGATTTAGACAAGTTTAGGGTATTATTTTAACCTTATCAATTAGATTTAACTCTAAGTTAATTAATTTAACTTTTACCGTGTCTTTTTGTTTTCTTTCACTATATGGTTAATACACTTACTATAACATGCCAAAAGAACCCCAAATTGTTTATTATTAATAAATATATCCTTATCTAAGTCATTTGGACGAACCTTAGATTTTTAGGAATAAAATAACAATTAATAATATAATATTTGATTTAAAAACTATTTTGTGTCAATTTTGACACTATTTGATATATGATTTTTTTGAAAGTCATAAAAGAATTATATGTTCGAAAAAAGTTGATTAAATAAACATTAATATATCATAGTAACCTATAAAATTAGTGGAATTCATAAAAAGTCTTAAATTATATTTATTTTGGTATTTATATTATCAATTATGTCAATATTTCATTAATAAGATAATTACTGCATCATCTTTGTGTCATAAATAAATTATATTATTTGATGTATAAAAATTACAAATAAAATACCATCATGTAGGAAATCGTTTTAGCTTTCTAATGAATATTTACAATCGAATTTATATTATGTATAACCCCATATTAAAAATGATTTACTTATTAAACTTTGATTTTAACTATTTTAACCCTTCTTTAAATAAATTAATAATAAATGTCCTAATCTAATCCAAGTGGGCCTAAATGGTCATATTTTATTCCTAAGTTTGTTTTTGGTCGAATTGCACTTGTCCAATAGAATTAGGACAAGTGTTAGGGTAATATTAATATCATATTTACCCTTAGTTACCTTATTTACTATTAACCGTGGTAAAAAAAGTAAAAAGTTACTATTCACCAAAAAATTATTTTCATCTCATTGAACCACATTTTAGTCCTTGATATTAACTGTGTCTCTCGGATTTTCGAAATTCCATTCACAGAAGCGGTAAAATTAAGTTTTATGCAAAATTCAGTTTTTAACCTACCGCTTAGTAGTTTCACTATTTATCAAAAATTGATGTTTTTCAGAACAATGCCAAAATTTCATCCCAAGCTATATTTCATATTCCGAATTCAAAAATGAAGTCTATTTTACCAAATTCATAACATAAGAGTTGCATTAATTAATTTTATAATTAAATCCCGCTGTTAAAACAAATAGCGTGTTTTTAAGAAACAATATCTATCAAAAGATTGACACTTGTTTATGTCTAGTTTAAATGTGAAATTACATCCAATGACCAACATTGTATTAAATTGTAAAAATATATTCTAAATATACTTTAAACCCACTCAAATTAATGATTTATCACTATTAATTATTTCGATTAAAAAAAATTGTTTTTAATTATAATTTAGTAATTTTCACTATTCATCAGAATATGAAAGTTATCCGAAAAGTACCAAAATTTCACCTTAGGATAAATTCGATACTCCGAATCCAAAAATAAAGTTCATTTTGAAAAATAAGATTTACTGGATTTCAAAAAGTGGTTATTACTATTCATAACGGCTAGTTTTAATAATATTTTTATAGCATATCGTTGTTTAGTGAAACTCGGTATTGCGTACTACACACGCTATCGAGGAAGGTCGTGATTGCGTGTAATGCAAGTCAAGCCAAGGATGTGTGTTGTGCAAGCTCCTTTTGGTGTAGCGTACAACACAAGACATTAATAAAATTAAAAAGAATATTTTTTTATAAAATCTTGGGCTGTTACATTCTACCCCCCTTAAAATGAATTTCGCCCTCGAAATTCGTCGGGGTTATAAATGGTTTACTATTCGAAAGTTTCTTTAATAGAAACCCACATCGTAAAAAGGAATATCAAAACCAATCTTTAAAAACAAAAGTATGAAACGTAATGGTTACCCAAATAAACTAATCATTGGGTTTCCACATAGGTGAAAATATGGATATGGAAGAGAAATCTAACCATCATGTTCTGATGGAGAGTGGTAGAGAACATGGCTATGGAAAAGCCAGTAATCACAAATCCATAGATTTGTGATGATATAAGGTACCATCTGATTCCTCAGGTATAAGATCACTAGGACAACATTTTTGGTTTTCAAGATCATTTCCCCTAAAGTTGAAAATTTGAATTTTAATAAATACTTACTTTATTTTGGTACAATCTCACTGTTGTTCGTGCCTTGAACAATTTCCACTTCATCTCTTAAATAAATGAAGTTGAATTTGTTATTCGTGAAGTGTTAGCAGATCATGTGATAGAATGACGGGTCATTCCATCTGTCTCAAACAAAAGGTTAGCAAAATTATATACATAAGTCGATCTATAGTGAGATTAATCATATATAGTTCCTAAAATGGACTTATACTTCATATATCATACTGCTTAATATAATAAAACTAGTTTCTACTAAACAGGGACTTCCTGTAGGCCAGTGGTAGGCGATAAAGGCCAGTCGCACTTCGGTTGTGGGTTCGATTCCCACAGCCTTGTCCGAAGCGACGGGCTGTCGTCCGTCCTGCAGGTTGTCCTTTTTCTAAAACTATATTACTATAACATCCCATAAATAATATCGAAAAAACTTCTATCCTTAAACAATACTAACTTATGTCCAACATAATCCATTCCAATCTTTAGTCCTATCCATAATACTGTAGTCCATTCTCATATCATAGTGAAAACGATTACCAGAGATTTAATACCATCGTTGATCCCCATATATCATAAGATATATCTTGTTGGACACATTCCAAACATTCAAAGGCCTTAATCTTGTACTCTCTTGAATACCCATTGAACCTTAGTGAAAACTTGAATGCTGTCAAAAGTTAACTCTTTCCACATACCAAAATCCAAAAATTCTATATACTCAAACCATGATATAACCTTCTCCTTATATCAGTCATGAGCTCATGAATACTATCAAACATTTAATTTTCTCCTTATCCCTTCATTATGCGCATATCATATACATTCCAAAAATATCTGAATAACCTTTCATGGATACTGGTAACATTAATCAGACAACAATGTAACAATCCTTACATGTCTCTTTATTCCATAGTACCATGAGATTACTTATACAACATTACACATGATAAACATGTAATCATTCCACTACATTCTTAAACCATTGACCGAGCTTCAACAATTCTTTCATCTCACATATCATTGGTAGTCTCTTCATCATCATCCACATAAATACTTCCCATACGACCATACTGATTATCTTCATGAGACTTTCCCTTAGGGCATTGGTTTGCATAATGCCCGTACATTCCACATTTAAAACATTTAACCATTGTTGAAGTCGTAGCAATACCATTATCCTCATCCCTGGTGTTAACTGATCCTTTTCCTTTGCACTTACTGGCTTTGTGTCCTTCTTTTCCACACCCAAAGCATCTTCCAGTTCCTTTGAAACATTCTCCTTGATGCCTATTCCCACATGATTTACATAGGGGAAATTGAACTTTCTTTCCTCTATGATCATCATGAAAATCCATCTTTCTCTTATTAGCCGAGTCAGGAAACTTACCAAATTTTACTTTATTGATCATATTATGAGATTGCTGATTCGGCATAATAATGATGTTTGGATTTCCAAATCCCATTTCATTTGGTTGCTCATGAAGAATATCATTCCATTGTCCATCATATCCTCCATTATCGTGAATCACCTTGTTTCCAGCCATTTTCTAAAACCCAAAAAGAATAGTGTGAGAGGCAAAAATAATAATAAAGGGGGAGTAACTTAAATATCTAACATCTTTTGTTTAATCTAATATCGTTACCATAGTTCTAGGACTATATCCTATATGTATACTTATCCTTAGGGGCATCCCTAGACATACCTTATAAATATCTCTAGGGATCTCACTAACGTTTTCGCATCCCAGTTTCCAAAGGTTGACTAAACCTTTCCTCTGATACCAACTATAACAGTCTGGAATTACTTCCAGTGGACTATAGTTGATACCTATCAGGGCACTCCATGGGTGGCTACACCCCCTGGGCAGGACACACCACCATCCCCAGTGGCAGCCATTTCCACATGAAGCCCTTGGGCGGAGAGCCATGCTTCGTCCAACGCTCACATGTGAGAGTTCCCAAGGATCAGATACATTCCTACCTCCTTTGCCTCTGATACCAACTGTAGAGACCCGAAGCCTAACGTACATGGACATTACATTACTTTTGCAGAAAACTTAATACATAACAAAAATACACACACAAGGATCGTAATAGTTTAGTGTCTTTGGAAACTCGGAACGTAATCTTCTAATCCTGGTGAATGATCTTCAAAATCTCCCATAAAGATCTTCCTTTTTTTTTACCTAAAACCTTTCTTTATATCCTGGGGAAAAGAAAACATAAAAGGGTGAGCTCAAATGCTCAGCAAGGGAAAATAAAGGAAATAAAAATCATATCATATCTTTTTGAAAATCAAAACCTGCAAAAGAGATCATAATATCTTATCATGGAATAAATCATAGAAGTGAAAATGAGATCCCCATAATCATAACATAAGACTTGAAACTTTGTGGCATGAACACATAATCATGGAAAATCATTTCTTGTTAGTCATGACTCATTGCCAAGACTATCTTAGTGGAAAAAGTCCCTTTCTGAACCGAGTTCACTCCTCGTTTCAGTCCTGTATCACTGAACCGAAATAACCTTCCGTTCCAGCCATGTTTATCTCATGAGATATAAAATCATTACCCAATGCATTGGAGGGAGATATAGGTCCCACCCATCTTATAATGAATCCTTTCTTATGTGTGCCACATAATCATAAAACATACATCATCGCACAACACATATAACAAAAATGGGATTCTTGAAACATCATGACATCATAAATCAATTCATATAAGATAAAGGAATTCATAAACATAATTCCATCACAACATAGTCAAACCAATGTAAAAATATGGATAGAAACAGAACCCTTTATTATCTTAGATGGAAAATAATTTTGATAAAACACTTGAATTGAATTCTTGAGGAAAATATCCTTTCTTCTTCAAAAACATTTTTCCTTTCATAACATGTCATACAACTTTAAAATAAAAGAAGTTGATTAAAAATAAACTTGAAAACTTTTAAAGGAAGCTTCTTTGAAGTAATGTTTTAAAAATCCATTCATGCCGTATAAGTTAAAAAAACATTCTTCGTACTTTTGTCGGAAAAGTCAAAAAGTACCTCGTACGACAAAAGATTCCTTTCATAGATATTACTAAAAACTCACCGAAGGGTAAAAATGGATTTAAACAATTGTAGGTGGATTGAAATAATATTACATATTGATGAAACATGGATGTGGATGATAAAATACACCCCAGTAAATACTTACGAATAAACAATCTCGGATAAAAATGAGATTGTGATATTTCCCTTACCTTAGGTCCAATTTGCTTTGTTCGTGTCCGAAGCTCCTGTATAATGGTTTAAATAATGTTATTTACTTATTCCAGAATAATACATATTTATATGATATCATATATGGTCATATTATTAGCTTCTTGTTAGTAATATTTCATTGTTACTTGTTACTCGGGTCTTTATAACTTTTTGTTCTTATGCGTGTTTTGTCGAATAAATTCTTATTCTTATCTTTAGGTTATAGATAATTCATTTCCAGAATGGTATTAGTGTAGTATATACCATATTAATTCATTCAATTCATTTATATAATCATTATGAAATGAAGATCATGTAGAACGAGTCGCATCACATCGTGGAGACGGTATTCCGTACGTACGCACGAGTGATGATATCGTTCCTATGATCATGGAATTGTATTGGAGTATATATATATTATTTCAGTATCAATATTACTTCATAATAATCATATTTAGTTACTCATTACACCATTATACCCATCCTTGTAAGGTGATGGTGGAAAATAGATTACACCACGGCATGGAGACGGTATTCCGTACGTACGCACGCGCGGTGATTTCATTTTTCCGTATGATGGATAGAAGGTGAATTAGGGTTGTTTCATATTTATAATAACATATCAGTATGTAAGTAATACTGATTTTATTACTTTATCATTAAACAACTAATGAAGAAGAAGTTGAAGAAGAAAGAAATTGAAAAGATCGGTAATGGATATTACCTCTTCTTTGGAACGCCTCTTTGAATCCTCCACTTAAGGAACTAAGATTGGTCTTTGGAGAAGACCAGGACCTCTAGGATTATTCTAGGGAAGTGGAGAGGAGAAAATGGCAGGGGTTGGCCGAGCTTGAGTGCTCAAATTGGTGTGAGGAGGAGGGGGAGGAGGTGCCCTTTTATAAGGGAGGAGAGGGGCACCTTAGCAATATCTCCAAATATTATTTTATATTAAAGTCAAAATCGGGTTATAATGGTTCCAAAGGGTCTTATTTCGAAGCTAAAGTGGGGATGGGTCGAAATCCTATCAACCAATAGGATTTAGACAAGTTTAGGGTATTATTTTAACCTTATCAATTAGATTTAACTCTAAGTTAATTAATTTAACTTTTACCGTGTCTTTTTGTTTTCTTTCACTATATGGTTAATACACCTACTATAACATGCCAAAAGAACCCCAAATTGTTTATTATTAATACATATATCCTTATCTAAGTCATTTGGACGAACCTTAGATTTTTAGGAATAAAATAACAATTAATAATATAATATTTGATTTAAAAACTATTTTGTGTCAATTTTGACACTATTTGATATATGATTTTTCTGAAAGTCATAAAAGAATTATATGTTCGAAAAAAGTTGATTAAATAAACATTAATATATCATAGTAACCTATAAAATTAGTGGAATTTATAAAAAGTCTTAAATTATATTTATTTGGGTATTTATATTATCAATTATGTCAATATTTCATTAATAAGATAATTACTGCATCATCATTGTGTCATAAATAAATTATATTATTTGATGTATAAAAAATTACAAATAAAATACCATCATGTAGGAAATCTTTTTATCTTTCTAATGAATATTTACAATCGAATTTATATTATGTATAACCCCATATTAAAAATGATTTACTTATTAAACTTTGATTTTAACTATTTTAACCCTTCTTTAAATAAATTAATAATAAATGTCCTAATCTAATCCAAGTGGGCCTAAATGGTCATATTTTATTCCTAAGTTTGTTTTTGGTCTAATTGCACTTGTCCAATAGAATTAGGACAAGTGTTAGGGTAATATTAATATCATATTTACCCTTAGTTACCTTATTTACTATTAACCGTGGTAAAAAAAGTAAAAAGTTACTATTCAACAAAAAATTATTTTCATCTCATTGAACCACATTTTAGTCCTTGATATTAACCGTGTCTCTCGGATTTTCTAAATTCCATTCACAGAAGCGGTAAAATTAAGTTTTATGCAAAATTCAGTTTTTAACCTACCACTTAGTAGTTTCACTATTCATCAAAAATTGATGTTTTTCAGAACAATGCCAAAATTTCATCCCAAGCTATATTTCATATTCCGGATTCAAAAATGAAGTCTATTTTACCAAATTCATAACATAAGAGTTGCATTAATTAATTTTATAATTAAATCCCGCTGTTAAGACAAATAGCGTGTTTTTAAGAAACAATATCTATCAAAAGATTGACACTTGTTTATGTCTAGTTTAAATGTGAAATTACATCCAATGACCAACATTGTATTAAATTGTAAAAATATATTCTAAATATACTTTAAAACCACTCAAATTAATGATTTATCACTATTAATTATTTCGATTAAAAAAAATTGTTTTTAATTATAATTTAGTAATTTTCACTATTCATCAGAATATGAAAGTTATCCGAAAAGTACCAAAATTTCACCTTAGGATAAATTCGATACTCCGAATCCAAAAATAAAGTTCATTTTGAAAAATAAGATTTACTAGATTTCAAAAAGTGGTTATTACTATTCATAACGGCTAGTTTTAATAATATTTTTATAGCATATCGTTGTTTAGTGAAACTCGGTATTGCGTACTACACACGCTATCGAGGAAGGTCGCGATTGCGTGTAATGCAAGTCAAGTCAAGGATGTGTGTTGTGCAAGCTCCTTTTGGTGTAGCGTACAACACAAGACATTAATAAAATTAAAAAGAATATTTTTTTATAAAATCTTGGGCTGTTACAAAAACTATGTTATAGAACACAAATTAATTGATCATTTTTTCTCATTGGTTTGATTATATAGCCAGAATTGAACATTAAATGTTCTATGATTTCCACTTTTTATATACCATCGGATTAATCATTGTTATATTTCTGCAAAAAAAATTCATATAATATCATATTATAAATATTTTAGTGAATGAATTTATTGAGAAATTCCCTCATAGAATATTGTCAATTACAAGGTATTTATTTCATCCACTTTCCCCATGTTCTTAATAATAGTCCACCATTTATCAACTTTTTCTTAAAAGAGAAAGACTTCTAAGACAAATTTCTAATAGTCCTACAATTGTTAATTGGAAAATATCATTTCAATCATATGGTTGAACATGAGTATTGAAATTTCATTTCAAATCACATTCATCGTTATCAACATTTCATTTTTCTTTAACCATTGAATAAAATAATACATATCATATATAATTATTGAGAAATAACAAATATATTATGAAATTAATATAAAAACAATAATGATTTTTCAAAATTAATTCCACGAATTTTTCATCCTCTAACACATTTGGTCCATTATATTAAAATTTTGTATTACCATATGTCTACATAAGTTATATCATTATATTCCTCCTTACCACATTTCTATAATTAACTAAACCCTACAATTTTTTTAACCTAGATGACATGATCATGTCATGAAATAAATATTTTTTCATTTTAAATGAATATTCAATACATATATTAATTATAAACTCCCAAGAACCATAAATGTTGAGCTTCATGTGGACTGGACACATAATAAAACTATTTATGAAAAACCATCAACATCTCCCACAAAAATAATTTATATTAATTCCCTTATAGAAATATCATACATAAACACTTCTATGAGAACCAGGGAATGAAAAAATAATAAAAGGTGTGATTAAATGATTAGTAAGGGTATAAATTAGAAATATAAATCATAATATAACATAAAATGATCATAAGGGTTTCATAATTAAACTAATTCCATTTTATAAATGTAAATGATTCATACAGAGCAAATCATGGATCATAATATCCAAAATCAGTAGTCATTAAGAAAAATCATTAATGAGGATTTCAGATTTGAAATCATCATTTAAGATTCATAGCATATGAAGTAGGAATCAGAATAATAGTAAATATTAGTAAAATGAAAATTTAAATTCTCTTCTTTGTACATTAATAATCAATTTGAAATTTCTAATTTCCATTTTTCTCAGACATCAACATGTAAATATATCTTTTTGAGATCATGGTTCTTATTATCTTCAGTAAATAATGATATATATATATATATATATATATATATAATTACCCAATGCATTAGGGATATTTAACATAACAATCCACCACATAATGATAACAATATATATTTCTTAAAAAAATCCCATCATGAATTCAACCTAGTGTAACCTGTGGAACATAAAAAGGTTTTAAAAAAAATTTATTTGTATGATATTCTTTATATATAAAGAGAATGATAATTCATGGTATAATTTGATCATATATCCAATCAAGATTAAGAAGCATTAAATTATATTTAAATAGATGAAAAATAATAGTAAAATTTCATCAAAATATTTTCTTTAAACCAAGACCATTAAAATATCATCATAAAATTTCATTGAAAATATGGTAAATGTCACATTATATTGATATATCTAAAAAATCAAAATTTATGAATATCTATAAAGACAATTTAAATATTAAATATCTATACTTATATAATGCATTATTTAATGAAAATAACTATCATGAAATCATGAAAAAATTCTTGTGAGGTAAGTGATGTGATAAAAATTTCATTCATACTTTTGGTAAAAAGTACAATGGTATTTTATTGTACATGTAATAAGATGATTCCATTTAAAAAATTATAATTATTTTAAAATATTGATGAAAACAATTTTATTTAATAATATAAAAAATAATATATGGAAAATAAAATTATCTAAATTTACCTATCAATTGAGAAAAAAGTGCATCAGCTAAATTGAATGTGAAGATGACATTTCATAAGAATATCATTTTCCAAATATATATTGGAACCAAGATATGAGAATGAATAGAAAATAAAATGCCCATGAAATAACCATTTTATAATAAAATATTTCTTTTTAAAAAAATATTTATAATACATGGGGATATTAAAATAACACTATGTTCGATAGTATACAATACACACAACCACGATCATTAAAAAATATGAAATATTATTTTAAATATTTTAATTATAACCATGATATTGAGTTAATGGGTAATAATGGGATTAATAAAATTATAAAAATATCTATAATTATTTAATCAATTAAAATTTATTGATTATTTCATAGTGAATATGCTAGTTTTTTACTGTAGTAAATGTATGCTTTAAAAATAATTTTTTTAAAAAAATGGGTTTTAATGTATGATATATTTAGTTATTATAAATTTATTTAACTAATTTTAAAATATTTCACTATTAAAAATGGTCTCTCTTATAAAATCATAATATCAAAATTAGTTTAAATTGAAATTTGGCGATTTTCCAGAAAATATTATTTTTTAAATGAATAGTTAAAGAAAAATGATTTTATTGAAAATTATCTTTTAAAAAAGTCAAATTTTATTAAATAATTTTAAAATTAAATAAATTAAATTTTATTAAAAATATTCAAATTTATTTCATTTAAAATAACATCATGCATAATTTAGAAGAAAAATAATTATATACTAAAAAATAAAAATTACTCCAAAATATTTTCTTATCATAATTTTTTGTTTATATTTAATGTAATTTTGAAAATTCAATGGGATTTAATTAGATAAGATAGAATATTTATTTTGAATCACATTATTTATATTTTTAAATTTGACAACATTATTTTTTTCATTAAGAATAGTAACCATTGTAAATATTTGACACCAAAATAATGGTAAATTAAGTAAATAATGATTGATATAATATGATAAGGAATTAATAATCAATAAAGATCTTATATTATTTTTATTTTATGGGTTTTTTATCTTAATCATCCAATATTCTATTATATGTAATCATAGTTCCATTTCTCTTAAATAATTAAAATAATATATTTTATGTAAAGAATAAAAAAATCTTCCACACTGATTTTTTTAATAACTATATAATGTTTTGATAGGGATTACAAAAATTTATTAATTGTAATAAAATATAATATTGAAGATATATAATTATTTTTATTATTTAAATTTATTATTAATTTTTTTTAATGAAATAATTACCTTAAATATTTTTTCAACGAAAACATTGTATTAGTAAAAACTATTGGAAAAATCATGTTAATGTTTTTAAAAATTATAAATGTAATATATTATTGACTGAGTTAGGGTGTTACTTGAATTTTTAATATAAATATAATTTATTGGTTATTTCATAAATTGGTATATGAAAATGAAATTATTATTTTCAAATTTTTTAATATCAAATTAGGATTGTATTCCTGAAATTGATGTTAGTCATATTTTATGGTAAATAATAATTTGTTAAATGATTTAAAATTGATAAAAATCATAAAATTATAAAATTTAATAGTATATCGTAATAAATATAATCTATTTTCTATTTATTAATCATATGTATTTTAATAAGTTTATTATTGATCCCAAAATATTAATAAACATTAATATCACTTTAATCATCAAATGGGATAATGTATTTTAAAAAATAATATATAAGTTTTACGATGTCACATAAACTTGCCTAAATATTATTATGTTAGACTATTTATATTATTAAACATTATATATTAAAAATAATACAATTTGGATAAATCATACAAAAAAATTATGATATTTTACTTTTCTATAGTTTATTTCCTAGGTGCTCGTCCACTCAATTATATAAGGTAACCTCACCTTTTTTAAGCCTCAAATTTTTAAAAACAATAGAAAAACCAAACCATACATTAATTCCACATCATAATTCTTATCCATGAACATAATCATCTGGTTGTAATGTTCTAGACATCTCATAAATATAAATTACTTTTTTGTAAATATTTATTACATTACAAAAACAAATGTATGAGGATTATAGTAGTATAGTTCCTTTTGAAAAATAGAAATATAAAACAATAGTCCATAAGTGAGATAAATTATCTACCTCTATGTTCATATAAAATATAACCCTTATTGTTCATCTCATTCACAATTTACTTTATATGAACATGCAGAATGGAAATATAAGAATGGGTAAAGTCATATTCTCATAAAGGGTAAACTAAAGAGATATCAACATATCATGAGAATAAGGGTATGAGAACATGAGAATGAAATTTAAAAATTATTACCTTCATACCAACGATCATAAACTTGACTCATGAAATAAATCAAGGAATATCATAAGACATGAATTATAATGGAATCGAAAAAGAAGAACCATGAGAACACATAATTTTAATATGATAAATATATATAAAATATTGATAAGAATTGAAAATATTTTCCTTTTTTTCAAGTATCATTTCCATGACTATTATAGTATACTTTTTACATTCATAAAACTATCATTGTAGTCAAGGTTGAATCTTAGTACTATCACAGTGGAAAGAGATCCTTACTGAATTGGGTACACTCTTCATTATAGATCTATTTATCTCATGAGATATTGATACTTACCGAATTTATTGGATGTAGCTATTGGAACCTCCCATCATGGCTACAATGTAACCAAAATACTTTGTTATAAGATAAGCATCATCTTATTTTTATAACACAATCACTGTCCTTTGATATAGGGTAATAACAACCAAAAAATTAAAATAATACATATGTAATCCATAAGATCATAAAACAATCATTATATCAAAACAAATGAAAATAAATTGTATTTATAAAACATAATCATGATATAAACTATTGGAATGAAATATGTTTTGTAATAATTAAATCATTTCATGAAATAATATCATGTGGAAAAAAATGGTTTCAAAAGACATTTATTATGGTATAACCCATCGATGACAAACTAGTTTAATCCATATATTATTATTATATACATAAACCACTTAAATAAATAATAAGAATATTTAACATGGATTATATCCAATGTAAATAATAGGTTACATCGAAGTATGTCCTCTAATATTTAAAATGATTTTGAAGGATTTTGTAGAAATTTTTTAGGGAGAACAACATTTCTACTTCTAATGAATCCTTTTTAAACATCAATTATTTTCAAAAACATTGTTTTTTTAAAATAAATTTGGAAATATATAATCGAATCAATAGAAAATATTTAAATAACTTATTTATGAAAATTGACTTCCCACTTTAGAAAAAACATTTGAACAAATAAAATTAATTTAAAATACTTTTCGTTAAAAATAATTATGTGTATGTATAGACATATATTTAAATATCATTTATAAAATTTCATGAGGTGAATAACCTTCCGACATCAAAAAATAAATTTTAAAAATATTCATAAAACATTTTTAAAATAAAATTATTTGAAAATAAAATATGAATCATATAAAATAATATTTAAAAATAATGAGTTTCTCATTACGATAGAAAATATTTCTCATTTCAATCATATTAAAATAAATAATACATCAACATTTTTTGTAAAATGCTTAAATAAATTGGTTGGAAAATGATATGAATATCACTTTGAATTTTTTTAAATGTTAATCATGAGATTAATGACTTTAGTAAAACCTTTTTAGTATTTTATTAATTTTTTTATTTATTCATAGAAAAAATAATTTTTTATGAAAAAAAATTCTGAATGAAGAGATAAATAAAAATGTTTTTTCAAAAAAAGTTATTTTTAAATCATGATGTAATTAGAAGATGAAAATTCATGTAAAACATGTATTATTAATAAATAATTATAGATGATTAAATTCATGAGATTCTTGAGATATGGGCAAGAATATTTTATAATTGGAAGCATAAACATAAACAATCCTGATAAATGATGATATTGAATCATACATCCATTACTAGTTTGGTAACATTGAATAATAATCCCATAGAAATGTAGATCAAAAAAATGATTTTTAAATACAAATAATATTATTGAGAACAATAGTAAAATACATTAACTAAAAGTATATATTGAACATAAATGAATCATATGGAAAATATGGCATGTCTCATAATGTAATTAAATTGATATGTGAATTAATTACCATATGTCTTGACATCCGTCATACATTTTTAAAATCTCATATAATAAATATAATTTTGACAATATGTATCATACATATCCATTAATATATAGATGATACAATATATTATTTACTTATGAACTTTTATGTCATGTCCCATCTTGGCATGTTGTATTTTATTTTTTACAATAACCATTTTTTGGCTAATAATAATAATAATAATAATAATATTTTTATTAGTTCTGTTTATTATATTTTGATATTTTTTAGGTTAATTTTTATCTTTCACTCTTATTTCCATTTCATTTTTACCTCCTTATTTCCATTCTCTTCTCATTCTCCCCTCCCCCTTCATGTGTTTCACCCTACCCCTCACCCCCTTATCTCACGCACACACCACCTACCCCATGTTGGACTCCTACCAATGTGCATCCCTTCAACACAACTTCTTCTTTGTGAGCACCTCCTTGTGGCCAGGACTTCAATTTTCCACAAACCCTCCTAGCTATGATTGGTTAGAGGCATGTGGCCCCCTTGGCAGAAACCCAAATCCACATTCCTCCCTCTCTCTCAGCTCTCACATCTTCGTTTTTTCACTTTTCTTTTATATGGATTTTGGTTGAATTCCACCATGTAATCACCAATATTCTCTCCTTCTCCATATTTTCTATGATATTTTGTCTCCCCTTCACCCCTAGCTGGTTTGGCCAAACCCTTGGATTTTGTATTGGCCAATTTTTTTGTGTGTTTTTTGTCTCTTCCTTCGATAGAGGGTGTGATTTATCTCTTGGGAAAAATCCATTTGTGTTCCGGAAACCACCGCTGATTTTGAAGTCATTCTCATTGATTCGGTCCTCTCGCCAATGATTTTGGGTATGATTTTCATCCATTATTTATGTCAATTTGTTTATATTTTGGGGTTTTTTGATTAACAAGTCTCTAGTATTTATTTTCTGGTACATCTGAGGGTGTTGTGTTTTTTCGATTCAATTCAATCTTTCGGTCACTGGTCAAGGTGAGGTTTTTCTCGTTGCCTTGTTTAATTTTGTTTTATTTAGAGTCTTGTAATTTTTAGTATCCAAAATAATCTATATAGAGTGTCATGGTCATTGTATTATGGGTTCGTGTCATTAGATGTGATTATATATATATATATATATGGGTAGGAAATAATATATATTTATATATCCTAGTCTCACATGTAACCACATGGAGTGGGGAATATGTTTGTTGGTAAAAGGGTATATTTAAACATGAAAATGTATATGCATGTAGGTGAATAAGTCTCAGGCTCCAATCATCTAATGCCAGATGCATGTGTTTTTAAATTGAAGTCCTAGATTTCATGATGATTTTAAATAAATATTTACATATCATTATGGTATATATATATATATATATATTAGGTAAAAAAATTCATCACTTGGGGTTGGTTTATTAATTACATGGATGATTTTTCTGAGACTGGTTATGTGATTTATTTATATTTAATGTGTTTATGTGTTATTAATAATTTTTTTGAGGGGCATTGAACATTGATGATGAGTTTTTATGGTTCCTAGTATTCTTTGTTGTACCCCTCTCTCTTGGATTTTAATGATCACAATCACTCTTATTTTGTTCTAACTTATTTTCAAGTGTTTTTGTTGATAGGAAAAAGGTTTCCATGGAGTTGGGCCAAGAAGGACTGAAAGTAGACTCTCTGAGTATACCGGCCAACCGGTGGATTCCCACCGGCCAGCCGGTGGTCTCTGGAAGTAGCAATGGTTTCTGTCCAGATCAACCGGTCAGCCGGTGTGAGCTCCCCGGCCAGCCGGTATAGTCACCAGCCAGCCGGTGGCTGACCACCGGCCAGCCGGTAGAACCTGGGCAGAGAGCTTGCTCTCTGTCTGGAGCACCAGCCAACCGGTGGCTCAGGACCGGCCAGCCGGTGGACCACCGGCCAGCTGGTGAGACACCACCGGCCAGCCGGTGTGCCCAATCAAACTAGCCGTTGGGCTTTGACCATACCTGTACTTTTGACTCCCAATGGATCCAAAGACCTCTCCAACGGCTCCGAAGACCCCCAACGGTCATTTGGGTGTTCCTCTCCTATAAATAGAGGACTAGGAAGCCCCGGAAAAATATAGCAGCCCACATGAACATTTTTCGATCATTTGGCGAACCTCCAGCGCATTCCTTCAAGGATCCCCACCTGCTCCAACTCACTTCCACAACCAAGGAGCACCACCATAGAAGATTGGGAGCGCCTTAATCATCACCAATCAATCCATTGGCGCCCAAGACTTCTCCTCTTTACGGTTTTTATTGTTTTATCATTTTGAGCATTATTTTGAGTTTGTGCATACAAACCCTTATTTCACTCATCCTCCCTTTGTTTGGGTTTTCACACCACCTTCAAGGTGTGAAGAGGTTAGTCAAGCCTTCCCTGTAAAAGTCTTGAGTCATAGGTGAGCTAGCCTTCACCTGTAAGAAGGCTAGTGGGTTTCTTGCTACAACCAATAAAAAGCAAGCTGTAATAGGTTTCTAGGCTGCCTTAAAGTCTAGTGGGTTTCTTGCTACAACCATTAAAAAGCAAGTTGTCGTATAAATCTCTCAACGGTTGAGTTGGGAGTGGAGACTTAGGCTTGGGATTTAGGCCGAACTCCGTTATCAATTTTGTGTCTTGCCTCTTTTATTTCCGCTGCGCTTTAACTTTTTCTTAAATTGTTAAACTGTTTTAAAAGGCAATTCTCCCCCCCTCTTGTCATCACTCTCCGACCCAACAATTGGTATCAGAGGTAGTGTTTGTGTAATACTTTAACCGGTTTCAAATTCAAGATCCATTGTGATGGCTTCATCTTCTTTCGCCCCCGAAGGTTATTCATTGGGTCGTGCTCCTTTTTTTGATGGAACCGACTATACCTATTGGAAAACCCGCATGTCTACTTTTCTTAGAAGTATAGGTTATCCTATTTATAGAATTTTCATGCATGGTTACTCTCTCTCTTCTCCCGATGAATCCAAATGGACTCAAGCCGATATTAAAAATTTCGAGCTTGATGGCAAAGCCATGACCGCTCTTCATTGCGGACTTGATCGTAATGAATTCAATCGAGTTTCCACATGCACTTCATCTCATGAAATCTGGAATCTTTTGGAGGTTACCCATGAGGGTACCAACAATGTTAAGGATACTCGATTGGATATGTACCATCAAGATTTTGAGTCTTTTACCATGCATCCATCTGAAAATATTACTGATATGTTTACTCGCTTTACTGATGTTTGTAATGGGAGAAAGTCTCTTGGAGATGATGTTTCTGCAGAGATGATGGTCAAGAAGATCCTTTGGATCTTACCAAGTTCATGGGCACCGAAAGTCATGGCAATTCAAGAAGCGAAGAATTTAAAAGAAATGCCGGTCGAAGAGCTCATCGGATCCCTCATGACCTACGAGATCACCATGAGGAGGCAAGCTGAAAAGGAAGGAAAACTCATCGAAACTCCAAATAACATCACCTTCAAAGTTCAAAAAGAAGAAATCTCATCCTCCTCATCTTCTTCCTCTTCAAGCGGTGATTCCGAAATCGAGAACCTTGCCCGCAAGATGCACAAATTCATGAAGAAGAACAAAAAGAAGAAATCTCACAAGGCTCTAAAGGAAGAACTCGACGAAAAATCCGAGCCCGGGGTAATATGCTATGGGTGCGGCAAGAAAGGCCATTATAAGCCCGATTTCCCACTCCACAAGACAAGGTCCAAGCAAAAGGAAAAGAAAAAGGCATTCAAGGCCACTTGGAGTGATAGCTCCTCATCCTCCTCCTCCTCCTCCTCAAAAGACAACGGTAAAAAATGTCTAATGGCATTTCATGAGGTAACCTCTTCCGACTCCTCTTCCTCTTGTTCTTCCAATTCATTCAATCATTTATCTTATGAGGATATCCAACATGTGAGAGATCAATTGGAGGAAGGTTTTCACGAACTTTCTTCCAAATTTATTGCTTTAAAAAATAAATTCAAAATTCTTTCTTCCAAAAATGATCAACTTCTCAAAGAGAAGGAAGACTTGTCCCTCAAGATCCAAAACCTTCCCGATGTTGATTCTATGGAATCAACAATCAAGGATTTAAGGAAATTCCTAGCTAAGTTCACCGAAGGTGAACATTACCTTTCGAAGCTCCTTGGTTCCCAATCCATATCTAGAACCACCCAAGGGCTTGGCTATTCCAAGCAAGCTTCCTCTTCCCATGCTCCTACTATTTTTGTAAGGGGGAGCTCCCAATATAAATTTTTCAACTATTGCAAAAAGATCGGGCACTTAATTTACGAGTGCGACTGCAAAAATGCCCGGTATGGAAGGCCCAAAACCATTTCCTTTAACGATGAATTTCATAGTAGAAGACCTGCCACAAGACAAGTTTGCATTGAAAAATCCCTTTTAGTGAGTCTCTCTGGACCAAAATTTGTCTCGGTTCTAAAATCCTCTCCCCGGTGATTTGTTGTTTTTATTTAGGGGGAGTTAAGATCGTTTAAGCCTTTTTGCATTTTTCTTTCAAACCATTCAATTCTAAACTTTCAATTTAAAACATTCAATTCAAATATCAAAAATTTCAATTCGTTTAAAATCTCTATCTTGTTTTTCAATCCTTTCCTTCAATCAAATTTTATGCCCCGTGCTATTTTGATAATCACAAAGGGGGAGATTTCCTTGGTTAATTGGGGGAGAAATATTTCTCTCATGCTTTGCTTTAATTTTCAATTTATCCTTTAAAGAATGCCTTTCATTTCAGTCTTTTTCATTTCTTGTTTTGGTGATTGTGATCATCAAAATAGGGGGAGATTGGTGTACCCCTCTCTCTTGGATTTTAATGATCACAATCACTCTTATTTTGTTCTAACTTATTTTCAAGTGTTTTTGTTGATAGGAAAAAGGTTGCCAAAGAGTTGGGCCAAGAAAAACTGAAAGTAGACTCTCTGAGTCTACCGGCCAACCAGTGGATTCCCACCGGCCAGCCGGTGGTCTCTGGTAGTAGCAATGGTTTCTGTCCAGATCCACTGGTCAGCTGGTGTGAGCTCCTCGGCCAGCCGGTATTGTCACCAGCCAGCTGGTGGCTGACCACCAGCCAGCCGGTAGAATCTGGGCAGAGAGCTTGCTCTCTGTCTGGAGCACCGGCCAACCGGTGGCTCAGGACCGGCCAGCCGGTGGACCACCGGCCAGCTGGTGAGACACCACCGGCCAACCGGTGTGCCCAGTCAAACTAGCCATTGGGCTTTGACCAGACTTGTACTTTTGACTCCCAACGGCTCCAAAGGCCTCTCCAACGGCTCCGAAGACCCCCAACGGCCATTTGGGTGTTCCTCTCCTATAAATAGAGGACTAGGAAGCCCCAGAAAAATATAGTAGCCCACGGGAACATTTTTCGATCATTTGGTGAACCTCCGGCGCATTCCTTCAAGGATCCCCACCTGCTCCAACTCGCATCCACAACCAAGGAGCACCACCATAGAAGCTTGGGAGCGCTCTTCATCATCACCAATCAATCCATTGGCTCCCAAGACTTCTCCTCTTTACGGTTTTTATTGTTTTATCATTTTGAGCATTATTTTGAGTTTGTGCATACAAACCCTTCTTTCTCTCATCCTCCCTTTGTTTGGGTTTTCACACCACCTTCAAGGTGTGAAGAGGTTAGTCAAGCCTTCCCTGTAAAAGTCTTGAGTCATAGGTGAGCTAGCATTCACCTGTAAGAAGGCTAATGGGTTTCTTGCTACAACCAATAAAAAGCAAGCTGTAATAGGTTTCTAGTCTGCCTTAAAGTCTAGTGGGTTTCTTGCTACAACCATTAAAAAGAAAGCTGTCGAATAAATCTCTCAACGGTTGAGTTGGGAGCGGAGACGTAGGATTGGGATTTAGGCCGAACTCCGTTATCAATTTTGTGTCTTGCCTCTTTTATTTCCGCTGCGCTTTAACTTTTTCTTAAATTGATAAACTTTTTTAAAAGGCAATTCACCCCCCCCCCTCTTGTCATCACTCTTCGACCCAACATTCTTTTTTTAGTGTATTCGAGAGTGTTGAGTGGTTTCAGGTAACCATTAGTAAGGAAAATATCATGCGTGTGTATATGTATATATATATATATCTGTGTGTTTTGGGATTCCCCCATTAAATGTGTAATAATCCATGGCTTTTAATGTGCGTGTATGGGGATTGATGTTACAGTATATACATATGAAAATGAATATGTATGTGAGTGGTGACTTGTATATGATTATAAGAAAATATATAAGGGTCCCCTTACACATGTTCATGGCCATGAAGAGGTGTGCATGAGGGCTAGGTTTTCTTACGTGTATGTGATGGTGCATATGATCAGTGGGGAACAAACATATTTTTGGTAGAAAGTGCGATGCTTCGAATGATTAGTTTGGTTCAACCCTGAGGTAGCTCCCATATTCATAAGATATTAATTTTAATATCATGATTTCTTGCTTACTTTAAAAAATATATATCATATTTATGAAATATACCAATGCTATGAAATGTGGTTTTGGTATCTAGAAATGATTTAGCCATTATTATGAAAAATGATGTCAATTTATAACACTCTTTTGGTGTTAAGTGACTTTTATTGAAAAGTGATTTTTCTAAATGGATTTTCATTTATTAATAATAATTCCAATGTAATTTTTCCTTTAGCAACTTTAGATATAAATGTGTAATAACATGTTTTTTCCTATAATTCGCATCTGTGATTTCCAAAAAATGGGTTTTGGTGTGAACATGAGGATTAGTGGTGGTTTGACTTTCATTGGAGGATTGTGTTATTGTAATAACGTGTTCATGTTTTTAATAAATATTTATTGTTTTGGTTGTTTAATTGATTTATTAAATTATTTTTGGAAATAAAATTTTTACGGATTATATGGTCAAATATGAAATGTATACCATATAAATAATTAATTAGTTTGGCACATTAAGAATAGTTTGTGAAAAAGAAAAACACTTATTGATACATTCCCCCTTATTTTATAAAATGTTATGTATGTTTAATTGGTGGATTGTAATATGTGTCATGAAATAAGGGTTCTGCATTTTTGGAGTATTGGAAAATGGGTGAGGGATGTGCTCTATGAAAGAGTTTGATAGTGATAGGTTGAGTGTGTTTTGAATAAATAGAATTATATTTTCATGTATGTTTGTTTTATGAAAACTCACCACTACAAAAAATAGAGAACAAGGGAAGCCCTCGGTATCTGGGAGGGTGAACAATGACTGTTTCTCTAGATTATACAGAAGTGGTTCCTCCCGGTTTTTTCTATAATGATTCATGATTACAACACTAACTATATTTTATAATCATTTTAAACCACTAGGTTTTGCGTATGTTCCATAATAGTTTTAAGTTCATGAGAATGATGTTAATTATGGTTAATATTAAACAGTTCACTAAGTTATGAGGTCTCTAGGGCCCCACAAAGGCATTTTTTCTATAGGGATATCCCATGGTGGTCGCTTGCGACATAACACTTGTGATGTGATTTTAGTTTTACATGTTATATACATGATGCATTTTTTGTGAAAACACACATTTAAATCCAAATAAATTTCATTTCATTTATAAATGTTAATTCATTCTTGATAACAACTCTAAAAATTTTGTTGAATAGAAACAATTTCATTAAAATATTAATTTTTCACTAGATTTCGAAAAGAATGAAAAAATAGATTTAATGTATTATTTTCAAACAAGAATAATTTAGTTTCTTTTTGAATTCAAGGGCATGGTGAGTAGTTTCTGTATGGAATTTCTAATGAGCATATTAGTGCTCACTCCTACATCATTTTTTAGGATTAGGTACCTCTAGTTTGGATTGCTCTTAGAGTGAGTGTGGATTTTTGTTTCATGGTGACCCACGAGGTCACTTGAGGTATGTTTTTACTTTTTCTTCAACTACTAGATTTCTTTTAACATTCATATTATATTCAGTTATATGTCTTATATTAATGTCCTAAATAGTTCCCAATTATATCATTTTAATGCCCAAAACTAGTTTACTACTCGTGGGGATTGGGAACACCCTTTGGGCCATGTCACGAACTGTCTTGGGTCACCATTTCAGGGATGACTCTAGTTTATTTGGGACATTTTATTTACTATTTCTAACAATTATTTGTTAAAATTTCTTTTTGGAAATAAATCCTTTATTCTTAATGAATGTTTGGTTTTTTATTTTCCATTCCTCAAATTTGGTCGTGGATCCATGTAATAAATAATTATAAAAATGGAATAAATATCCAAAAATTTTATTAAATATGTATTTTAATTAAATGGTAAGTGTTTGATATAGAATACACAATTCATGAAGATTGTCGGTCGAACCTAAAAATGAACATTATTTCAATTTTCTGGAATGTTTAAATGAATGGCCAATAAAAAATATATTTCTTTTAAAAGTAATTTGACATCATAAAAATCACAAATAATCAATACGTTTACTCTTATCACATTCCATGGGAGGAGTTTAGGAAAAATAAATCACATCTCTTTGAAAGTAGGTAGTCTAATGTACACACCAAAAACATTGTCATATTCGCCACAGAATCGAAAGTAAGATGTTAGATGATATATATTTTTTCAAATTGTATAAATTTTTTTAAATATCATTTATTTATTTCTTTAATATATATATATATATTAAAATCAATGTAAAATATAAATGGAAAACACATCACATCAATTCACGATGAAGTTGTCTACCATACACAAAAGTAATGTTATTGTCTTCTTAAAATATCGTAGGTAAGTTGGTAAAAGTGGCATCATAATTATAGAGTTATAATATTATAATTAATCATGTACAAAAATATAATCATTTATTTAATCCATTCATTTGATGTGATGATTGATAATTAATAGCATCAGTTCTCAACCTGAAAGTCCACCGTAAACTAGAATGATGCTTTTGTATCCCATATGATAGAAATTGAGATTTCCAAAAGTTGTTACATGAATATAATGATATATATGTTTATATTAGACACTGGTGTCATTATTTTATAATACTATTAAGTTGTTTTCTAGAGTAGTAAAAAGAATAAAAATTGAAAATCACAGTTTAAAACATTTTTTATTCTTTGGAAATCCACATTAGTATTAATCTAAATACATCACGTGTTTGATATATAATATCACCATGGACACTATGTTGTGAGGAGGGATATATGAATAATATTGAGGTGGTTATTTAATCATCCAATGGATTTTGTATATGTGAAGAGGATATGATATGGGTAACCTTTTATAAATGAGGTGTGTGGTATGCTTCTAACTTTTGCAATGAAAAAAAGATCATCCCAGATTTTCACATTAAAAAATGATTCAAAATGGAACATTATTGATCTTTATGGATGTATGGTCTATATTATTACATATATTGTGTTTTAGACATGTTTGTAGGTCATTTTACCCCTTATTGTTTTAGTTTATGTCTCATGAAAGCATATTGTAACCTTGATGGAAAAAATTAATTTTTTACTATTGTTTTAATATTTTTCTGCAATAAATTAATATAACCATATTATAAATTATAAATTATATTGATTAAAAATAAGGAACAAATTTTCCTAAATTTAATTAACATAAGTTGAAATTGTTTATTTAAAAGTCATCACATATATGGAATGAAAAGATTTTTTTCCAAAGGGAATCATTTCAAATGATTAAATAGTTTTCTTCTAAAAATTCTGTATAAGATATATTGAGATGAACTAAATTTGATATGTTTATATAATTGAAATAGTTTTACTTTTAAAAAACATTAAAATAATTTGTCTGTTTTAAAATTCATTAAAATAAATGAAAATTTAAAATAAAACAAGTATTAATCATTCATAATTAATTTTTTTTCTTTTTTTAGAAATAAAAAACTCAATTTAATATAATTTTCAACTCCTGATATAATAGATAATGAATATTTAGTCAAAAAAGTTTTAAAATTCTATAAAAAATTAATTTTAAAATGAGTGCACATAAGGTAAAAATCATGTTTTTAGAAAAATATAGTTGTAAGCATAAAATTGGTTATATTATTATTTCTTTTATAGAAAACACAAATGATAAATTTTAAAAAAATTATTGAATATAAAATATAGAAATTTATTTGAAATCAATAAAAAATGATTTGTTTAATTTATTATACTAATATTGTTTTTATTTCATAAGAACAGTTTTCTCAGAAAATAATTTCTTTTGTTTTCAAATGTTTTTATTTTTTTATAAAGTTAATTTTTTACAAATAAATTAATTATATATACATGTGTATAATGTATAATTTTATAATTTTTTTAGTCTTATTTATACCCACTATTCTGATAGATATGCGATTACTGTCTAATTAAATAATAATACTTTTTATAACATGTAATTTTTTCATTAAACTCAATGTTGTGTGACATAAGATAACCTCAATGATGTGTATGATAGAAGATAAAAATCGATTTCATGAAAGATAAGATAAAAAATTGAGTTTTTTGTAAAGAAATATGATGTCGTTGTTGCATGTAACACAAAATTTCAAAATTATAAAGTTTATTTGTAAAATAATATTTTACCAAATATTTGGTTGTTGAATTATATCCCTTAAATAAATATTATCCTCATAATTTAATCTAGTTATTAGTAAAAATGTGGAAATAATTTAAAAATCACATTGTGGTAAACCGAAATCATAAATAGAGTTAATAAAAATTCAACTTAAAAATTGATAATGTAATGTCTGAATATTATATTTCATAACCCATTTAATGATGTTAAAATAGAGGACATATGTTGGATGTGATTCAGAAATGGATAAAAATTATAATGTCAAATAATTACGGAGAGTGATAGAAATCATTTACCACATGAAATTAAATGAACATATGAAAATACACAATGATATCATTCAAAATAATGGATATAGAAAAACATTTTCATTCAATATCCTTTTCATATAGTTGGGTGTTATTCATTTGAAGATATATATATACGATATTATTTTATTTCATAAGAAAAATATCATACTTTGGTTATACATTAATAAATTTCTACATCATCTCTTACATTATGTAATAATAATGAAATTTTATTTATACCAAATGAACTAGTGGATCTTTATATCAATAAAATAATGATAAATCATTATTTATTTATCTATATCTTATAAAAAATAGAATATGTTAGCATATGATATCTAATAACAACCAATGTTAAATTTAATCTATTTCATGAATAGTTAACCATAAGGCTCTTCCATATATGACCAAAATTGAAATCCCAAATTATAGAAAGAAGAGAAATAAATCTCTAAAAAAAACATTACATTTATCACCAATATATAAATAAGTTTCTCTAATGGGTAAGACAAAAAGTATTTCAAGACATTGATGATATATTTACTAGATTCATGGTAATCAATAGAATTACAAAAAAACCTCAACGAAAAAAATTCTTTCTTTACGAGGCCTTAAAAAAATTATTGAATATATTCTGTAGATCCAAAAATGATTCAAACTCCATCATTAAAAGCATAAACAAATTTTTCAATTAATCATTAATTAGTTATGGGGTATTAAAAAATATATAGTTTTTTCACACATCAATAATATCTTTTTGAGAATAAAACACCATTTTCTCATCATCATGAATATATTATATTTTATCTTCCCTTAATCATGAGTTTTAACTAAAATATCACCTTTGTATGAGATTATATTTCAATTCATTAATACCATTCAATAAATTCTTCAAATCCATATTGAACATCATGTACATAAAATTTTTTATATATTCCATGATTTTTATAACCTAATTATTGAATTACCATTCAAAAAAAACTCATTAATTCCACATCATTCCTAAACTATTAACAATCAGTCAATATCATATATCTTAATACAACTTTACATTCTTATATCATTCATGGTATCTTCCTCATCAGAAACATAACCATTACTCATACCACCTTTCAAATTATCATAACAAAATTTCCCCCTAGGATAAAGATTAATATTTTTCCCATTAATTCCCAATTTAGGACTATTAGTAATTTATTATTTCTCTTGGAACTATTATTCTCATCCATTTAATTAATTGAACAATTGATTTTTTTCCTCAAAAATTACATATTTTTTTTCTTCTTCTTCGGAAATAAAACAACTTAAAATTAATTTTAGATATTCCCTTTATATTTTTAGGAAATAATTAATAACATATAGTAAAGTTAATCATCATTTATACATGTTATCCACCACCAAAAATATCAATAAACAATATCCTTCTCTTATTGGATGAGTCCAAGAGTTGGATAAGGTGTATGTTGTTTTTAATATATCATGATAAATGATTTTTAATTATCACTGTACCATTCACTATATTCATCATTCAATTTGGTATTTCATCCACAAAATATCAATCACATTTAATATTAATCACATTCTGTCATGACCTGACATAGTGAGGCATGCGTTGCGAATCCCCAAACCTGCATCCAATAAGCCTAGGGCTGGTGACTAGAACTGAGTAGGCATATTACAAACCTGGGAGTCATTGCCTAAGTACTTGTACACATGCGCACATCCCCAAGCCCACAAATTATGAAATTTTAAAGAACAACTAAGGAAATAAATTCATGCATATAACTAAACCCAACCAACAGAGTATGACAGAAATTAACGTAGGGAAAATAAATAGGGCCATAATACTAGCCCACCTAAAACAAGAGTCTAAAAACAACAAATTCCAACTTGTAAATGTAAAGAGGTACTCATACTATTGCTCATATCCATAGGAACTCCTCAGCCTATAGGGAACTCAGAAGGCTCGTCCATGTCTTGGTCTGCCCTAGACTCTGTCAAAAGGTTTCTAATCTGTACAAGACATGACACATGCGGGTAAATCCCATGTAGGGGTTAGTATAAAAATACACAGTGAAGGACCCCGAAAACCACAAATAAATACACAAAGGAAAAGCACAGTTAGATCTATACAGTATATTTCTACTGAACATATAATAAGAGAACACAATCCAAATATACTCAAAACTCAGACCCACAATCTTGGGCAGGTCACAAAACCACAAACCCTCAGAAGGGATTCAGTTTGAAGATTCCATGAAGAACTCATCCTATAGAACTCTCTCCACAAGTTTGATAGCTCTAATGTGGTATATTCAAGATGTAATGTTCATTGGGAAAAGCCACAAGAGAGAGATACACTCATTTCGGTAGAACACACTTCTGAGTATGAAATATCTCGATACAAAGATGAGGATCAGTGCTAGGGCCTTTGCGGATACCATGAATAATCTAGATTCACCTGCTAGATAGAGGATCAGAGCCCTGTGGAAATAGTCATGTCGCTAAATGACTCTACATAGGTTCAATAATTGATAGAGGATCTCACTCCAGGCCTCTTGGAGGGATATCTGAATCTATCTTGAAATTTCCTATGAAAGGGATCACACTCCAATAGAAGGAAATGATTCTTGACCATTAGAGGAAAGAGAAAAAGGGGCACTCACCCAAAAGAAACAAGTCCAAGATACGGTGGACATGCAGATCAAGCCGTGTAATGAAATGTGCATGACATGTGGTAATGCCTCATGTCGTGTCTTCTGACCTCGAGTACTGCCTGTGTACTATGGCCCATGTCGCAAGGCTGGTCATGTTGAAAAGATAATACATTGTGTGTAGTACAGATCTCACACCGTGTCAGAGTAGTTTGGGATGGCTCCATGTATGTTGTTGTGTTCCCGTACACATCTTTATCATGTGTGCACCATCCCGTGTAACAGGTACAAGGGGTAACCAGTGTTGTTGGCCTGGTATGGACACATGGTGGAGTAAACGGCTTTGTAAACCATCCCATGTCCATGTATCGCCTGAGATACATGATGAGTCCCGCGTAGTCTCTTCTTATATGCCTCATAGATTCTACACACTATGTGCTGATGTCATGTAGTCCATCTTGTGTCCATTTACTTCCTAGAATACAAGAAAAGCATTGGGGAAGGTCCAACCTGTCTTTTGACCAGGGTCCCTTGCTGTGTGATACCTGTCTTACCCCCCAAAACTGTAGCCTCTACCTTTGTTACCACATAGCATGTTCATCGAGATACACACTATGAATTCCAAAAATTTCCAGAATCACAAACCTCTCTCGTCGCACATCCCATGCTACTCCATTCATCATTCTGGCAGTACAATCGCCATGAAACTCAAAATGTTAGGTCTCCACGACATCACGAAGTCGATTCCATCAGTTTTGGGACTCTGACTAGCCCAGAAAACATGTTTTGATCATTCGCATGAAGAATGTTCAAAGAATGAAAATTCTAAAACAATGTTTATTCATCTGCCTCCAAAATTTTCAGAACTCTTCTAGGTCACCACTATGTCAGTTCCCCAATTTGGGATCATTGCGCCAAGAAACGGATGTGTAATGATCCTTTGTTCGTCACCCCGCAAAGAACGCGATAAAAGGAGGAAGAAAATCCAACACACAAAAATTAGGAATGAACCTCCTCCGATGTTCATCATGACAGTAGTCTTCCCTCATTAGAATGATTAAACCGTGCAAATCAAAATTATAATCCAACACTAAGCACAATTTAAAATTCCCGAATCATACCCCGAACGAAACAGAAAATAACACCCTCCCACATGAATGCATGATCCGTGGATCAACATGTTCATGGTTGATCCAATTTCATAATTTAAATACAAAAACATGGAAAGAGGAATTGAAATAACCACACCAACCTCGATCTGTTTGAAGAACAATCACCACATCATGTTCGCTGGTGAGGTTTGTCGGATTCAAGATTTTTCATCATTATCCGCCAAAAGGTTCTCCTCCAATGCTCCAAGATCCTCTCACTCAATTCACAGGTTTATAAAGATAACTATTCAAACATGCCATAAGCAGGAATTTAATAGGGTGGAATTTTGTTGCTCAGAAAAAAGGAAGATAAATAAAATAAATTATTATTTTATATTATTCCCATTAAAAACATTCCCAAACCAACTCTTGAAGATGACTCGCTTCGGTTGAGGTTTTGGGCCCATGTAAGGTAATGTCGCTACTCTGAACACAAAGGTGCACTCAGATTTCTTATCCAGGCACCCGTTTAATAGATATTTGACTTTAACCCCAAAACTACTAATGCATGCTGCTTAAAATTTTAATTTATTTCAAACTTTTATTCCGGTCACTCTGGGCCTTGGAATCGCACGCTGTTGAACAGCCTGGTCTCGAAATAATTCTATATAATATATAAATATAATGCACTAGTAATTTGAGAAATTAAATTCTCCCAACATTGGGGCTTTGCGTCCTTGAAAATACAAAACAAAGGATACAAAAAATGATATGGGTACTGGGTACAGATCTTATCTACCACTCCCATGTGCTCTCATGAATATTCTTGTGATTCCATCAAATGCCCACCAAGGGAATTAATTGAATACAAATGATCCTCTCCTACCGATACTCAATCTCAACTGGATACTCAAAAAAGGTCACTCCATCCTTGATGTCCAGCTCTCCATAGTTGATGACGTTCTATGAGTCATGCATGAACCTCTTTAGATGTGACATGTGGAAGAAATCATGTACCCGGTGCAATTGTGGTCGTAGAGCTAGGGGGTACACCACCTCTCCAGCACTGTGCAGTATCTAAAAATGTCTGATGAACCTCAGATATTTCTTACCCCCTCGGCCAAATCTCTATAACCCTCACCGGTGTGAGACCCTAAGGAATACGTGGTCTCCTTCCTCGAACTACAGAGGTCTCCATCGCCTATCAACATAAGAATTCTACTGGATCTGTGCAGTATTCATCCACTCCTGGATGATCTGCACCTTCTTGGTGGTAGCTCATACCAACTCTGGACCCATGAGTGCTGACTATCCGGGGTCGGTCCAGCAAAGCAGTGACTGAAAGGGTCTACCATAGAAGGCCTCGAACAGATCCATACCAATGGTGGAGTGGTATTAGTTTTTGTTCACAATCTCTACTAGTGATAGATGGTCCTCCCATCTATGACCAAATTCCATGATACAGGCCCACATCATATTTTCTAGAACCTGATTGGTCCTCTCCATATGACCATCAGTCTTGGGATGGAATGTTGTGCTCAAGGGTAGTAGATTCCCAAAATCCTCATTCAATCCCTTCCAAAACCAGTATGTGAATCAGGAACCACTATCTGAGACTATTGTCAAAGGGATGCCATGATGTCAAACTATCTCTTGCACAAAGAGGCGTCCCAAGCTCACGATGGAACTATTCTCCCTAATTGCTAGGAAGTGGGATGGCTTGGTGAGTTGGTCAATGATCACCCAGATGGAATCATTCCCCTTGGAAGTCTGTGGTAAGCCTATCATTATGTCCATCAATACTCCATCCCAATTCCTCTATGGAACATCCAAGGTTGAGCTAATCCCACTGGAACATGGTGCTCAGCCATCACCTGCAGGCATATAAGGCATCGAGAAACAAACTCTGCTTCTGCCTTCATCATCCCAGACCACCAAAACTATCTTCAGAGATCCTAGTGCATCATCGTCACTCCAGGATGTACTACCAAAGGGGATCTATGAAAATCCCTATTGGCCTCTTCCCACAACACCACTGGCTCCACCGTGTGTCCCCTGAAAAGAATTACATGCTCCCCAACTTGATAATATCAATCAGGAGAATGTCCTATTTATTATTAAGCACATAAAGACTGACAATTGACATACATTATTTGTGCCTCCCTAACCCTCTATAAGAGTGGAGGGGTGACAGACATCGACTATAGGTATTCTGCATCATCGCTGCCCACGAAGGATAACTGTAACGTGGTTAACTATTTTTTCGCCTCACTTAATAGATGTGAGCTCGACCTTCTATTAACAGAATCTACCACCCTATTCCACTTTCCAGGAATATAGATGATCTCAAAGTCATAGTCCTCGATGAACTCTAGCCAACACCTCTGTTCACATTCTGATTCTTCTATGAATATATGTACATGAGACTTTTGTGGTCAGTGTAGACAATGAACAGCTCTCCCATAAGGTAGTGTCACAACATCTTCAACGTGAATAATACCACATCCAACTCAAGATCATGGGCCACATAGTTATGCTCATGTGGCTTAAGCTAGAATGAACCATAAGAAATAACTTGATCTCTCTGCATTAGGACATAACCAATCTCGTTCCCCGATGCATCGCAGAAAACTAAGTACTAGACACTACCTTCTTTGTAATCCCATGATCAGGGCGCTCATCAAACTCAGCCTAAACTGCTTGAAATACTATTGGAACTTCTCCTTCCACATTCAGGGATGACCCTTCTTGGTAAAGGCTTTCATCGGTGTGGATATTCAGGAGAAATTGGGAATGAATCTCTGGTAATATCCTTCCAAACCAAGGATGCTTCACAGCTCCGTCATGCACCGAGGTAGCTCCAATGCTAACACTGCCTCCACCTTAGATGGGTCCACAACTACACTATCTTCTAAGCTGACATGTAGTAGGAAGTGGTCCTCCAAAATCTAGAACTATAACTTTTAGAGATTCCCATAAATATTGTGCTCGAGGTGTACGTTTATAACCATCTGCAGGTGTCTCATGTGCTCCTCCTCTAACACTGAGTACATAAGGTTGTCGTCAATGAAGACCAGTATGAATCGGTCTAATTACAGCTAGATGATATAGTTCATTTGTCCCACAAATATATTGGGTGTATTTTTCAGGCCGAGAGGCATCACCATGTACTAATAGTGACCGTAGCAGCATCTAAAATCTGTCTACTGTTTATCCTCATACCGTACTCGTAACTGGTGATAACCTGGACAAAGTTCAACCATTGATAATAACTTTTCCATTCGTAACATATTGAAGAGGTTGTCGATTCTCAGTAGTGTGTATATATTCTTCACTGTTACCTGATTCTGGCACTAAAAATCCATGAAAAACTTCAAACACCCGTCTTCCTTCTTTGAAAACATGACCGAGGCTTCTTAGTGTGAAACGCTCGGTCTCACAAAACCCTTTCTCTAAAAATCCTCCAACTGAACCCTCAGCTGCCGAAGATCCGTGGGATCCCTCTGATATGCTGGTGAGAAAATTAGTGTCATCTAGGGGACTATGTCAATGCAGAAGTCGATTTCTTGGCGAGGAGGTAGTCCTGGAAGCACTTCGGGAAAGACGTCCTCATAATCTGCCACTACTGCTGGGAACGGGGACCTCAAAACATAAACTACTCTGAGGGAATGTCTTTCAATCTCATGAGTGATTGGTTGTAACATCATATGCATGAGCCCATTCTATGCTGCATAGGCCACTTTTTCTCCGACAATGAAAACCCCATCCCATCACTGTGGACACACCACACTCATCGCCTAAAACAGTCAATCTGGGCATGGACCAAAGATACCCAATCTATATCGAGAATTACGTCGTAATGCCTCAATGCTACCACAAAGAGGTTCGAACTGAAATCCCTACCACTAAGGGTAATATATCACTGCCTGCAAAGGTATGTGATCATCGAGTCTCCTATACTAGGTGTTACCAAGCATAAAGATCGAGTCAACAACTGTACCAGAATCACAAGGTTTCACCCAAGACATGTGGAGAGGATGGAATGACTACAACCTCTATATATTATAACAAAATATAAGGTAGAGAAGACAGATATTGTGCCCCATATCATCACTGGAGTCCCATTTTCGTATGCCTCGACTACATCTAGTTGTCCCCACCCCTATCCCCCAGGTCCCTGAGCCTGGTGAGATCTTCTTGGGGGTGGTTGTGGAAGTAAATCATAGAATATGCCACCACCTATAGCTCTCCCATATCCACTTCCATGTCCACTACCTGGCAGGTCTATATGCTCCAATCTCTACCTTTGTCTCGGTGGTCCATCCACCACCTCCCCATTAGCAGCTCGACGGGCCGGACAATCTCTAGTGATATGTCCCCAACCGTCGCATGTGTAGCACCACCTATCCCAATGAAGATTGGATCTTACCCAAGTTCCATGGACTGTCGATACTCTATCCTAGGTCCTCCTATGACGTCCCTCACGTCCTGATCCCTGTGTCGGATGATGGCTCCCAATTGCTGAGGTCTCCGTGCATATCTGCATATAGATGACTTCTGTCAGCTGTCTCTGCTCCGCCACGAATCTCTTGATCACCAAGGCCTGCTCAAGAACTCCATCATAACTCCAAATGCATTGAAGCATGACACTATCTCATATGTCCTTTCATAGACCTCACTTGAATGTCTGAGCTATGATGTACTAATCCATGACCATATCCATCGAATACCGGGTGAGGTTGGTGAACCTCAATGAATAGCCAGCTACCAAAAAACTGCCCTTATGGAGATGATGAAGCTCTTGGATGCGCACTTCTCTCAGTGTAACTGGAAATAAATCCTCCATAAATAGTCTCTTAAACCCCTCCCGTGAAAGAGTATCCTCGTCGTGAGTCTGTGTGGTCAGACTCCACCATTATCTTGCCGAACTCTTAAGAATGCTCGCTCCTAGGATCACCATCTAGTCCACTGGTGTCCTCACAAGATGGAAGACTCTGGTCAACGCCTAAAGCCAGTCCTCAGCTTCCTATGGGTCAAGCTCACCTTGGAACCTGAGTGGTCTCTGTCTGTGGAACTCATGGAGCGCGCTTAGCTTGCGCTCCTCATCGATCGGTACTACAGGTACCACAGACTACTCTCCTGGTGGTGGTATAACAGGTGCACAACCTGGGGGCAATGCCTGTGGAACTGGTCCTTATATCAATTCCTCGTCATTGAGGTTGTAATATTCATGATCTCTTAGTAGGTATGCATTGTGGAGGCATCCTATAAGGAAAAAACAATTGTACCATGGTTAATAAGTATATCTGGATAGTTGAAACAATGGACATGGAAAACCCATCCCTTTCATATATGATGCATGTAACATTATTTTATTTACCCAAAACTAGTGTTTTCATGTACTGATTAAAAAAGATGGTTATCAGAGTCCTTGTGTATTGATATGCCGGCCGCCCGCACCAACACTGGAGTCTCTTGCCTGAATGTCGAGCTCAAAACACTAAACAAGGTTTCTACAATCCAATCTCATAGACACTTGGTCCAAAGGTAGAACCAACCAGCTCTAATATAACACTGTAATGACCCGACCCAGTAGGGCCTGCACTGTGACTCCCCATGCATGCCTCCAATAGGACAGGGTCTGGTGAATAGCACCGAGTAGGCATATTACTAACATGGGAGGAATTTCCAAAGTACAAGTACACACATGCACATATCCAAGCCCAAAAATGGTGAAATGGAAAAGAACTACTAAGGAACATAATTCAAGCATACAACTAAACCCAACCTACAGATTACGATGAAAAGTAATGTACTGAATGTAAGTTGGGCCTAAATAGAAGCCTACCAAAAACAAGTGTCTTAAAACTACAAATTCCAACCTCTAAATGCAAAGAGGTACTGCGACTACTGCTTGTAGTCGTAGGAATAACTCAGACTATAGGGAACTCAGAAGGCTCTGTCTGGTCCTTGTCCGCCCTGTACTCTGTCAAAAGGATGCTCATCTGCACAAGACATGACACGTGCGGGCAAAGCCCATGCAGGAGTGAGTATAATAATACCCAGTAGAGGACCCCAAAAACCACAAAGAAATACGCAAAGGAAAGTAACTATTGTCTCTACACATTATATGCCTACTAAACATATAATATGGGAACACAATCCATATATATTCAAATCCTATACCAGTAGTCTAGAGACAAGTCACACAACTGCATACCCCCACTAGGGATTCAGTATGAAGATTCCATGAAGCACTCATCCAGGACAATTCACATCATGAGACTGATTACTTTGGTGTTATCTGTCCCAAAAGTACTGTTCCTCGAGAAAATCCATGAGAGATAGATACAATCATTCTAGGAGAATACACTCCTGAGTGGGAAAGATCACGATTCCCAAATGAGGAACATAGCCAGGGCCGTGGCGGATATCACGAATCATCCAGATTCACCTTCTAGGTATAGGATCAGCGCCCTATGGAAATATTCACGTCGGCACATGTCTCTACCTAGGGTCAAGAATGTATAGAGTATATTGCTCTGGGCTTCTTAGAGGGTTTCCTAACTCTATCTCTAAATGTCCTTTTGAAGGAATCACACTCCTGTAGAAGGAAACGATATTTGACCTTTAGAGGAATGAGAAAAAAGAGAACTAACTGAATTGAAACATGTCCATCATACAATGTACACGATGATCAATCCATGTACTAAAAAGTACATGGCATGTAGAAGTGCCTCAAGATTTGTCCTCTGGCCCTCGGTACTACCCGTGTGATAAGGACAATGTCGCAAGGCTGGTCATGTAGGAATGTTAGTATGCATCATGTAGTATAGATCACACGCCATGTCTGAGTAGTTGGGGATGACTCTGTGTACGTAGACATCTGCTTGAACACAGCTTTTCCCCATGTGCATCATCTCGTGTAACTGATATATAGGGTATCCCATCTTGGTGGCCTGGTCTGGCCAAGTGGTGGAGGACACGATATTGTGCTCCATCCCGTGCCAGTGTATCTCCTGTGATACATGCCAAGTCCCACGTAGTCACCTCTTCCATGATGCGTAGGTTCTACACGTAGTGTCCTGAAGCCATGTAGTCCATACCGTCTCTATGTACTTCCCATAAAACACATTGAGATTCGAGGAATTCCAACACAGCATGTGACCAAATTCACATGCCATTTGATACTTTTTTGACCCCCCAAACCATAGCCACTGGCGTGATTACCATCGTGCCTCTCATGCTGCCCTGTTCTTCAATCTGGCCATCCCATTTCCAAGAAACTCACGGTATTAGGTCTCCCCAACATCACGAAGTCGATTTCGTTTGTTTAGGACCTCAGATTTCCCCCAAAAACATGTTTTGATCATCCACATGAAGAACATTCAAACAACAATAAATCCCAAACCGTATTGATTCTTCCACTTCCATCGCTGTCGCAACTAAGTTGGGTCGCCATGATATCAGATTTCCAATTTTTGATCGTTGCATCACAAAATAGATGCGCAACGATCCATTTTTCATCACCCCATGATGAACCCGAATAAATAATGAAGAAAATCCGAAAAACAAAAATGTGGAATGAACCTCCACTATCGTTTTTATGACGTTTATCCCTCTCGTTTGAAGGATTAAACATGGAGATTCAAAACACTAATCTAAAAAATAATCACAATTTAAAATTCCTGAATCAAACACCGAAGGAAATGGAAAATAAAACCATGCCATAGGAACACACGATCATAGGATCAATATGTTCGTGTTTGATCCATGTAATTAATTTAAATACAAAATAAGGGAAGGATTAGTTGATATAACCACCCCTACCTCAATATGGTTGAATAACAAACGCGGTTTCGTGCTCGTTGGTGAGGATCGTCGAATCTGAGATGTGTCGTCGTCGTCCACCAACAGGTTCCCCACCAAATCTCCAAGATCCCCTCTCCCAATTCACAAGTTTATGAGGCTAACCCTGCGAAATTAACATAAGCAGGTATTTAAATGGGAGTAATTAGGTCGCTGCATAAAAAGTAAATGAAATGAAATAAATTATTATTTTATTTTATTTCCATTAAAAATGTCCCAAAAGTAACTCTTGTAGATGATCTATGGTGGTCGACGTTAGGCACCACCTATAGTAAAGCTGATCCTATGAATGCAATAGTGCCCTCATATTTCTAATCCAAGAACCCGTTTAATTGATATTCAAATTTTACAGGAAAACCACTCACACGTGCTGTTTGAAATTTTAATTTATTTCAAACATTTATTCTGGATACTCCAGGCCATAGAATCACACACCATTGAAAGGTATGGACTCAAAATAATTCCATATAAAATTTGAAAATAATTAATAGAAAATCTGAGACATTACAAGTTCAATGAAGTTCATACCATTGAATAAAACCAAAAATCATAGTGTCAGTAACAATATTCGTAATGAGAAACTGCGTAATATTTAGAAAATTACTTATATTATTTGAAAATGAAGATATGTTATTTTAATTATATACACAATTTGATTAAAATTGGTAATTCATTGTATTTATTGAAATCCGTGATTGTGGTTCATAAATATTTTGTGAATATCTAAATTATATACCTACGAGTGTCAAAAATGTTGTGTATTAAGGCCCATTTTAATTAACTAAACCAATCATCCAATATTGAATGTAATATATTATAATTCTCATACATAGTTATTGAATTTTTTAGATTAATATTCATTAAATTACATAAACACAATCCTATGGATCATAAGGTTACAGTGCCGTTGGAAACATTGAAACATTAAAAATGGTTTATAGGTGAGCTTAATTATCACCCACTATGTTTTTCATTAATAAAAAACTTATTTGAAATGTCATAAATAATAACTCACATCCCAACCAATAAAATAAAAATATAGTAAATAGTGATCCTAGATCCTCTGTACTGGTAAACATGTGAGAAATAAATAATTACTGACAAAAAGGGCCTGAGAAATTTAGAATAGCATTTAAAAGCTATACCTTTTATATCATAGATCATAAAATTTAGTCATGGAATAAATCCGGGCAGTTCATTAGCCATGAATCATAATTAAATAACAAAATATGAACCATGACAACAATAAATTGAAATAATAAATTGATTTTTTTCATAGACATAAACATTGAAAAAAAAATCTTAGTCGATCAATGATCATTTAAAAGACTACTATAGTGGATTGATTTTATATAAAAACCATCACAGAAGTCAAGGTTCACTCCCATGACTATCATACTGGACATTATGCGTTACTGAACCAGGTTCACTCCCTATTGAAGGCTAGTTTTTATCATGAGATATCAATCCTTAACTAATGAATTGGAGGGAAATATAGGTCCCACCCATCATGGTTAAAATATAACCACCTTCCATGGTTATACTATTACCATAGACCTTTAATATCATATACCGACAATCCTTATTTATTACTTGACCACCATCAAAAAATTAAAATCATATGTATTTGTTCCACATGATCATAAAACATTCATCATTTCAGAACCCATGAATAATAAATGGGTTTCAAAAAAACAATCATAAGAAAATAAAATTTAAAAAAGTGGCATGTTTTATAATCCTTTGATCATGTCAACAAAGAATATACACAAATGAAAAAACCAGTTTTCATTAGAATTTTATTATGGTATAACCGATGAATGAGACATTGGTTCGATAAACATATTTTCATTATGAACATAAACCAATACAATAAATGAAAAAGATTTTTATCCATGTATCATATACCCATGAAAAAATGGTCATATAAATGGATTTAATACTAGATGGAAAATGATTTTGAGATATCACAAGGAACATTTATTTAAGAAAATAATATATCCCATTTGAATGTCACATCTTATAAAATAAAATATTTTCACAATCATTTTTTTTAAAGAAATTGGGAAACATATAAAAGAATATTTAGAAACAACCTAAATCATTTCCTAATAAAATTATAACTTCCACATTCAATGAAACAATTTATGACATAAAATATTTTCATCTACCTTTTCTTTGAAAAAAACATTGAAATCATATTAAAGGAATCATTAAAAATAATTTATAACCATCGTTGATGAAAAACCTTTCCACCTTGAAAAAAACTTATTAAAGCAGATAAATTATCGAATAATTTTGAACGCATTTTATTTGAATGTAATCATTAAGACTTTTACTGGATGATTTAAAAATAATGAGAAGTTTATGTATGAAATAAAACCATTCATGTTATACATGTTAATGTAATTATTCCATTAATAATTTCAATAAAAGACAGACATGATATTTCCGGAAAATGATATGATGAATAATTAAATTTTAATAAAAATGATAAAAAAATAAAAAATTTATTCAACAAATGATTCTTATAATACTAATAATATTATTGAAAAAATTAGAATATAATATTTTCGAAAAAACGGTTTTCGATCGTAGAGAGAAATAACATTTTATTCATTAAACTATTATTTTTGAATATTGAGTATATTTAGTGAAAAACTGAAGGGAAAAAATTAATTATTCATAAATAATAAAATTATAGTAAATTTCATTAGTTTAATTGAGTTATGTCTCATAATATTTCATCATTAGAAGCATATTCATAGACAATCCTGAAAAATAATGAGAATATATCAAAAATAATAACCACATCATTAACATTAAATCATAAGTCCCATCTAATAGAGATCCTAAAATGGATATTTATATGATAAAATTCGTTAGTAAAATCATCCAAATATAAATTCGTGGTATTCATATATAATAAATAAAATAAACTTTTCATGAATATGGCACATTTATCAATGAAAATAAATTTGAGATAAATCCATTAATAATATTCTTGCCTTTATTTAATGATATTTGAACCTCAGATAATAGAAAAATAAATTTGGTATACATATATTATAAAACCCTAAATTTATATTATATATTTTTATATTTACATATGAAATTTTATTACCCATTTATTAAAAAATTTATTTAAAAACCACATTTTGCGAAACAACTACATTTTTTTCATGAAATTTTAGATTTTTTTCTTTTTGTTCCCCATACATTCATCATGGTTTCATAATCTAAATAATTAACAAAATCAAAATTAAAATAATTTATTTTATTAATATATTTATTTAAAATAAACCATAAAAATTATAGATAGAAATTGGAATGCATTGTTCATATAGATGGTATGTCGTACATACGATTGAAGGTTGTTTCCATATTATCCCTAAACGAAAATTAAAAAAGGTAAATTATATATTAATTTTTTTAAAAAAAATTACTTTATTTTTATCTAATATATATGGTATATTTACCTTTAGTATATCTCTGATTAGTTTTTGTGAAAAACAATAATATTTCTTTTAGAGGAAGTCCACAGTACCAATAAATAATGTCATCGAATCCCCCACGAAATGTTTATTAAAAATTTTTATGTGATAAATTTATTAAATATTTATAATTATCAAACATATATAATATATATTAATTTAATATATCCTTATTACTATAAAAAAATAGAAATCGAAAAACACATCATATCGGTTCATAAGGAGGAAGTCTTTTATACACACTAACAACACTATTGTTTTCGTATTGGTTCAGATGTAAGAAGTTAAATGTGTAATTATAATTATATATCAATAATAATATCATATATAATGTGTATATATATATATATAAATATATATATATATATAAATTAAACACATTATTATAACCATTTCATTAAGGTTGTGATGCACAATGAATTACAACTATTCATGATGTGGTAGTCCTTCATACACATGATTAAGGATTTCTTTTCACATTTAGTGGAACTAGAGATTGATATATTTTATTATATTAAAATAATAATATATCATTATATAATATATATTTTTATAAATTTCTCATAAAATATTTATAATTTCTTTTGTATTTAAAAGATGAATTAAAATAAAAATTTATGGGTAAAATCCTTACTTATAATTTGAAAAACATTATGATGATTTACCTAAATATTGTATAGGTTGGATTTATGATCTAAATATTTCTCATTGATTTGGGTTTGTAAGTAATATATTAGGGTTTTTTATAAAACAAATGGTTTTGGATATTTGAAACGGAGAGGAGAGTGGTGGCATTTTATAAGTGTGGTCAACATCACACTTGTATATTATGTAATGAAAAATGTGTAACTATATCTTCCACTGGAAAAGAGGCTAAAAATGGACATTATAGCACCATAGAGGTTTTTTGTTCAACATTTGACAATAAAATTTATTTTTTAAACGTATCTAAATCATTTTACACCATATTAGTTTTTTTAACCCCCATTTTGACCCGTTTTAACCTCAACTACTATAATTAATTTGAAGTATTTTTATTATTAATTATGGTAAAAATTTAACATTACCATTTTATATAGTTTAAATTATTAAAATATAATTATATGGAATACAATTTTATGTTTTCAATTCACATAATAGGAAATATTTATTTTAAAATTAATCCTACATATGTTATGAAAATTCATTTTCCAAAGAGAAAATATTCAAAACTCTAGAAATTTTTTATATCAAAATTTAATACTTTAATGACTAAAAATACCTATAATGGATTAATTGATATACAACTAAACAAATTTTACATTTAAAACATATTAAAATAATTTTAATATTTTGATATACATTAAGAAAAAATGAATTTCTTACATAAAATCATAAATTATTAATATTCATCAAAAAATTAATATTTTTAGAATTTTATATTAAATTAAATCCAAGATTATTTTTTAGATGATTAAAAAAAATATTTCTTATTTTTAAAAATAAAATTTTAACATTGATTTTTTAAAAAATTGATTGCGAAGATGGTGACAAATTTTTTTATAAAAATAAAACATTAATCATAAAATTGGTTTTATTGTTATCTATTATCTAGAAAAAATATAATATGAATTATAGAAAAAATTTATTATATAATATATGCAATTCCTTAAAATCAATCGTTGAAATTTGTTAGTTTAAATTTTTAATGTAAAATTCTTTTGTGGGCATAAATACAATTTCCTAGAAAAAGATTACATTTCTTTTCAAATGATTTGTAATTTCAGAAATAATTAATTAGTCACAAAATAATTTATCCTCTATTTATGTGTGAAAAATATATCTTCATAAATCAAATTATCGTACTCATACTAGCCATTCCAACAATTATTTGATAACCATAATATTAAATAATAATATTTTAATAATATGTCTCTTTTCGTTTAAACTGGGTGTTGTGTGTAACACAAGGAAAATTCAGTGTTCTGTGTAACACTAACTAAACTCAGTATTTCATATAACATATGATATACTAAGTGTTTCTGGTTTCTCATTCCAAACTCACTATTTCATTTATCCAAAAAATATTAAAATACAAAACATTATTTGAAAAAAAACATTACACAAAATCCAAGTTTGTTTCTGATGTATCATAAAAATACTAGCCTCTAAGACTAGAGGTTTAATACATGTTTGTGTTTTTTAATGAGATATATAACTCCTAACTAAGAATTTTCATTTTAATACTACTTCATCCTATATAAAATGTTATCATGCATTTGTTGTATAATACCATCAGTATATCTACTATAAAAAAATTATATTATAACTATAATACAACTTGTTTTCATCTCTTTTTGCATCCGATGGGTAAAATAATCCAATATTGTTTATATGGGTGGAGTACCACCTCCACAAATATATGTGTTTTATTTTTTATCAACTCATATCATTAATTTTCATTCATATGCAATTAATATTTATATATATCATATTCAAGAAATATTTGTAATTATTTACTTATAATATAAATTTTATTTGGATACCCTTCCATCAATTGGATAATTATAACATCATTTAGTTGTACATGTTGATTAACACCTCCATGAAGATATGTGATTCAAATGTTAATCACATCATTAATTGGTATCTTTAAAAATGTATTAAATATAAATAATTATATTATTTCATGATTAATATTTTCATGATGAAGGAATAAATTTCCCTTTATTCATGGTCAACATAACAATGTTATTTAGAAATTTGGAACTGAATATCCACCATAAACTTGTTGTGAACATAACTAATTCAGTAATTAAATATTTCATTGAAATAAATCAAATAATTTTTTAAATTGGAATTTAATATACCAAAAAATATATATTATTCAAGTAAATAATTAATAAAATTTTACAATAATAGATGTAATTTATACACACAACAAGTCTAGACATGATGTTACGGTCTTCTTAATTCAATTTCCAATCCTTTGTTTATACTTCAACATTACTGGCATTAATATGGCCATATTATGTATGAAATGGAATTTGATTTCATTATGTTTTATTTCATCTCTTTTTATGTTTTTTCAATTGTAATGCATAAGGATTAAATTGATCGATTCTAATTTTTATGATATGATATTTATAATATCTATTATTCTCAATATTTTTCTTGGAACAGTCTTGTATTATTAACATACACCAATTATTAAGGTGAATATTCTATATATGGGGATATTAAAAAATGAATGAATCATTCATCTTGATGTTTAATGTTCCTTGATGTTATCTCCTTTATTTTATGCTATTTGAAATGCAATAAATATTTCATGGGTTTTCATCATTTCAATCTCAATTCATTGAGACATAATTCTTGTTATGAATCATTTATTATTTTAAAAAACTTATATAAATACCACTGAAAACATTTTCACAAAACAATTAATATAAATTATGGGATTTATTTTATAATTTTGTATACCTTCATTGAATGGATTTTTTATTCAATAATTACACATGTTTCATGGGTTTCTCATCCCAAATTTCTTTCTTTGAGACTAATTTCGATTGATGCACAACTACCCACTAATATGAGGTATTTAAAAACTCCTTAAATATAATATAATGAATATTTTTATAGTCATGTAAATTTATGTTCCTTTTTATGTTATAATTTTCGAATGTTTTTTATTTTTAAATAGATCTAAATGGGTTTTCATTAAAATCATTCTTTTAATATATATAATGACTTTTATCCAAACTATACAACCTTGTTATTTAACATATTTTAGTAATGTTTTTTTATAAATATATATATTTCATAAATTTATTTTAAACGTTATTTTTCTATATATTAATAGTTATATGAATAAACCACTTCATGTTTTTTATATAGTTCACTGTGGCCTCTATTTAAAAATGATCAAAAATAATAATTAGTTTTTTACTTTTTTGAAATTATTGTAATTTATGAATGACATAACTATTAATTTTTATTATTCATTCATTAAATTATTCTATTGTTATTTTCAATCAAAATCAATTTCCCAATATATTAATTTTTTTAAATAAATATATAAAAATGGAATTTTCCACAAATTTCAATGAAATGTTTTTAATGTTTATTTAAATGTTTTTTAATATATGTCACCATACATTAACTATTACTAAAATTCATTATCAATATAATCCTATGATACCCTATATATTATTTATCATGATTGATTATAGTGAGTTTTTTGATAGAATATCATGAAAATGGTTTCTTTTCCATGAGTAAATCTAGCTATAAAGGAAAATAAGTTTTTGTTAAAAATTTTGATGATCAACATGCCAGATGTTTTGTCTTATATTAATGTATGGTACTTGGAAATTATTATTTAGGGTGGGTCAGACTAATATAAATCATGAATTAGGATGATCCTGATATATCTTATAAAATTGGTGTGGCCGATATAGGTGTCCAATTATTATGGTTTTCTTCATTGTAATTAAATAAATAAAGGAGAGTTAACTAGTGAGGTATCCCTGATGTATTTAACTAAGCTCCAGTTTTTCTAACACTAATGAATATAAGTAATGACGATATTTTCCCTTGGAACTAACACATTTTATCTATTCTTTCTATGAGTTTTAATGGATCATTTGATAATATTGGACATCACGTAGTTCATGATTTTTGATTCCTTTAACTCACAACAATGTTAAATCTTTATTTCATTACACATGTTTAACGTTCCATCTAATTATGTCTACGAATTATATTATTTATTGATCTTGCTCTGTGTATATGTTATCATACATTTATTATAATATATTTTTCAAAAAAAAAGAGATTCATTTATTTATTATATGGTTTTCCCTAAATGAGATTTTTTTCATTCCCTTTATTAATTTCTTTTACCCATGTTATAATGAATTACATTAATTAATATTTTTATAATATAATTTAGAATTTGTTATGCTTATGAAATAATGTTTAATAATAAAAGGTGGATATATTGGAAATAATTTTTCACTTAATGACACATGTATTGTAGTGTAAAAAATTTTATGAATTCACTAATAATCTTGACCAAAATTATTATTATCTATATAATAAATTTTTTTTCTATTTTTTATAAAAAAAAATTGGGTCTCTATTATTGATAATAAATTGATTAATGAAAATACTTTGTTTTTATAAATGGATTTAGTAGTGTGGGATTGAGGCTATAAATACTTGGTATTAAATGAGTGGTTGGATAATTAGTGAAATTAGAATTTTTTGTTATAAGATTAAATTAAGAGTCTTAGATAACATAATGAATTTATTGTTTAATGAATAATCATATGTTCAATTCTATTAAAATCCATTTTTATGTTTTATGTTATGATATTTTATGTAGATAAATGTAATATTGGGATAAATTTTATTAGTTAATGGTAAATATGACCCTTTGGATTAAAATTGTTGATTATTTTTGAAGAATTATGTTAGACTGTTTGGGATGCAAGGTAAGTGTAATGATACAATAATTGACCATAAAAAACAATTAATGGTGCGGTTATTGATTTAAATTTTATATAAGTTAATTTATTTATGGAAATACTTATTTTAAACATTTGGTGTTGTTTTAGAATATTAAAGATTAGGGTATTGTTAATTTAAATTGAGGATTATTTATTTTGGTCATTTTCTTACCTTGTACAAACTATTTTGGTTTCTATTAGTCTATAAATAAAAGAGGAATAGTTTTAATTCTATTTTGGATCGTGTGAACGTTATTACTTTCTATTAGTGATTTATTAATGAAAAATTCATCTTAAATAACAATATTTCGGAGTAAGAGACATGATAATGGTTGATATATATAGATTCCAAAAAAAAGTATGGAACTGTACTTATGAACATGAATAATAAAATATTTTTATATTTTATTATATTTTATGACCAAATTTTAGAGGAATTCCTAAAATAATGTAAAATGAGAATGAAATAAAAATGTTATTTAATAAACTTCATTTAGAATTAATTGATGGGATTATTAATCCCTCATAAATTTATGCTTCCTTAGTGATTAATATTCTCTTGATTTTTCAATTTCTTATTATTAATGTTCTCTATTACACTCCATCATTATTTATAGTTTAATTTTATAATCTATGTATATATTTTCATTTACCACTATCATTTTCCTTTTAAAAAACATTTTTATATATTTTTCTACATGACCTATATATTTCACATTCCCTATTTTAAAACGGTTTTTTGGTAACCTCTCTAACAATGTGTGTTTTAAATATTGGTATTTTCAAATTCTAAAACTTTTATTAACAATATCACTATAAAATTTAAACTGTATAATTTTTTAAAATGTGGAACAATTTAATACCCAATAATTTTAAAATATAATAATTTCTCGAAGCATATATGGCACGCAACAAGGATTATTAAAAACTATGAAATGTTATTTTAAATATAATAGATATAGCATATGATTTGACTTAGATGGTACGAATAATAGAAACATAAATAAAAAATAAATGTATTATAGTCCCACTCAAAACACATTTATTGGTAAATTCTTAAGAAAGAAGCGCATAATTTGTATTAGATTCATTTGATGCTTAAAAAATTTCCCCAAATTAGTTTTTATTGCATTTTTAACACTAATATTATAAATTAATTTCTAAAGTGTATAGAATTTATCATTGATTAAATGTATATAATCATTGAAATAATAATATTAAAAGTTACTAATGGTAAAATTATGTTTTTGTTCAAAAGAGGTTATTTTTTCAAGGAATATATAAAAAATACTTATTTTATTGAAATATATATTCTCTAATAATGTATTTAAAAATTAAAATAATTGGTATTTGTTTGATTATTTTATATTATCATTTTTATTAATTACAATCTAGTTAAATTCATTACAATTGACATTATTCATAATTTTGGTAGAATTATTTTTTAATTTTTTATGAAATTTTATGGAAAACTTTTTGTCGTCGCATTTTAATGAAATATTTTAAATTAAATTTATTAAAATCATATTTATTTAACTATTTAAAATTAATTTCTTATTTGAATTAATTTTTTTTAAAAAAATCAATTATTTTTAAAACATTCTCATTATTATGAATTGTAACAATGGTATATAAATGTCATATTATTATAGTTGAATCTAGTAGTTATTTTAAAATATAAGTTGATACTTCTTTAAATATATATCTAAAACTATGTTATTTATATTTTATGAGTTAAATTACTACATACATATCCATTATTGTATAGTAGGAAAACTTAGTTTCATTTTTATTCAATAATGAAATTTTTATTATTTTATGTAATGAATAAATAAAAAATTTCAATCCATATGTTTTAATATCTGAGATATATCAGGACAAGGATTAGAAAAGGTTCTTAATATTTAGAAAAGGTTATTTTGAATAATAATAATTTAATTTATGTTGATGGTCATTTTTAATTTTATTATGAAATAAATAACATAAATTAGTATCCAACACAGACACAATGATTATGAAAGTATTATAAACATAAATTAAATGAATTTAAAAACTAGTAATGTTTAATATTTTTATGATTTATTCTATTAAATGATTTTTTAGAAATATAAACTATTTTAGTGATGTTTTTAATGTTTATCTTTTAACTATATTATAGTCTTTATAATTTTTAATGTAAACTCATGTGAATTATCCTGAAAATTACATTAATTGTATTTTATGTTAAATAATATTTTATTTAATGATTTCAAATTCATAAAAAAATAATCGTTGACAAATTTAATGGGATATGGTCCATCAAAGAATCCAGTATTTATTTAAGGGTCAATTGTCCTATTATTGTAGAATTCATGACCCCTATTTAGTTAGAAAACATTGATTCCATGATTATTTCATAAGGATTAACAAGGGTCTAAAAAATAGATAAGGGTTAAAACATCACCTAACCCTATATAAATTTTTTTTTGGAAATATATCATTTTGGATACAATTTTCTAGGAAAATTAATTTATCTAAATTTAATTATTTTGGTAATTATATGGGTTCCACTCCTATCACATAGAAATGGGTACCTTCTCTCTTCTCTTCCTCGCATATTTAAATTCTAGAATGATCATTTTTCAACTCCATAACATTCCTTACCTTGTTCTATAATTACACATCTTAATTTTGTTCCTTCTTAATCTGGTCATGGATGAATTAACAAACAATCATCTGAAAAAAATATGATCTACATCAATTATTTATGATTTTATTATCTAAATTGTAAAAATATATAACATTATATATTTCTTCGTCCACAAAATGTAAAAACTAACAGGAAATTTCCCACTCTAATAATATTCCACCTTGTCTCCTTCCTAGGGCATTAATGTCTTCTGTGATCCAAATATTTTATGAAATCTATACATCTTATCTATCAAATGTTCAATTATTTCTATATAAATACATACATTATGATTTAATGATCATTTTATATATTAATCCATTCACTATATAGGTAATTTATGCATATAGATAATCAAAATACTCAATGTTCTAAACTCTAGATATTGAGTTTGTTAAAATTTCACATGTGTTTTAAATTGGTTACTTTCGAAATCTATCGTTATGTCATTCTGTTTGATTGTACATCCTAATATATTCTCTAATGAATCATTCTATATCACAATCAAATATCTAATTCATTGTAATGTATATATATATATATATTCAGTATCTAATATTCTCTTATGTTACATGAAATTATTACCTCATTTATCTAAATAAAATATCTTATTCCCCTTACGAGTCAAATTAGAAATTGTACTAGATAGTAGGGAAAAGTCTCAAACAAATCATTTATAGTATCCATCCAACGAATAATAATTAATCTTCCAAGAAACCATGTTATGTTTAAGAAAATTTTTCCATAAATTTTGACTTTAATTTATACGTCAATATACCCGGGTATAAAATTACATTCCCCCTGAATGTGACTTTTTAGCCAAAATTAGAATTTTGTTAATTTTTAATATATATTTTACTTATTAAATAACATCTGCACGGACCCGAAATATTCTTCATTCCATTCCATACTATAAGAATATATAAGAATAACATCTTTAATTACTATCACAGACTAATCAAGGCTGTCACGACCCATCCTCAGGGCCTATGTCGTGACTACCCCAAGCCCACCTTTTATAGGCTAGGGGTTGACGACTACCAGAAAAGGAGTAAATCCCGATAAAAAGGTAAGGAATTACCTTTATGATAGTAAAAAAACACAACAGAGTACGCAATATGAAGTAAGAACAATTTATTATCGTAAAAAAATTATGTTATGAAAGGTAAATGGGCCAGAATAGAAACCAAACTGAAATGTACTGTACAATAGAAGTCTAGTACAACATCAGAAAAGTAAAATAGAAACCACAATGTTGTCCTCCGACAATCCCACCTGAAGGGTGGGTACAGATGGCCTCCTCGATACCTTGGGTCCGTCTGAACTGTGTACTTCCCATCAAGTGGTCCTCCTTTGGGTATCGTCCAGCTCCACAAGTCTCTTCCACGATAAGTGTTGTCCTTTGTCTGTATCCAACACAACATAGTGCGGGCATATCCCATGTAGGGGGTGTATAACAATACTCTGTTGGGACCCCAAGACCCCCGAAGTTCTCCCAAAATCCACGAAGGATAAAACAAAATGAAAAGATACAAACAATAAGTATCATCCATCTCTACTTAGGTATATTCCCAGACATATACCAAATTCATCAATTCCAGTGTGTCTCGAACTCTTGATCCCATGCACATCCCATTCCACACAGGAAAGAAGTCAATCACACTGATGGTAATGATTGAAAGTCATGACTCAACTCACACATGTATACATCATTCATAAAGTTATAAATATGATCATATGCAGTCACTGATTCATCTATGCCAGTGGACCCACATTGCATACTAGCCCAACTATGCTGTCATACCCACGTAGGATACTAGACTAGCTACTCTGTCGGACGCATGTAGGATACATGAACCGAAGTCATCGCCATCAAACCCTTGGAGGATTCCATTATGGTAGTTTTCGTAGCCGAACCCATGGAGGATTCCAGTACATTAGTCATCCTCGCCAAACCCACGGAGGATTCTGGTACGGTAGTCATCGTCGTCGAACCCACGGACTCTTCCAGTATGTGGTCGTTGCAGTAGCAGCCACCTCTAGGGTTCCCGCGCACAGCACGCTCAATTCTAGGTGGGTCTTCTCCTCAAGAAAATGGGTCAATACATCAACATTCATAAAGTCCAGAGTTTATATATCCCAACGTTATTTCTTGTCAAAAGGAACCCAACGCGACAGACAACGCGTCAATCGGACGCCTGGTCTGAGAGATATTGGATTTTCCATTCTAGGGTCCCGGTTGGAAATACGATGGTTCCAAAACCAACCGTAATCCAACATCATACAAAACTCACATAGAGTATTTAAAAAGTACCACCTCATTGTAAGGGTCCTACTGTCGCAGACAACACATCAATCAGACACGCGGTAAAAAAGTTATTCATGTTTAAGTGAAAACGGGCCCAGCTGGTTATACCTAGTGGACCGATGGGTCAGGTCAACCCAGTTTTGGTGGGTCCAACACAGCAGAGAGTCGTACTGGCCCGATGAATCATGTGGTCCGTCCCGAGGGGCAAGACTTAGACCGAGGGGGCGAGGCTTAGCCCGAGGGGGTGCGGCTGGGCCTGAGGGGTGCGACCTGAGGGGGCGCGGCCTGAGGGGCGCGGCCCGGCCCGGCGGGGTGTGGCCCAGCCCGACACAGCGCTGTCGGGCCCTGCGCGGCCTGGCCCGGCCATGAAGGGTGTGGCCCAACTGGCCGCGGCTCGGCCTGAAGGGCCGAGCAATCTGAGGGGGGGGTGGGATTTTCCGAACCGACGACGCTAAGTGGTGCCGCCCTCCCATCTAGCCGACCTTCCTCGCACATCCGCCCACTAGGGCGGGCTTCTATCCTCTATAGCGCAATAGCCAGTGTGGTTTCGCAGTCTTCCTTCGGCCCAGCTGGCTTCGGCCAGCCGAGTGGCCCGTCGTTCTTCCTCAAGTGGCTAGCGCATGGATGCCGCCTCTTCCAATGCTCCTCAATCGCAAACATAGAGACTACGAAGGTTCATTGGGCAGTGTACGTTCGGCATGCGTCCTCCGCATTAGGCGGTAGTAATTGGCCAAATTCAAAACATCTTTCTCAAAAAAGAACAAGAAAAATTTTAATAAATTAACATTGAACATAATTCCCATACCTCGAAAAGACATCACACGTCGTCGAGTCAGGGAAGACAAGCATCGCGGTATTCGGGCGTCACGGAAGAACGGTGTCGATTCTGTCGATGTCTGAGTGCACCCAAAGAAGATGTTTCATTGCAAACGTCACGTTCTTCAAATCGTAGTGCCTTCTTTATAGAGGAAGAATGCATGTCTTCGTCGGAGCTGTTCTTCTTTGAAGAGAGGAACACTTTTCTCAAGAGCTCTCCCAAAAATCTATCAATACAACAAGTGCCCAAAATAAAATAATAAAAAAGGCAATTATTTTATTACCACATGTAATTAAAAATTCAAACCACTTTAATTAATTAAGTGAATCACCTAATTAATTTACCATGGGTTGGAAAAATTAATTAGATAGAGAAGAATGTGAAGGGTTATTTTAAAAATTCAAAAGTGAGGGGTTGTTCAATTAAATGAAGAGGAGTTAATGGGTTGGTTTAAGGGGAGGTGAATAGATTAGGCTCGTGTGGGCCCCACTTCACAAATATCCTCTCATTGGAGGTTATGTTGGTGTGGGCCCCACCCTTAACTCCCCTTGGGAGGAAATAACAAACCTCCCTAAATAAAATTTGTACACAACAAATTTTATTTATTTTATTCTAAATCCTCATATATTAACTATCAAGTTGCATAAAACTCAACTGCGGTAAAGGTCCCCTTAGGAGAATATTGGAGTTGTGAGTTCATAGGTGTCCTCAGATTTCAATTCTGAGCAACGGTTCAAATAATAGAAAAACATGCTTGTACGTTTACTGAATGTACCCAAACAAAACTTCAGAAATTGATTCTGGGAACACTGGGCCTCAGAATCAAGTGCCTTCAGAAACAGAAGACATGAAAAATTCCCAAGTATTTATGAAAAAATATTCCCTGAAATTTATGGGTCTTTATATTACTCCCACCTCAGAGATTTAAGTCCCTGTAAAACAATAACAAAAACTAGGAAAATGAATGGGGGTACTTAGCTCGCATCTCAGCCTCCCACTCCCAAGTTCTCTACTAGAGGTTCTCGTGCTGCCAGCGAATGTGCACTAGAAGAATCGACCATCCACGTAGGACTCGCTCCTTCCAATCCTCAATCTCCACCAGGACATTCACAAATGTCTCCCTTTCATCAATGTCCAACTCCCCATGATCGATGATGTGGGTCGGGTTGTTCACGTATCTCCTCAGATGTGGTACGTGGAAAACATCATGCAGTAGGTGCAACTAAGGAGGAAGGGCCAGGTGGTAAGCCCCCTCGCCTACTCTGTTGAGGACCTAGAAAGGTCCAATGAAACTTGGTAATAACTTGACTCCCCAGCCAAATCTCCGTACACCCTGTCTAGGTGATACTTGTAAGAAGATGTGGTCGCCATCCTCGAACTCTAGTGGTCTCCGCCTCCTATCATCATAGGACTTCTATCTGCTCTGTGCAGTCTTCATTTTCTTCGGGATGATCTTCACCTTCTCTGTCATAGCCTAAACCACCTCTGGTCCAATGAGATCAGACACCCCAGGCTTAGTCTAGCATAAAGGTGATTTGAAGGGTCAGTCGTACAGTGCCTCAAAGGGTTCCATCCGGATGGTGGAGTGGTAGATATTGTTGTACGGAAACACCACCAAGGGTAGGGGATCCTCCCACCTACGAACAAAGTAAAGAACACATGCACGGAGCATGTCCTTGAGAGTCTAAATGGTCCTCTTTGTCTAGCCGTCCGTCTGAGGATAGAAGGCGGTGCTCAAACATAGTTGCATCCCAAAAGCCTCCTGTAACTGTGTCTATAGCCGGGATGTGAATCGAGCATCTCGATCAGAAATGATAGATGATGGAACAGCATGAACCCGAACAATCTCCTGAACGTAGAGGCGTCTCAATCTCTCTGCTGATCCCTACTCTCTGATCGGAAGGAAGTGGGTCGACTTGGTGAGTCGGTCTACAATCACCTAGATAGAGTCGTTCCCACTTGATGTACGTGGAAGCCCCGTCATGAAATCCATTGACATCCCATCCCACTTCCACTCTAGGACCTCTAAGGGATGTACCAAGCCTGCTGGTATGCGGTGCTCCACCATCGCTTACTAACAAGTGAGGCCACGTGAAACGAACTCTGCTACAACATTCTTCATACCCGGCCACTAGTGCTATCATCTAAGGTCCTGGTACATCTTTGCAACTCCTGGATGTACCGCTAGAGGGGAAGTGTGAAACTCCCTTAGCACTTCCTCCTATAGTGCAACCGTTACAACGGTACATCCCCGGAAGAGGATATCGTGCTCTACTCCTTCAGAAAATAAATCAGGAACCTGCCCTGTGGATATCTGAGCACATCGTGTCTCATAGTCAACGTCCCCACATTGTGCCTCTCCGACTCGCTAAAGTAGTGGAGGAGTGACTGTGAGTGACTGTACAAAGGCTGCTCTATCTCTATCCATAATGGATATCTGCAATGAGGCTAGGTGCTCTATCACCTCTCCTAGTAGTCGAATTCCCAATATCTTTCTGAGAGCATCAGCTACAATGTTCCCCTCCCCAGGGGTATAGACTATCTCAAAGTCATAGTCCTGAAGGAACTCGAGCCAATGTCGCTGCCTCAAGTTCAGGTCTTTCTACGAGAAGATGTACATGAGACACTGGTGGTCAGAGTAGACTGTAAAGCGCTCTCCCATTAGATAGTGTCGCGACATATTTACGGTGAAGACCACTGATGATAACTCCAGGTCATGGGTAGTGTAGTTATGCTCATGTTGTCGCAACTGTCATGAACCATACATGATCTTTGCTTGCTCCTACATCAGGAGACACTAGAGTGCGGTCCCTAATGTGTCGTTGTAAACTACGTTCCCAATGCGCTCCTATGGCAACCTCAAGATGGGCGCAAAGGTCAACCGTTTCCTCAGTTCTTGAATGATCTTTTGACATCTATCTGACCACATAAAGGGTTTCCCATTCTTCATCATGTATGAAAGCAGTGCTGAAACTCTGTAGAACTGTGGAACAAATCTCTAATAGTATCCAGCCAGACCCAGGACGCTCCGCACCTCTGTCACTCACTTGGTTGGCTCCCAATCAAGTACTTCCCCGATCTTCAAAGGATCCACAGCTACTCCCACCTCTGAGAAGATGTGTCCAAGAATTTGAACCTCTCCAATACAGAACTGGAACTTTGGGAGCATTCCATAAATCTGGTTCCCTCAGAGTGTTTCCAGTACAACCCTCAAGTGGCATGTGTGCTTCTCTTCAATAGTTGAGTAAATCAGTATGTCGTCAATGAAGACTGTGAAAAAGCGAACAAGGTATGACTAGAAGATCTTGTTCATGAGACTCATGAACTCTTATGGTGTGTTGGTTACGCCGAAGTGCATTACCAATAACTCATACTGGACATACCGACACCAAAATGCCGTCTTCTGCAAATCCTCATCTCGAACACTGAGGTGATGATGGCCTGACCTGAGGTCTATCTTCGAAAACCATCGTGCTCCCTTGAGATGATCAAAGATGTTGTCAATCCTCATGAGTGGGTACTTGTTCTTCACGGTCACCTGATTCAGGAGATGGTAGTCGACACACAGTAGCAAGATCCCATCTTCCTTCTTGGTGAAGAAAATCAGAGAAGCCCAGGGTGAAACAAAAGGTTTGATAAATCCTTTCCCCTACAAGTCCATCAGTTGCACCCGCAGCTCACGATGCTCGGCAGGAGCCATTCGATATTCTAGAGTATATATCGGTGCTATCACGGGGTATAGGTCAATGTATAAGTATACCTCTCTGTGAGGAGGTAGCCCTGGAATGTCTTCAGGAAAAAAGCACGCATACTGATCCACCACAACAAGAAAACTCATACTCCGCACATCAACTACTCTGAGAATGAGACTAGACAACTGATGTGTGATCAGCTACCCTCTCCTCTACATAAGTCCATCCTGCACTGCAAAGGCTCCCTTCTCATTGGTTAATATGAACCTTCTCCCATACGTGAGGACACACTGCACTTTGCACCTAATACATTCAATCTGAGCATGGATTGTAGATAATCAGTCCATACCCAAGATGATGTCGTTTGTCCTCGACACCACTACAAGAAGATCCCAGCTGAAGCTCTCGCCTCCTAGAGTAAGCTTAAACTTCCTGTACCAGAGCGTAATCATCAAGCCTACACTCGTAGGAGTCTATAACCATAAAGATCGAGCCAACAGCTCCCTCAGAATCAACGAGCTCCAAAAAAGGGCAGCAGCAATAAAAGAATGACTCGCACCTGTGTCTATAAGTACTGCAACAAGGGTGGATTAGACCTAGATAGTACCACGAATCATCTCAGGTGCACCATGGTTGTAAGCCTCCACTTCCTGGTGTTGATCCTGCCTCTGTTCTCTAGCTCCCTATGTTCAGGGCATACCTCCTTGTGGTGGTGGTGGTAGAGCCTCAAAACGTCTCCCACCACCCGCTACTCGGCCAGCTCCTCGACCTCTTCCAGATACTCCCAGCGGACCACCACAGTCAAACCTCTGCCTCTTCCTGGGAGGTTCCTCCACTATCTTCTACTCATCTGTACGGCGGGTCGGGCAGTCTCGAGCCATGCGAACCTATCTGCCGCATGCATAGCACTGCCTGCTCCTCGTATAGCTGGCTCGGTTTCCTATGCCCCGCACAACCAAACCTGAATCCTGAGGTCACCCACCTGATAGCTTGGTCCCCATGGACCCCTGCATCAACTGTCTAATACCGGCTGTAGTAGACTCCGCTACGTGTCACCCAAAGGTTGGTCTTGTTGCTCGTGTCAGCTCAGCGAGAAAGTTATCCACAAGAAGGGCTCGCTCCAGCACTCCCGCCTGCATTGAAATGCTGAGGGAGATCATCGAAGCCCTGATCTTATGCCTCAGTCCCTGCTCAAAGGTCTTGGCCCTGATGAATGGGTCACGTACCATGTTTGTGGAGTAGCGCGAGTGATCAGTAATCCTCGTGAGTACTGATCTACTGTCATGATGCCCTGCCACAGATGAAGTAACTCCGGAATCTGCACCCCATGGAGGGTGGTGGGAACAAACTCCAAGCAGAAGAGACTCTTGAAGTCTGTTCAAAGTAGATATGCATCTTTGTGAACCTGGAGAATCAAGCTCCATCATATACTAGCTACTATGTGCATGAGACTCATGACAAGGATCACCATAAGGTCGGTTGGTGTCCCCACCAATCTGAAGACTCTGACAATAGACATCATCTAATCCTCGGCTGCCTAAGGGTCTGTCTCTCCGTGGAACCTAGGCTGACTCTGTCACTAAAACTTGTGCAATTCACTCAAGAGGCATGCACTCTCTAGTGATGCGGCTGGTAGTATAGATGGTTCAGCGGGTAGTGGTACCACTGGTGCCTCTGCCATGATGGGGCCCGACACCGAGGCATCGTCACTCGGTGGGCTACCATCTCACACCTGACTCAGAACCCTAGCTAGCTACCTTGATGGGGTCAGCCTAAAATGAAACAGGTGTGCCACTGTCAAATAGTATACCTATTGAGCTGACACAAAGTAATCACAAGGAAAACTTGTGAAACACAAATTTAATTAGTGTTTTCATGCACTGAGTCGGAAATCAGGGGTCAGGGTCCTGGTGTATTGATACATTATCTGCTGCACCAACACTGGACTCCCTGGACAGAAACCCACACTCAATATTCTTAACACTATTGCTTTATAGAATGGAATTATCAGAGTAATGAGTTCTGTAGTAAAACTGACACCTCTAATACCAATTTGTCATGACCCATCCTTGGGGCCCGTGCTGGGACTACCCTAAGCTCGAATTCCATAGGCCAGGGGCTGGTGACTAGAACCAAAGGCGTAAATCCCGATAAAAAAGGGAAGGCATTGCCTTTATGATAGTAAAAGAAATAATAGGGTATGCAAGCTGAAGTAAGAACAAAGTATTATTGTATATAAAGGTAAGTTTTGAAAGGTAAATGGGCTAGAATACAAACCCAACTAAAAAGTACAGTATAATAGCAGAAAAGTAAAACAGCAACCACTAAGTCATCCTCCGAGAATCCCACATGAAGGGTGGGTACATATGGTCTCTTCGGTACCTCGGGTACGTCCGTCCACTCCATGTACATCCCGCAAAGTGGTCCACCTCCGGGCACAGTCCAGCTCCACAATTCTCTACCATGATCAGTGATGTCCATCGTCTGTATCCAACACAACGTAGTGTGGGCATAGCCCGTATAAGGGTGAGTATAACAATACTCAGTAGGGACCCCGAGACCGCTGAAGGACTCCCAAAATCCATGAAGGATAAACCACTAAGAAAAAGATACAAACACAAAGTGTCATCCAGCTCTACTTATGTATATTCCCATACATATACAGAACTCATCAATTCCAGTTTGGCTCCAACTCTCGATCCCAAGGACATCCCAGTCCACACAGGAAATATTTTAATCACACCGATGGTAATATTTGAAAGTCACGACTCAGCTCACACAGGTAAACATCTTGTGTAATGTGATAAAGATGATCAGATACAGTCACTAATTCCTCTATGCTGGAGGAACCATGTAGGATACAAGTCCAACTAAGCTGTCATACCCATGTAAGATACTAGAAAAAAACTCTGTCGGACCCACGCATGATACTAGAACAGAAGTAAAACTGTCAGACCCACGTAGGATACAAGAACAGTAATCATCGTCGTCGAACCCACGGAGGATTCCAGTATGGTAGTCGCCGCCACAGAACCTAGGGAGGATTCCGTTACGGTAGTCGTCATCACCGAACCTGCAGAGGTTTCTGGTATGGTAGTCATCATCCCCGAACCCACAGAGGGTTCTAGTACGGTAGTCGTTGCAGTCGCAGCCAGCTCTAGGGTTCCCACACATAACACGCTCGATTCCAAGAGGGTTCGGTCCTAGAGCAAAGGGGTCGATACATCAACTGTCATGATGTCTAGATTTGATGTTTCCCGATGTTCTGTCACATCAAAAGAACCCAACATGATAGACAAATCGTCAATCAGATTCCCGGTCTGAGAGATATTGGCTTTTCCGTTCAAAGAGCCAGGTTGGAAATACGCTCGTTCCAAACCTGTCCATTAACCAAAGTCATCCAACACTCACTTAGAGTATTTCAAAATGACCAGCTCGTAGTAAGGTTCCCAGCGCCACTAACGGCGCATTGATCGGACATGCAATATAAAAGTTAAAAACGTTTAAGTGTAAATGGGCCCGGCTCGACAGGGCAGGGCCCGACTGGCCGTGGCTGGGCCCGACGGGCGGAGCGGTCCAAGTGGGTGGTGTTGTGGCTTACTACTTTCCCAAACCGGAAGGTTCCATGTAGCACGGCCTTCCCAAACGTTCGGCGGATGCCGGCTGGCCTTCTTGGCACAAGCGGCCCGCTCGGGCGGGCCCCAGTCCGGCTGCGCGACACCTTTGGGTACCCCGACTGCTTCACCCAGCCAGCGGACAAGCCAGCCGGTTCACTGCCAAAGTGGCCCACGAAATGTGGGTCGTGGTACTCTATAGTGTAGCGCCCCATGTGGTGTTGTGGTCTTCCTTCAATCTGGATGGCTTCGGTCGGCCCATTCTCCTTCGGATGAGCGGCTCGCAGTTACGGGCCGCGGTTCTTCTGCACGTTGTCGGCGCACGGATTCTGCTTCTCCCATTATCGCCTCTTCCAGTGCACCACAATCACAAACAAAGATACTACAGAGGGTTGTTAGGTCGTGTTTGTTTGGATCACGCCCTCCGCATTATGCAGTATCAATTGGACAAAGTCAAACAATATTTCTAAAAAAAGAACAAGAAAAATTTTAATCAACTAAAACTGAACATAATTCCCCTACGTCGAAAAGACTTTGCAAGTCGTCGAGTCGCGGAAGACAAGCGTCGCGGTAGTCGGGCGTCTCAACAGAACTGTGTCGATTCCCTCAATGTCAGAGTGCACCCGAAGAAAACGTTTCATTGGTAACTTCGCGTTATTCGAATCGTTGAGTGTTCTTCATCAAGGAAGAAAGTTGTTATTCATCAAATGCGTTCTTCATTGAAGAGAGTTACACTTTTCTCAGTATCTCTCCCAAAAATCTCTCAACACAACAATTTCCAAAAATAAAATAATAGCTAAGGTTAGTATTTTATTAACACATGTAATACAAAATTCAAATCACTTTAATTAATTAAGTGAATCAACTAATTAATTTACCATGGTTTGGAAAAATTAATTAAAGAGAGAAGAAGGTAAAGGGTAATTTTAAAAATTCAAAAGTGAGGGGTTGTTCAATTAAATGAAGTGAAGTTAATGGGGTGGTTCAAGGGGAGGTGAAGGGATTAGGCTCGTGTGGGCCCCACCTCACAAATATCATCTCATGGGTGGTTATATTGGTTTGAGCCCCACCTCTAACTCCCCTTGGGAGGGAATAACCAACCTCCCTATATAAAATTTGTACACAACAAATTTTATTTATTTTTTTCTAAATCACCAAATATTAACACTCAACCCACATACAAAAAACTGCAGTAAAGGTCCCCTTAGGAAAATACAGGCGCTGCGAGTTCATCGGTTCCCTCAGATTTCAATTCTGAGCAACGGTTGAAAATATAGAAAAACCCGCATGTACTTTTAATGAATGTACCTGAAGAAAACTTCAAAAATTGATTCCAGGCACACCGGGCCTCAGAATCATGTTCCGTCAGAAACCGCAGAATAGTAAAATACCAATGTATTTAAGAAAAAAATTTCCGTGAATTTTCTGGGTCATTGCAAAGGAATTTTCAAGATATTTGATTTGTTAAATCTATGATTATTGTTGGATAATTGGTATGTACATATAATATTACTATAAATTCATAAAAAACATAAATCTCATGGTTAGATATTTTTAGTATATTATTTTAAATGAAACATAAAAAATGATATCAATATCAAAGATCAATATTTGAAAATTATTAAGCTCTACATATTTAATCATGAATACTATCAACATGGTGTAGATTATAATTTTTTGTTATTTATATTATTAGGTTCATTATAATCAACAAAAAGACACATTAACTCATATTTATTTTCCAAAATAATAGGTTCACACCATGTTGAAGCATTAGGTTGAATGAATCCCTTATATAGATTCTTATTTTGTGGATTATTTAATTCATAAAACTCAATCTGAAAGATTTAATATATTATCCTTCAAAATAATATATAACTTGTTATGAAAACTACTGAAAACACATATTCCTACATTGTGGGAAGACTTGGAAACAATAGTAAAAACACATCATCAAACTCCAATAAAATTTCCAATAATAAATTCTTAGTTTATCTCTAATAATTAGAGATAAATCTTATATAATGGATGTAATTTCCATTGGGAGTTAATGTTCATCTTCACACAGGTTGAAAATTATTTATTGATTTGTAATATTTAATGTAACCTAACATTATAGAAAATTGATATCATCAATGTACTGAGAGAGCCAATACATTCCCAAAATTACATTGAATTAAACTAGAGGGATAATAAAAAAATTCAGTAATAATATTCCCATAATATCTTATTAGAGAAGAGTTATATAATTGAGATAGGTCTTGATAACATTAATATCATTCACTAATAACCCAACACATAATCATTTTAGTGGATAAATGATACCCTTAGAATAAAATGTAGATATAAAAAAGGTAGTAGAACCATAATAAAATAAATAATATTATCATTTAGTGTGAATAATAAGTTTACCTTTCAAATCATTTTTAAATGAATACATTGGCTCTATTAATTTCCTAAATATAGAATTATCTCATTGGATTTTTCATTGGGTTTTTCCATTCACACTTGTTATATTGATTATAATAAGGTATCCTCTCATTAAATTTGATTCAATGGATTTTAGTTCAATTTTTTTCCTTTCATTTTATATCCATTTGACATCATTTTCCATTAATAATATATTTTAAGAATCATGTTGGAACCTATGTGTTTATGTCAACAATTATCACGTGATGTAAATACCATCAACCTATTCTTATTATTTAGAAAATCACAATTTCCATGTTTCTTTAATGATAGAATTTTTTTGGACAACCTTTAATTATATAATACCTATAATTTTTACTCAGTCATGATATAATCTGAAAATATATAATCATATATTAAAACAAATGAGAAAATAGTACCCTTTAGAGATTATGTTTAATTTTGTCAATCAAATGGCCAGTAATTCTTTCTTTATTATGTAGGTATTCAACCTCATGAATGTATAATCATGCAATGTTATCCTCATACTCTTCTGTACCTTATTTGTATTTATTCTTTAATGTAAGGAACATAATCTCCTTCTCATCTCACTATATCTTAGAGGGAAGTATTTCTTCATGAATATCTATTTAAATGTTCTCTATTCCTTGATTAATAGTTATTTAACCATTTTAATATTATAGATAAATAACCACCATTGATAAATATATATTTTCTAAAAATACACTTCTATAATAATAGATTAGCATTAAATACATATCAAACACATAAACAACCTTTCATATGATTTAATATATTTATCACATATAAATAGATTTTTAGTCACATTAAAAGACAAGGGATTATATCATACAATGTTATCTAATAAACGTCAGTCAAACCATATAACCATATGTTTTTCTACTTGGGAAAGGTTATTGATTATAACCTCAGTAAGCTACCATAAAATGACAATGATTTGGTCAGTTGCAACCCAAGTTGTATTTTCTTTTTTAATAGGAAATATATATATATATATATATATTATGGGTGATGATTCATTTTTTCCATTGGATTCCATCACTAAAAATTTGATCACACTAATTGACTCATAATAATCAATAATATTGAGTTATAAAATAAGATTCCCTATATTGGTAAATGTTATTATTTACCATAATATATTATAATAATTATAATTTTAATTTTGATCCTTTAAAATATAGTTCATATGTATTCTACTAAATTTCCTCTGGTGTAAACTGTAGAAACTCCAATTCTTATAAACCATAGATGATTTTTAATTTAATATAGTGGTAAAAGATTCAACGAATCTCACCATGTAGGATCGATCAGTTTATCATTTTCATAAAAGGCATATATACATTTTTCACTTATTTAAAAGGAAGTATAATATACATATAATAAAAAATTCTGCCACCATTTATATTATTTTTAATATCTTTATTCATATCAGGGGGAAAATAAAAACTAATAATATTTTCACTCAGATGATCAGTATGGTTTACGTATAGTTGAAGTGAAATAAGGTATAATTACCATGATAGAGTCGATAAGAAAAAAATCCATTCAAGAAAAACATGACATAAATGAATTTTCCATGATAATATCAATATAAGAAGCACATGGATAATGAATGACTATTTCATAACAATTTAAATGAATAATTATAGAAATGAAGGATCAATGTCTCTCAGCCAAGATATCATGAATCTTACCATCATGTCCTCTCAAGAAAGGCATCATTATTAATAAAGGTGTAACTATAAACAAAATACCCATAAAATGTGGAATTAATTCATTAACGTTTAGTGAGTCTTATATATTCATCTATAGGATATCAATATTTTTGTTACATCCATTAATTTCATATCATATATAGTCCAGATACATTGAATTATCAATGTTAATAATTAAAAGAAATCCTTATATGTTTGAAATTATCTATATTTAATCATAAATATGGAACATCAACACTTCATCATAATAAAACACCTAGATAAATAATGGATATGGAATCATTTATTCATATACAATATAACACCAATTGGTGTTTTCATAATTTAAGGTATATTTAAAATATCTATGGACCATTTCTTATGGAAAAGAGGGATTTATCATGGAAATCACATATTGAAATATACCTTTTTCCAAAATATTAATGAAAATATTCTATTTGAAAATATCATTTGAATAATTTAATGAAATTTTCAAATAATGAACTGGTCTTGATCGTGGGAAATTCCATTCATGTGGTGTATATAAAAACACAGATCAAATTTACAATGTTAGTCGAAAATTAAAAATAAATATTTCAAAAAATATAAATAAAATTCATTTTATAAAATTTTGAAAATATTATATTATAGGAAAATGGATTTATTAAATCATAATGGTGATATGAAGATCATTCATTAATTTTCTTTAAAATAAATACATGTACAAAAAATATTCTTGACTAAGTTTTAAATAATGTCATGTTTTCTTAAAAACAATTCTTGATCATTTTAAGTACCCAAATGTAGAAAAAGGTTTTATTACATGAAAATTACATGATAAAACATTGGAGAATAAAATTAATTGATTTAATTAGACATGTATCATATAATATAAATAAATATATATTCAAATATAAGTAACCATAAAAAATGACTCTATAAAATAAACCCCTCTCATTAACATTAAATTAGCGTGTCAGTGATTTTAACCTCTTCCATAATATATTCAATGAAATTATAAATATATATAATATTCAATAGAAAATTTATAAATTCATATATATTCTAATAATAACATTTCAACACCAATTTATTAATAATTCATTATTAAAATAATCATTTATTGGTAGAAACCATTTCATTTTCATGATTATTTTTGTTTAGTAGTGTCATTCCATGTACATTAATCATGGTTCCAAATCCTCTATAATTATAATCAGCATGTGAATATCATATACATTCATTATTATTAAATTATTTGTCATAAATTATATATATATATATATATATATTTAATAACACCGTTTATGGAGATAGTAGGTTGTATATAGACATGAACGATGTTTTCCAATTTCAATGGATGGAATTAAATAAAGGTAAATAATAATTTAACCTTATAGAATCATTATTATGTAAAATATATTATATATATTAATTAATTAAATATACATTACAATCAATGTAAAGTGGAAATTATGAAATAATCACATCACTTCGTGGTTGTAGTGTCCCAGAAGATTGCATGAGTGAAATTTTAATTTATTAATGAATTGGATGGAAAGAAGGAATGTATTATATTTTAATTATAGAGGAATTAAAATTCCAGAAATATATTTTAAAAAAATTAAAACAATATTAGTAAACCTAAATTTATGACAAAGATACAAAATTAATTGTATCGCCACGTGGAGGTGGATGTCCACACATATGTACAACACAAACTCTCACTTGAAATTTGATGGAAAATAAAGTGTATAATGTTGGTTACATATTAATAATAAAAGTTTCATTATATTTAAGATATTAAATTTTATATTTTATGAAAAATATGTTAAATTTAGAGGAGGTAGATGAGGATATAATTTAAAATACTCAATTAAGAGTTAAACCTCTTTGTTGTGGAACCTCTTTTGGTTTACACATTAAGACATGAAAAGATTGTATTTTTGAATAAATGTAATCTATAAGAAGTGAGTAAATAATAAATGATGGTATTATGATATGTGTTTCTAGATATGTAAGGACAAAAACATTTTATTAAGAGAATAGAAATGTTTCCCTTTTATATGTTACGGAATGATAAGTCGTTAAAATAATAAAAATATTAAATTATTATAAATAAATTTTCAATATATGTGGCTCCAAAATTGATAAAATTATAATATAGGATGAGTATTAATCTATATACTCTAATTCCAAAATATAAATCTAGCATAGGTGATGCAATAACAATACCCCCTTAGTTATAACCATATATTAATCCTTTTAATAATTACCATAATATCATTGTTTTTACTTTTTTAGGGTCAATAATGTTACAACAAATGGAAAAGTGAAACACAGACGGAAATTCGAGGATATAATAAACCATATAAAATTTACATGTATTAAAATTTAATTTTTATCAATTAGAAATAATTTTATAATATATTTTTTTCATAAAATATCACGATTTTAATTTTTCATACTATTTATGAATTTTATTTCAAAGAAATCAAGAAAAAGATGGAGTTTGATCATAATAATTCGAAACAAGAAAATCATATTATATAATTATATGAAATTACAAAAACAAAAAAATCACTCAACTTTTATTAAATTTCATATTTATAAAATCATATATTATATTTTTTAATTAATTGAATAAACACTGTATTGGTTTGGGGTACGCTTTAAGATAATTATTCAATCCCCATAAATTAATAATTTTTTAAACGATAAAAAAGATCATATTTATTTCTATTAAAAACATTTAATAATAATTATCTTCTTTTTACCCCTATTAATAAAATTTAGATATATTAAAATCAGGTTAGTGAAATTTCATATTTTTTATAAAAAATTAATATAAAGTCCAATATCAATGTAAAATAGAACATAGTAGTAAAAAGTAGGAGAAATGACTCATAATGATATAGTTTAATAAATAAAATTTGATAAATTTATGTTTTATAGTAATATTAAATCTATATACCAATGTTTTGTCCTTGTTTTACTATTTTATCATTTCTAAGATGAAAAATATTTATACATGTTAATATTTATAATATCTAAAAATAAAATGGCCAATTAATATGTTTTGAACCTCTTTTTTATTAATTTGAAATTTAATTTATTTAATTAATTTAATTTCAGTGGTATTATTTAATTTTAAATTATATATGTGATCCACGATGAAAATAAATTAAGAAAAATAATTTTTACTATAAAATGTTTTTTATACCAAATTAATAAATAATGTTGATTCTAATATGACGTATTGGGTTATGTTTAATAACAATGAACTAATGATATTTTAATACTAATAAAAAATAAAATGATACTATTTAAATACATTAAATACAAATAATGTTTTCAATTTATATTTTTAACTATTCAATGAAAAATAAAACTTTTCGGAAAATTTTTATTCATTCAACCAATATTAATATTAATATAATGATATAAAAAATTAAAACATATTTATTAAATAGAATTTATAACAGTTATGGAAATAAATTATTATACATTATACTAAAAATTTAGAATAATAACTTATGATTAAAAAATATTTTTGATGCATAAAATGAATTTACTAAAAATTTAGTCTTATTTGATAATAATTAATAAAAAATTAATATATAACTGGGACCATATACGTTTAATTGATGTTTTTATTCCTATTCGAACCACCAATATCAATTTATGGGTTATTAAAATATATTATACAAATATTCATTTTGTAACGAGGTTATATTTATTTCATCCTATTAAAGAAATTGACTTCCATAGAAGAGAAATATGTCATAAATTATTGGGGTGTTATATAAATTCTCATTGTTTACTTATTTTCTAATTCTCTTATCCTGTTTCAATTTTACTATTTCTTCTTATTTGAAATCAATAGGAATAATAAGTGTTTTGATGTTTCAGTGGGATAAACCCAATACCTCTTTAATAAAATACCTAACGATAACCATTATGATCTATATTGGATGATAAGAATTGTATCATTAATATTTCATTTGAAATGATATACAAAATTGGAACCCTTTATGGGTATTCTTGATTCATTTAGTAATTATTCATTCCATGTGTTATTAAAGTCAGTAATGCTGAACTTAGACATTATTAAATCCTTATCCCTAGAAAAATACAATATTGTTTTGTTGTTTATATAGGTGATGAATGATTTTTAGAACTCAAACAACATGGTAATGGTAAAAGATCATAACAGGTATGAAATATTCAATTTTGAAAGGCAGTAGTAAATTTTTTAATCATCCAACAGTACTCATGTGCATAAAAAAGAAAATAACGCACTCCATCAAATTATTGTATATGATTTTAAATAACAATAGAAAAATTGGTAATAAGTAATAAAATAAATAAGTTGTCTCAAAAACACATTTTATAGCATAAAACTATTCTTAATTTTATGGACTATTATTTTTCTATTTATGTCTTTAAAATATTTATTAAAATACTTCTATATAGAGCTGATGAGTTAGAGTGGGATTATAGAGTCTACAGGGCCTATGTGTGGTGATATTGAAAATATTAAATATTTTATCATGTGTGTGATATTTTTGGTAAATTAGGAATAACTCAAAATTATTTTCTAGGATTGGAAATATGAGGTTGTTTTTGAGTTCATAATTCAAGGTTTAACCTTGGTTCAACATAGACTTTTTAATTATTGGGTGCTCTATTGTGGTCTTGTTGATAATATTTGCTTATTTTTTAAAATAAACATAGAGTACCCTATCCATCATCGTAATCATGCATAGATGTGTAGGATCACCACTTGAATGTAGTATTAACCATGACATAACCTAGGATAGGATGTGACGTTGAATAATATTTTGGACACTGAACATCACCAAATCAAGGTGGAACGGGTTTAAAACATCATTTTGGACCTGAAGCTTCTGTATTTCAACATGTGATAGGTGGCTTAATGATCTAATTTTTTGAATTTGGAATTATTGTATAATCCTATTATTAATTCAGTATATTCTTGTAGTAGATAATTGGGTTTTTTAGGAAATACAAAATTTTCAAATTGCTCATAAGGAATTTCCATTTGTAATTCCCGATCTCAAAACGTTTAGTACATGAAAACATGTCATGTGTTGTTACCGTAAAGGAAAGATGATCTTGGTGGAATAAATGATGTGTATTAGGAGTATGTGATGTGTACTGATCCCAAATTATGGGGTCGAAGCCATTTATAATGTTAAAATTTCAAACAACATGATTGTGTACATGTATGAGGCCAGGTACACAGTCATGGGGTTCCATGCATGAGAACAGGTAGCTGAACATGGGAATGTGATTGGGAAAATGATAATTATTCTACTAAATAATAAATTATAGTTACTAAGGGTAGTTTTGAAGTTGATAAATAGGGACATCCATCTATGTTTTTTAAAGTAAATGCACAGGTGATCATATGAGGTCACACGCTATGTGACAAGATGTACGGGCCTCGTATAGAGAGATAGAGAACATGATTAGGGGCTAGTTTCATGAGTCATTTCATGTACTATGTGTAAAATCCATTTAATCCCAATGAATAGTTCTCACTCATGCATCTCTAGCTTAATGATTAGGTTGGAGGCCTGTGTGTAGCGTTTCGAGAGTAGTTTTCCAAGATGGACACAACAGTTGACATAGTTTTGGCATAGGAGATATGATTCAAGGTGATGCTAGAAGGTCACTTGTTAGAGATTTATATACATGTAAAAATTGGTTTAGTTACATTTTCCAACCAATATAAAGTTATATTTTTGTATCACATCCTCATAAAATGATTCTGATCCCCTCATCAGGATGAGATCTAATTGAGTTGGTTTATATCTTTTGGAGGTTGATGTTTGGTCCTATAATTTATTGACTTACCAAGGTTGGTTTATTGGAAATTACATGACCAAAAATACAGGATATTTAGTACCCTATCTAAGGGTTTATCCAAGAAGTGGTTTTTGAATCATTTGGTATATGATCTATTATATAGTGGGATATTATGCTAAGGTATATGGAATTCTTTTTTATATGATACCAAACATCATTAATGTATTCAATAGGGTTTGCTGTATAATTGACAATTTGATACATTACATAGGGGGTATTATTGATGGTGTTTATGGAATTTATCTGACCATCACTACCAGGGAATTGGTCCATTATACGAGTGATATGACATCTAGTGTACCATATTGGGGTCATGATGTACCCCAATGATCATTAGTGTGATCCCTTCACTCTGATATGTGATAATAATATTTTTAAAAAAGGGGGGTTGGTGACCCCCATTGAGAATGGGTGGGATACCAAATCGTATAATTGAGATTCACTAACTGACTATGTAAATTACTTCAAGAAAAGTCTTGATGGGTGTGTTATCTTAGATGTTTTCCACCTAATATTGTGGGATTGTTCTGATATCTTAGTGATTACTGATTATTGAGATCTCATATTTATCTTCCATCATAGGTGGAAGATCTATTATTGATGACTGTTATCTTTTTAATTTGCTCCATCTAGAATGGTAGAGCTCATGGGGTGACTTCTCCTAGATAAGAAATAACATTTAGACTCTAGTATAATGTTGTGTTTAGAAGTGAGGTTGGTACCTCATGATACATTGATTTTGAGATGATTATATCAAGAATATTATATGATTCCATGTGGTTATTTCCCATATTGTGATTGGAATAAAATTTGTATTAATTTTATGCGTTATGTATAGCATATGAGTAGTCATGATTTAGTTTTTCATTCACTGTATATTGGGATTCCTTCTATAGAATGGTCTAAAGAAAACAATTTACATTTAGTTTTACCTCTTTTATTTTAGAATTTTTTTTTGGAACCTATGACATATATTTATAGACACATCAGCCTAAGAGCTTCACACATAGGTTTTTCAATGAAAAAACTATAAGATGTTTGATGGAGTCCAATGAGGATGCATAGAAGGTATAATATAGTGAGTTATAATGACTGTGTTTTGTACATGTGGTTGCATTTGACAGCACTCCCCTCATTCTCAGTAGGTTAGATTTTTTCTAGTTTTTTGGCTTGGATTGTACTTTAAATTTTACTTTCAATAAATTTTATATAATCTATCTGAGGTATAGATGTACAGTTTTATTTTTAGTTAAATACTATTATTATATCTTCACAATTTCATTGAGATGTGTGTGTGTGTGTATATATAGGAATGATAGTCTCAGGCATCCAATGTGTAGGATATACCTACTAAGAAATGGCCGCTAGCCACTGTACTATTGGAGGTGAGTTTGGGGTTTGCGGTAGCTTGGGCTTCCACCTACTAGGTGATCCCTAGTTGGTTGGGTGGTGACAAAGTGGTAATAGAGGATGTCCTTCCTTTCAATAAGAGTTGGGAGATATCTAGCTTTGAGCTTATTTTGGGATTTATGGTGTTAGTTTCAATGTGTATTGAGTTTATATTTTCGGCTATGAAATCTAGAGAATGTGCATTGAATGATATATCTATTCACTAGGAATAAAATGGAATCTTTTTTAATTAGACCATGTTAAAATTGATTTAATGGAAAATTTGGTACATTGATCATAAAGAACAGGGTTGTGGGATCCATGTCCTTTTTTAGTCATCTACCCCGAAATACTAATTGACCATGGAACATCTAGATTCTAATTTCAAGTAATAATGTGATGAAATATATATGGGGTTAGATAGTGTGATTAGGATGAAAAATATTTACTGATGAGACAATAGTGAAGGGTACCAGTCATAAGGAAAATCCTCTTAGTGATCTTCCAATTGAGCGAACAATTTGAGATGCAGATTGTCCTAGATGTCCAGTACATGTATGGGTTATGGATGAGTGTGTTGTGTGAATTATATAGGAAGAGACCTCACATTCATCATAGAGAGCCATAACACTGTGATTTGTGTGGCTTCCATGAACAAGTCATGTCAGTTTTTTTTCCAGTGACAAAATGGTATTATCAGATGGTGGTCCTAGAATTGGGTCTTCATCAGTGCTTGGATATATGATAGTGTATTCTTTTGATGTTTTCATAGATGAGATTATTCTTTCATGGTTGGAATTTCAGTGATTCTTTCTGTAATATTTTTATCTATCCGCGTTGATATTGGTCCTTATCTAAGTGTTTCTATAGATTTGTCATAGTATAATGACCACTGAATTGTATTTAGTGAGGTTCAAAACCCATTCCATATACATCATAAATATTATTTGAGATCTATTTTCCCTATAATTTACATTGTGTTAGTGTATAATCAAGGATATACGGTATTTAGTGATATCATTTTACACTACCACTTATGCAGAAGGGGATGATATTGAATTGGTAGTGGAGAGCTTTTTGGTTATAAAGATTATGAATTTTAATACTTGGAACATGTGATTTTATACCTCAGTAGTTGGTATCCAATGATCTACTCAAGGATATAAAATGGCGAGATGCTTCAGGAGACGATCGAATGATGGATGGTCTATGAATTAGGGCACCCAATGCAGATCAATTCAATTGTAGGAGATGTTGGGTTTCAATTTTGACGAATGGATAAATGTCATTGGATATTGTATAACCCACCAAGATGGTTAGAGGGATATGGATGATAGAATACCCTTCCAGAGAAAACAATATGATCATGGAGCCTTTCCTGATAGTGGATGGGATAAAGAAGTGGGAAGATAATTAGGATGTGGAATATGGTTCGATATGTTTCCACCAACACCCCTATATGGTCCGCTCTAGGCTCTCTGAGATAGATGATGAGGGTAGAGGAAATTTTATGATGCAAAGGCCTATAACACTGAGCAATTGATGATAGTTATATGTATGGCATGTATACTTTATGATTATGTAGTATTATTGAAACATATATGTGTGAGTTACCATTTTCCTCCCACATTTTTCTAATGTCTAATCGATGGTGATGTGGGGCATTAGTAGAGACATGGGATTTTTGACGCTGTATTAGACTCAAAAATGTATAGGTATGATTCCCTCACATAGAATCATTCTCCCAAAGTGATATAAATTAATATAGGTGAGTTAGTGACCCCAATATTTTATAATTTTGAGTTGTGGAATATGTGTTCATTTAACATGTGTTCTTGGGGTATTTTTTATGTTTTGATTTAAGAGGAGGGCATAGTTATGGATGACAAGTGGGTGACGGGGAACATATGATGTTAAATAGAAGGGTTTATAGAATATATTATTGATTGTGGTTTTAGTTATGATGTGTGGTTGTGATACCATAGTTTCCCTTATCAGAGTGTCATGATCCATTTTTTCATTTGGGTTTCCCCTGTTTGTGGACCGGTCATTATAATGGATCCTTTTTTGCAACCATTGTGAATGAAGGCACATGTAGAGAGGACCATAGCACATCAAATACAATATTTTGTGTGACCCAAATCTATTGGAGGGAGAGACTGTTATAAAACCTTCCCATAGTGGAAAATAGTATCAATATGATTTTACCTCTGTGCAGTTTGGTTACCTACCAACCACGATCATATGGTTTCCACCAGTTTGTTTAGTAGTGTCTTTATCTCAAGGTATGGAGTTTTATAATGGATTATTCTTTTTAATCCTATATATGTAATTTTTTTAGGAATATTCATTAAATTAAACAAACAACCACACTTGGAAAATATTAATTTTGTTCATCATTAAAATTGGGAACATATGCATTAGTCCATAATTGAGCAATATCATCCCCCACTATGTTCTTCCCAACTATAACTATTATAAGAATAATCATACATAAAAAATATCTTTATAACCTTTTTAAGGGAAAAAATGAATCGTTCTACTTAGATGATAGTCATGTGTAAACAAGTGATATACGTAACATAACATGAACTTAAGGATTTGATAATATCATCATAGAATTTGAAAACTGTATCATGATATGTAATTCATTACCCAATTCATTGGGAGGAGATATAGGTGTCACATATCATATAATGAAAACAATATTCATGTGTTCCATAAGATCATTAAAATTAATCATATAATAAACCATGAAATTGGATTTTTATTATATACATTTAATTAAATCATAACCTATGAAAAATAAATAATTTTTTTTAATATTTTCATCATTGAATAACCCATGAAGGGAAGAAGGGTTCATAAGAATATCCTCAATGTATTACCCGTGGAAGGGAAATGGGTTTCATTAACATCATCCCAAAATATAAAAAATTAAATGAAATAATCTGAATTGTGTCATTTTATAATATACATAGTAATTAATGGGTAATAGAAACATATTATTTCTTAAATAGAAAATAATTTTGAATGATAATATAAAACAATTCTATAGGATAATATAATTTCCATTTTTAAAAATTAGCTATGAAAAACTAAACACCTCAAAAAACATTTTATATGGAAATAAAATTGATAACATATAATTTAAGTTCTAAATAAATGGTTTGTCATGATATTTGAAATTTCCATTTATACAGTACACGTTAAAATTAATATTTTTTAACATTTTTATAAAAACCTAAAAGATAATTTTTTGGAATATGATTTGAAAATATTGTTGAATTTTATTATAAAAAATAAAAGCATGGGTAAAAATGTATTTTAAAATAATAAGTGTGTAATGAAACACATTTGAAAATATATTTAGAAAAAATCCATTTGGAATAAATTAGATTTCTGGTCAAAGAGAGAAATAATGTTCACCATTAAAAAACATTATCTAAATTATCTCAAGTACCAAAGAGTGAAAAAATGAAACCATTAAAATAATGTATCATGCATAAATAATGGAGGATAAGCTTCATGAATATTAATTATTTTTATATAATGATATTTCAATATTTGATAATTAATCATAAACAGTCGTAAAAAATGATGATATTGTAACACAAAATTGTTACCACACTTGTAACATTTAAATAATAAACCTCAAGAAGAAATAAAAAAATTGAAACTTAAAAAATAATTATTATTAATAAATAATAAATATTACATGAAAATGATGATTAATATACACCTTGATAAAAAATATAGGTTCATAACATTACATATATATCAACGAATGAAAATTTAGACAAAATTATCTTACTTTAAATATTGAAATTTATTATAAACATTTATACATACTTTCTATAAATATAAATTTAATATAAATATAATATAGAACCATATTATTATATATCATTCCATATATATTTATTATTTCTTTGCATTTCGCATTTATTAACAATTCTGTTTTAATGTCATGTTTAGGACAATAACTATTTTGTTATTCATGTATGTTTTAACATTTTATTTTTTGGTATTATTACTTATATAAATATTTAATAATCTCCAAAATGAAAAAAATTATATAAATATAATATAAATATATAATAAATTTAATTATATTAATCCATTAAATTTATTTATAGGAAATGATTTACACTATTCATGGAATGGTAGGCCATATGTATGCCAGAGTGTTGTTTCCATTTTCAAGTCTGATTGACAAAAATATAAGTAAATTATATATATATTATCATTAAAAATAATAATTATTTAATATATTTAATGTAAGTTTAAAAAATCTATCCTTAATACCTTCCATGTAAATCTTGAATAAATCACTTCACTTCGTGAGGCGGTAGACCATTGTACACATGAGCAATATTATTGCATTGCCAGAAAATGGTGATTGTTGAGGTATGTGTGATATTTTAATTTTAGAATCACAATAAAATTGTATATATATATATATATATAAGTCCATTATTATGGAAAAAATTGACAGGTGGAGAGGGAAAAAATAATTACATTAGTTCATGAGGTGGTAGTCAGCCATATACATAAATGATGATTTGGTAACCTACTTGATAGAAGTGGAGATGATTTTAAATCAGGATTTTAAAAAAATCATAGAATATAGTGTATAATGATGTTATTATATAATCCTATTATAATAATAATTTAATTGGTTGGAAGTTGAAATAAAATAAAAATGCACGTTGATGAACATTACCTTTTCTTCATCCAACCTCTTTTGGTTTGAACCAAAATTATTCTTAGGTTGGATTTATATAAAAAATAATTATTATAGGAAGAGACGTGAGATTTTTCGTAGATATTTTTTCATTAATTTTCTGATCCTAATATATTTTATGGTGTAAATAAGAGAGGAGGTGGTGTGGCCTTTTATAACTAGGTGAGAGGACACCCTTGGCATTTTTGTTAATAATTGAGTACTCCTTAGATTGGAATTTGTCAAAATGGTTAAAAAATGACAATTATAGTACCTTATAGTTGACAGGGAATTAATTTGGAGAGATTATATTTTTTTAATAATGTTTATATTTCAATTATCCTTATCTATTTTTTACCCTCGATAATCCCATTTTAACATTAACCAATTTAATTAATTTTTACTGAATTAACTTTTCATTATTGTAAAAATGATTGTTGATCATATTTGATAATATAAACAATAATTATTATGATTATGGAATACATTTTTTACCAGATCCATTTTGAAAATACGGAATAAGTAAATTAAAATTATACCCACATACCAGATGAGAAAGGGTGTTTTTAATGCGAAAAATAATAAATACATAACCAGGTTTTTATATACAATTGAAATATAGAATTGATTAAAATTACTTAAAATATATTAAAATATGTAAAATTGATCTAATTATAATTTAAAATAATTAAAAATATATTTTTAGTTTATAATTAAATAAAAAAATGTAGTTATAAATTAAAATTCATTATTTGTCAGTATTCATAAATAATGTAAAAATTAAAAAAAATTAAACCTAAGAAATTTTTTACATTATAAGTTCATTTTTTTATCAAAATAATTTTCTAAAATTGTCAATTTTAATATTATTATTTTTCAAAAAAATTATATATTCATTTTTGGGAAAATACTATTTTGGAAAAAATAAATAATTAACTAAATATTATTATTTTTATTATGAATATGTTTATATCTATATAAAATAATTATAATTATAATTAAAAAATTATTTTTTATTCTTTAAATAAATATATTTAATGTCTAGGTTATAATTGTATCTTTTAAAAAACTCTATCAATAATATATTGTTGTTTTGTTAAAAATCAAATTTGTGTGTATCAGAAAAAAAGAGAGTGTTTCATGTAACTCAATCCATATGATAACTATTATTTATTTGAAAAATAATTCATAAAAACTTGGTGTGATACATTCTACCCCACTAAATTTTAAAATTTCCCTCATAATTTATAATTTTTATAAAAAATGGTGACACTTATTTGTAATCATATCCTAAATTAACCATATTCCTCAATCGAATACGTGTGTTCTATAAATTTTTTTGACCAGGTGAGTTTTCTTTTTTAGTAGTTGTTTCTCTATATGATCCAAAATCTCCAAAAATTATAATTTGAATGATATTTCTCTTGTGGTATAACCAATCACTCACTCAAATTTACTTTTTTATTAAGAAGGAAAATTTCATGGAATTGAGGGAATTTATTTGAAAGATCTATTCAATAGACTACCATCAAAATATGATAAACAATTTAAAATGGAATGATATAACTATTTCATAGTTTCCCATTTTTCTGAAATCTCATAACCTTCTTCCATGAATAAATTATTAGAAACCCCTTATTACTAAAATAAAATTCTAGATCACACCAGGGATTTTCGGTATAATGTTTCTACAAACCATGAGCTACTATAATGATTTATGGAATTGATTTTACATTTTGAACTATTTCTTTATCAATCATAGGTGACAATATCTTTTTTCTCTAACATCATTCCCACAAATTATAGCACTATACTTATTTCATTATATTTATTTATAAGGATCCATCGTAAAAATTCTATGAAATATATTTTTTATGAAAACTCATCTAGATGATTGTGTTGATACCAAACACTTTTTAAATCCAATGACTAGTATTTCAACATATCCTCTATGGTTTGATATGTAATTATGGGATGACCCACTATTTTAGGATAGTATTCAAATCTAAAACTCAATTTCCTATCAAGGTATTAATAAAGACTTCACCACAACATTAATGAAAACCTTTAATTCTTATATGAAATTTTGGAATGTGGTACTCTACAAAAACACACATGTTCCATGATATATATCCTTGAGATATCATCTAGAGAGAATTATTATATAATGGTGATGATGTGTGTTTTATTTGTAATAAAATTTACTAAATCCCATTCTACAATATTGTCTTTTTCATATTTTTGGGAGTTTAATAATAAAATAAACGATGATGTTTTCTCACATCCATTCTTGTATGGTAAATGAATGCAACCTCTACAAAGATTTTTTTTCTTTTAGAATTAACTATATGACATACCAAGAACCGAGATACAACCACTATGATATCTCTCTTCATGTTGTCCCACCATAATTATTCTTTCAATTATATATAAATCATTATACTTTTTAGATTAATAGGTAATGATGAAATACAATCTTCTTCTATCAACTCCTTATTCAACAATATTTTCGACAAAACACATAGAAGATTCAAAACACATCTAATACTATCACGAACATGTTCAGTAATATGAAAATTTCTCAAATTATATTTTCATCTACATCTTATTTATGTTCCACATTAATCACACATTTATAGATTGTTGGACACTCAATTGACAAAGATAATATTCTTACCCTTCCAACTATATTTTCTGATCCATCATTTTTAAATCCATTAATTATGGAACTTTTTCAATAATCATCATGGATAATCTAATATGATCCATTTAACTCGATGAATTGATGACCTTTATTTATTTCTTAGATTGGTAACATATTGAATATTTTAAATCATTATTATTCTCTACTGATATTCATTAGTAAATACTCCACTCATTTTGTGTGAATTTGAAATTATGTTTTTGTGATTAATACATCAATCACTATTTGTTCATAAAATTAGGCCACCATATCTTTAATTTAAGAATTAAAATATCTAAAAACAAATCTAATTTTGGGTACTTTTTACCAGGAATATTAAATATTCATGAGGCATTAGCTACAACTATGTCATTCTGCATAATAAAAAAAACAATCCCTTCTTGGATTCATCAATATAAATTCCAAAACCTTCTCCACTATAGGGTAACATAATAATAGGTGTTTTGCGTAATAATCTCTCTAATTCCATGAAATTTTAGTCACATTCATCTTTCTAAAGAAAATTGCATTCATTTTGTGTGAAATTCATGATACGATTTGATTTTTGGGAGGGATTATCTACCAAACACTAATTGTGTCAAACTAAACTATGAAAAACATTGATCTCAGTCACCGTGGTTAGTATGGGACAACATTAACTAGCTAAAATATTTGATATATCTATTAAAATACCATATCATGATATTATAGGACCAAAAAATGAAACTTTTTGTATCCAAAATTAAAAAGATGAAAATTTTCAATACATTTTCACCTTCATTACATTTATTATTAAAATTACAAAGTGGAATGCATTATCATGCTATCTCATAGAATAGATATGAATATCATCAATAAAGACTAAAAAACTAATCATGTTAATATCTAAAAATTACAGTCATTAAATCCATGAAGTTTGTAATGTAATTTGATAGATTGAATGACATCACTATATATTTATAACAACCATACAATATACAAAAAGTTTTTTGGGATTATCCTCCTCTTCAACCCAGAATTTTTGATATCTATAATGATAGTAAATCTTGGAAAATTTTGATATCCTTTCCATTGAACATGAATGTAATCAACACTAGGAAGAGGCCATATTTTTTTAAATATGATCTTTTTCTACTCTCGATAATAAATGTATAGTCACATAAATTAATCTTTATTTTTATAAATAGAAGTATTTTAACCCATGGTGACACACATGGCTGAATGATTCCCTTTTCATGGTTTACATATAGTTGCTTCATCAATTTTTGCAACTCAATCAGGGCCATTATATATAGATTCATTGAAATAGGTGTGACTAAAGTTATGAGTTCTATTGAGAACACAACATCTTGTTTTGGCACATAATTGGAATATAAACCATGTCATGTTTCTTCTAATTCTTTTGAGATAAATACACATTCTAAATATGATTAATGACTAATTAAATCGATTCAGTATCCATTGAAAGTCCATAATTATCCCCACATTAATAGACGATCATAGGATGGTTTAGAATATCATACAATATTTCCATTCCTCAAAAATTTAAGTAGTATTTTTTAAAAAATCCAATCATTGGACAAGATAACATAAAATTCAGCAAGATGATTAATAAAAGGTTTTATGGAAGAACAATCCCAAAAAAAATCAACAATATAGAAATCATACACATTAGATATGATCATTGAAAAATTATGGGTTATCAATGATAATTCTATATATAATAATTTGGTTTTACTCATGATATACTTATAAAAATATATATATATGTAATAATTGGTATATACAATGAGAATTAAGACATTAATAGTTCTATAGATGATGGTATGTGAACAATTCACCACATCATTATTACACCAATTTCTAAAAATAGTTATTTCATGTGATTTTACTTTTTCCCTCTACTTAATAGGTTACTAATGTTGATCATCATCCTTAACCCTTGGGTTTGGAAATTGGTTAAAATAATACCCATTCTCATTACAGATGAAGCTACGAAGTGTGGGTGGTTGATTTTATGCATATTTATCCCCATTAACATCATAACGATCTTATACCAATCTCATAAAAAATAATAAACTCGATTAAATTCCCTTCCATAGTTAGAAAATTAATTAGTTCCATTAAAAAATTACTTTATGCTTCTTTCCAAACTCTGGGAAAATAGTAAATCTCATCTTCATTTCTCCCTTGATTTTCTATTTTCCTATGAATTAAATTTCTCACTTGTTAATGATACAATTATATTGAAATATTAATACAACATCCATTTCAATCATAATACCACATCGAAAAATATCATCATATTTTATGAATTTTATTATATCTAATTCCCACTGAAGTCATTGTTTAAAGACACTGATGAACCAATCATCCTTACTATTAGGTTTGATGATAATAATTAAATCATACCTTGTCGATCTTGAAAACATTTACTCGTATGTACCATGAAATTCAGAATACATTTTATTTAGTTCAAGGATATCATTCTACGTATTTTTAAATAGAGTAATAGTAAATTAAACGTTGAATAAAAATTTCATGAAATCATCTAAATCCATTATTTAAATTTCATTATTCTTCCTCTAATACTTGAAAATAATAGCTGTTATTCCTCTTTACATATTAAATGTTAGACAAACAAAAATTACATTCTTATTTTCTACCCACAATAGAATGGAAAATAGATTTACAGTTATTCTAATCCATTATTCTGAAACTAGTCAATCAGAATAAACGTTGAATGAAGGTGAATGTTGCCTCATGAAAGAATGAAATGATCGTTGTTCCCTCATTTTGGTATGTGAATTAGGATTTAGAGAATGAGAAATTTTTATGATCATAATGAAAATATTTTTCATTCCGACTATTGTAGAGATTGGATACTTGGGAGGAAAATAATTTCCTTTTCTGTCGCACTTAGTATTAATATGGCTCATTCAGTTTTTGTGAATTGACTAAAATATAAAATGATTTTGTAAGAAAACATAATTATTATGAGGAACCCCGTAATAATAAAAAATAACTTATATAATTATTAATTTTGTCCGTATTATTAATTTTATGTAACCATAGTTTTATCCTAAGTTATTTGTGGTAATCATCTCATTAAATCCCTTATTATGGATCATGAATTGCCTATAAATTTCTAAATCCTATCCCAAGAAGTGTAAAACCATGTATGTATCAAATATTATTGTCATGCACCATGTTTTGATCGAGTCTATATCAATTAAAAATTTTCATAGTAATTACCCATAAGTAATTCTATGAAAGATCCACTCCCACTTGTTGTTCACAGACAAGGATGAAATTGATTTGAGACCACTCACTCTATCCTTAACTAAAATTCTAGGACATTAACCTATAAATAGAATCATCCTTAGGAGAATCCTAAGATGTGTTCTTATGGATCTCGCAAATTTTTTCTAATCCTAGTTTTCAAATTGAATGTATACATTTTCTCTAATATGATCTATTACCACCATAGATTTTGATATATAGATATTACATCATTTTTTATTATTATTCATTACATTACTCATGATCATTTCTAATGAATCAAATTATTTTGTGTATTTTGAAGAATATGAACATAAACACTACTCCATAAGTGAGGTGCACTATCTCTAACTATGTTCTATATAGATATAACCCTTCTTAGAAATATCATACACTACACATATATTCATAAATTGGGGAAAGGAAACAAAAGAAAGGGTTACCAAAGATTGTCTATATTGGTAAATGAGGGACATAGTTAAGTTATACATGAACATAACTATATACGAATATGTGATAATCATTTTAAAACAATACCATGAATATAATAGATCAAATTCCTGAGTTATGGAAATGAAATTTTCAGTTAATAAGACATGAATCATATGGGATTCAACGAACATGATCCACGATATAATATTTTTGGCAGAAGACATAGAATTGGTTTCTTACACATAAACATGGAAAATCTTTTCCATATTTTTCAAGGCCCACTACCAAGGCTATAATATTGGACTGAGTTCACTCCACAAAGAATCGTTTCTATCAATGTCCCTTATTAATCAGGGTTGAATTCCTATTACATCCATTCCTTACTCTACATGTTTCACTCCATGTTCCTATCATTTCTATATAATGAGATATAAATATTTACCCAAAATTTAAAAGAAGATGTGGGTCCCACATAACACAATATCAAAACCTTATTTTTGTGATCCCCAAGATCAATAACATTTATCATATCCTTACATATGGAAGGATAACGGTATTATAAGAATTTCATCATATCATAACCCTATAAAAAATAATGGTTTTATTAAACACTCATTAGAGAATAACCAATTAAATTTAGTGTTTCTCCTAATCATTTCCTTATGTTAAAACTCGTGGGAGAGAAAAAGGCTTCATAAACATCATGAAAAAATATAAATCATTCAGAAAAATAATATTAACGGAAACCACATATCATTTCTTGCGTAATGAATAAGTAAAACCAATATATTTCATCTTAGATGGAAAATAATTTATATATATGATTTAAAATATTTCATCAAAAAAATATCATTTCTTATTTGAAAATTGAATTTTATAACATAAGAAATTATTAACACACTTTGTTTCAAAATAACCGAGATAAAATATATTGGTGGCATCAATGTAATGTTTTTTCATGAGATTTTAAAATTACATTCATGACGTACATGTTATAATGAATATTCCATTAACTTGTTGGGTAAAATCCAAACATGAATTGTCTTACAAATTGAATGAATAATAATTTCAAAACAATTTTATAAAATTTAAAAAGGGAAACAATATCTCATAAAATTAATATGTTTTTAATAAAAAAAATAGATAATTTTAATAGAAAAAATGTTTTTGGAATAAAAAATATTTTTGATCAAATAGATAAATAATGTCATATTTTTATAAAAAAATGTATTAATTATTTTATGGACCAATGAGTGGAAAAATTATACCATTAATTGATGATTCCATGAAAAAAATCTGTAGAAAATTTCAATATAAATAATATGAATTAGATCAAGATATTTCAATTTTTGAAACCTAATCATTAACAATCCAAATAAATGATGTGATTGTATCATAATATATTTACCACATTAGTACGTTAAAATCATAATCCCCATAAAGGAATAAATTATATTAAAATTAAAATATCATGATGATGTATAAATTTATGATATAATATTTTATAGGGAATGTATATACAAACCATAAAATAATATATTGTATAACATAACATACGTCTCAAAAAATCAAATTGAGTCAAAAATCCCTTACGTTAAGTCTTGACTTATATCTTACTCATTCAAACAAACATTATATTAAATATATTTTCATTTTGAATATATTATAAAACCATATCAAAATGTATAATATAATATAATATTTAATTAATCCTTATTATTTCCTATATATTAACAATACCATGATAATTTCACTTTTAGGGTAGTAACTACATTGTTTTTCATTTAGGTTTTAAATTGTTATTTTTTGTTCCCTTATTTTTATCATGGTTTAAAAATATTAATAGTTTATAAAATGATATAAATAAAATATATTTAAATAATATATTGATTTATAAGAAATACTAACATTTAACGATGGGATATAAATACACTATTTATAGAGACAGTATGTCATATGTTTGAATGAAGGATGTTCTATTAAATTAATAGTTTGAAAGAAATAATTGTAAATAAATATATATTAAATAACTCTAGGTTTAATTTAATTTATTATATATAATTAATTTTTACCAATCCATAAATAATAACTTCCATGTAATTCATGAATGAATCGAATTGCTTCATGAGGTGGCAGCCCATCATACACATTAGAGACATTATCATTTTCAAAAAAATGGAGAGTATCATGTTATGTGTGATATAATAATTATATAACAATAATAAAATAATAAATATAATTTTTAAATAATAAATATTCCATTATGATCATTATTTATTGAGGATAATGGAAAAAATGGATGACATCATTTTGGAAGGAGGTAGTCCAGTTTAATCATGATTGATGATTTTATAAGCCATTTAATAGAAGTGTATATGGTTTTAAATATTTTAATTAAAATAAAAACATGTTATTATTTGAGATATTCTATTTTTATTATATCATCATCATATAATAATTATTTAATGGGTTGGAGGAAGATATAAAACAATAATGCTCATTGATGAACAATACATATTTTTTTGGTATCCTCCTTAGGTTCTCAACAATGACCTTCCACTTTTGGTACGATGTCCAAAAAATTGATTTTTGGATCATAGGTGGTTTTTTTGTAATGTGATTTTGTAAGGTATGGAAAACCAATATATTTTTCATGTGAAAAAGTGAGGAGGTGGTGGGATTTTATAAGTACAGGAGAGGAAACATATTGTATTATTGAAAAGAATAGAGTACGCCCACAATATCCACAAAACAGAAGGGGCCAAAATGGAACATTAAAAAACATTATAGGTTTATTATTTTAAATATATCAACGACATATTTTTTATACAAGGGTATAGGTAATTTTTATACATATATCTTCAATTTAACGACCCTATAACCCTATTTTTACCATTAAGGCATAAAATAATTCTTACTCCATTCATTATAATTTTTGGTAAAAAATTTAGCTTACTATTGTGGATGATATAAATTATGATGATTCTAAATATGGAATCCATTTTTCCAAATTATATTCACCTAATTGCATAATAATATACTTGTCGATAAAACGGGGTTTTAAAGTTAAAATGATCAATATTTTATAAAATTATTACATACCATTTCAATATAAAATTGATTAAAATGAAATAAATTCGATTTATATATTTATATTTTAACTAATTACACTTTTTACAAAATTTAAAATATAAATTTACATTATATATAAGTTAAAAAAATTCAATTCTCAATTTAAATTTTGTTTTTTCAATATTCATCAATGAAAATAAACATTTCATAAAAATACCAAAAATTAATGCTATGATAATTTTGAAATTATTTTTTGAAAAGTGAATTTTAATTTTTTATTCATTTTTTCTAAAATATTTAGAAATTAATTTCATTATTTTTCACAAAATGTTATGAATTTTTTTTGAGACAATAAATATTTCTGATACATATAATGGATATAATAAAGATTATGTACATTATTGTTAACAATTTTTATTTTATTTTAAATTATTATACAAAATATATATAAGATATTTATTATTATTCATATAGATATTTTTTATGGTTTGGTTAAAATTTTCGAATTTAAAAAAATATTTTAATTATATATCAAGTTTTTTTATAACTTAGTGTTGTGTGTAACAAATATAAGACAATGTAGCTTGTAGAAAAATATTAACTTGTTGTTGAATATAATGAAATATTTTCATGGAGTATCATGTAACATAGTACATTAAATAAAATTAATTTATTCACAAAATAATAATCAACAAAAACTCATAATAATACAGACTCCTCTTTTTAGGGGAGTAATCCTAAACTACGTGGGATGAGCTCATTTTTTGAAATATGCACCTAACCTAAATCGGAATGCTAGTATGGCCTATAGAGTTGTAGTTCTATGAATTTTTTGTCTGATTCTATGGTTATGTATTTATATACATCTACTAAAGGACATTCCAGGGTTACATCCCCTATGGGAATTATTGTCTACAAAGATTTCATACCAGGACTACCCTGATATTTGGAATAGCATTCCCGTTACATCACCTTTGTGAGCTACGGTGTAGTTTGAGGTTTTTAAACTAGGGGCCTAGTAATATATATTGTACACTCTTGTGAATCCCTTCATTGTTATTTTTTATACACATGTGATCGACATTAGAGATTCATGCGATACAATTAAGGATGGTGCATCCTATAACCAGTTGTTGGTGTTTACCCCTCTATATTTTCAATTATGTAAATAAACATAACTAGGATATTCAATTCAGGGGTCTCAATTTACATTATAGGTAATAAACATTTTCTTTATGTGTTTTATGAAGGTGTAGAGCACATTTACCATGTACATATTTTTGATGACAATAATCACTTTTTGAGATAGGGTGTTAAAGAGGTTTTTTCCCTTAGTAATCTACCCAGGCTAGGGTTTATTGTTCCAAGTAGAGAGAATCATTTGGGTTCTTGAGAACATTTTTTGTTTTTTAATTTTTGTGTGCTGTATTTTTCCCTCCACCATCAATGTATCACCATTTGTGGCCACACACGGACGGCCCAATATGTCACCACAACACTTGATATAGCTAGTAGAAGATATCATTTTTCGTTTGAGAGTTAGTGCTCACGATGGGGTTTGAGAGTGTAGTACCTCCAGGGGAGGATGAGGACTGAAATGAGACATAATTATATATGTTAAATTAGAATGGTCCTTTATTTCTAGAATTTGTGACCGATGATGGATTAGGTTCATCATGTACTCAACATGTCACAGCTAAGGAGACATGTTGATACGCTGTTACACGATGTCATCCTATATTAAGATGTATAGTTGGTGTGGTGTGTCCTTTTTAGATAGCTAGTGGAATTTGTGTTTTAAACATATAGGTCATTATTTTTTATTTAGATTCCCCCAGGAGAATGTATGTAGGCATCATGGGAACACTTTGGTGTGATCACAGGTATTCAATATCCATTTGGGAGCTCAGTTTTCTCCCTTAGGTCAAGCCTCTCACTTTTTTGATATGACATTCAAGAATCCATGGAGAGTGTAGGGACTCTGGTTCACCCATGTAATAATTTGAAATTTTTGTAGGGATATTTCGGATGTTAGGAACTATGTTTTTATGGGATTATTGTTCCCAGGGTGCATCGTTGGAGTGATATTAAGAATATTAAAAAATTTATCATGCATGCATATGTTTTCAATAAAAGTATAATATCACCATATTGGATTTATGGATCTAAAATGTGATATTACAGATGAGTTGTGGAGAAGATGTATTCCAATGGTGTGGCATACTCATTATCTGAGTTGGTTGCTCATTCATGTATGTTTTAGTGGGCCGGATGATGAAATTAGATTTTTTGAAAATAAATAATCTAATATAACCATTGCTCCACTAGGTTTATTAAGAACAAAACATGAGGACACCCATGTTTAGTGTATGACTTGAGGCCAAAAAATGAGTTGATTAAGAAGTATTGGACAACATATTCGACACTAATAGTAAATAAGATGAGGTGAAACAAGTTCATGGAATCATTTTGGACCAAACCCATCGTCATTTCACCATAAAATATGAGGATTTATGATAAATAGTTATAGATCATTCTTATGTTTTTTATGGTTTTATAGAATTGTAAAAAAAAATTAGAGATCCCAAGCGATAGATATATGGGTTTTGGGCAAAATATGGGAGTTTTAGGTGTCTTGAACGGAATTCTCATTCGAAATTCCCTATTACACGATGTGTAGTGTAAGAGAACATGCCATGTGTTCTTCATGTTCAACAAAGATGATCTTTGAGGACTAAAGTCCATGTGTTAGTGGCCTATAACATGTTGTGAGCCAAGAAATAGGGGTCATGGACATGTACATGGTTTACGGGTCGAGGGATATTGTCATGTAGAAGTAAGCATCTAGGTACACAGTCATGAGGTTTCGTATATGGGCACATGGCATTGAACACGTGAAAAGGATGAGGAATCAACTGAGTAGCCTTGTATCAAATACATGACAATTTCCAGGGGTACACAAAATCTGGGGAAATATAGGGAGCCATCCATATATAGGTGAGGATACACCATTCATATGATATGAGGTGACACACCATGTGACAAAAGGTACACATCATATATATTTCCAAATACATATCAGAACATGAGAGGGGACATTGTTAGGGGATGGTTTTTAGAGAAAACCATGTAATATGGGTAGAATCATTGTATACTACATGGTGACCTCTCATTCATGCATATTTTTCATCGGGACATTGATGGAGGCCCACGTGTATCATATCCTATGTTTTTTATAGATTGGATGTGATGGTGGTAATGGTTTTGGCATGCAAGATATTACATAAGGTGAAGTTAGAGTGTCAATTATTAGATACATATTGACTAGAATCAGTTTTGTGAGTTCCCTAGGAAAATCCCATTGAGCTTACTATCTATCATTACTCCCAAATCATTGGATTATGATCCACTAAAAGAATATGATAAGATAGATTTGGTGTATCCATCTCGGTGGATAGGGAGGGATCCTTTATCTTATCAACATACCATGGTGGGGTTTGTTGAATCTCCATGAACCAAAAAATAATGATGAAAATCCCATATCCATTTGAATATCGTAGTACAATTTTTGAAATGTTCGTGAATATGATCCTTATCAAAGAAGATAGTTATAGTAGATTTGTGGAATAATTTTTTATAAAATCCCCATTATAGTGGGTATTTTCAGTAGGGTTTGTGTTATCATTGAATGTATTATTTCCAGCTTAGAGTGTTGTTCCATATGTGGTTTTCTTGTTATTCATGACTAATAGTACATGTATGGTGATACCCAATCATAGAGATATGATCAATAGAGATATAGATTGGGTGTACAGGGTCCCCCCATCTATTCTAGCTATGAACCCCTACCTATGAGAATATATATTCACATTTTTTCATAGGGTTTTAGGAGTCCCCCATTAAATATTTTTGGGACCCCTACCTAATTCGTGATCTGTGGAGTGACAGTGTGAAATCCTTCATGGAATGACCTAACAATCATGTTATATCATAGGTATACATCTTGATATGGAAGGGATGATCACTCAGGTGACCAATATCAGTTGAGTAATATCATTAAGAGGTGTTTTATTAAGGATGTAATACCTTTTCCAAATGAGTTTTATCACATAGATGACATCCATATGGGATGAATGTTCCCATTTATTGGGTTCTCTTGTATGAGCATTGCCTTTGAACCTTAATTAGAATCTTGTGTCTTGAAGTGTGGCCATAACCTCTTGAATCATGGAGTTTGAGATGAGTATATCAGGGTTATTCTGATATACATTGTGATGATTCCACATAACATAATTGACATAATATGTAAATAGATATGACTTGTCATGTACATCCAATGAGTGGTTGAGATGGATTTTCTTTCCATACCACACATGGGATCATCCTCTATCCTTGGACCGAGGAGACCATATCCTTTTATTATCTCCTATTTATTTTTGGGTTTTTGTGGATCCTACAGGGTATTTTTATACTCATCCTTGTACAATATCATCAATTACATATTCTATATTTTGCATATTACATTCACTTTTATGATGTATTAAGAGGACCCAAAGTAGGTGGATATGTGAGAGATAAATAGACTGAGGTGTGTACTTGTGGATTCATTTGAATGAACTACCCACCTTCTTTGTGGGTTGGAGTCTTTTCCAGTTTTTGGGTGGGATTTTATTTTACCTTGGTATATTTGGTAATTTTATTGAGCTCTATTTGTGGGATAGAAATCTTTAGGATTTTTTTGTTTAGTTATAATATTATCTCATCACTATTTCATATAAATGAAAACTTATAAAAACTTATTGGCCCCATTGTATAAGTTATCCCATTAGATTGATATACCTACTAAGAGCTAGTTTCTATATTTTGGCCTATTAGAGGTTGACTTGGGGTTGTCTGGTTTAGCCATTCGCAGGTTAGGATGTTCATGATGGGTTGGTTCATTGCATTTATACATCATTGGAATTCAATAAATCACATTATGATCGTCATTTGATTGTCAAAATGAGAGGGATAATAAATATTTGGATAAAACATGGACTATTTTTTATGATAAATTATTTTTATATGCTTAATTTTATGATTTTCTATAAATTAATTTTTCTAATGCATTTTCCATGACAGAACATATTAAAAAAGTCTATAGACACAGTTTCATTATCCTTGTAGGATTCCACAATATACGCAATTTATTCTATGGTATTTTGAAGGATTCTAACTACATGTATCCTATCATGGACATAATGACTGATGAAATATTTACTTCTCCAGAAGAAAAATATAAAATTATTCGAATAGATCACTTTTTTTTATAGAAATTTTCATGTTTGACATTATTATTATCATATTAAAGATCGATTTGATAATATTTTGTCTATATATATGTTTAAGAGTCATTATTTATTAATGAATTAATTATGAGTCAAGAATATATTGAAACTAAAAATTTTGAGGCACTACTAAGGAATTGTTTTTTGAAAAATAAACCTCATTATGGTATATATATATATGTGGCTTAAACTGAGTCCTCAAATGAGGTGGAAATATATAACAGAAAAAAATCCATACCTATTTGTTTATCTTCCCTTTTAACGTTAATTTTATTCATATTAATGAATTTAATATAGAAACCGTGGATAATAATATTTTTTAAAAAGATGTTTTTTATTATCTTCCTGTTGATAAATATCCTAAACCCTTTATCTGACCATTATTTCCTTAAAAATATGAATCTCAATGAGGAGTGGAAGTGATTTTTTTACATAGTGGACCTCATGATAGAATATTTTAATATAGGACATATAAACAAGTAAATATAGAAAAAAACCTAGATGAACCACATCTGAATGTTATTAATAAATAAACCACACACCCAATCATATTAGAGTTTGCCAAAACAATTTATAGATGTTAAGATTAAAAATGTTTCATAGTTTATGTGTTATGATAATAATTCCCTAATATCCATTTTTATTATCATTCAATTCCTTAGTATAAATAAATATATTATTTTTATTTAATATAATGGAAAATAATGTGGAAATGGATTCCATAATTACATAAATCATAATTTATATCTAGAACATGAGCTTATTAAATTTTTGATCAATGATTCTGACCATGTGACAACATGCATGATGATATGTGACTTTATAGTGAAGGAATAAGCTATAAAAAGGAACCACATGTTAGGATGTTTTTTGTATATTGTGGGATTCCATATAAGAAATTGAAAATATTTTGGATTGAATGTGTGAATAGTTAACTAATATTATAAATGAAGGAAATAGATTGTGAGTGATCTACTAAATGGTCAGTAAATTAAGATTTCATTTTAAAAATCATACACATGAAGTGAATAATTGATCATGTGTTTAATTGAATGTATAGAAATACAATCTACCTTAAAATATGAGGACAAATCATAAAATATGATTTATTATCAACAAGTGTTGATTATTGTCAAGAAGTTGAAACTCACTATGTGGTGAAGCAGATAAGGAATCCCTCAAGCTAAAAAAAATATGATAGGAGGTACTACACAAAAAGAAGTTACAAATGTGATGAGTAATGGACGGACATAACATATGGTATAGGAAATGTAAAATGTGACAAGTCTATGTAATGAAAGAAGGAATTATGTGACGATGCATATTTTTTATCAACATGAAGAGATGAAGATATTATAGAATGGAATATGGTCAACGAACCATTAAATCAACTAATCATGTTATCTCTCAACTTATATTAAGTCAATTGAATCCAACCATGATTCTATTGAACGAGTGACATTCTAACAGGTGATCTAATCATATACAACTACGTAAACTAACTGTAGTAGTGAACCATTCATAATAAATATGAATTAATCATCAGGGGAATGTGGATCTTAAATCTAAGTAATTATATATTAAATTCCCACACTCAAAAAATGGGTTTTATTATATTATATATTTACTTATTAAATTTTTTAAATTATATATTTTAAATTTTGGGGGTCTATTATTAACTAGTAAAAGATTTTACATAATGGAAAAAGGTAGGATTCATATGAATAAAAATAATGAAAAATACTTCATTATTTGGGGATTATTGAATTAATTTTATTTATTTTTATGTTGGCATGTAAAGACCTAGAATTCCTATGAAAAAAATATTTTAATACATGGGAATTTTAAGAGTCTGCAGTTTCTATCGGCACCTAATTCAGAGGCCCTGTGTGACCAGAATCAATTTCTGAATTTTTGTTCAGGTATGTTCAGTAAACGTATGGGTGGGATTTTATATCTTTTGACTCGGGGATCAGAATTGAAATTCGAGGACACCAGTGAACTCGTAGTGCCAGTATTCGCTTAAGGATACCTTTAACACAGTTGTGTTTTATCGAGATTGTATGTTAACTTTTGGGGTTTCTAAATAAATTAAATAAAAATATGTGTAGAATATTTTTATTTGAGTGGTGGTTTAATCCTCCCAGGGGAGGTTGGAGGTGGTTCCCACCAATGTATAACCTCCCATGGGAGGATATTTTGTATTGGGGCCCACATGAGCTTCATACCCCCATTAACCCCCCAATAACTCTCTATTGTTATTTTGACACGCCTCTTAATTAATTGGAAATCTTCACCTCCCCATACTCTTTTTGAATTTGAACCATTCCTCCCATTAATTAGATGAGTTGTTGCATTTAATTAAAATAGTGGAATTCGAATGGTTGTTCCAACAAACAATAGAAAATTCATCTATTATTTTTGGGTTGGGAAATTTTCTTTTAAAAGAGAAGTGGAGTTCTTGGAGAACGACGTCCTCCCCAACGAAGAACACCCCTCATCTCTGAAGATCATCGAGCATCAATTTCTTCCTTCTTCAACCGGGGCAAGGAAGGGAAGCACTGTCGCCCATGAAGTACACCGACGATGTCATCACAACTCATCTTCACCGAGCACTACTTCCTATGACATTGACGGAATGACGTCCATCACCCGCGACGTCTGTCTTCCGCGACTCCATCGTTGATCACCGAAATTGAGGTAGGGATTTTTGTGAATAAATTAAATACTCATTTATGGTCATTTATTATGGTTCAATGTTGGCCATTTTTATCACCTAATGTGGAGGCCGTGGTCTGAACAAACATGGCCCGACGTCACTCTGTTGGTTCTGGTTTGTTTGGCATTGGAGGCAGAATCGGAAAGGCGTGGTGCCGTCACAACACACCGAAGAAGAACTGGGGCCAGCAGGGCCGCGGTGGAAGAAATTGTTGTTGTTTCGTTGTGCCGTACTACATCAGAGGCGCAAAACTGTGGCCATGGTGGGCCATGAAAAAGGGGTGCAGCGTAGGCGTGACACAGCGGAGAGGAACCGCGAATTGGAAGGCCGAGGCGGATGAAGAAGCGCGGCGCCATCACACTGCGCGGAGGATCTGAAGGCCATGACCAAGTCAAGCCACTGTTAAGTTAGGTCGCGGCAGTGCTAGCACGGCGTCGTCGCTCTGTGCCGAGTGAAGGAGTACCGTTGCACCATCGCACCGCGGTGTAGGAGCAGTGGCAGCCAGCCAGCCTTGTCGATGTGGATCCGGTCAAGCGGGACCACCTAGGTACCACAGCTCCTCAACCGGCGCAATGGGCCGGTTCTGTTCGATAAACTAAGGGGGTTCTCCTCCCTCACACGCGTGGTCGGCCGGGCCTCCATGGGCCGGGAGGCCACGGTCCCCCCCCCCCTCCTATGGCCAAGCTGCCACGGGTCGGGCCTCCATCAGGCTGGGTCGCGCCTTTGGGTCGGGTCACACCTTTCGGTCGGGCCACCCCTTTAGGTCGGGCCTCTCCCATGGTTCTGGCCACCAACTCAGGCTGGGCTGACCACTCGGATTGGGTAGCACCCTTGGACCGGGTAGGTCCAACTAGGTCGGACCGGACCCGGACCTGCTATGTCCCTTTACACCTCTTAGCCCGTATTTTGGGATACGAGTGTCCGATCGATGAACCGTAAATGGCGATGGAATTCTTGGATCGAGACGATCCTTTTTTAATACCCCACTTGAGGTTTCGGCATTGATGGGGTATAGTCGGGTTGGTTTGAGCCTAAAAACCAACCGGTCCCCTGGAAAGGAAATACCAATAACTCACAGACTGGGTGTCTGATTGTGGCTCCGTCTGTCACATTGGGTTCCTTATGATGTGGCGGAACTGTATGATACATCAACTCGGGACATCGTGTTAGTAGAAGTAATGACATTTGGCCCGAGGAGCAGACCCTCCCAAAATCAAGCGTGCTGTGTGCGGGAAATCTAGGGCTGGCTGCGACAGAGATGAGAGGATCCTCCGTGGGTTTGATAGTGACGATACTATTCTAAGATCCTCTGTGGGTTCGACAGTGATGACTTCTGTAACAAGATCCTGCATGGGTTCAACATCGCAGATATTGTTCTAGGATCCTACATGGGTTCAACAAAGGAGATGATTCAGGGGCTACATCTAATCATCTCTACCTCTCTTCTTCTGTTGTATACTTGTGTGAGATGATTCTTGCCTTTCAATCATTATAATCGAGGTGATTCACTTTACATATTTTGTGGAATGGGTTGTGTTTGGGCTCGTGTTTTGGAGCCAGACTGTACTTGGAAACTTAGGTATATGTGTGGGCATATATCTATGTATAGGTGGTTTATACTTCGTGATTGTATCTTACTAATGTGGTTTACCCTTAGTGGATTTTGGGAGACCTTTGGGGGTCTCGGGGTCCCTTACTAAGTATTGTTATACTCACCCCTGCACGGGCTTCGCCCGCACCGTATTGTGTTTTGTGGAGATGACGGCCAGCAGTGATAGAGGCAGAGGGTGACGGACGTGAGGTAGCTTGGAGCTGGACTAGACGGGACATATCGTAGAAATGAGTTGTTCGAGTTCTGAACATACCCTTTAGGTAGGATTCCCCAGTGGATGATCCAGGAGATTTTTTCCTTTTTAAATTTACTCATACTTGTTGTTCAGTTGGGTTTCTATATTGGTCCACTTACTCTGAACACACTTTTCTTTTCTATATTAGTTCTTGTTGCTTCTACTGCTTGTGTTCAGACTGTGTGTGTTACAGTTTTAAAGGAAATGCCTTCCCTTTTTTATCGGGGATTTTTCTTCGGTGCTAGTCGCCAACCCCTAGCCTATGGAAGGCAGGCTTGGGGTAGACACAACATTGGACCCGAGGAAAGGTTCGTGACATCCAAATATTTTTTAAAATTGATCCTAAATTTTTTATGATAAATTTTTAATGTTTTTTTCTGGATGTGTAGTGTTTAAATCTAAATTTTTTATAAATTGTAATTTTCACTTATATATTATTTATTTATTTGGTTGTATAATTATTATTCATGTATAGTTTCTTTCCTTTTTATAAATCAATATATGTTTCACTACTTATGAATTTATACATTCAAAAATGAATATGTTTCGAAATTGAATTTTTGATGTAGTGGCTAGTGTCAATGTTGAGGATAATCTTAGTTGTGTAGGAATTTCACTAGATAATACCTATAACCAAGTGTATAACTTATCACCAATATTTTCCAAATATTATTATACCATGTTTTATATTGGTTAATCCACCCTATGACAAACATTAGGGGAAAATTTGGTTTTTGAGCGTAGGGGATGAGTATTTTATTTGATTAATTGTACATCAATGTTGTACACATTCGAAACAATAAAATATTATAATTTTTTTTCAATGATAAATTTAGAACATCTAGTGGGTAAAATGTTTTTTCTAAATTTATAGGATGGTTTACCACTATGGGGTGGTTAATTTATTTTATTTTATCAATGTACAACATTGAAAACATCAATTTACCTAATTAGTTAATATTTGTGTAGAAAGAAAATTGTTTTTAATACTTATAACAAACATTTTTTATTTAATTTTAACCATATTTTAAAATCATATGATATAAATTTAAATTTTAAATTAAATAAACTCAAAACCATTGTGAACTATTTTTTCATTATGTTGAAACTGGTTGTCAAGATAATTTTATATTATTATTAGTTATTGAAATCACTCTTTCAATAGTTGTGACAATTTATATTGTTATAAATTATATGATTATATTAACTTGGATAAAATAGATGTTTAGATCTTTCAATTAATTTCTAATTGAATCATTTTTAAACATTATAAAAAATTTCAACCTCTATGATTTTTTTAAACTGAAAAAAATAATTTAATAAATTGAATGAAATTAGCATTCAATACATGAGTGTCCCCAAGGGATTTTTTTTGTAAACTGATTATTGTGAATATATAATTTTCCATTGTAAAGATCTAAATTCTCCAATTGAATTTTATTAATATATATCGATGGGACATATAATAACATATACATTGGGGAATATTAAGTGGTCAATTTTTATTTAATGTTTTCTTTTTTACAAGGGTATTATTGAGAATTTTTTCTTAAACTATCATTAATGTGTGTTTTTATTGAATATTTTTTACATTGGTGAAATTACAATTCATTAAATATAATTTTGGAAATGTGTCTTTTGAGTATTAAATGATTTCTACATTTTATTTAATTATTTATTTATTTTAAGAACATTATTAATATGGTTATTATTATATTTTCAATCTCTTTTGGAATAATTGAAATGTTAAAAAATAAAATTTAATTAATCTTGGATATTAAATCCACACAATTATTTGTGAACATATAAATTGTATCATATGAAATAGTAGTGGATGAGCTCAAAATTGATTTTTTTGGGATATTTCTCACCTCAATTAATTGATTATATATTGTATTAACTAAATATAGGACTATTCTCTATTAATCACATTATTGTTAATGCTAGTTGAACATGGTTGTGTTAATTTAGTTAGTGGATCTAATTTGATGTAACTGAGGATTTCAGTGAAAGATAATAAAGAACACCATGAATCATGCCTTGGTGATGTTACGATATATAAGATAGATTTTACTTGATTGAAATATTTTCTTTGGAATTGTGGGATTATTCTTTATTTTGTTTCTCCTTTACCCAATTCACATTCTATGGGATTATCTCTATAACTTTTAACTCCTTTTTACAAATACAGATGATGAAAATTTTCATCCTATGTTCTATATTCTCATTCTTCTACTCATTGATGGCTAACCAAAAAATCATGTTCATTAAATTTATGTTTAAGATACGTGGATATTGAACATGAATTTGATTTTAATTATTCATTATAACACTAATTAGAATGAGATATTGAATTAAGGACATGAGGAAACACTCTCACTCTAATGATCAGCTTGAAAATATTTTTACTTTATTACATTTTCCCTCCATAAGACATTTATGATAGTGAAGTGTAATTAATGATGGTTTTAAGAAATTATAATAGTGTTAGAATAATAGAATATCATGAGATTTCAATTATATAATGAATATTTTGGATTTTTTGTCGCATTCTGGAAGAGATCTCTTATATTATTACATTTTCATTACATTAGAGTTTACTATTTTTTGCAAGAGATGTGTTTGACCATATAAATCATTAATACATATAGTGCAATGAAGTTTTTCTTGTTTAATTATTCTTTTGATAATTGATATGTTATATAAACACAATCAACATATAAATATATTGCTCATGTTTAATTGTTTTTATAAATTATATCGTATATACTTATTTTTTCATGTTTTTCAAGTTCTTTTAAATCATCATTTTCATCATGACTCCACTAATTATAAAATATTTATAATTAAAAAAATGTTTCTATAACATCATAGGATAACCACAATACATCCTTCGGACCAACATCAATGATATCCACAATGCTATATATTGAGATATTAAAATTTTATCTTTGATAACTCCAAAAAAACATTATGTTCACTATTTTCAGAATTTTATTGTATATAGTACTTTTGTAACATATAACATAGATAGTAATTTTTTGTATTGAATTTGGATTATGAAACATTAATAACTATTTTTCATTTCCAATAAATCCTTTAATAGTATCTATGTGTATCTATGAATTCTATTTTAATACATAATTCTTAAAATTAATAAAATTGATATCAATTTTGATATCATATTAAATATAGTCTAATATAATAGAGATTTTAAACTATGTATTATTTTATGATATGTTATATTTTATTCTATAATAGGTTCCTCAACTATGATATGTTATAAAGAGATATTTGATCTTACATAATTCCATAAATTTTTCATTTATTGACACCATATGATATTTGGAGTCATTATATTAGAAAACATATTTTTATTTTAAAACTATAACGCCTTGACCCTAGAACCATAATGCTGGTTCATTATGCCAATACATTGGAATTATTATAAGGAATAAAGTCATGAAGGTTTGATATGTTTAGTATTCAGGGAAAATATATTACAGACATGAACATTACATTTCAATACAAAACATAAAATAAAATATAAATATTTCATGGAAACTCCAATATCTTACTAGATTAACTCCACATTAAAATCATAAAACTCTTTTATCCATCATTGGAAAATAAAATATTTGAATGGGGTGAGCTCAGATGCTCAGTAAGGGATATCAATATTGCAGAAGCTACCCAAAATAAACAGAAACTTTTACGCCAATATATTAAATTAAACAAAAGCCTTTTAAACATAATTTTAGCATCATATGGCATCTATAAATCAAATAATTATTTTTAATAATTCATAGGGATATTTTAATATTAGAATTATCACATTCAATATCAATAACTAATCTCCTAATGAATAAATTCAAAATTTCAGATATTATAACTACAACCTTCAAGGACTTGTGCCAAGACTATACAAAACTATACAATCAAGGCCTTGAGCCAAGATAGTAGTTTGTCAAATATGACATACTGATGAAGAAAGGGGATATTGTGGGCCCCTCTCAACACATAATATATAAAATTAATTCCACAAATGAAAAGGTTGAAACATAACATAAAAAATAATATTGAAACTAACAAGTGAAATGTTAATACATTAGACTTAAACCATTTATGGTATAAATGTCTCACAACCACAGTCAAAGATATCATAAATCCATCAATACAATATAAAATATAGTATCATAAAAAATAAACCAACATCATGCATAAAATCCAATAATGGAAATCGATATGGAAGAAAATAATCTATCAAATTCATTAAAACACTTTGAGAGAAATATCCCATTTTTAGCTTTACAATTATTTAAAATAATAAAAATTATAAAAGAAAACCTTTTTTTAAAAAATAACCTTGCATGATTTTAAGGGAAACATCAGAATTTTATGGTTTCATACCAGCCAAAAATATTTCGTCACACAATATATGTTAAAATTCATTCGTTCTATAATTTGACAAAAATTTCATAAAGTACCTCGTTTGGATAACGATTGAAAAATTCAATTCCAAAAAATTATTAAAATTTAAAAAATGGGTAAAAATTTATTCAGGAAATTTGCGAAAATATTTTCAAATACATTTTATGAACAAGGATAGGGATGAGAAAATATGTCCTAGTAGATACCTACATTTAAACAAACTTCGGTAATAATAAAATTATGAAATTAACTCTTACCTTACACATTATTTTAGTTTTCGGTGCCTTAACCGTCTATAAAATGGATAAATAATGTTATTCAAATATACCAGGACCATATACATATTTACGATATCATATATGATCCTTTAATATCGTATTGCAAATAATATTTCAGTATTACCAATGTTTCTTGTTTTAACTACTTCATTTTCCTATGCATGTTTTTTCATGAAATTAATTTTTTTATGAATTGGGTTGTTTTATTTATATCTATAATTACATTATATTCATTTATATTATTCATAATCATCATATTAGTTTTATAATCATTCATGAATGGTTAACATGGGAAACTAATCTCACCGCAATGTGGAGATGGTAGGCCGTACGCGCGCACGAGCGACAATATCATTCAATCGATGGACATATATTATGGAATTCGATGGTATTTTAATAATAAATAATAAATATCATGTTATTTTTATTATTTATATACAAAATATACATAATTATACCAATAAAAATAAATTAATTTGGGATAACAAATTACACCATGACATGGATATGGTAAGTCATACGTACGCACACAGTGTGATATTATTATTCATAAGATAGATAAAAGGAAAAATATATGTGTATAATAATTATAATAAAATATAATCATATAATTGATACAAAATTTGTTACTTCAGTACAGTTTCAACGTTGAAAAATGATTTAGAAGAATAAGATTAATTGATTTGAAATGGTAGAACAATTACCAATTCATCGAGTATCTCTTAATGATTTTCAAAAAATGATTCTCTAGGATGGATTTCATCCCATAAAATGTCATGTAGGAGGAAATGGGGTAATGTTTTTAGAGAAATGGGTAGGGGTTGGTTGATCCAAATAGAATTAGAGGTGTGAATAAAAGAGAAGGAGAGGTTCCCTTTTATAAGAGAGGTAAGGGGAACATTAGAAAACTAAGAAAATATTAAATTTATATAAATTAATTTTAATCTTCAAATGGATCCAAAGTTAATTAATTATAATATAAGATGAATATTGGTAAAAATAATCTCACCCAATAAAATTTAAAGATATTTTGATTTTATATTAAACGTTATCATTTTGATTTTTGTTTATTTAATATATTTAATTGTATTTTTGATATTAAAATTCAAAATATTTTTGGGTTTTAAATTTTTAATCATATGTTGTAAATTGATCATAAATGGAAAATTTATGGCATTATACACCTTACAATTATTAGTTTAAAATTTTTAAATGTTATTATTTTTTTAAAATATTTTAATAAAATGTTACTTTTATAAAATATCAATAGTGTCAATTTTAACATACTTCATAACATTAACATTAATTAAAATAAAAAATTAAATACAATATCAAAAAAAATATTTAATATAATTTCAAAATGTACCAGTCATCTATTAAATTCATGTATCACATAAATTATGTAAAATTATTTTTATTGTATTTTTTTAAAAATCATTTATTTGATATTTCCATTAATAAAATAAATACTTCTTCAGTATTGTGTCATTATTTATGGTAATTATTTTTCTCCAAATTTTATAAATAAACTATTTTTATGAATAAAACTATTTTACATTTCTAGTTACATTTTATGATTGAATATATTTCTTGGATATTTTTATATTAAAATAATTGTTTCTATAAGAAATGAGATTTTGATACTTTTTTCACATTCATTGATTTTAATAATATCTATGTCATTTTCTCCTACCAGTTCCAATTAAATGATATAAAATTGAGCATTATTATATATTCCACATTATTATAGTCATTTAGAAGAATTTTTTAGTTTTTAAATTGTCATAAAATTTTTTATATTAGTATTTATTTTAAAGTATCATTTATTTCAATTTTGATTCTATAAAATATTTTCAATTTTAAAAATTTCAAACCCTCATGATAACATCAAACCAATATATCCAGTATGTGACATAAATTCCTATGTTATATATAAAATTTTTGAATGTCATTAAATAACTCAAATAATATTAATTTTTATTTTAAAAATCATTCAAATTATTCTTCCTTTAATAATTAAATTTCCACATAATTATGGATTCCATATTTAATATAATTATTTATTTACTAAAAGTATAAATAAATTATGAATAATTATTTAGGAATTTTATATTTCTAATAAATATTTATAGTCTACCAAACCCCTTATATAACCACATATTAAAAATCTTTTACTTGTTAAAAACAAAACTATAACAAAATTGGATTTTCATTAAATATAGAAATATAAATACATTAATGTGTTATATGTGGCTCTATGTCGCCCCAAAATCAACCCAATGATATATTTTGTTCAAAAAAGCTTAATCATTTTAATTAGGAAAACTGTTAGGGTCATTATAATATTATTTTTACCCTTAATTACTTGATTTATCCTTTACTATGGTGATAATGTTTTCCTAAAGTGACTATTCAAAACGACCAAAAATAAAATGAACCTATATACATAATTTGGACCATCTTATTTAAAATATGGAATCAAATTTTCCAATTTATAACCTTGAATTATGAGTAATTAATTTAAAATTAACCTTGTTGTCGGAATGAACGACAAGTTTTTATGATCTAAAACATTGAAAATGATTGTCATGTTTTTACATGAAAATTCATGGTACAATTAATGAAAATTATCGACATTAAGTTAAATCATAAAAAATCTATTTTTTTAATGAAAACAATAATATAAAATAATTTTCTAGCATAAATTATTTTGATAAAAAACATTTTCTTCAATTATAATATCGTATATTTTTACTACTCATCAAAAATTAAAACAAATTAGAAAAATATAATAATCATGGAATGTAAATATTTATATCCTTATTCCAAAAAAATACATTCTTTAAAATATAATATATAGAAGTTTCAAAAAATATATTTAAAATGGTTTATCCATAAAAGGTCAGTAATCCATCATTTTTTTCAAATATATTTATTTTATTTGAAAAGTGGAATTTTTTCCTGTAAAATTTCTACAAAATACATAAGATTAATGTTAAAATTATATGGAATATATAAAATTCAAAAATGGGGTTACTACTATTCAAAATAGCCAATTTAATGTCTAGGTTATATATTTTATTTAATAAATAATATTTTAATACTATATTATTATTCTGTAAATCTGAGCCATTCATGTAACATAAGTCAAACCATTGTGGTCTATACAACAATCTTAACATAGTGTTGCATGAAAATAAATAAAGAAAATAAATTATATTTATTATGAAATTCAAATATTTTAATGTCCTAGTGTGTTACATTCTCCACCCCATTAATAAATTTCATCCTTGTAATTATAAATCAAAATAAAAAACAATTGTTTGTACATTTCAATATATCATAATTTAAATCCCACATCCAAAAATTTACTCATGTGATTTACATTTTAAAATATAGGTAGGGAAGTAAAAATTTTAACAGTGGTTATACATGAAAAGGATCCACATAGGAACACATGGAGATGATTGAAATCTATAACCATCAGTTTATGATGGAGAGTGATAGATAACATGGTTTGAAGAAAGTTAACAATCACAAAGCTACAAATATACGTTGACATAAGGGACCATATGACTCCTCGAAAAAAGAAAAAGGGTAGAATTTTTGGATTCAAGATCTTTTCCCAAGAGTTTGTGAATATTTTACAATTAAAATAGACATATAATTGATTTGATTACATGGCCTAAGCATAATCTCATCCTTTGGTATCACATTGATCTATTTTAACATCATCTATTACATCTAGAAATGATATTTCAAAATGAATATTTTACGCCAAAATAACATTTTATATATCATAATTCCTATAAGTATCTAATAAATCATAAATTAACCACTAGAAATAATATAAAATTACACATACTACACAACAACATTAATAATTAACCAAAATACTTTTTTTCTAAATTAACAATATAAAAAGATCTCTAAATTTACAAAAATCAATCCTAATATCAGATTCCCCATTCAAAGTAATGTAGCTCTTATTGAAATGTAAAAAAATATTTAATCACATTTATTCCTCTATGATATATATTTTTATTCAAAATCCATATAGAAGAAGTACTGTAGTACAATCCTTATATATATCTCTCATGAATATTATAATCATAGATCTATTGATGTAATAATTTTTTATTGGTAAAACAATATAACCTTAATCATTATTATTCACTTTTAAACCATAAAATACTCTTCAACATTTTATTCCTTAATACCTCCTTATTCGTATTTAATATTTATATCCTCTTCATCATAAGAATTATGAATACCTCCTTTTTATCCTTGTTAATTCTCGCTAGTAACCAAAACTCAATGCATAATGTGAGAAACACTAATCATTGTGATATAGTCATGAAGAATCACCGGATCTCTAAACAATGGAATCCTCTTCTAAGTCCATATGTCCATAATATTATCCTTGATTACACATTACCAAATCTAATGGATTATTTCCTATACTGAGACTTATCCTCAATTCCATTTAAATGTTAATGTTCTGGAATCCATGTTTTCTAAATATAATTTCAAATTATTTTAATTAACTTCATTTGATACCAATTGTAATTCCCCAAACCTAGAATCCTAGAGCCAATTCATTATTTTAAAATATTGGAATGATTACATGGAATCAAACCCAAATGACCGATTTGATTAGTAGTCTTGGAAAATAGATTAAATACATAAACATTTCATTACAATTAAATACATGGAATATAATATAGATATTAATTTTATAACACCATTCTATAATAAGTTTAACCCTTCATAGAAATCATAAAAAACTAATTGTTACCTAGGGAAAATAAAAAAAATAACAAATGGGTTAGTTGGTATGCTCAGTAATTGAAGAAAATATAGACGAATATGTTATAAATAATAATAAACATTTATGGAAAGATATATGATTGAAACGAAAGTATTTTAATCATATTCTTCAACAAAATATAAAAATATTAAATCAAATAATTTCATTTAAACGTTAATATTGATATTATACAATTCAGTTAATCATATTTAATATCAATAAATAATCCCCTAATGATGAAATGCATAATATCAGACATCATAAACATAATATCAAGGCATCATTCCAATATCCTACCTAAACATAGCATCAAAGAATAGTGCCAAGACAGTATATTGTCTCATGAGACCTATCAATGGACTGAGGGGATATAGAAGGCCCCACCAAACACTTACTATTTCTAATTCATTCCTTGAATAAAAATGGTGAAATGTAACATAAACATTAATATTAAAACTATTATAAGAGGTGTCAATACTTTAACCTTAAACCATGAATGGTATAAAAATATCACGTAAAATATAAAAAATATCATAATAACATCAATTCAATATGGATGATTATATCATAAAAAATTAACCTCAATCAAGCATAAAATCTAACAATGTATGTGGACATAGATATAAATTCTCTAATAAATTCATTAAACGTCTTTGAGAGTAATATCCCATTTTACATTGAAATTATATAAATCATACAGAATTATAAAATAAAACATTTCCTTGGAAAATAAAGATGTAATATTGTATGGTAAATATTAAAATTTTACGGTTTTATAATAGAATAAAATATTCACTCGTACTGTATAAGATACAAGAACATTTTGTCCTTAATTTACAGAAAAGGTCATAAAGTACCTCATTTGGAAAAAGACGGAAGGATTACTTTCAAAAAATTTCATAAAATGTCAAACATGGTAAAATATTATTTGATAATTTTTTATTAATATTTTTAAATAAATTTTATGAGACAAAAACATGGTTGATAAAGATGTCTTAGTAGATACACTCATATAAAAAATCTTAGGTAATAATGATATTGTGAAATTAACACTTACATTGTACATTCCATTAGTTGAGGGTGTGTTAACCTCCTATATAATGATTAAATCATGGGGTCATACATTCTCCCCTCCTTCTCTAAATTGAGTCCTCAAAATTTGAAATTGATCTACGAATATAAGAGGTTAAATAATAGAAAATTAATTTTGAGTAAAACCCATATCGAAAATTGTGTTAATAAAATTTAGCCTTAATAAGAGGGAAAGGTAAATGAAAAAGTCACCAAAAAATAATGTTCTTGATTAGGAGAACATTGGTGGTATTTAAATACACATAATTGGAGGGAATACTTAAATATTTATTGGGAGTGATTGGGGTCATTAATCACTAACACGTGTAAAATTGAGCAACTCAAATCCATAAATCTATGATGATTAAAAATATAATCAGTTCAAAAAAACATAAGGTATTATGATAATATTTTATGGTTTTAAGATCCCTTATATAATGATTAAGAAATAATTTTTTCATACAATAATATAGAAAAAAATTATTCACAGGTACAGTTTCACCCTTCAAATAATTCCCAACACAAACTCATTATTCTTTCCAAAAGATAATAGAATTCAAATATATTCTATTTATTCTGATATTATAGGGTTCCAAACATAATTAATTTATAATTAATTTTTCAGACTATTTAAAAAAACTACATTATAGTAACTAAGAAATCACATAGGATAGTGTTAGATGTTGCTCACATGTCGCCCTTGGGTTTCAGGTTCAAGTCTCGCGGCATTGCCCAACATGACGGGTTGTCGCCCGATCACTGGGTTGTCCATTTTATAACAATACAAAAATAATCATATGAAATTCCTTAAACTTAAAAATAGTTTCCAATTTGAAACATAATCTATTCTAACCTTTACACATATCTAAAATACTTCTATCCAAACTCACGGCCCAAAATTTATAAGGAAGGTAAACACATAAAAGATTTTTTCCCATGTAATAACATGAGAATACAATCATCATGTGTTATTTTAAAACATGGTAACACCCTTAATTATCATAAAACCTTATTGATTATATTCATTCTCCCTTATTAATAATATAATTCTATATATACTCCGTATATCAAAAAATTTGGTAAACTTCAACAATAATGGAATAAACAAACAATTAATTAGTTTCAATATAGTCAAGAACATCAAATATAAAATATCTAAAATAGTAATATCATATTATTAAATCACTACCTAATTATGATAATAATATTATTGTTTATCTTTCCTTCAACAACATATTTTCCAAAAAGTTTAACTTGCTATTGTTTAACTTTTCTTAGAACCATATAATCTCAAATCCTCAATGAAATAGTTCTGGAGTAGAATCCTTTTTTATTTCAATAATTCATATAACAAGTACATTGTTGATACGACAATAAAATAAAATAATTATTTAATAACAACATAAGAACACTAGTTATTAAACTTAATCTGTGGTAGTATCTCAAATTGATTATTATCCAATAACATCATTTGGGGAAAACTCTATTGATTTGGATATTGATTCACAAACTGTATGAAATCCTTGAAGATAACGTATTGTATATTTGAAACCTTTTTTTCCTTAAAATAACGAACATGGTGTCCTTTTACTCCACAATTATATCAAACTCTCATTCTCTTCACGAATTTATCAAGTTGAATCTTTACACAGTTATCACATATGGGAAAATCCATCTTTCCCCTTTTCCATTTATCCATCTTTCTCTCTACCATATTTTTATTCTCTTTCTTCCCATCAATTACATATGACTAAAGGAATTATGTACTTTTATTATTAACAAATTATACAATTTATTCATATGATGAGAATACTTGGGGGACTATTTCAATTTTATATATTGTCTTAATAACATGAAACATATGATTCTTCATACTATTTGGATCATGCGTGTTACTGGAGTTCTCATTACTTCTAATGGGAACAATTTCTAAACAATGGAATACACTAGGTTATTTTATTAATCACAATAAATAATTCCAAACTTCTAAATTACATGAAGTAAATTGAAAAGATTATTCATATAATCTATAATAAAAAATGTTTTCTTGGAGGAAGTATTTACTCTTAAATTCATCATAATGTCTTATAATAAAAATGTGTTTTATCCTTAGCATATCCCCCAAGAGTGTCATACCTAAGAGTGCAGTAATACCCATTGATGTGTACTAGGATAACTCAACTAAAGCCTGAAACTTTTTATCAGAGTTTTAACTCATAGGTATATCTGTTCCAGATCCCCCTCTACCTGCTCTTATCTAGACAGGGATGTTTTGCTAGGAAAATACCGAAAATATCTACATTACCAAAAAATTTGGATATTCTCTAATACTAATCCTCAAATTATATCTTAGGGAGATGTTCTCTAATAAGAACTTTTCTAAATCTAATTTCCAATTATTTTACTAAAAAACCTCTCACACCAACTGTAATGCCCCGACCCTAGAATCCAAGTGTTGGTGAATTATTTTAATGCATTGGATGATTAGAAGGAATCAAATCCCTAAGGGCCAATCAATTTTATAGTCTTGGAAAATAGATTAAATACATGAACGTTACATTACACATTCAAACATAAAATAAAACATAAATATTTTTCTGAAAATTCCATTTTTCCCCTTGCTTAACGCTGCATATCAAACATAATACACATCTTGGAATCCTGGGAAATAAAAAAAAGGGGTGAGCTCCGATGCTCAATATGGGTAAATAATTTAGTGAAAGCTATAAAATTTTAAGAAAATATGTATAATAAAAACAACACCCATTTAAACATAAACTGGAACATAATATAGAGAAAATAAATAAAACATTACCATATCAACATGCACATATTAATTCTATTATTCGAGTAATCACATGTACTAATTAACTTAATAATGTGGGAGTTCCTAACACTGGATATCATTCCTACATAGTGAAGGCCTCGTGCCGAGACTACAAATAAATTTTTTTGAACGCCCTATGCCAAGACATTAGTTAGCCTCTTCAGACCTGCCTATGCCTTTAATGGAAATTGTGGGCCCCACTTGTCACTTACTAAGTCCATTTCATTCCTTGTATAAAAATTTTGAAACATAACACAAACATTCATATTAAAACTAGCATAAAAATGTCAAAACATTAGCCATAAACCATGAATGGTATAAAAATATCACATCCACAGTAAAACATATCATAACCCATTCAATACAATATGAAAGATTGTATTATAATAAATCAACCCGAATCATGAATAATATACATAAAATTATGTTTATATAGTTAAAAATGATCAGTAAAACACTATGAGTGAAATACCCCTTTTTCATGAAATCATTTAAAAGTCACACAATTTATAAAGGAATATATTTAAACAATATTTTTTTAATCAATGTGTCCAATACAACTTTTAAACTTTTAAAAGGAACTAATATGTTAAAACATTCATATATATATAAATAAATCCATAAACCCATTTGGAAAACCTGGACATTAATGAGAATCATTTAGCAGAATAAATATTTAAAACATTTAAAATGTTGTATTAGTTAAAGAGTACCATAAAGATATTCCCTTTGAAAACAAATTTATCAAAATTGACATGGATAATAAATAAGTCCTAGTAAAAACATATACATAAACAGTCTCAGATAATAATTATATTTAGTAATTAACCCTTACCTTTCACTTTCATTTGGTCGAGGGTACATTTAACCACCTATATAATGACAATAGTTTGTAATGAAATTTTTCCAAAACCATATTCATAGTTATTATATCGTACATGGTTTATTTATAATATTATAATACCCGTTTATTATTTATTTTAATTTTAAATTAACATTTTAGGTAATAATAGTTTTCTTTATTGTACGTGTTTTAACATGTTCGATCGATAATTAATTTTTTATTATAATATGGGAAACACCCCATTCTACTGTAGAAGATCATGGAGGTCTAAAATAGTGAAGTCTAAGGGCATCGCTTTTGAGAACATTACTATATTCCATTGGCAAGGATTCTAGAAAAGAATAAACTGTCATGTGGTCTTGTAAATTACACCCTCTTGATAGGGCCTTTGTAGCATGATTTGCCTCTCTTTTGACATGACACACCAAAAAACCATGACTGATCTCCACTGAGCATCTACGAATCATGTATGTTATTTTCCAAGAAAGAGTTTCTTTTCCATGTATCACCTATACCAAAGCATCGTAGTCTGATTCATCCTCTATGACAACCTACGGATGACTCTTGAATACCGTAAGCCAGAGAATTAATGCTCTCACTTCTTCTCCTAATGAGTTCCCTATACCATACCAGTAGTTGAATGCCATCAACACTGAGAAAAAATCATCATGAAGTGGACCCACTCTATCCATATGTCCATTCAAACAGGACGCATCCACATTAAGTTTTAGGTCGCACCTCTATGGAAGCCATTTAATCCGACAAACTTGGGTCTAACGTCCTCAGGATGTCTGTTGAGGAGACTGCACATGACCGGGGATCAGATTCCATCTTTCACAAGAGAGAAAAGCTCATGAATCATCACCATCAATCTCATATGAAGAACGGAATCCGTGAGTCTATTATCAAAATGAGCATTATTCCCGGCTTCCGACATAATCCATAAAATAACTATAATGATGAGGGATCGTACCTTGATAGCCATCTATTGGCTTCTCATGATCGAGAGCCAACGCTCAATAACGATCTACCTGGAATCACTTTCTGTGTCATAGTGTCCCCAAATGTTCATCATGACTAGAGGGAGACTTCCCACTATCTGATGATAAAAAGGTGGAATTCCAATTCTGCATTAGTTTTCATAAAAAACAGGCACTGTGAGGCCAGAGTTATTCCTTTTTTCTAGATATTATCCACGTTTGATATTTCTTGGTTAATCACTCTCCAAACCAGGAAATACATTTTTTGGGTATCTCTTTTCACTATAGCCGGATGACCCATTCAATACACGCTCCATCAGGAATAATAAGACCCCAGTAATCCTTCCCTCTAAAGTCCCCAGTCCTCAATCTCATGAAATAACACATATCTTCATCTTCAGAACAAACATTTATGGATAGAGTTTCCTTCAATTAATTATTAAAAATGCAATCAAGAAGAATAGGGAACTGTCTATCCTCTTTGATAGACATATCTAGTGATGGATAGTATGGGAAAAATAGTTTATCACCGATCTAGTTGTTGTTCCAAAGGTTAATGTCTCTTCTTCCCACTACCCAACATGTATCACCCGAGAGGATATCCAACTGAGAACAGATGGTTTTGGCTAACCTGAAAATTTTGTGACCATCCCACTCCACCCAACGTGGCCCATATTTTACACTATGTTTCTTGGCCCAAAGCGAATCTCTTATGATAAAATACCATCCCAGCCAACCCCGCATTGTTTTCATGGTAATTGTTTGATCCCTGAGGCCCAGTCCACCCTCCTCAAATGGTTTCACCAGACGATTCCAAGCAACCCATATGCACTGACCAGAATCCTTTGCATCTCTTAAGAACTTGTTCAACAATTTCTCCATCAAATTAATGGTTCCTTTGGGTGGATTGTTGATAGAGAAGACGTGAATTGTAATTGATACTGTAACACTATTAATAAGAGACACTGGCCCGCCAAAAGATAAGAATATATTTTTTCAGCTGAGGATCCTCCCAAGCATCTTGCTAATGAGATCATCAAAGAAGGTCTTTTCAACTCTGCAATTTTAAATAGGAGCACTGAGATACATCATAGTAAAACCCTTTCTCTTAACTCCTAGGATAGATTTAATTTCATGCACCCTTCTCTTGGAACATTTTTTAGAAATATAAGATTTTCTTTTTTGTGTATTTATCCTTTGGCCTCTTAGGTACCCATATGTAGACATGATAGAATTGAAATTATGAAGGGAAGACCTCATATAATTCATGAAGTTCAGAATATCATCTGCAAACATAATCTAAGATAAGGTTCCATCCAAAGCTTTCGAATGGTAAGGAAGTAGCCTCTCTTTAGAAAAACAATTGTGAAGATTTTGAAAAGGAGATTCTAGAGAAATGGAAAACATAGAAGGTGAGAGGGGATCCCCTTGTCTCACACCCCTCATGCTTTTGAAAAAACCAAAAAATTTCCCTATTAGAGATATGGTGAGACAAGGAGAAAAATATCACTGAAAACAACGATCCCAAACCTCTTCATGGAAACCATGTCTTCTCATGGTCCGAATGATGAAAATCCACTCCAAATTATTATAGTCTTTGTTAATATCAACATGCATAATAATATTAGATCCAATCATCTTCCTATTAATATCATCAACTAGTTCTTTCGCAATCCTAATCACCCCTTGGATACCCCTACCCATGATGAAACCATACTTCACCTGTGAAATGGCTTTTGGGATGACTTTGCTGAGCCTTCTAGCAAATATGATTGACAAAATCATGTAAGATAAATTACAAAGGAAAATAGTTCCAAACTAATCAATTAATGTGGGGTCTTATGTTTTTGGAATAAGGACCACTCTTGAAGCACATGTACTTCTGTTATGATAACCCCCATGAAAAATTTAATATATTTCCTTAGAAACATGGCCCCCACAAACTCCCATGAAGCCTTGAAGAAATCTCATGGAAACCCATCCGGACCTGGCATGTTGTCCAGAGGAATATCACAAATGGTGTCCCAATCCTCCTACCCCGAAGGGATGTGTCTAAAGAATTAATTAGTATGATTTTCAATACACCTATGAATACCATCCCAGAACTTCAACTACTCCTCTATCTCCGGCACAATTCTTGATGTTCCTGTGGGATGGATTGGAAGCAGTAGATCAAAATTAACAGAAGCCATTCATTCTACCACATCATGTTCAGAAGAGAAATATCCATCTTCAAGCCTTATATTTATCCCCGTCACCTGATTTTCTTTAATGAAAGCAGGAAAAAATGATTTATTCTGATCAATCTCCTTTAAAAATTTGACCCTGGACCATTTTTTGTAATTCCTTTCATGCTCCAAAAGCAAAACCTTGAGCATGCTACGTTTATCACAAATCCTCAGAAATATGTCATCATCCCAACCCCATTGTAGCTCAGATTCCATCTTATCAACACCACCTTGCAGCAATTCTCCCCAATTATCCACCACTGGATTGGAAGGTTTCCAACTCACAATGATCGATTTCAGTCATTTGAGTCGTCTGGATAAACTGACCTAGGCCTGCCCATCCACTTCTTGCACTAAGGACTGCTTAAACATTTGCATGAATCCTTACAAATAGTTCCAGTTAGTTGAGTACATCAAGGGATTCATGCTATGGATATCTTGTTTAAGGTCAATCAAAAGTGGATCATGTTTTGATAAAACCCTTGACAAGTGTGAAACCAATGTACCTGAGAAGGTATCCAATCCTTGTAAATTTGAGAGACATATGTCCAGTCTGCTCCATATCCTGCTATTACTCCAGGAATTGTTACACCAAGTGAATTTACATCCATTGAATCCCAGATCCCAAAGGACCATGAATCCATTATATCTTTTGAAGTTCAACATTCAATTTGTTGATATTACCCAAGCCTTCACTCTTCACAAAGATGTCCACAATCATGGTTAAGTAACCACCAAAAAACCAGGGGAGCCCCAGTGAGTCAAACGAATCCAGATAATCCCACAAGGGTCTTCTTCCTTGGCCCTCATTTATGGAGTAAATGAAGGAGAAAAGGATTTAAAACCCATTAAATAATATTTTAACCATGACGCATTGGTCATTAGATTGAACAAAATGATCTTGATAGCTTCTTTTCCAAAAAAATCCATATCTGGTTATTCACGTGATAGTTAGGAAGATGGTCTCCAAAGCCCATCATTTTTGCGAAGAAACTAAGTCTGGATGAATCTTGATTTGGTTCCAGTATAACAACCAAAGGCGCACTCTTTCTATGAGCTTCAGAAGACAGAAAGGTGGTACTTCCATGGACCCCCAGTCCTCTAGAATTCTAGATGATAATCGAGAACATTAAATAATATGGTTCGTGACTTGTCGGCCCTCTAGGCTTGCTCTTGGAAAAATCATCCTCTATCCAACTCTAACTTAGACATAGATCAATTAATTGGTCTAGAGCTGTCTTCTACAGAGAAACACATATTTGGAATCATGATCTTCTGTTTCAGTGGACTATCTGATTCCAAAAAAAGAGATATCATGCTTCTCAACAGGAGTTTCGGCATGATTAGATTCCCCTCCTCTTATAGTATAGATTCCAGAACCCTACGAGAGAGCGAACTATACATCACAACAACTTCCTTCTTCACTCACATCAAGAAAGAGGTCTTCAAGATGGTATCAATGATGCCTTCTGATATTTCCACTGAGGCCATTATAGATATGTTAAGAGCTCTAGGGGAGGGGAATGAATAAATACGTGAATTAGTGGAAGGAGAAAATATATATCATGGAACTTGCCAGAAAAACGCCAAGGAAGGGACTTTCCACTACCTAGTAGATAAGTCTCTGAGGAAGAAACATCCAACATCGTCTAATCGTCAAACGAATCTTTGGAAAATAACCAAATATCCAATAGTATCTTCTGAGGAGCAATGATGTTCTATGATACCTGAATAACAACTTGCACCCTCTAAACAAGGCTTATAACTTTTTCTAGTAACTCCCAAGAACCTTTTTAAATGAAGCTTCACAATGATTTTATCTCTCCGCCAATGGTGTAGGGGTGACCAGACGAAGCCTCGATGAAGACGCCTCACCGGCGTACCTCAGAGATCTAGGTGAAACTCAGGTGGGCTGGCGGGGTTCCTACAAAATAAGAGTGTTTTTCTACATAGCTTCACTTTACCCATCCTACAGAAGTCCAAAGAATGGCATTGAAAACCACAGGCTGATCAGAACCTAGGAGGAGCTTGATAGATCAGACGTCTCCACCATGAAAAACCCTCCGGTGGTCTCATAAGAAGACAAGGAGGAAATCAAGTTAGGAGATTCATCTCAACACATATCATGTGGGAACCGGTGTCTACGAGACAAGCCGTGTTGTAATCGAATCAAAGGATTCTCCCTAGAGAGTCTCCAACCACCGCCAAGATAGTATGGTTATGAAGGGGGAATGGGAGACCAGACATTTTGATCCACACTATCGCCATAATAGATTATATACCATAGTGACCTGCCCATGTCCAGCAGAAGATGGTGAATCTTTTTTCTCCACATCGTCTGCCGTCTCAGGCCCAGGCATGCATGACGTCTTCCTTGCTGAACAGGTGGATACAGAAGGTAAATCTTGAAATCTCAGAAATTGTTGCTGGGTGATGAATTCCACATGAGTTAACAAGATATTTAAACACTTCCAGATAGGGTTTGGTTGGACCAAACCGAGCATCTAAGGAATGGTCATGAATCCTAGCCACATCATGAAGTTCACTCTCCACAAGAACCAACATAGGAAAACCATCCCTTCTTTCCAAGGATCATTGCTCCACCCTTATCGGAGTAATACAAGTAGATGGAACCAACCCCCCTGAAGGAACTCCATGGGTGACTTCTTTTTAAGATCTGTGGATCCCCTTAGGAAGATAACTCACTTGGTTATTCACCAAAGGATAATCCAAGGGAGAAAGAACACCCCCATTAGCAGAAGCATTTTCCGAAAAAGAAAATCATCCATGATGATCCCACGAAGAAGGTGGAGGAAGAACGCCATCCCTCCCACCTATAATCAGGCATGCACTCCCTCCTGCGCTCTCTCTCCGCATCCAAATAATTTATCATGTTATTATTGAACATATCATTTAAATAATGATTTAAATACCTCCCAAATATAAATCATGATTTATATATAATATATATTTAGAATATAAATATGTATAATAGATAGATATATGAAATGTGAAACACTGTTTATGGAGAGGGTAGGTCGTACGTACGCATAAACGTTGTTTCTGTTTTCATATCATATTGAATGGAAGTTAGTGAATAAGATATATATATATATATGTAAATACATACATATATATATATATTATAATTATTATGTCCTATATTACATGTATATTAAATATATATATTTTTGTAATCATTCTTGAATGGTTGACTTTGAAATGAATCTCATCATGTCGTGGAGATGATAAGTCGTACTTACACAAGAGGGACGACATCATTTCCATAATGATTAATAGGTGTGGAATTTGATGGTATATTAATTATATAGTGAAATTAGAATGTTATTTTCATTATTTATTTTCATACTACTTTTCATTATATCCACCCAAAAAACATAGCGTTGAATAACAAATTACACCACAACTTGGTGACAGTAAGCTGTACGAACGAACGCATGGTGGCATTATCATTCATATGGTGGATAGAATAATGAGTAGGGTTTAACCATATTTATAATAGCATTAAGGCATGTATATAGTAGTGGTGTTATTATTTTTGTATGGAAATAACAAAGAGAGGGAATGTGGATGAAGAAAAGAACATTGAAAGAGGTGATAAAATAATTAAATCTTTTTTGCGGTTTTCATTATTAGTTGAATAAAAGGGATCCATATGGTGGCTTTATTCTCAAGGGAAGGACTATAGGTCGAAGTGAGGGATGTTGGTAGGGGATTGGGGCTGAGGTTGGATGATCCAAATGGCATGGGAGGGTTGAAATTAAGATAAGGGGAAGTTCCCTTTTATAATAGAAGTGATGGGCACCTTAGGAAAAGCATAAAATATTATATTATTATAAAATCATTTATGGTTTCTAATTTCACAAAATTTATTTACTTCAAAGCTAATGTGGGGATAGGTCTCAATCCTCTCAACCAATAGGGTTTAGACATGTTTACGTCACCATATTGACCATATACTTTAGATTTAACTCTTAGTAAAATAGTATATCTTTTAGGATGTCCTCAAGTATTATTATACTAAATGGTTTAAAACATACTATAAATGGCCAAGTGAACCCCAAATGGTTAATTAAAGATATAGAAACATTATATATGTTATTTGGATTAACCCTGGATTTTTTTGAATATTATTTAATTTAATAATATAGTGGTTGTTTTAAAAACTCATTTATATAAATTTTGACACAATTTAGTTTTTGGTTTTTTGTGAATTTCATAACAGCATGATTACATCGACTAAAATTCATTGAATCAACCATAACATGAATTACTAATCTGGAAAAACCATGGATGTCTTCAAAAGAATCAATTTACATTTATTATTATATTTATACTATAAAATATCTTAATCATTCATTGATAAAGTAATTACTACATCATCATTGTGTCAAAAATAAATTGAATTATTTAATATCTAAAAAATATAATGAAAAACCCATTATTTAGGAAATTATGTTAGATTTATAAGAAATATTTATAGTCAAATTTATATAATGTATATCCCTTTATTAAAAATGGATTCGTTATTAAACATTAAGTTTAACACTTTTAAGTAATTTTTAAATAAAATCATAATAAATGTCCTAATCCAATCCAAGTGGACCAGAAGGATCATATATTATTCCTAAGGGTGGTTTCGGTGGAAATACACATATCCAATAGAATTAGGACTTGTGTTATAGTAATTATAATATCATTTTTACCTTTAATTACCCTATTTAGTTTTTACTATGGTAAATAAATGCCAAAAGTTTCTATTTTCCAAAAATTATATTCAGCTTATTGAACAAAATTTGACACACTGATGTCAATTGTGTCTCTCAGATTTCTAAAATTCAGTTCACAAAAGCGGTAAAATTATGTTTTATACAAATTTGCAAATGTGCCTAGAGGTTGGGTAAAAGACGTTAAAAAGTTCAATAAACTTTTATACATGTAATTTTATTATAAAATGACAGCAATGAATTACAATGAAATTATATAGGTATTATCTATTATATTTTAGATAAAATAAATAATTATGTAAATAGAATTTTATTTTTAAACAATAACGCAATGTTTTTCACTATTCATCATAAATTTAATGTTATCAAAAAAATACCAAAATTTCACCCTAAGGTAATTTTTATAATACAAATTAAAAAATGATTTCCATTTTACCAAATTGAAAACCTGCATGTTTCATTAATTAATTTATAATTATTTTCAGTTGTCAAAACCAAAAAGCATGTGTTTTAAAATGTAAAAACTATCAAAATATTGACATGTGATTATGTCAAATATAAATGTGAAATTACTTATAATGGACTAAATTTTATTAAATGATAAGAATATAATCTAATTATACCCTTAAACAATCCAAATGTATAATTTAATAGTATAAGTTATTTTGATTAATAAGGTTGTTTTAAATTAAAATTTACTATTTTGACTGTTCATCAAAATATGAAAGTTATGAAAAATTAACCAAAAATTTATCAAAACTAAATTTTTATTTTCCACTTCTAAAAAAGAAGTTAATTTAATTAAATTTAACATATAAAGTGTCAATTATTTTTTAGAAAAAGGTTCACTATCAAATAGCGGTAAAATTTAATTTTTTTAAAATACTTCATTTATCTGAAAAATGAATTTGATCTTATTTTATGTCTAAGTAATAAATAATATAGATTCAAAAATTATCTGGAGTATGTAAAATTCCAAATTCAGTTAATACTATTCATAACGACTTTTTGAACGGCATGTTTAGTAAGTCGTTGTGTGCTCGAACATCGTTTTGTGTGTAGCACAAGTTATTGAATTACATTGAAAAGATAACATAATAAGAAATCATGGGGTGTTACAGTTATATTCTCCTATCCAATAATAAGTTTCATCCTTGTAATTTGAACTCAGGATACAAAACATTTGTTTGGACTTTTCAAAATATCTTTATCGAAATCACCCATCAGAAAATATATTAATGAGACATCAATTTTAAAATAAATAATGATAAGTACGAAGGTTACCTGTGATTACACATACAAGGGTTTCATGTAAGAAACATGAACATGAAATAAATATCTAATCATCACCTTCTAATGGAGAGTGAAATCTAACATGCTGAAGAGAAATTTAACAGTCACAAATCCATAAATATATGTTGAAATAAAGGCCCATTTGAATCATATGAAAAAGGACTAGGATATCATTTTTAGTATCAATATCCATTCCCTAGAATTGGATAATATTTTTCTATTGTGATAAGCACTTAATTGATTAGATTCCACGTCATATGAATAATATCATCCTTTAGTTGTGATCTAATTCATTTTAACCTCATCCCTTAGAAATAAAAATGAATTTTCAGAATGATTTTTTACAGTTAAAGAACTTTTAAAATGTCATTAAGACCACATGTTTCTAATAAATCATAATTCATCCTCAAATAATAATATAGAATGTTCAACATACTCTATTACAACCATAATAATTATAAAAAATAGTTATTTCCAAATCAACAATCCAAAAAGGTATCTAAATTTCTAAAATCAATCATAAAATTTGATTCCCCATACAATGTAATAGAGCTCTTATTGAAACAATCAAAATATTTAATCCCCATAAATCCTTATTGGAAACTATTATGATTATAAATCCTTAGTGAAGAAATACTATAGTAAAATCCTAATATATATATATATATATCATGAATGTTATAACTATAGAATTGTTGATGTAACAACTATTGAATCCAAAGACAAAGTAACCTTTATCATTCCACTTCACTCATAAACCATAAACTACTCTTTATCATCTTATTCCTATAATAACACATTCATCTCATTATTCTTGTGTATCATCTTCATCATCAGAGTTATAAATATTTCTTTCATATCCTAGTGTATTATATCCATTGACCAAAACTAAAATCACCAAGTGAGAATCACTAATCATTGTAATATTGTAATGAAGAATCATTTATAGTATATCTAAATGATAAAACCTTATTAAAAATACATAATTCCACTAGATTAACCATTGTTTTCTATTTAAAAATATGGGGGATGATATCGTACACTGGGATTTTTCTGCAATGTAATTCATAGGGTTATGTTATCTGAATCCAATTTACATGGTTGTCTCTAGACATTCTCTGATGTCAATTGTAACACCCCAACCCCAAAATCCTATATCTGAATCATTATTTAAATAAATTATCATAACTACCATAGTCAAATACCAATAGACTGTTCAATGTAGTATTTTTGGAAAATATATTACATATATGACCATTATATTATAATTCAAAACATAAAATACAATATTTATATATATATATATTTCTTGAGAACTCCATTATCTTCCAAGATTAACCATGCATAAAAATTATAGAACTCTTAATGGAATCCTTTGAAAATAAAAAATATGAAATGGGAGATCTAGGATTCTATATAAGGGAAAACATTATAGAGGAAGTTGTCATAAACAAACCTAAACTTCTAAGGAACAATATAAAACTAAAACACAATACATTTAAACATAATATTCAGCATAAAATATAGAGAATAAATAAAAAAATACATTTAAACATTTATATTGTTGTTTTACTAGACGAATAAACACATTTAATATTAATAACTAAACATATAATTAAGAAATACATAATTCTCGATATCAAAATCTTTCCATCAAGGCCTTATTTTAATACCACACATAACCATACCATAAAGGCCCCATACTAGTACACTATTTGGTCTCATGAGACTTACCGATGAATCTAGGGGCTATAGAAAGCCACACCCATCACATACTAATTCAAATGCATTGATTATATTAAAGGTGAAACATAACAAAACCGATCATATTTAAACTAGCATTCGAAATGTTAAATCATTAACCTCAATCCATGTATGTTATAAAAATCGCACAACCATAGTCAATCATATCGTAAAACATTCAAAAAAATATGTAATATTGTATCATAATAAATCAAAACCAATCAAGAATAAGATCAAATAATGGATGCTAACATAGATGAAAATAATCTAATAAATTCATTAAAACCATTTGAGGGAAATGTCTATTTTTAAATTAAAATTATATAAATTTAGAACCAATATCAAATAGAAAGTTTCATTTGAAAATAGACGTGTAATATTTTATGGTAATGATATTATTTTTAAAAAGTCATAATGGTTAAAAATAGTTACTCATTCTGTATATGTTAAAAAAATCATTTCTTTTTATTGTTCAAAAGGTCATAGAGTTTTGATTTGGAAGAAAAAGAAAAGATTCCACTCAAAATATTTTTATAAAATGTAAAAAAGGGGAAAATTTTTCTTTATAAAATATTAAATAATATATTGAAATAGATTTTAAGAATCATGGACGTGGATGATAAATATGTCCTAGTAGATATTTGCATATAAATACCCTTTGGAAATAATGAGATTGTAAAATTAACCTTTACCTTCAACATTAATTTTATCGAAGGTGTGTTAAACTTATGTATAATTTTCATTGAATGTTATTCAAATATACCATGAACATATCAATATTTATGATATAATATATGACCATCCCATATCGTTTTGTTAATAATATTTTAGTGTTACCAATGTTTTGGTTGTTTAATGCTTCGTTTTCATATGTATGTTTTGTCCTGTAAGTCGGGTTTTTCATTCATATGATCTATATTATACATATATATAATTATATTTAGTTCATAATTATTATTTTTATTCAACATATAAATCTTATAATAATTATTCAATGGTTAATATGGATAATTAATATCATCACGTTGTGGAGCCGGTAGGCCATACGTATGCACGAGTGACGATATCATACCCAGATGGTTAAATGGTATTGATTTAGAAGATGTATTAATTATAAAAAAAATACATATCATGTTTTATTAATAATTTATATTAATTATTTATTTTAATTATACTCATCAATATAACATTCTAAATAAATAATCTTTGAATAACATATAACACCATGACATGGAGACGGTAAGTCATATGTACGATCACCTGGTGATATTATTATTCATTGGGTGGGTAAAAGGCTGAATATGAGTGTATCATAGTTATTATAAAATCAAATAATTAAGATGATATTGGACTTATTAATTCATTATGGAATCAATATAGGAAGAGGAATTGGAATACGAAAAGTAATTGAATTGAAATTTTAAAACAATGACCTCTTCTTCAAGTAACTCCCTTTGATTTTTAAAAAATGATTACATAGGATGGATTAATCCTCAATTATGGAATCCATGGTAATGTGATAGATGTTTTCTGGAGAAGTGAGATGGGTTTGATTGATCTAATAGAATTTAGTGTTGTGAATAAATGAGAAGGAGATGTTCCCTTTTATAAGAGAGGTATGGGGTGCACTAAGAAACTATAAAAATATGAAATTAATATAAATTAATTTTCAACTAAAAATGTCTACAATGTAAATTATATATAAGATAAGATGTGTATGGGTCGAAATAATCTCATCCAATGAAATTTAAATATTTTTTATATTATTTTAAACATTATCATTTTGATTTATCCTTACATAATCTAATTATTTTTTTGTGATATTAATATTTAAATTATTAAATGATTATATATATACTTATACAGTGTAAATTGAACATAAATTGACAACTAATGACATTTTAAAATATATAATTATTATTTTTTATTTTTTTGTATATGTAAATGTTTTTGAAACAATTTATTAAAATGTTATTTTTATAAAATATCAAGTGTCAATTTAAACACTATTCATAACATTAGCATTAATAAATATCCAAACAGAATGAAAACATCAAAAAAAGTGTTGAATACACTCATGGAATATAATAGTAAAAAAAATTTAATGTATCACATCAATTATATTATATTATATTTATTTTAATATTTTAAAATAAAATTAATTGATATTTCTTTTAATAAAATAATTACTTCTTCAATATTATTCCACTCTTTATGGCAATTTTTTAGTCTCTAAAAATTATAAAAAATTACAATAAAATTTAAATTTATATTAGATTAACATATAATATTTATTTTAGAATTTATCTCTATGTTATCTTTATATAAAAATTAATATAATATTTAGAAATGAGTGTGTGACGTTTTGTCACATTCATTGATTTTGATAATATCTATGACATTTTCCTGAATAATTGTCTATTAAATGATTTAGAATTTATAATTATGATATATTTTACATTATCCTAGTAATTAGGATGATATATATTTTTTTAAAAGTTTTATTCCTTTTAATAAAATATTATATATTTTTCAAGTATATTTTTTTCAATTTTGATGTACCTCAATATTTGGGGTTTTAAAAAATATCAAAACATCAAGATAAAATCGAACCAATATTTCTAGTATGTCTCTGAAATCTCAATTTTATCTATATTATTAACTTATTTCATTAATTAATTAAAATAATATTTATATTAATATTTTTAATATTATTTGTTTTATTATTCCTTTAATAATTCAATTATTGTATCATTATTGGGTCAACATTTAATTAAATTATTTATTTCATGAGGTTATAAAAAAGATAACCATATGCATGTAAACAATTTATATTTCTAATGACTTTTTATAGTCGAACATATCAATTATATAATCTCATATTAAAAATATTTTACTTTTTAAAAAAATTATAACAAAATACAATTTTTATCAAATATAATATTATAAATATATTAAATTCATCCATTGGGATCCAATTTGTCCCAAAATAGACCCATGGATTGTATCTATTGAAAGACACTTTCCTAATTAAATGACAACATCTGTTAGGGTAATTATTATATTATTTTTACCTTAAAATACATAATTTACCCTTTACCCTCGATAATAAGAAAATACTACAGTTATTATTCATAATTCCCAAATATAAAATGTAACTATTTACATAATTTGGAGAAATATCATCCAAATATGGAATCCGTGTTTGAAATATCAAAACACAGAATTCGTTTTAAATAATTTAAAATTAATCACGTTGTCAAAATAAAAATGGGTTTTAATAGTTAGAATATTACAAATGATTGAAATTTTTTTACATACAAATTCATGGTAAAATTAGTATCAGTGAAAAAAAAATATATTAAATGATAATAATTTATTCTATTTTTTAAACCATTAAATATTATAATTTATCAAAATAAATTATTTCAATGAAAAAAGTTGTTTTCAATTAAGATATAGTTATTTTTCCAATTCATCATAACATATAACATATAAAAAAATTATCCAAATTTATTACAAAAAAAATCCATATCCTACTACCAAATAATATGATTATTTTTTTCTATATATTATATAAATGTTTCAAAAACAATATTTAAAATGGGTTCCCTATAAAAAAGTGGAAAACATAATATTTTGAAAAATACTTCATTTATTTATGAAATGGTATCTTTTCTTATATCATGTCTATAACATACATTAGATAAATTTAATGTTTTATGGAATATATAAAATAAAAAATGTAGTTAATACTATTCATTATTGATAATTTTATGTCTTTGTTATATATTATAATAAATAATCATAATTTATAAATATAATATTGATTTGTAAAACTGGACCATGCATGTAACGCAATCCAACTCATTGTTTTTTAGAGTAATTATAAAATTATTTTTCATAAAACTATAGAATGAAATAAAATAAAATTTATTCAGAAATGAAAATATTTTAATGTCTCGGTGTGTTTCCTTCTCCCCTCATAAAATAAATTGTGTCCTTATAATTTGAACTCCGAATCGAAAGCAATGAGTTGGACAGTTCAAAATATATTTATTGAAATCTCACAATGGAAAATAGATTAATAACACTTCTATTTTAAAAAATAAAGAATTAAAAAATGATACCAGGGATTACACATACAGGTTTCCTTTAAGGAAATAACTGATCTTAAAGAAATATCTAACCATAATGTTCGGATAGAGATTTATAGAGATCATGGTTATGAGAAATATAAAAATCACTAATCCACAAATATTTGATTATCTAAACACTACTGGAAATGCAGGATTTCCCAACGGTTTAGAACAATTGGGAAAGGCTGCAGAACCGTTGGTATATGTTATACCAACGATTCTGCAACCCGTAGGGAAGTATTCCATTGGGAAAAGTTTTTCCCAACGGTTTAAAGTGAACCGTTGGGATAGGGTGCTGAAAAATTACCCTATCCCAATGGTTTTCAAGAACCGTTGTGAAATCTTTTTCCCAACGGTTTACAACTGTTGGGAAATAGTGCACAAATTTATCATGTTTTTTCCAACGGTTCAATGAACCGTTGGGAAAAACCCAATATATTCTCTTTCCCAACGGTTTAGAACCATTGGGAAAAGTTTTTTACCAACGGTTCTATGAACCGTTGGTAAAACAAGGCCTACACATTCTATGCCAACGGTTCAAAACCATTGGTATAGCCTCTACTGGGAAAATTGCCCAGCAGCTCTGCAATTTCCCACCACAGCAGCACTGCAATTTCCCAGTAGATATCCAAATTTCCCACCAGGTCTCATTTTGTGGTTCCCTCTCAATTTCAATCCAATTATTGTACCTGCAATAAACTAACACATACATATACAATTATTGTACCTTCAATAACCAACTAACAATTACATATAGAGAACAAATTCATACACATTTAACATATAATGGTGGAACTATACACATCCATAATTAAATTAGAATTCATAATGTAATTATAATTTAGATGACAATTATTTGTGGAATCCGGAAGTCAATTCATAATTTGATCGGTTTTTTGTATACCATATATTTTTACATAAAATAATGTCCACTTTAAACATAATACATACACCTAGAGAGATACCGGCCACACTGCGCCTCGGATTGAGGCGGGGTTGACTTGTACACGTCATATATGACCCATAGATCGTTGTGCTAATGTATCGACACAATCCGAATGCGTTTGGTAGGTTTTCTGTATGTCAGTTGATGTTTTTCAATTAAAATGACGTACTTTTAAAACAAAAGGCAGACACTTTCAGTGGTGTCGGCCACACCGTGACTTAGATTGAGGCAGTGTTGACTCGTACACGTCACATATGACCCATGGATTGTTCTCCTAAAGTTTCAATGGAAACTGGATGCGTTTGGTCAGTTTTCTGTATGTACTTAAATTGTTGTCCATTTTAAGCAAAATACTGACACTTTGAGTGGTGGCGGCCACACCGCGCCTCAGATTGAGTCAGGGTTGACTCGTACACATCACATGTGACCCATGGATCATTTTGCTAATGTATCGACACAATCCAAATGCGTTTGATCGGTTTTCTGTATGCCAGTTGATGTTTTTCACTTCAAATGACGTCCTTTTGAAACAGAAGACATACACTTTGAGTGGTGGCGGCCACACCGCGCCTCATAATGAGGCGGGGATGACTCGTACACGTCGCATATGACCCATGGATCGTTGTGCTAATGTATCGACACAATCCTAATGCATTTGGTCGGTTTTCCGTATGCCAGTTGAGGTTTTTCAATTAAAATTATGTACTTTTGAATCAAAAGACAGACACTTTGAGTGGTGTTGGCCACACCGCGCCTCAGATTGAGGCGGGGTTGACTCGTACACGTCACATATGACCCGTGGATCGTTGTGATAAAGTATCGACACAATCCGAATGCGTTTGGTCGGTTTTCCGTATATACTTAAATTGTTGTCCATTTTAATCAAAAGTCATACACTTCGAGTGGTGGCGGCCACATCGCGCCTCTTATTGAGGCGGGGTTGACTCGTGCACGTCACATATGACCCATGGATCGCTGTGCTAAAGTATCGACACAATCCAAATGCATTTGGTCGGTTTTCCGTATGCCAGTTGATGTATTTCACTTTAAATGACGTCCTTTTGAAACAGAAGACAGACACTTTGAGTGGTGGCGGCCACACCACGCCTCAGATTGAGGCAGGGTTGACTCGTACACGTCACATATGACCAATGGATCGTTCTCCTAATGTTTCAATGGAAACTGAATGTGATTGGTAAGTTTTCCGTATGTAATTAAATTGTTGTCCATTTTAAGAAAAAGACAGACACTTTAAGTGGTGGCGGCCACACCGTGCCTAGGATTGAGGCAGGGTTGAGTCTTACAGGTCGCATATGACCCATGGATTGTTGTGATAATGTATCGACACAATCTGAATGCGTTTGGTCGGTTTTCCGTATGGCAGTTGATGTATTTCACTTCAAATGACGTCCTTTTGAAACAGAAGACAGACACTTTGAGTGGTGACAGCCACACCGCGCCTCGGATTGAGGCAGGGTTGACTCATACACGGCACATATGACCCATGGATCATTCTCCTAAAGTTTAAATGGAATCTGAATGCGTTTGGTCAGTTTTCCGTATGTACTTAAATTGTTTTCCATTTTAAGAAAAAGACAGACACTTTGAGTGGTGGCAGCCACACCGCGCCTCCGATTGAGGCGGGGTTGACTCTTACACGTCACATATGACCCATGGATCGTTGTGTTAAGGTATCGACACCATCCGAATGTGTTTGGTCGGTTTTCCGTATGCCAGTTGATGTATTTAACTTCAAATGACGTCCTTTTGAAATAGAAGACAAACACTTTGAGTGGTGGTGGCCACACCGCGCCTCAAATTGAGGCAGAGTTGACTCATACACGTCACGTATGACCCATGGATCGTTCTCCTAATGTTTCAATGGAATCCGAATGCGTTTGGTCTGTTTTCCGTATGTACTTAAATTGTTGTCCATTTTAAGTAAAAGACTGACACTTTGAGTGGTGACGGCAACACCGCGCCTCGGATTGAGGTAGCGTTGACTCTTACACGTCACATATGACCCATGGATCATTGTTCTAAAGTATCGAAACAATCCGAATGCATTTGGAAGGTTTTCCGTATGCCAGTTGATGTATTTCACTTCAAATAACGTCCTTTTGAAACAGAAGACAGACACTTTGAGTGGTGGTGGCCACACCGCTCCACGGATTGAGGCGGGATTGACTCATACACGTCACATATGACCCATGGATTGTTCTTCTAATGTTTCAAGAGAAACCGAATGCGTTTGGTCGGTTTTCCGTATGTACTTAAATTGTTGTCCATTTTAAGACAAAGGCAGACATTTTGAGTGGTGGCGGCCACATCGCGCCTCGGATTGAGGCGGGGTTGACTCGTACACGTCACATATGACCCATGGATCATTGTGCTAAAGTATCGACACAATCCGAATGTGTTTGGTCAGTTTTTCGTATGCCAGTTGATGTATTTCACTTCAAATGACGTCCTTTTGAAACAGAAGACATACACTTTGAGTGGTGGCGGCCACACCACGTCTCGGATTGAGGCGGGGTGACTCGTACATGTCACATATGACCCATGGATCGTTCTCCTAAAGTTTCAATGGATACCGAACGTGTTTGGTTGGTTTTTCGTATGTACTTAAATTATTGTCCATTTTAAGCAAAAGACAGACACTTTGAGTGGTGGCGGCTACACTGCACCTCGTATTGTGGCGGGGTTGACTCGCACACGTCACATATGACCCATGGATCATTGTGCTAAAGTATCGACACAATCCGAATGTGTTTGGTCGGTTTTCTGTATGCCAGTTGATGTATTTCACTTCAAATGACATCCTTTTGAAACAGAAGACATACACTTTGAGTGGTGGCGACCACACCGCGTCTCGGATTGAGGCGGGGTTGACTCGTACACGTCACATATGACCCATGGATCGTTCTCCTAAAGTTTCAATGGAATCTGAATGTGTTTGGTCGGTTTTCCGTATGTACTTAAATTGTTGTCCATTTTAAGCAAAAGACAGAAACTTTGAGTGGTGGCAGCCACACCATGCCTCGGACTGAGTCGGGGTTGACTCGTACACGTCACATATGACCCATGGATCGTTGTGCTGATGTATCGACACAATCCGAATGCATTTGGTCAGTTTTCCATATGCCAGTTGATGTATTTCACTTCAAATGGCGTCCTTTAGAAATAGAAGACAGACACTCTGAGTGGTGGCGGCCACACCGTGCCTCGGATTGAGGCGGGGTTGAGTCGTACATGTCACATATGACCCATGGATCATTGTGCTAAAGTATCGACACAATCCGAATGCATTTGTTCGGTTTTCCGTATGCCAGTTGATGTATTTCACTTCCAATGACGTCCTTTTGAAACAAAAGTCATACACTTTGAGTGGTGGCGGCCACACCGCGCCTCGAATTGAGGCTGGGTTGACTTGTACACATCACATATGACCCATGGATCGTTTTCCTAAAGTTTCAATGGAAACCGAATGCGTTTGGTTGGTTTTCCATATGTACTTAAATTGTTGTCCATTTTAAGCCAAAGACAAACCCTTTGAGTGGTGGCGGCCACACCGCGCCTCGGATTGAGGTGGGGTTGACTCGTACACGTCACATATGTCCCATGGATCGTTGTGCTAAATTATCGACACAATCTGAATGCGTTTGGTCAGTTTTCCGTATGCCAGTTGATGTATTTCACTTCAAGTGACGTCCTTTTGAAACTGAAGACAGACACTTTGAGTGGTGGTGGCCACATTGCGCCTCAGATTGAGGCGGGGTTGACTCGTACACGTCACATATGACCCATGGATCGTTCTTCTAAAGATTCAATGGAAACCGAATGCGTTTGGTCGGTTTTCTGTATGTACATAAATTGTTGTCCATTTTAAGAAAATGGCAGACACTTTGAGTGGTGGCGGCCACACCGCGCCTCAGATTGAGGTGGGGCTGACTTGTACACGTCACATATGACCCATGGATCGTTGTGCTAAAGTATCGACACAATCTGAATGCGTTTGGTCGGTTTTCTGTATGCCATTTGATGTATTTCACTTCAAATGACGTCCTTTTGAAACAAAAGACAGATACTTTGAGTGGTGGCGGCCACACCGCGCTTCGGATTGAGGCGGGGTTGACTCGTACACGCCACATATGACCCATGTACCGTTCTCCTAAAGTATCAATGGAATCCGAATGCGTTTGGTCGGTTTTCTGTATGTACATAAATTGTTGTCCATTTTAAGCCAAAGACAGACACTTTGGGGTCCAAAGAAGAGGGTGGGGGGGCTGTCCGGGGGGGCTGTCTGGCGGGCTGTCCGGGGGGCTGTGTGGGGGGTTGTCCGGGGGATGTTCGGGGGGTTGTCTGGGGTCCAAGGAGGAGGGTGGGGGGCTGTCTGGGTGGCTGTCCAGGGGCTGTCTGGGGGGCTGTTCGGGGGGCTGTCTGGGGTCCAGGGAGGAGGGTGTGGGGGGGGGATGTCTGGGGGCTATTCGGGGGGCTGTACAGGGGCTGTCCGGGGCTGTTCGGGGGGCTGTCCGGGGGGTTGTCTGGGGTCCAGGGTGGAGGGTGGGGGGGGGGGGGGGGCTGTCCGGGGGGCTGTCTTGGGGGCTGTCCGGCGGGGCTGTCCGGGGTCCAGGGAGGAGGGTGGGGGTTGTCCAGGGTCCAGGAAGGAGGGGGGCTCCCAAACACACAACCACTAAAAGACAACAACATCCATAAAAACAGATAATATATAAAAATAACTCACCTCCAATACTATACTACGAGTCTAGATAAAACCAAAAACTAGAATAAATTAAATATAAAATCTCAGTAATATCAGTCAAAAATATAATGGATCAACTTGTCCCACATCACCATCACCATCATCATCATCATCATCATCACCCTCATCCTCGTCCCCATCATCGTCCTCGCCCTCGCCCTCCTCCTCTTCCTCGCCCTCCTCCCCGCCCTCGCCTCCCGCCTCGCCCTCCTCCTCTCCCTCCTCTTCTATGTAATACTCCTCGCCATCATCATCGTAAAGTTGTACATCGTCCTGACCACCACTAGAACTGCCACCTGGTGCACCGTATATAGAACGTATCGACGACATATACTCATCAAAAGCTAGGCTGGCCTCTGCTGGAAGTGTAGGACGTAGAACTTCAATAAATTTTATAAACGCACTTTTTTCCCTAGCAGACTATTATTCCATCTCTGTGGCCCTTTTCTCAGCCTATTCTTCATGTGCCCTTACTTGCTGCAGCTCGGTGGCACTACAGCTCGTACCTGAGGAGGGCCAATACCTCGTCGGGGTAATCCTAGGTCGGCAGCGTACTCTTCCAGAATGCTTCTCTCCTAACACCTGATGTAAGTGATCTGTTGGCCCAAAATTGTCTGGTTCTTGGGAATCAAGGGCCTCTAAAGAAGCCTTTTACAAATATAAATATATCATTAAGTTACAAAATAGATATTAAAAAATAAATTCAACAGATTAAAACTTACAATCTGCTACTGAGTCGCTTCGTTGACGGCACTTCCATCCTTTTTTCGTCTACTCGAGCAAAACAGTTTTGCTCGAGGCACGCGTCCTTCAATATTTTGTATTTACCTCTACAATGACATTGAAAACTAAAGTTATATGAAAACATTAGCAAATTATTAAATAATTGAAGAAACAAAATAAAGTGTAAGTCGTAAAGAAAACTTATAAACAATTGTTATACCTGCTTCCTCTCATGATCAGGAATCGTAGTGCATCCCAGTGTGTGGAGGTATTTTTTTGCATCAATGTTCATTTTATTTTTTCCAGATGATTCCTAAAAAAAATTGGAAAATGCAACAGATAGTATTAATGAAAAACCTGACAGTTATTATTTAAATACCTCAAATGATATTAATACCTTAAACTAGGTACTCGTCCAATGAGTAATCATCTGATGATACTGCTCTATAGGACAATCATCCACAACTGGTGCTGCCTCTAACTCAATTCCAACTCTAGCACGCCAGCCCATATACAACTCATGCTTGCAGGATCTCCAAAGCTTTCCTAAATCCTTTAGACGTTCTGATCTTGCACCCTCACTATTGGGAAAATTAAATCGAAGCTGAAATAAAAATATTAATTCATATAAATACAAAAATAATTCATGTCATTAAATAGAACAGATTTTTTTTACCCATATCTCTTCCCAAGCTCTATCCTTGACCCCATGAGGAAAATGTCTCCATGATAGCGGGCTGACGTGAATGATGTCAGAGTATTTGGCAAGTGTCTCCAGAAAACTCTGACATTGCTGCCCTGTTTTCTCAACCATTTGGTTGTCTTCATTATAATCCACCATAACCTGTGTGCGGCGGTTCCACACCAAACGCATGTGTGTACGCCCCCGCCCATGCCTCCTATCAGTAGATGTATCTGTCATGAAAGAAAAACAAATATTTTATCAGAACATGTTATAATGAAAATAAATATTTCTATAAAAATTTGTTAGGGTTCTATAAATATACCTGTGCCGGTCTGATCGCTGAGTGCCGCTGGATCCACAGAAACTGATGGAACACCCTGTGGTGGAATAGGAGTCGAAGACGATGGAATATAGAAGCTCGGAGAGAAATAAGTAGAAGGAAAAGAAGATGGGACAACTGTCTGACCGGATGCTTACTGAGGAGTGGGAATCATCATTGGATGTGAAAATGATGGTCCAGATGATGCAGAAGGTAGTGAAAACATGGGAGGCCTAAATATCTCGTGTGTCTCTAATGACACATCGGGATCAGAATGTGGGAAGGATGACATGTTAGTGGGAGGGGGAGGGTCTAGTCGGGTATGTGTAGCTGCTCGTCCTCCTCTGGTATGAACCCTCCTCGTACCACCGGCCTGAGTACTAGGACCAGTACTAAGCTCCTCATCGATTAACTGTCGATGTATAGGTGGATCCTACAAAATTGTTTACAAGAATATTAATCACATGACATTATATATTCTTTAAATATATAAATTTGAAATAAAGTACTCACTATAGGCACTAATGGTGGAACGCCCATCTCTGTCATTCGACGATTGATCTCCATCATTTTTTTCCTTCTTCTTTCTTCAATTTTCTTCATTTCCTTCTTTTGAAAACAAATATGTAATTAATTAGAAAAAGAAAACTAATGTGAAACCCAAAAAATGCAATTCAAATAAAATTGCAACCAATAAACATTCAAAATTCACATAATGGTCAATTAATCTATCAACTGTTTTAGAAGAGCTTGAATGGATTTAATAAATCATAAACATTTTAATGATCACCAAGTTAGAAATATTGTTTGACTATGTTTGAATACAGTTCAATTACAAATTAGAAAATTCAATTCAAATAAAAATGCAACCAATAAACATTGAAAATTCACATAACGGTCAAGTCAGCTATCAATTGTTTTAGAAGAGCTTGAATAGAATTAATAAATCATACAAGTTGTAATGTTCAACAAGTTAGAAATATGTTTGACTATGTTTGAATACAGTTCAATTCCAAATTAGAAAATGAAATTCAAATAAAACTGCAACCAATAAACATTGAAAATTTACAGAACAGTCAAGTCAGCTAAAACATATTTGTGATCAATACTAAATCAATTTGAATATTACCAACCATAACAACCAAACTCGAGGTAAACCAAAAGAATTGAGAACATGGATGAATGATTCTATATATTTTCAACCACAAAATCTGGTTTACAATCAACTCTGACAATTGAGCTATTTGAGTCATCATAAGATATAAATGGATTGGTTCCAATGGCACTAGGGATAGTGTCAATTCCATCATCACCATCATCAAAAATATGTATTTTAATTACTTCAACTATGACACCAAATCCAGGTCGAAGTTTGTCTTTGACATAAAAAACTTGTTTATACTTTGATGCCAAAATATGTGGTTCTTCGATAGCAAGAGTGCGAGTCATATTAATTACTCGAAATCCACAATCATCAATAAATTTGCCATGTATCGTCATCGAATCAAGCCAGTTTCATTTCATCATTGTGACTCATCCATGAGAGTAATAATCCAATATTTTTATTTTCTCAACAACTCCATAATAACCCACATTTTCAAATCGCGGTCTACTATCTGATGCACTGGCATAACAATCTGTTGTGACAGTAACCATAACACCATCATGTTGTGTTCTCATGTTTTTTTCTCGTTCAGTGACAATAAATTTCTACCCATTGATAACAATGGATTTACAGTCACGAACCACAGTATTAAGACCAAAATCCAAAGCTCTTATTTCCTCAGAGATAGAGTCAGCAGACAAACTCAATACCTGCAATATAAATGACTATTAAAGTTAACTAAATATTGATATAATTATTTTAAACATTAATTTTTTTATACCTTCAATTTTAACCTAGAAGAAAACTATTTTCTATGAAAAGTCTCTCTCCTTCTCAAAGATAAAGAACGATGCTTCCTATTTATCATTGTTTTATGTTCCCTATAGATAAAAAATAGTAATAGTTTAACAAATATATATGTAAGATATACATAATCAATTTAATTACCTGATATAGCCATCGAAAAAATCACAGTTGAGCAAAACTGTGCGATGTGCCATCTCCCGCTCTTCATGGCTTAATGTCTTCAATGTATATGATCAAGGAATTCCTCCTGTTTGAGGAAGTGATGGAAAACTGGGTTCAATTTTCTCATATTGTTCTTCTTCATTTCTCATTGGTCTGTTCAATCTTGTAGTAAGATCAGACAAATACATCGAGCAGAAATCCATACATTCTGGAGCCAAGTAACCGTTCACGATAGAACCTTCGGGATGATTTATGTTTCGGACATAAGACTTTAAGGTGAACATATTTCTTTCAGTTGGATACATCCAACAAAAAGAAACTGGTCCTCCGAGAAGTATTTCAGTGGGAATATGGATAGTTAGATGCAGCATGCATGTGAAAAATGATGGAGGAAATATTTTCTCCAACTCACACAAAATTAATGGGGCATCTATCGACATTTTTTGCAAGAAATACTTGGACAACTTTTTAGCACAAAGATCTCTAAAAAATGGAACAACCGAATAAAAACCACCCTTACATTATTGGACAAAATATGACGGATTTCTACTGGAAGAAACTCATGCAGTAGAACGTGATAATCATGAGTCTTCAAATATTTTAGCTTCAACTCTCTTCTGTTGACCCGTTTAGATATGTTTCTTGAATAGCCATCAGGAACTCTAATAGTCACTATTACTTCCAGAAATTGTTTTTTTTTCGCAGGTGTCATCACATTAGAAGCACATGGAAGTTGCCATTTATTTTCACTGATACGTACAGGATGCAATTCTGGTCTGATGCCCCAATCCACTAAGTCACGTTGAGATCGTAAATCATCTTTTGTCTTCCCCTTGACATTTAGAAGTGCTGAAAACATCTTTTCGCATATATTTTTTTCAATATACATTACATCTAAGCAATGACGTAAAAAATTGGTTGACCAAAAAGGCAAATCAAAAATGATACTCTTCTTCCTCCAATTGTAACAGGTTTCAGTGGAAACATTCTTTCTCTTTCCAGATATCATTTGACCCTTCCCGAATGAAAAACTGAAATCTTTAAATTCATTAAACACATCAGTTCCAGACATAAGCTGAGGTGGATCATCGGTCTCTATGGTATTATCAAATCTTTGACGATTCATTCTATATGGATGATTCTTTGGCAAGAATCGTCGATTTCCCATAAAACTGAAACTATAGCGATGTTTCAGTCTTCTAGATCATGGATTCTTCATACAAACTGGACATGATAGTTTTCCCTTCGTGCTCCATCCAGACATCATTGCATAAGCCAGAAAAGCATTGATCGTCCACATAAGCGCAGCACGCATCTGAAATATTTTTTTCGAACATGCATCGTATGTGCGCACACCCACATCCCAAACAAGTTTCAACTCTTTTATTAAAGGTTGTATGTATACATCAATATAAATTCCGGGATCATAAGGACCCGATATGAGTATACTCATGAAAGTGAAAGGTTTTTTCATAAACAACCATGGGGGAATATTATAAATGTGTATAAAAACTGGCCATGTGCTGTGCGAAGTAAGCATCTGCCCAAACGGATTAAAACCGTCGCATGAAAGACCCAGCCTCACATTACACACGTCAGCTGCAAAATCAGGATGTCGATCATCAAATCTCTACCATGAAAATCCATCTGCAGGATGAACCAACTCATCATTAGTCTTCTTTCTCTCAGTATCATGCCATCTCATTTTTATTGATATGTCATCAGACATAAAAAGATTCTGAAGTCTGGGGATCAATGGAAAGTGCCACATTACTTTTTGTGGAACGCGGGATGGTGTTCCATCAGATTTTGTCTTCCAGTGGGATGTGCCACATTTTGTACAATCATTTCATTCAACGGTTTCCTCCTAGAATAAACTGCAATCTTTCGGGCAAGCATGAATTTTTTTTCTTGAAAATCCAACTTTCTCAACTTACTTTCATGCCATATAGTGGTTTGAGGGAATATCTGCATCATCTGAAGGTAAATCCTTTAAGAGGGTAAGAATGTAATCGATTTCTGTATTAGAAATTCCATACATAGTTTTCCCATGAAACAATCAGATAAACAATTCTAGCTTTTTCATTTTATCACATTGTCGATATACTGGAGTCGTGGCAGCATCATTCAATTTTTTCACCCTATCAATATCATAATTTTCACTAGACGCATCATTTTTCCTCATATCTATGTCTTCTTGAGTCTAAATCCTTTCTTTTTAATGATGACGAATAAATGGAAACCGATTATCTAACAAATTCTCCATTTCAGTCCTTTCATTTCGATCATCACCAATTTGAGATTTCATTTTCTCCCCATTGTGATACCACACAAAGTAGTTTTCTTGAAAAAAAATTTTGGTTATGTGGTAGATGACTTCTTCACGGCTCAACCATGTTCTACCAACACAATTGGAACATGGGCAGTGTATGCGACCACTATCTGAAGTATTGTGAAATGCAAAATCTATAAAGCTCTCCAAATTGTTTTGAAAATCGCTTGAGATCCAATCGGTTTCATACATCCAACTTCTGTCCATTCTGTAGAAAGAATTTATATAAGTCATTTTGTCATAATCAATTCAATAGGATTGAACTTTAATAGAAAATACATTTATGTAAACGATAAAGGAAGAATACAGTCAAGGTATCAACTACACATGTGAAAAAAATATACAAATGTGTTATTGAAAAAATGTAAAACCAACATGAAATTAATGTGTTATATCACATCACAACATGTCTCATCCCATAACCATATTAGTAGGGTATCATGAACATGAATAACATCAACCTTGTGCCATCCTCCTACCCTACATGACCCCAACCACATTCCACATCTTATTATAGCCTTATCACATCACACCTCACAGGAAAACACTAGGGAAATCATAGTACATCTCACCTAAAGACACATGGACAATCACATTGCATCTTGCCTAAAAACACACGGTCAATAACTTTTGAAGGAAGAGTAGGGAAGACATGGTAGATATCCAACCATATAACCACCATCCTAGATATTAGAAAAAATACCCATAACTCAAAACCTCTGATCGTTGGTAAGTTTATCCAACTCTGGTTGAGAATGTGTAGAAATAACATAAAAATACATGATATATAGATAGCACAAAATACTCAACCTATGGGTTCACATTAACTACATAATTACACACTTCACTACTACCATAAAACACATAAACCACACCACCACCACCACACAAGACTCATAGTATTTCTCACAATCATTTATAAGCCACTTCATTCACACTTACATTGTCCATTCATTTAATGTTAAATTAATTAAATCCATTTACCACACATCAATTTCTATTCCATCTCAATTATTTAATATCCTGTTTTTTTGTTTTAACATCATAATTTATTCCATAGATAACCAGGAAACTAATAAAACCACCACACAATAACTCACAATCTCATAATAACCATCGACGCCATGTTACATCGACCAACCATCTCACCAAAACAACCACATATCACAACAAAAATATTGCACATCACAAACCACCACACAACCAAAACCACCGCAAAACCAAAACTATGAATCTTCAAAATTAGAACATAATAAAGAGACATTGTTCCCTTATAAATGTAAATGTGTAATGAAAACATTAATTGGACATACACCGATATAGGGATTTGACTACACAATTCGTGGAACAATCATAAATTTTTATAGAAACCCTAAAATTTGGGAATTAAGAAATCATACATAGAAGTATATTCTTTATAACAGGTGGATCAAAAATATAGGAATCTAACCTGGTGGGTGGTGATCCGATGGAAGATGTGGGGATTGGGAAGTGATTCTGCCGAGGAATCGCTTCTGGAGGAGCTTCTGGAGACAAGCGGAAGGCTCTGGATCCGCTTCTGAATCGTGGGGAGGCTGCTGCTAGCATTGCGTTATTTGGGGGTTTTTCCCAACGGTTCATAAAAATCATTGGGAAAAACTAGTCTTACCCAACGGTTTCATAAAACCATTGGGAAAAATAAGTTGTTCCCATGTTTTTCCAACGTTTTATGAAACCATTGGGAAAGACTGAATTTTTCCACTTTTCCCCATAGTTTCATAAAACCATTGGGAAAAGTCTCTTCTAATAGGTATTTCTCAATGGTTTATATAAACAGTTGGAAAAGACTGAATATACCAACGGTTTCTTTGAACCGTTGGTAAACAACTGTTGGGAAAACTCCCATTTCTAGTAGTGAAAAGATCATTTGACTAATCAAAAAACAAAATAATTATTTTATCTATTTGATTTTCACCCCTTAAAAATAGAAATGAAACTCCAAAATTTTTTTTACACCTAAATCACTATTGATAAAAAATCATTCCCAAATGTTTCCAATAAATCATTATTTATCTTAAAACAATAATATCCAAGTTTCAACAGACTTCATTCCAATCTTAAGACTTATCCAAAATACTTTTTCCAAAATTAACTATCCAAAAAGGACTTTAAATTTCAAAAACTCAATCCTAACATCATATTCCCATACAATGTAATAGAGATATTATTGAAAAATTCCAAATATTTAATCATTTAAATTCCATAATGAAAACTCCTTTTGATCCATATCATTAAAGAATAAGTACTATAATGTTGTCCTTATATAAATATGTATCTCCTGAATCTTATAAATATTGAACAATTAATGTAATATTTCTTAAACCCAAATATAAAAAAACATTAATTATTATACTTCACTTTTAAACAATTAACTACCCTTTATTATCTTATTCATTAATTCCTATATCATCTAATTTTTCATTTTTAGCATCCTCATCCTCAGAATTATAACCATATCTTTTATAACCTTGTTGATTCAACCCATTGACCAATAATCAATTCACATTGTGATAAACTATAATCCTTTTGATACAGTCATGATGAATCATTTATAAGATCTCTAAATGATGGAATTTTCATCTCAATATATAAGTCCATAGGATTAACCAATGATATCCATTACCAAATCTAAAGATTGATATCCTATAATGAGACTTAACATCAATTTCATTTATAGGGTTATGTTTTCAAATCCATGTTTTCTAAATATAATTACCATGGTTGTTGTTAAACTTTCTCAATACAAACAGTAACACACCGACCCCGGAATCTTGGAGCCAATGCATTATTTTAATACATTGGCATGATTACAATGATTCAAATCTAGAATGATTGATCATTTTTTCCGTATTGTAAAATGGATAACATACATTAACATTACATTACAATTAAAAAACTAAAATACAATATAGATATTTCTTTGAGAAATATGTTATCTTCTTAGACTAACCCTTCATAAAAGTAATAAAACTCTTGTTGTCATAATAGGAAAATGAAAAATATGAAAGTGGTGAGCACAGATGCTCGTTATTTGTAAAAAATATTGCAGAACCAATCATAAATAAACATAAACATTTAAGAAATGTTATAAAATTTAAACACATGCCTTTTAAACATAATATTAAACTTGATACATCAAGAATAAATCAAATAATTTCATTTAAACATTCATATTAATATTATAATACTCTAATAATCTCATGTAATATCAATACCTAATCTCATAACGAGGAAATACATAATGTTAGACATCAAAACCATATAGTCCTGGCCTCTTTCTAAGACCATACATATCCAAACTATTAAGGACTTGTCCCAAGAAACTAGTATCTCTCACGATGCCTACTGATTCATCAAGGGCCATTGTAAACCCATACCATCACTCACTATGTTTTATTCAATCCTAAAATTAAAAGGGTGAGTCATAATGTAAAGACCCAGAATTTCCATGTTATTTTTTTTGTTAAATGGGAATTTTAAGAGTCCAAAAAAATTGATGTCTTGTGATTCCTAGGCCTGGAGTTCCTGGAATGAATATCTAAACTATTTTTCAAGTACATTCAGTAAACGTGCAGGTGTTTTTTTTCTATCTTTTGAACCGTTTCTTGAAATTGAAATCTAAGGACACCATTAAACTCACAGTTCCCGTATTCTCTTAAAAATACTTTCACCATGACGGTAGTTGTTCGTGGGTGAAAGATATTTTATTTGGGGTTTTTTCGTGATGGAATGAAATAAAATAAAATGGTGTGACATTATATTTTTATTTTATTTTGAAAACACCCATCTGGATATTTCACAGGGGGGACCACCTGAACTAAATCTCACATGAAAGGTTATGGTGGTGGGGACCACCTGAACAAGCCTTCTATGAGAGTTTATGGTGGTGGGGACCACATGAGGCTTGAAAACTATTTAACTCCCCATTAAGTGGGGAGAAGCCTCTTGAACTTCCCACTTAATTTTGCCAACCCTCCCCCACATAATTATGCCAAACTATGTAATTAATTAACCCAATTAGAAATTGTGCCAACAATTAAATGGGGTAACATAACACATTTTGTCTACTTTGAAAATTTGGTGGAATTATGAGAGGAGAAATATTGGGTGGATTACACATCTCTAATGAAGAACGATCCTCCAACAACGAACGCCGACTTTGACTTCTTCCTCGGGACATCCTCAAATGTAGGACATCTTCGACAACCGTTGTTCCCTCCTCATTGAAGATAATAAATGAACATGGTAGGGATGTACTAAAATATGACTATCACTATCAATTTTCTACCCTTATAATTCTTTTTTGGGATTGGGAATAGTGATTGATGAGGATTGTAGGGTGGGTGTTTGATTATTTTTTTCTTTACCCATTCTTGATACTCTTGTTCTTGTTGAGCCAGTTGTTACTGCTCTAATGCGGAGAGTGTGGGCTAAACTAACATGTTCCATCATCTCCATAATTCTTGTAATGGATTGTGGTTTTATTTATGATAAAGGAGGATGGTGACAAACCATGAAGGGGAACGAGAATGGCAGCTGGAACCATCGCTGGCCGAAACGAAGTTGACGGCACAACAACACTTCTCTGAGACAACCGCTGATGCGGCCTCAATGCACTTCCCTGGACAAACCATCATTGGGGCCTCACTGTGCCTCTATGGCCATCCCACCATCGTGGCCTCACCGTGCCATGGCCTCGCCGCACAACCCAGACCGAACCAACGACACGGCCTCACTGCTCCGCCCGGGGCGGGGCCGCCTCACGGCCTCCAGCTACCCTTCGCGGCCCCCTCATGGCCTCCCCGCCCTCGTGGCCTTCACACCCTCGTGGCCTCCATGACCCATGCATACACTCGCGGGCCGGACCTAGTTGGTCGGGACCCCTGCACGCGCCAACCTGGACCCAGCGGGCTAGACCGCCCAACACGAGCCAGGAAGTACCCAGCGGTCGGTCCAGGTTGGACTGGACCCAGACTAGATACGACCCTATATATTACTTGGGCCATAACATTGGCACCAGACGTCCATTTGATGAACCATAAGTTGCGGTGAAAACCTTGGAGCAAGACGGTCCCTTTGGTAATCCCCACTGGAGTTTTGGATAATGTTGGGAAACGGTCAGCTTGGACATAGCACGAATATAACTGGGCCCCCGGGACTAAAAGGCTAATAACTCACAGACCGAGCCTCTGATTGGAGCATCGTCTATTGCATTGAGACCCCTATGACATGGGGAACCTTTTAGATACTTCTTCATTGGACATCGTTCCATTTGGAGAATCGACGAGTGGCATGAGGAGGGGACTCTGCCGGAGACGAGCAATCCTAGTGTGGAATCCTAGTAGCTGGTTGTGACGAGAAGAGTGATCCTACTGAACTTATGTGGGTCAGATCCTAGAGATATTGTGTGGTTCAGCTCCAGCGATCCTATGGGGGTCATCTCTGTGCGATCTTGTGTCGGTTAACTCCAGAAATCCTTCCCAGTTCAGCTTCAAGCGATCCTGTGTGGGTTTGCTCCAATGATCCTGTGTGGGTAAGCTCCAATTAATCCTGTGTGGGTCAGATCCTAAAAATACTATGTGGGTTATCTCCTAACGATCTTGTGTGGGTCAAATCCAGTGATCAGGTGTCAGTCAGCTCCTAGTTATTCTTTCTTGTTCAACACCTATTGATCCTATGTGAGTCAGCTCTAGTGATCTTGTGTGGGTCAGCTCCTAGTAATCCTTTGTGGGTCAGCTTTTAGAAATTCTTGGTAGGCCAGCAGCAGAGCCTCTTAACATAATAAGATGATTCGGTATTTATAACTAATCATCTATAAAACCGTACCTAAAGATATACCTAGTGTGAGGTGATTCCGAACCTTAGTGTTTCTTCATGATTGAGATGGGTATACTTGATTACATAGGTATATGTATGTGCATATACCTAAGTAGGGTTGACATTTGTGTTCTCTCTTAGATGATTATCCTTTGTGGATTTGTGATATCATTATGGTTTTGAGGACTCGACTGAATATCGTTAAACCCACCCCTGCACTGACTACACTCGCACTTCATTGTATTCGGTGCAGATGATGGACAGTTCTGAATGAGGAAAAGAGTACCTGGACTGGACTGTACCTAGGGGTGGACCAAACATCATGTCAGTACGTATAAGAGAGAAGGTGACATGGAGTGATGAGGAGGATTTCTGTACCAACCCTTCATTTATGAACCTCAGTTGATGACCCATCAATTGTCTTCCTTTTTTATCCAATTTACATGTACTTTAAGTTTCTTGTGCTTTCTCATTAGGCTTGTATCATGGCCCCTTTTACATACTGTACTCACTCTATTTAATATTTAGTTAACTTCTTTTCGTGTCTTGTTGTGTGCTTGGTGGCGTGTGATTACAGGTTATAAAGACAATTACATCCCAGTTTTAGGTATTATTCCTTTCTGGGCTAGTCGCTAGACCAAGGCCTATAGAAGGCGGGCTTGGGGATGTCACAGAACGGGCCCTGGGGGAGGGGATGTGACGAATTGGTTTCATAGGATTCTGTTCTGCCACAGAACATAAGAATCTAAACTTTATTTTAATGGAAATAGTGTTAAGTGTAGTGAGTTTAGTTATCATGTTTAGGGAATCTATTATTGGTGCGGCGACTGACGTATCCATACCCCGAGACCCAGACTTCGGATTTCCGACTCAGTGAACGAAAAAACTGGTTGTGTGTGTGTTATCAAAATAATTCTTTCTGATCTTTTGGGTCAGCTCACCAGGTATCACTTATTGAACGTGGTTCACCTGAATCTTTTTAGGATGCCTCCGAGTAGACATCTAGCATGGGTTTTGAGAGTCGTACACACTGATAGCCCACTGAGAGATGAGGCTTTGATGTCGTTCCATATTCTTGTAGAGGCACCAGCAGAGGCACAAGTGGTACCATTACCAATTGGGCCACCGATGCCACAAACCCTAGCTGTAGAGGGTGCACGCTGCTCGAGCGCATTACACTAGATCCAACACCAGATGTCGCCTAGGTTCAAGGGAGAGATGGTCCCAGAAGCGGGTGAGTATTGGACTGAGGCTATTGTGAGAGCTTTTTGACTGGTAGGGACACCCACTGATCACATGGTGATCCTTTCCGCCAACCTTCTACAGTGAGCATCGGGCAGATGGTGGAGTTTGATGCTTCATGTTCAAGATGGGGTGATGCTTCTCGTGGCAGACTTCGAGAGCTAGTTTTGGGAAGTGTTTGTCTTAGCGACTCTTCACGCAGTGTGCATACAAGATCTTCTTCATCTACAGAAGCGCAACATGATTGTATCTCAGTACTCAGTGTGGTTCACTAACCTCTGATGCTACTCCACAGATAGGGTGCAAGACCTTTTCTTGAGGTCCCGAACCTTCGGACAACAATTCAGGCAGGAGATCAGGGCTTCAACGATTTCACTCAGCATCTCGACGTAGGAAGGGGTGCTAGAGAGATCTATCTTAGTGGGGGAGTTTTCTTACTAAGAAGTAACCAACAATGATACCCACTACTAGTCATCACGCAATAGAGTCTTTTGCAGCTGGCAGCAGACAGATGCTGTAGTGGACCAAGAGAACCAGACCTACAGGTAGACAACCACATGATTTAGTGTCAGTTGAATAATGAACCTGAGCTAGAGACTATCATGCAAAGAGTGGGAAATGTTATACACATAGTGGTCATGGTCACATGGCTTGTGACTGTCCGACCTGTCATACAGATGATTAGCTGACAGTTGAAGGACAGCTCAGGCAGAGATAGATATTTGACCGAGGAGGTCCACAAGGAATATGTTGTCGTTGAAGAGGAGCTGGTCATGCACATTGTGGTGGGAGACGATTCGAGATGTTACATGCACCACCACTTGGAGGTCCACCCCATCCATAGGGAGTAGGTGGACATTGGTGTGCTTTGCTCTAGGCAGTTGAGGCCTATGATCACGACACTCCAAAGATGATACGATGTATGATCTATGTCTTCTCTACCTTTGTTGTAGTACATATAGACATAGGTTCTAGTAATTATTTTATTTCCACTTCCCTCGTTCATACGAGGTCTTCTTTGTTATAGACGGGTTATCTACTATCCATGCTCAGATTGACTATTTTAGGCACAAAATGAGTTGTGTTTGCATGGATGGGACTAGGTATACCTTAATCAGCGATAAGGGGGCCTCTGTAGCACGATATGGACTTTCCCAGAGGAGGGTGCATCCAATCAATCTTCAGTTGGATAGCCTCACCCTCGGAGTGGTTGATGTGGAGGGTCTAAATTATCCTGTAGTGGTGGACCAGTACACGGATGTCTTCTCTGATGATGTTCCGGGTCTACATCCTCACAGAGAGATGGACTTTTACATTGACTTATACCACAAGAGGGCACCAATATCTACACCAGCATATTAGATGGCACCGGCGGAGCTTCATGAGCCGGGGGTATAGCTATAGGATTTGTAGGGGAAGGGATTCATTCGGCCCAGTTTTTCTTCTTGGGTATCCCTGATTCTGTTAGCCAAGACGTAGGATGGGAACTTGATGCTTTGTTTTGACTATCGGTTCCTGATCCAGGTGACCATGAAGAACAAGTACCCACTTCTGAGGATTGATGACATCTTCGATCAGCTGAAGGGAGCACGATGGTTCTCAAAGATAGACCACAGATCAGGCTATCACCAACACAGAGTACGAGATTAGGATGTGCAGAGTATGGCCTTCAGATGTCAATACTTCCATTATGAGTTCGTGGTTATGTCATTCAGCGTAACCAACACCTCAGCCGTGTTCATGGGACTCATGAAGAGGATCTTTCAGCCATACCTTGATCAATTTGTAGTAGTATTCATCGATGACATTCTGATATACTCATCTACTAAGGAGAAGCATGTCAGTCATTTGCATTTAGTACTAGACACACTCCTAGAGCACCATCTTTATAGTAAGCTCTCGAAGTTCCAGTTCTATATATGAGAGTTTCACTTTCTAGGACATGTCATATCAGAGGCTGGAGTTGCAGTGGATGCAGTGAATATTGAGGTGGTACTTTATTGGGAGCTACACAACAGTGTGATGGAGATACAATGTTTCCTTGGGTTGGTTGGATACTACTGATGATTTGTATTAGATTTTTGCAGAGTTTCGGCACCACTTTCAGCGTTGATAAAGAAAGGTTAACCCTTCGTGTGGTCGGGGAGATGGCTATAGAGTTTTCAGGATTTGTGGTAGAGGCTGACTAGTGCGCCCATCCTGAGGATTCCAGTGGAGGGAGTAGTGTATATATTCTACTGCGACGCATCAGGGACTGGAATCATATGTGTACTAATCTAGGAGAGAAAATTTATTGCATATGTCTCTCGAAAACCAAGACAACATGAGAAGAACTATGCTACCCATGACCTAGAGTTTTCTGCAATGGTCTTTTCCTTGAATATGTGGCATCTCTATCGGATTGTCAAATGTTTTACAATGTACTCTAATCAGAAGAGTCTCAGGTGTACCATATCTCAGAAGGACCTGAACCTTATGAAGTGACGTTGGATTTATTTTCCTCCAAGATTATGACTTCAAGATAGTCTATACTCCTGGGAAGGGGAACATTGTTTCAGATGCACTCAGTAGGAGGTTTGGTATACAACTATTAGGTGAGGCAATAGGGTAGCTGGCATCTATGCAGATATCCTTTGTGGATAGAGTTGGAGTAGTTTTTCGTTGGTCTATTATAGTCACTCAATTACTTATTCAGTGATTTAGGGAGGCGCAACGTGGGGACACTGACTGCGATGCTCAACATGCTCAGATATCCACAAGGTAGGAAACTGATTGATTTTATGAAGGTGGGGAGCACGCAATCCTCTCCAGAGGACGTAACATGGTACCAGTGTCACTTAGGGAGGATGTGATGAGTGAGTTACACACATCACCTCTAGCAGAACATTCAGAAGTTGTGAAGATGTACCAGGATCTCCGATGACAGCACTAGTGGCCAGGAATTAAGAAAGTAGTAGCAGAGTTTGTTTCTCTGTGCCTCAATTGTCAGCAATTGAAGGAAAAGAATCAGGTACCAGTTGGTTTGGTTCATCCTTTAAAGGTACCAGAGTGGATGTGGGATGGGAAATCCAAGGACTTTGTGACAGGACATCCACGTACATCCATAGGTCATGACTCGATTTGGGTTATCATTGACCGACTCACCAAGTTGGTCCACTTCCTACCGATCAGAGAGAAGGGTTCATTAGAGAGCATGGGATGCCTCTATGTGCAGGAAATTGTATGAGAAATTGAGTAACTTCTTCGATTGACTCTAATCGTGATACATGTTTTACATCCCGGCTATGGAAGGGGTTGCAGGAGTCTTTTGGGACACAGCTTAGATTGAGCACCGCCTTCTATCCTTAGACAGATGGCCAGACTAAGCATACCAGTTATACCCTCGAGGAAAAGTTGTGTGCTTGTGTCCTCGACTTCGGTGGCAGCTGGGAGGACCACTTTCCTTTAATGGAGTTTTCATAAAACAATAGCTATCACTCCACCAATGGCATGGAACCTTTTGAGGCACTGTACGGGCAACCTTGTTGGTCACCTTTGTGCTGGACAAACCTAGGGGAGTCAACACTAGTGAAACCATAGATGGTACATGCTACAACATAAAAGGTGAATATCAACCAGTAGCGGATAAAGACTACACAGACCAGGCATAAGTCTTATGCCAAATGGAGATAGAGTCTTTTGGAGTTCGAGCATGGTGACCAAGACTTTCTATGGGTTTATCATCAACATGGTTTTCGGAGATTTGGCTGAGGCAAAATGTTATCTCTGAGACTCATCAGACCTTATCAGGTCCCCAATAGAGTGGGTGAGGTGGCACACTACTTATCTCTTCCACCTCAGTCGCACCGGGTGCACGGCGTCTTCCACTTATCACAGTTGAGGAGATACGTTCACAAACCTTTCCTAGTCATCGACCACAGAAAGCCAGATATTAATGAAGGTCATACTTTTCCAGAGCTTCCAGTTTAGATTGAGGATCAACAGGAGTGGGTCCTTCGTGGATAGTTGATACCATTAATGCACGTTCATTTGCAGCACATGAATCTCCAGGAGAGCACATGGGAGTTGGAGGATCAGATGCATGATTAGTACCCCCAATTTTTTCATTAGATTGAGTAATTGTTTACGAGGACGTATAGCCCTGAGGTGGGGAGAATGTAAAGACCCAAAATTACCACATTAAATTTTCTTTTATTAAATCGTAATTTTGCGAGTCCACGAAAGTTGAAGGCTCGTGGTTTCGAGTCCCGATGTGCCTAGAATGAATTTATGAACTTTTTTTCGGGTACGTTTAGTAAATGTGCGAGAGTGTTTTTTCTATTTTTTGAACCGGTGCTCGAAATTGAAATCTGAGGACACCGTTGAACACACAGTGCCAATATTCACTTAAGGAGACTTTCACCATGACGGTAGTTGGTCGATGGTGAAAAATATTTTATTTGGGGTTTTCAGGAAGGAACGAAATAAAAAAAATAGTGTGACATATTATTTTTATTTTATTTTGAAATCACCCATGTTGATATTTCACAGGTGGAAACCACCGGAACTAAAACCTTCCATGAGAGGTTATGGTGGTGGGGAACACCAGAACTATCCTCCAATTAGAGGTTATGGTGGTACAGACCACTGAAGGCATGAATCCTCTTGAACACCCTATTAAATGGGGAGAAACATCTTGAAATCCCCACTTAATTGTACCAAAACACCCCCACTTAATTATGCCAACCAATGTGATTAATTAAACCAATTTAAAATTGTTCCAACAAATAAATCAGGGAAAAATATCACATTTTGGCTACATTGAAAATTTTGTGGATTTGGGAGAGGAGAAATATTCGCAGGATTTCACTTCTCCAACGACGAACGCTCCTCCATCAAAGAACGTCGACTTCAACTTCTTCCTTAGGACATCCTCCAACATAGGACATCTTCGATGATCGTCATTCACTCCTCATCTACGATAATAAATAAATGAGGTAGGGGTTTTACATAAATATGATTATCAATTTCCGTGATATCCACATTTAATTTTTTTGTGGGTTTGGGAAAAGTGGCTGACAAGGATTATAGGGATGGTGTTTTATTATTATTTTCTTTACCTGTTCTTTATAAACTTGACCTTGTTAATCCACTTGCTAAGGCTCTAATGCAGAGATTGTGTGCCAAATTAACATGTTCCTCCCTCTCCGTAATTGTTGTGATGAATTGTGGTGTATTTAATGATGGAGGAGGACGGCGAAAAACCATGAAGTGGCACGAGAACTATGGCCGACACCACCACTGATCGCGATGAAGGTGACGACACAATGGGGACCCTCCATGACAACTGTCGCCACGTCCTCATCGCGCCGCCCCAGTCAAACCGCCGATGTCACCTTGCTACGCCGCCCCAGCCAAACTGCCCCTGCGGCCTCGCTGCTCCGCCCAGGCAGAACCTCCACTGAGGCCTCACCGTGTGGCCCCGGCCGAACCTCCCCCGCGGCCTCGCTGCACTGCCTCGGCCTCGCCGCGTTGCACATGTCGAGCCGCCACCGTGACATTACCACGCCCCCAAGCCGACCCACCTCGTGGCCTCACTGAGCTACACGTAGCCAGCTGCACTGCTATCGCCACCTACGGCCCTTCGTGTCCCCCTCGTGGCCCCCGCGCCCTTATTACATCTACGCCCTCATGGCCTATGTGTTCCCTGTGGCCCCTTACAGGCTTCACCCAGTAGGATGGGGGGACCAGTGCAGGGCAGGGTGGACCCAGTGGGCCGAGCCGCCCAATGCGGGCTGGGCCAAACCCAGAGGTTGTGCCGGGTCGACCCTAATTCAGTTGACCAAGACCGGGTCGGACCCAATCAGTCTGACCGAGTCGGACTACACCCAGACCAGATATGACACTATAGTTTACTTCATCCATAACATTGTCACCAAATGTCTGTATGATGAACCGTCATCGGTGACCAAATCCTTGGAGCTATAATATCTCTTTGATATAACCCACTAATTTTTTGGATTATCTTGGGAAACGGTTGGGTTGGATCGTGCACGAATCCAACAAGGCCCTCGAGACTAAAAGGCTAATAACTCAAAGACCGTGCATCTGATTGACGCATTGTTTATTGCATTGAGACCCATATGACATGGTGAACCTTTGAGATACTTCTTTTTGGGACATAATGGCTGTTGGGGAATTGACAAGTGGCTTGGGGAGCAGACTTTCTCGGAGACATGCACCCCTAGTGGGGAATCCCAGAAGTTGGCTGTGAAGAGAAGAGTGCTCCGAACAAACATGTGTGGGTCATCTCCTAGTGATCATGTGGGGGTCAGCTCCAACGATCATGTGGGGGTCAGCTCCTAATGATCTTGTGTGGGTTTTCTCTAGCGATCTTGTGTGGGTCTGCTCCAGCGATCCATTGTTGGTCATCTCCTGGCGATCTTATGTTGGTCAGCTCCTAGTGATCCTGTGTGGGTATGCTCCTAGAGATCCTATGTGGGCCAGCTCTAGCAATCTTGTGTGGGTCAGCTACTAGAGATCCTATGTGGGTCAGCTCCAACCAATGTTGTCCAGGTCTGCAGTAGATCCTCGTAACAAAATAAGATGATTTAGTATTGATAACTAATAATCTCTAAAACTGTACATAAAGATATACATGGTGTGTGGTTAGTTAGAACCTCTGTGTTTCATCATGATTGAGATGGGTATACATGATTACTTTGGTATATGTATGGGAATATAACTTTGTAGGGTTTACAGTTGACTTATTGGTTTGAGGTTTATCCTTTGTGGGATTTTAAGACATTGAGGGACTCATGGTCCCTATTAAGTTTCATTATTCTCACACAAGAAGGGGCTACACCCTCACTTCGTTGTGTTTGGTGTAGACGATGGTCCTCATTGACTGAGAACAAGAGTACCAGGATTGGACAGGACATGGAGGTGGACCATACAGTGTGTTGGTATGCAGTGAAGACTGAAGGACATGGAGTGCTGAGGAGGCAATCTATACCTACCATTTAGGTAGGAACCTCTGAGGATGACCCATCAGTTGTCTTCCTTTTTTCTCCAATTTACTTCTACTTTCAATTTCATGTACATACTAGATGGTCTGGTATTTTGGCCCCTATTACTTATTGTACTCACTTTGTTTAAAACTCAGTTTACTTGTGTTCGTATCAAGTTTTGTTCTTTGTTGTGTGTGATTACAGGTTATAAAGGCAACACCTTCCCTTTATTAGGGACTATGCCTTTCGGTACCAGTCACCACCCCCTGGCCAATGGAAGGCGGGCTTGGGGTAGTCAGGGGACATGCCCCGGGGGACGGTTCGTGACACAGAACATAAACATTCGTATTAAACTAGCATACAAAATGTTAATACATTATTCTTAATCCATTACTGGTAAAAAATAGCACATCCATGGTCCACCATATAATAAATCCTTCAATAAAACGTGGAATATTGTATAATAATATTTGAACCACAAAAAAACCAAAAATCAATCAAATTATTTTGACATTGAAGAAAATAATCTAATAAATTCTTTAAAACACATTGAGAGAAATATCCATTTTTTTACATTGAAATTATTTAAAAGTTGAAAAGTTATAAAAGAAAACATTTATTTTGAAGATAACCTTGTATGATTGTAATGGAAATATCTAATGTTTTTTTCTACATAATTGTGGAAAATATCTATTCGTGTCATATGAGTTAAAAACCCTTCTTTCATTAATTTTTGGAATAGTTCATAATATACCTCACTTAGAAAATTATGGAATTATTCCTCTTAATAAAATTTATTAATATCTATACATGGGTAAAAATTTATCTAAAAACATTTCATCAATATTATGAAATAAATTTTAAGAAACATGGATATTTATTGTAATGATGTCCTAGTAGACACGTGCATATAAACCACCTTGGGTAATAATAAGATTGTGAAATTAATCATTACATTGCACTTTATATTAGTAGATGTGTCTTATCCTGCCATATAATGGTAAAAAAATATTATCCAAATATACCAGTATTGTATCCATATTTATGATGAAATATATGATTCTCTTATATCATTTTGTTAATAATATTTCATTATTACAATTGTTTTGGGTGTTAACAGCTTCATTTTTTGTATGCATGTTTTTTCATGTAAGTCATGTTTTTGTATATAGGATTTATTTTATTTATATATAGAATAACATTTTATTATTAATTATTATTTTTACTAATCATATAAATCTTTTATTCATTCTTGAATGGTTAAATTGGAGATTTAATCTCACCGCGTCATGGAGATGGTAGGTCGTACTTATGCATTAGAAACAATATCCTTTCCTTGATGGGTTAATAGTATGGAATTAGATCATATATTAATTATATAGAATCATTATCATGTTTGATTCATTATTATATATTCATTATACTCGTCATTATTTGCAACCCAAAATGTTTTTGTTAAATAACAAATTACACAACAGTGTAGGGATGGTAAACCATATGTCCTCAAGCATGCATATATTATTATTAAAAGGATTAATAAAAGGGGGAATATAAGTGTATAATAATTATATTAACATATAAACACGTAGATTATACTAGAGTTATTACATTAGTATGGATTAAACATTGTTAGATCAAGTAGAATATGGAGACAAATTGAAATGAAATGGTAAAACAATTTTATCTTATTCAAGTATATCATTTTAATTTTCACAGATGTATTCCTTAGGATTGTTTTAATCCAAATGTATGGAATCTAGGATGAATTTATTGATGTTTTAAAGAGATTTGTGAATAAATTGGACAATCCAAAGGGAGTTGGATGTTTGAATAAATGAGAATTCGATATACTCTATTATAGGAGAGGTTAGAGGCAAATTAAGAAAATACAAAAATATTAAATTAATATAAATAAATTATCAACTCTAAATGGATAAAAGTGAATTATTTAGAATCCAATACGAGGATGGTTAAAAATACTCTCATCCAATAAAATGAAGATAATTTTTTTACTTTATTCTAAACCTTATCATTTTGATTTATTTTTATTTAATCTAATATATTTTAATTATGGTAATAAAAATATAAGTATTAAATGATTTAAAATATGTAATTATAATGTGTAAATAGAAAATAAAAAAAAATTTATGACATGTTAACCTTATAATTATTACTTTTTAATATTTAAATGTATTTTTGTTTTTTAAATAATTTAACAAATTTTAAATTTTAAAATATATCAATAGTTTAAATTTTGACATTATACATAACATTGACCATAAATAAAATCCAAACAGAAAGATAACATTAAAAAACCTGTTTAATACACTCATGAAATTTAATATTTACCTATAAAATTCATGGCTCATGTCATTATGTCAAATTATTTTTCATCTAATATTTTTAAAATCTGGTATTTGATATATCTAATAAAAAATAACTTCTTCACTATTGTGTCGTTATTTATGGTAATTATTTAGTGTCAAAAAATTATAAGGTAATTAATATGTTGTAGAAAATTATTTTATAGTTCTATATAATATTTTTTATAAAGTTTATCTCTATTTTCCCTCAATATTAACATTATTGTATTTATATGAAATTAGAGTGTGACATTTTATCACATTCAGTGATTTTTAAAATATCATTGTCATATTCAAGGACCAATGTCCATTAGATGATTCAAAATTGATTATTATTTTATATCTGATATTATCCTAGTTATTTAGATGAGTTATATATTTTTAATAGTTTTATAACATTTAATAGAATATTATTTATTTAAAAGTATTACTTATTTCAATTTTTTTACTCTATAATTTTTTCATTTTAAAAATACCAAAGCATCATAATATATTGAAAAAAATACATAATTTATGTCACTAAAATTTCCATGTTATCTATAAAATTCATGTATATCATTAATAAACACAAAATATATATTTATTTTAATATTTTTAAATTAATTTTATTGACTCTTACATTAATAAATAAATTATAGCATCATTATTGTGTCCCAATTAAATTAACTGTATGTTAAATAAAATTATAAACAAATTACCAATATGAATAAATAAATTTTATTTTTCTAACTGCTACTTATAGTCTACCATATCCCTCATTTAAAGACATCTTAAAAATATTTTACTTTTTAAAAACATATGTTTAACCAACATCTGTTTTCATTAAATATAATATTATAAACATATTAAAGTCATCAATGTGTCCTAAAGTTGTCTCAAAATGGATCCAAGGATGATTTTGTTAGAAAACAATTACCAAATTAAATGATTACATGGTTTAGGGTAACTATAATATTATGATTTCTTCTAATTACCTGATTTACCCTTAACCACGGTAAAACAAATTACTAAATTTACTATTCATATGCCCAAAAAATGAATTCTATTTACATAATTTAAACCCACTGATTACAAATATGGAATAAATTTTTAAATTATTGAATCCAGAAAGATTCAGTAATTAATTTTCAATGAATCTCTTTTTCGTAATGAAAAATCGGTTTTAAAAAGTTAATACTTTGTGAAAAATTGAAATGTTTTTACATCAAAATTCATGGTAAAATTAATATCAATGATCAAAATTATATTAAATAATAAAAATATATTATATTTTTACATTAAAACAATTTAATAATATATTTTTTCCAGATAAATTTTTTAATGAAAAATATTATTTTCATTTAAAATTTAATATATTTTCACTATTTATCAAAACATTAAACTTATCAAAAAAATATGAAAAAGTTATTCCAAAGTAAATTATTATATATTGATTACAATAATTAAGTTTATCTTGTTAAATGGAATATTTGAATGTTTCAAAAAAAATTAATATTGGTTATTTATCAAAAGGCCTCAAAGTGTCATTTTTTGAAAAATATTTTTTTTTCTGCAAAAATTAAATATTTTCCCATATCATGTCTAGAAAATACATAAGATGAATGTTTAAATTATATTGAATAAATTAAATCCAAAAGGTTATAAATAATATTCATAACACCTAATTTAATATATAGGTTATATGTTATATTAAATAATTTTATCATATTAATATATTATTGTTCTTTAAAAATGGGTACTGCGTGTAACGCATGCCGAATCGTTGTTTTTTAGAGTATGCTTTACATAGAGTTTCAAAATAGGAATGATATAAATAAAATAATATTTATTCCCAAATAAAAATATATTTTTTTCTTGTAGATTTACATTAACCCCTCATATAACAAATTGAGTCCTCGTAATTTGAACTCAGAATCAAAAACTACAATTTGGAATTTTCAGAATATATTTATTGAAAGCACAAATCAGAAAATGTATTACTGAGACATAAATTTTAAAATAAATTATGTTATGTAAGAACATTATAAGTTACTACACATACAAGGGTTACATGTAGAAAAACATGGACATGAAAGAAAAATATAACCATAATGTTCTGATAGAGAGTGATAGAGAAGTAGGTTAATATAATGTTAATAATAACAATGTTATAAATATGTGATGACATAAGGGACCATTTTACTCATCTAGAAAATGAATAAGATAGAATTTTTGGTTTCAATATCCTTAACCTATTATAGAAGAATATTTTTTTATTCATAAAATTACTTAATTGATATCATTTTATGTTATAAGAATAATCTCATAATTGTTTCGGTGAGCCAATCTATTTTATCTTCATCACATACATATAGAAATAAATGTTAAAAAAAATTATGAGTACATTTTTTTGATAAATCATAAGGCCCACATGTATCCAATTAAATATAATTTAACCTCAATCAATAACATCCAATGTTTATATACTCTACTCTAACCTTAAAACTTATCCAAAATACTTGTTTCTAAATTAAAAAACTTGAGAGATCTCTAAATTTTGAAAAATAAATCTTAATATCAAATTCCCCAATAAATATAATTTATCTCTTAATGAAACATAAAAAATATTTAATTACTTTAAATCCTTAATGAGAACTCTTATACATTGAAATCATTAGAGAATAATTAATAAAACACAATCCTTATATATATATCTCATGAATATTATAACCATTTAACCAATGATTTAATAATTCTTAAATCCAAATACAAAATATCATTAATCATTCCACTTAACACTTAAAATTTTAACTACTCTTCAAATTCTTATTCCATAATAAAACCATCATCTCATTTTTCTTTTAGAGCCTCTTCATCATCAACAATATAAACATTTCTTTTATGACATGAGTGATATTCTCCCTTTACGAAAACATAAAGCACATAGATAAAAACAATATTATTTGGGATACAGTGATTAAGAATCATTTATAGGATCTCTAAATTATGGAAAATATTCTCAATCCATAAGTCCATAGAATTTACCTTCGTAATACATTACCAAGTCTAAATGAAGATATCATATACATGGAGTTATCATTAAAGTCGTTCAAAGGGTTATTTGATCTGATCAATTTTTTCTAAACCAATTTATGTGGTTGTTTCTAAACATCCTATGATACTAACTTTTACACCCATACCCCAAAATTCTAGAGTAGGTTTATTATTTTAAAACATTGGAATGATTAAAATTAATCAAATTTCAATGGATTAATCAATATAACAATCTTTGAAAAAATATTTCATACATAAAAATAATATTACAATTCAAATACCAAAATAGAATATAGAAATTTCATTGAGAACTCTATTATATTCCTATATTAAATCCTCATAAAAATCATAAAACACTACTTTTCATCCAAGGTAAAAATAAAATAAGACAAGGGTGAGATCTGATGTTTAGTAAAGGAAAAAATATATTGGAAGCTATCATATATAAACCCAAATATTTATGGATAGATATAAAATTTAAACTATAGCCATTTAAACATAACATTAAAAATAATATGAAAATAATATATAAAATAATTCAATTTAAAATTTCATATAGATATTATACTAGTTGAATAATAATATGTAATATCAAAGAAAAAAATCAAAATGAGGATATTTATAATTCATGACATCATTACAATTTTTTAAGGCCTCGTGGCCACTCCATAAAAATTAATACCATGAAATCCATGTGACAGGACACTAGTTTGTCTTATAAGAACGACCAATTCATTGAGCAGCTACAGAAGGACCCTGCCATCACATACTAAGTCTAATTCATTTATCCTATGAAAAGGGTGAATCCTAACATAAAAAAACTTATTAAAACTAGAATATGGATTGTTAATACTTTAACATTAAAACAATAATGGTAAAATAATAGAACATCTATATTCAAACATATTGTAAAACCCTCAATTCAATATCGGGGATTTTATCAGAATAAATCAACCTCAATCAAGCATAAAATCCAACAGTGGATGTTGACATAGATGAAAATATTCTAACAAATCCATTAAAACTCATTGAGAGATATATCACTTTTTTTACTTTGAAATTATATAAAATACATAAAATTATAAAAGAAAAAATTTATTCAAAATGAACATGTATAATTTCAAGGGAAACATATAAATTTTATGATGTTATAACTGTGGAAAATAGCCGCTCACATCATCTGTGTTAAAAAACATCAATTAATAAATTTCTTGGAAAAGGTCGTAATGTACCTCATATAGATTACAAAAGAATGATTTCATTCTAAAAATTTTATAAAAAGTAAAACATGGGTAAAAATGTCTTTAAAATATTATTGGTAATATTTTTAAATAAATTATATGAATCATAGACCTGTATAATATTTATGTCTAAGTAGATAAATATACCTAAATAACCTTCAATAATAATGAGACCGTGAAATTAATCATATCCTACAACATTCGTTTTTAAGAGGGTTACTTACACTTTTATATACTATTTATATCAGTATATTAAAATAATACAAGACCATATCCATTTTTATGATATCATATATGATCCACTTATATCATTTTGTTTAATAATATTTTTTTATTACCATTGTTTTTTGTGTTAACATCTTCGTTTTCTTATGCATGTTATGGAATGTAAGACTTGTTTGTTATGGATATGATATACTTTATTCATATATGTAATGATATTAAGTTAATAATTATTATTTTTCCCATCATATTAATTTTATAATCATTATTGAGAGGTAAACATGGAGAATGAACCTCACCACGTCGTGGAGACAGTAGACAGTATGTACGCACAAGTGACAGTATCATTCCCTTGATGGTTAAAAAGAATGAAATTGGATTGTATATTCATTATAAATAATAATTATAATATTATATTAATTATTTATATATATTATATATTTAATTATTTTTATCCAAATAATTCAACGTTGAATAAAAATTTACAGCACGATGTGGAGACGGTAAGCCGTACGTATGCTCGCATGCTGATATTGTTATTCATAGTATTTATAGAAAGAGGAATATGAGTATATAATAATTATAATAAAATATAATCATTTATATTATCCTTGATCTAATACTTTAGTATGGATTTACCTAAGTAAGGGGAAGTAAAAGAAGAAAATAAATTTAATTGAAATGGAGAAACATTTATATATTTTTCGAGTATCTCCATTTGATTTTCACAAAACAATTCATCAGGTTGGATTTCATACCAGTGTATGTCTTATATGATGAATTTAGGGATGTTTCTAAGATAAATGGGTAGGGTTTGTCCATTTAAAAGTGCTTTACAAGTGTGATTAGTAGATAAGGAGAGGTTCCCTTTTATAAGAGAGGTAAGTGTCACACTAGGAAACTATCAAAATATTAAATTATTTTAAATTTATTTTCAACTCTAAAATTTCCCAATGTAAATTATTTTGAATATAAGTTTAGTATGGGTTAAAAAACTCTCATCTAAATAAATTTAGACTTGTTTGTATTTTTTTAAACTTATCATTTCGAATTATCCTTAATCTATTTAATTTAAATTATTTAAATAATATTCTTAATATAAAAAGGTTATAAATATTTTCATATATGATGTAAATTTACCATAAATGGATAGTTTATAGAATTTTAGACTTTAGTATTATCAATTTTAATTTTTTAATATTTTTTATGATTTTTAAATAATTTAATAATATTATATTTTTACAAAATATCAATAGTGTCAAGTTTTCACTATTAAAAACATTGACATTTATCTGAATAAAAAAATAAAGATAACATAAAAAATTATTCAATACACTCATTATGATTCAAATCCACCTATTAATGTTTTGGATCACCTTAATTATGTAAACCTATATATATTTTAATATTTAAAAAATTATTTATTCGATATTTCTATTTATAAAATAATTATTTCATAACTATTTTGTCATCATTTATAGTAATTATTTATATTTACAGATATAATTCATGATATAATTTTTCAATTGGTTTCTTATATATAATAATTATTATATATATAAGAAATTAAAGTGTGGTATTTTATCAAATTTTATAATTTTAATAACATCTATGTCATTTTCATGGAAATGTGTACATTAAAATATTCAAAGTCAATCAATATGATATCTTGGACATTTTAATAGATATTTATCAAAATTATATTTTTTTTATAAATTTATAACATTTAGGAAAATGTTATTTATTTTAAATTTTCATTTATTTCAATTTTAATGCTATTCAATATTTTCATTTTAAATAAATAACAAACCATCATTATAACATCAAACTAATACTTGAAATATTTCACTAACATGTATATTTTATCAATATAATTATTTATTGTCATTAATTCACAAAAATTACATTTATTCTTATATTTTTAATATAATTTAATTGATTATTTTTTTAATAATTCAATTACTATATCATTATTGTGTCACCATTTAATTCTATTATTTATTTCATAAAATTTTAATTGAATTACCAATATGTAAATATACAATTTTACTTTATAATTAAAATTTATTTTCATCCATATCATTTAAATAACCTCATATTTAAAATATTTTACATGTTAAAAAAATTATAAGAAAATTGGATTTTCATTAAATATAATATTATAAATATTTTAAAGTCTCCCAAGTTTCTTCAAGTGGTCAGAAAATTGACCCAAGGATGATTTTTTTCGAAAAACACTTTTCCGATGAAATACAGACATGATTTGGTGTAATTATAATGCTATTATTACCATTATTTAACTTATTTACCCTTAATTGGGGTAATAAAATAAATTATTAATGTCAATATTCATAATTCCCAAAAACAAAATAAACCTATTTACATAATTTGGACCAAATGGTTCCAAATATATAATTCATTTATCAAAATTCAAAACACATAAGTAATGGTAATTAATTTATTATTAATTCCATGGTCAGAATGAAAATATGGATTTTAAATGTTAAAAAATGGGAAAAGAGTGTAATGTTTTTATATCAATATTCAGGGTAAAATTAAGGTAAATGAGAAAAAATATGTTAAATGATAATAATATATTCAATTAGTAATTTAAAATCATTAAATAATATAATTTATCCATATGAATTATTTTGATCAAAAAATATATTTTCAATTAAAATTTAGTATTTTGCTAATATTCATCAAAACATAAATTGATTTATAAAAATATTAAATATTATTCTAAAGTATATTTTATATCTACTTTCCAATGAATATATTTAATTCATTAAATAACAAATATATAATTTTTAAAAACAATATTTAAAATGGGTGCTGCATCAAAATCTCGGAGAATGTCTTTTTTTGAATAACACGACTTTTATTCGAAAATGGAATATCTTCATATATAATTTCTAGGAAAAAAATGTATAATTTTAAAATTAAGTGAATATATATAATTCAAAATGTGGTTAATACTATTCATATTCACTATTTTAATGTCTAGGTTATATATTATATTAAATCATAATATATTATTAATATATTATTGTTCTCTAAAACATGGTCTTGCGTGCAATGCAAGAAAACTCATTATTTTATATAGAGTAATATTTACACGGTGTTTCACAAATATAATGAATGAAATTAAATTTAATTTTTTCAGAAATGAAAATATTTTAATATCTCAAGATGTGACATTCGCACCTCCTACATTAAATTGTGTTCTCATAATTTGAACAGTAAATCGATAACTAGGGGTCAGATTTTTAAAATATCTTTATAGAAATACCACATGAGAAAATAGATTAATGATATTTCCATTTCAAAATAATGAAAAAAACAAATAAGTATACCATTTATTACTCATACAAGGGTTACATTTAGAAATACATATACATAAAAGATAAATATAACCATCATTTCTAATGGAGAGTGATAAAAAATGGCTACGATAATGTTAACAATAACAAAGCTATAAATCTATAATGATCAAAGGTTCCATTTTACTCATCATAAAAAGGAATAGGATATCATTTATGGTTTCAATATCCTTTATCTAGATTTAGAGAATATTTTAATATTCAGATAATAAATTCATTTACTTTATTTCATGTCATAATAATAATCTCGTCCTTTGGTTGTGGATTAATCAATTTTAACATCATCACTTACATCTAGAAATTAATTTTCAAGATGATTATTTTACACCTAAAGAATAGTTGATAAATAATAAGGATAACATGTATCAAATAAAACATACATTAACCTCAATAAATAATATCAAATATTCAACATACTCCATTCCAAGTTTAAGACTAATAAAAAATACATTTTTTCAAGTTAACAGTCCATAGAGGTCTCTAAATATCCAAATTCAATCGTTACATCATATTCTCCAAACAACGTAATGTATCTCACATTAAACATACCAAATATTTAATCTCTTCAAATATGTAATGAAAACACTTATTCTTCCAAATCCTTAAAGAAATGGTATTGAAATACCATCCTTATATATATCTATCATGAATCATATAACCATAGAACCATTGATGTAGTAATTCATGAATCCAAATACAAAATGACCTTAATAATTCCACTTCACACTTAAACCATTGACTACAATTAAAAAAATATTATTCCTTAAAACCTCCTTCATCTCATTTTTCTTTTTAGCCTCTTCTTCACCATCATTATAACCATTTTATTTATCACGTTTTTGATTATAGCCATTAAATGAAAATGAAAGAACAAAATGAGAAACACTTATCATTGTGATACTGAAATTATGAATCATTTATAGGATCTATAAATGATGGAATCGTATTATCAATTCATATTTACAAATGATTATCCTTGGTTATCCATTAGGAAATATAATGGATGATATCATATACTGAGATATATCATCAATGTCATTCCTAGGGTAATGTTTTCTAATCCATATTTTCTATATCTATTTACCAAGGTTGTTTCTAAATGTCCCCCGATACCAATAATAAAGCACTAACCGCAAAATTCCCAAGAAAGTGTATTATTTTAATACATTCACATGATTACTAGGAATAAGATCCTTAAGGAATGATCAATTTAGAAATCATGGAAAATATATTACATAAATGATATTTAGATTACAATTCCAAACATTAAATACAATATAAATATTTCTTTGGAACTCCATTATCTTTTTAGATTAATCCTATATAAAAATCATAAAACTCTTCTTGGAATCATAGGAAAATAAAAAAATAAGAAATAGGTGGGATAATATTCTCATTAAGTTAAAATAATAAATAAAAATCATTCATAAATAAACATAAACATTTAAGGAAACATAAAAAATGAAATAGTATACTTTTAAAAAATACTCTTCGGGATAATAAGAAGTTAATAAATCAAATAATGATATTTAAACATTCATAGGGATATTCTAATATTTGAATAATAATTTTTAATATCAATAAATAATCTCACAATTAGGAAATGCTTAATATCGGGCATCATAACCATACTGTCAAGGGCATATGAAATTACTATACAAAACCATACCCTCAGGGCCTTATTCTAGGACATTAGTTCATCTCATGAGAAATATTGATGCATCAATGGGATATTAAATTCTCAGTCCCCCACATACTAATTCCAATTAATTCCTCATATTAATAGAGTGAAATATAACGTAAAAATTCATATTAAAACTAGGAACATAAATTTTAATACTTTAACCTTATACCATGAATGGTCTAAAAATATCACATCCATAGTCAATCTTTTCATGAATCCTTCAGTAAAATTTGATTGACTATGTCAAAATAATTCAACCTCAATCAAGAATAAAAGCCTACAATGTATATTTAAATAGATGTAAATAATCTATTAAATCCATTTAAACTCATTGACAAAAATATATGTTTTTAAATTGAAATTAATTAAAAGTAACACAATTATAAAATAGAAAATTTATTTTGAAAAAATCATCCATGATTATAAGGGAATATTTAATATATTAAGGCATCATAATGGTGTAAAATAGTCTCTCACACCGTATATGTTAAAAAACTTTTTTTCTTAATTTGAAGAAAAGGTTATAATGTTCTTCATTTGAAAAAAGGCAGAATGATTCCTTTTAAAATATTTTATAAGTAAAATATGGATAAAAATATATTTAAATAATTTTTGATAAAATTTAGAAATAAATTATATAAATCAAGGACATGGATGATAAAGGTGTCCATATAGATACGTACATATAAAAAACCTCAAGCACTAATGAAATTTTCAAATTTTCCCTCACCTTGCACTTTCCATTAAGGAATGTGGATTTGACCTCTAGTATAATGGTTAATGAATGTTATTAAAATATACTAGGAAAATATCTATCAAGACCCATACTAGGAGGCCCACATCGTGACTCTGCAAGTCCACCTCCACTAGGCCAACTACTAGTGACTAGCACCAGGTAGGCGTAACAATAAAATGGGATGCATTGCCTAAGTACATGTACACACACACATCTCAATTCCTGAAAGGATTAAACTAATAACCAATAAGGAACAAAAAGAATACAAACTAGTAATCCCAACCTACATACTACAACAAAAAGTATGTGTTGAATGTAAACTAGTCCAAAATACATGCCCACCAAAAGAAACAGTCTACAAACTACAATGTCAAACAAGTAATCATAAAGAGGTACTGGGACTAATAATCGTAGATGTAGGGACACCACAACCTACAGGGAATATAGAAACCTTGGTCTAGCCATGGTCTACCCAAGACTCCATCAAAATTCCCCGCATCTATAAATGAAACAAAACATACAGGCGAAGCTCGTTTAGGGGTGACTATAACAATACTCTCTAGAAGACCCTAAAAACCACAAAGCAATACACAAGGTAAATGTGTAGTCAACTCTACACATTATATGTCTACTGAATGTATAGCAAGAGAAACACATCCAAATATACATGGAATCCAGAGTTGTAGTCTACAATGACCACATAAGCACAATAGGGATTCACCTTGATGATTCCACAAAGAACTCATCTCAGAGAAAATACTCCATGAGTATGATAGATTTGAGGACGTACCTTTGAAAAGTATTGTTCATAAGTAAAATCTGTGAGGGAGATGGATGAACTAATATATTTTTAAAGAGAACATATTTACTTATTCTAGGAGAAAACCATGTTGAGTGGAGAAAAATCATGATACATGGATGAGGATCATATCCAAGGGATGGAAGATGACATAAATCACCCATATTCACATGATATGCAACGGATTGGAACCCTGTATTATTGTTGTAATCAATACATAACTCCACCTTGGGTCATGTATGGGTGAAGGATCACTCTTCGGGCCTTTCATAGGGTTACCCCACTCTATCTCTTCAATTCCTTCTTGAGGGATCATACTATGGTGGATGGAAAAGATACTTGACCCTTAGGGGAATGAGAAAAAAGGAACTAACCCAAAAAAACATTCCCTTGAAATGGTTTAAATGAAAAAAAACGGATATACAGTGAAGTACATGGAATATAGAAAGGACACATGCCATGTCCTCTGATCCCAGGTACTACCCGTGTACAATGGCCCATGTTGCAAGGATTCTAATATTGATGAAGGTATACCCGACATGTAAGAGAGTGACACACTTCGATACACTATCCGGGGAGTACTCTTTGTATGCCGACCAAGTGTCTGTACATAACTTCAGCCCATGTGTCCCAGACTGTGTATTACTAAATGAGGTAGTCCTTGTATATGACCATGTCTAACTGTATGGTGGAGTACATGTTGTGTACTAAAACCAGTTTCTGTGTTTCTCCCGAAATACATGTCGAGTCTATGTAAGGACCCACACACCATGGGTTGATGGTCACACTCTATTTCTATGATTCCAGTTTCCCGGAACTCCATTCGATGCTTGGTGGGGTCTACCTGCCATGTCTCACCAAAGGAACATTGTGTGCTTTGTGGAAACCCTAGATGCCACTATGTTGACCCCACATGGTGTGTTCTTTGAAGAACATGCCATGTTCTTTTGGATTTTCCATAATTACATGTTATTCATTTCACGCCTCCTTATATCTTCCTATTCTTGTTTCGGTGATCCATTTGACCCGAAACTCAAGATCTATGGTTTTACCACCATGTTTTTTATGTTTCGAGAGGTTTTTGGTGTTTTATCTTACAAAAACCTCATTTTCATCAACCCCTATGAGTTATGGTTGATGAAAAATTTCTTCCAATCCAAGATGATTAGTCATCTTCCATTTCTATCTCACCTCATATAGGTTGTCACGTTGTTTGATCTCAAATTTGGGATCGGTGCATTGTGAAATTGATTCAAAACAATCTATTGTTCGTCGCCCCATGAAGAATGTGAAGAAAATGGGAAGGGGGAGGAAGAAAACAATAAGAAATGGAAGAACATGCATCCACCATTGTTTTTCACAACATCAATTATATCCAGTTTGTAGGTTCAACGGTGAATTAAAATGATATTCCATCAATTTTTAGTGAAACCAATTCTCGAATCAATCCCCCAAAAGAAATGGAAAATAGAACCCTCTCATAATAACACAGGATCCATGGATCAACTAGTTAATGGGGTGATCCTCGTTCATCATTAAATCCAAAAATATGGAAAATTATAATCAAAATGTAAAAACCCCAATCTCGATTCTATTGGATGAGGATCACCATGTTGCATTCACTGGTGAGGTTCGTCGAATCCAAGATGCATCGATCGATCGCGCCATCCTCATCCAGGAACAAGTTCTACTCCAAATATCCAATGGAAATCTTTAACTCGTAGTGTTATGCAGCTAACCCAATGAATTTTACATAAGTCAGTATTAATAGGTGAGGATTAGGTCTTTTTGTTTAGGGAAAATTTTGTATAAACAAATTATTATTTTATATTATTTACTTTAAAAAATCCAAAGACTAATTTTTGAATTCCACAAGAACCAGTCAATGTTAGTCCCCTTCGAAGGTGAATTCATTGTAATGAACATGAATTTACACTTGGATTTGTGATCTATGAACCCGTTTAAATGTTACTCCACTTTTTCTGGAAAACTGCTCACATGCACTATTTAGAGCTTAATTTATTTCATCCATTTATTCTAGGCACTCCACACCTCATAATCACACGCCATCATAAAATTTTATAATGAAATAATTCCTTATAATATTTAAAATTAATTCATGTAAAATACGAGAAATTACATTCTCCCCACCATTGGTCTTTATGCTCCAAAAAAGTCAAAACAAGAGGCTACTCAAACAGATGGGGGTCGTGTGAATGAATCTAAGCCTTCCACTCCCACATGATCTCTTGAATATTCCATTACTTGCATGATATACACACAATGGAAATCACTCACCCATGAAGTATCATCTCCTAATAATCCATGATCTCCAATAGATAATCTATGAAGGTTGATCGGTCTTTAATGCCCAGCTTGCTATAATCGATGACATGTGATGGGTCATGCATGTACCTCCTCAGCTGGACACATGGAATACATCATGCGCTCGATGGAACTGTGGTGGTAGATATAGGTGCCACACTACCTTAAAACTCTATGTAGTATCTGAAAAATGATGATGAACCCTAGAGACAAATTTCCTCCCCAACCAAATCTCTGCAACACTATAAGTGGTGAGACTCGATGGAAGACATGGTCCCCCTCCTCACACTCCAATAGTCTCTTCCACCTGTCAGCAAAAGACTTTTTCAAGATATGTGCAGTCTTTATCCATTCATGGATGATCTTCATCTTCTTGGTGGTGGCTCACACCAGCTCAGGATCCATGAGTGCTGACTCTTCAAGGTCAGTCCATCAAAGCAGTGAACGAAAAGGTTCCCCATATAATGCCTTGAACACTTCTATTTAAATAATGGTCTGGTATCTGTTATTGTAAAAAAACTCCACTAGTGGTAGGTGGTCCTCCTAACTAAAACCCAGGTCCATGAAACATTCCTTCAACATATCCTCTAAAACCTAAATGGTCCTCTGAATCTGTCCATCGGGATAGTGATGGGATGTTGTTCTCCACCATATATGAGTCCATAAAATCCTCCTATAACCCTTTCCAAACGAGTATGTGAAGTTCACATCTTGATCTATGACAATTTTCAATGTGATCCCATGAATCCGAACTATATCCTGCACCTAGAGGTGTCTCATGATCTCTACTGAATTCAGTTCCATTGTAGCTTAGAAGTGGGCTAACTTTGTGAGTAAATCAATGATCACCCATATGGAATCATATCCCTTGGATGTTTGTGTTAATCATGTCATGAAGTCCATTGATATTCTATCCCACTTCCACTCAGGAAATTCTAGAGGTGATGTAACCACAGTGGAACATGGTTGTTAGACATCTTGTCCTGGCATGTAATGTATCCTGAGACAAACTCTTCCATTGTCTTCTTTATAACTGTCCACCAAAACTAACACCAGAGATCCTTGCACATTTTTTCTACATCAGGATTTACCTCCATGTGGGATGAATGAATTTCCATTAGTGACTTCATTCGCAACACCATTGTTACAACTGTGCACCTTTTGGAAAAGACTACCTTCTTCCCACCTTGCATTTATCAATCTTGAGCAAGTAATATGCATCACTAAGAAAATAAGGTCTCACAAGAGACCTCCGTTATTTGTTCCTCCCCAACTCACTGTAAGAGTTGAGGCAAGAAAACCATTAAATAGAGATAAGATTTATCATCTCCATCCACAAAGGATAATTGTTGTGAGGAAAACCACTCTGATCCCTCATTCTGCATCTATGAACTTGATCTCCAGATGAGAGCATCTGATACAATGCCCCATTTTCCAGAAGTATATATGTTATCAATGACATAATCCTAGAGTAACATCATCCATTTCGTTTTCTATGTATTTTGATCCTTCTATGTGGAGATGTGCATAAGGCTCTTGTGGTCGGAGTAGATGATAAATCATTCGACCATCAGGTATTGTCGCCACATCAACAATGTGAATACTACTGCTACCAATTCAAGATCACGGGTCACATATTTATACTAATTAAACATTAGACGGAAAAAACCATAGTCAATCACCACCTACATCTACATCAATACACCTCCATGTCGGGTCCCTGATGCGTCATTGAAAACTACATACTCAACACCATCTTCTGGCAATCCCATGATTGGTGCGCGAGTCAAACTCTTCCACATATTCTATAAATCCTGTTGGAACTTCTCCATCCATACAAAATGTTTTCTTTTTTGTGCCAAGGCTATCATCAGTGCTGATATCTGGGAGAAATCAGGAATAAATCTCATATAGTATCATGGCTGCCCAAGGAAGTTACCCACCTCGATCATGCTCTAGGGAGGCTCGCATGCTAACACTGCATTTTCCATGGATAGGACCACTGCGACTCTAACTTCTGAGGTAACTGGTCCCATAATGTGGACCCCATGTATCAGCAACTAGCACATTGTTAGCCTCCCATAATGTGGGTTCTCATATAGTATGTCTAGAACCATCAGAAAGTGTCCCACGTACTCCTCCTCTGACATTGAGTACACATGGATTTCATCGATAGTGAATCCCATGGACCTATCTATTTATGGCCAGAAGACCTGATTCATATGTCCCATGAACACTGTTGGTGCATTCGTCAAGCTAAAGGGCATGACCAATTACTCGTAGTGACCATAGTGGTATATGAAATTCATCTTCAGTATATACTCATCCAATACTAGAAGATAGAGACAAACTGACCCGTGTTCAACTATCAATAACCAATGTTACACTCCCCACTAATCAAAGAGGTCTTCAATCCTAAAAAATGGATACATTTTTTTACGGTCAATTGGTTTATGCACTTGTAATCCAATCACAACCTCAAACTCCCATCTTCCTTCTTGTAATAAAACTAGGACTTCACAGGGTGAGACACTAGGTTTTACATATCCCTTACTATACAAATGCTCAAACTTCACACTCAGCAGATGATGTTTTAAAAGAACCATCTAATATGAAAGAGAGGTGATCAATGTCATCCTGGGTTTGTAAGTCAATACAGAAGTCAATCTCTCCATGGGGAGGTAGTCCTAAAACATCTTCTGGAAATGCATCTTCAAACTCTGCCACTAATTATGGGAACTAAAAGCTCACAACATCTAATGATCTGCGAGTAAGGATACTAATATTGTGAGTGATTGGATACACCCTCTTATGCATAAGCCCATTCTATACTGCCTGATATTCATTTCACCGTCAAAGGATAACCTCATTTAATCTTTGTGGACTCACCACACTACTTGCCTAAAGTGGTCAGTCTATGCATGGACTGAAGATAACCAGTCCAAACCGAGAATTATTTCTAAAGGCCTCAATGCTTCCACCAAGAAGTTATAACAAAAAAATATGCCCGCATGGGAAAGATCAGACAATTTGAAAAGATGTGTAATCATCAATTCTCCTCGCATATGTGTCTCCAAAGGTAATGGTCGAGTCACTGGCTCTACCAGAATCTCAAGGTTCCACACAAGACATGTAGGGAGGAAGTAATGACTATCACCTATTTCTATCTGTACAGAATCAATGGTATAAAAGACCCCTGTCATACCTAAAATCATCAACAGAGTCATTTGGCCGTACGACACGACTGCATTCAGTTGTCCCAGCCCATGTCCCCCAGCTCCGAGAGCCTAGTGCGAACCTCCTTGGGGTGGTTCTGGGAGTGGATCAAAGCGTCTTTGGCCAGCTCGTGCACTCCCTACTCATCTTCCATGTCTACTAACTAGCGGGTCTATATGCTCCAATAACTACCACTGCCTCTATTGTGCATCCACTATCTCCCTATTTGCTACTCGATCGGTTGGATAGTCTCTTGAAAGATAACTTCTACCATTGAAAGAGTAGCATCGGCTATCCCTAGGCTGACTGGATCCATTTTGAGATACATGGACTATCAATCCCCTATCCTAGGCTCTCTTAAGTCATGTCCAACTTCCTGATACCAGTGAATATTGTCGGATCCCTACTACGAAGGTCCCCAAACCTGTCTTTCTACTACTGACTGCCACATGCTATCTCTAATCTTCCATAAATCACTCGATCACTAAAGCCCTCTCGAGCACTCCAACATATGTTGAAATGAAAAGAGGGACAACAGCAGCTCAAATATCCCATCGTTTACCTCAATCAGAGGTTCATGTTCAATAGTACTGATCATAGACCATATCCATCGAGGACCTATAGAGGATGGTGAACCTAAATTAATAGTTGGTCACCATCGAACTACCATTCTAGAGATGAAGAAGCTCTTGGATATGAACAAATCTTAGTGTAACAAGAGATAACTCCAACCTAAAGGGTCTCCTGAACTCCGTCTAAGAAAATGTCACCTCATCACGTGCCTCTGTGTTCAAATTCCACCATCATCCCATTGAACCCTGAAAAAGTATCACTCATAGGATTACCATCTCATCTACTAGTTCCCTCACATGATGAAAAACTCTAGTGACCCCCTCAATAATGTCCTTGGCTGCCTGAGTGTAAGACATGCCTCAGAATGTTAGGGGTCTCTATCTTAGAAACATATGGACTGCACTTAGTCTGCACACTTCATTTGTAGGCAATGAAGGTGCCACAAGTTACTCTAATGGCGGTGGTATAGTAGTTGAACCAACTAGAGGTAACTCTAAGGGAACTGTTCCCTTTATAAAAACCTCATCACTTATGGGACCATACTGATGATCAAGATGCTAAATCCTTGTAGGTATGCTTCATTCTGGCATAAGGTAAGGAAAAAAGATGTACCACAGTCAACAAGTATATCTAGATAGCTAACACAAAACTAAATGGAAAATCCAACCCCTTCATATATGATGCATGTGCCATTATATTAATTGAATGAAACATGGGTTTTTTGTACCGAGTAGATAATATGGTTATCAGAGTCTGGGTGTATTGATGTGTTGGCTGTCCGCACCAACATTGGACTCCTTGGCCTAAAAGGCGAACTCAGAACACTTGACATTGTTTCTGCAAATCAATCTCACAGAAACTTTTTCCTCATGTAGAACCTTCTTCTAATACCACACTGTCACGATCCTTCCCAGTGGCACCGACGCTGCGACTCCCCAAACACAAGTCCAATAGGCCAAGGGATTGTGACTAGCACTGAGAATGAATAAAAATAACATGGGAGGAATTTCCTAAGTACCTATACACATGAACACATCTCTAGTCACTCAGTGCTTAAACTAAAGAAACCAATATGGAACAAAATTAATGCATACAACTAATCCTTACCAACAAAGTACAATGATATGTAAGTACAGAATGTAAATTGAGATAGAATATGGGAACACCAAAAGAAAGAGTCTGAAAACTAAAAAGTCCAATATGTATGCCCAAAGAGGTACTGGTAGTACTTCTCATAGATGTAGGAACACCTCGTCCAACAATGATCCTAGAAATCTCAATCCAGTCTTTCTCCTCCCAGGATCATGACTAAAGGATGCTTGTATGTAGAAGACACGACACTTGCAGGAAAATCCCATGTAGGGGTGAGTATATCAATGCTCAGTAGAGGACCTTGAAAACAACAAACCAATTCAAAATGTAAAGATACAATTTTCTCTCAAATTATATTTATACTAAATATATATATAATGAGGAAAAAATATAGATATTCCTTAATCCCAAACTCTTATTCTACAACAACCGCAAACCCATGCTTGGGATTCAGTTCAAAGATTCCATGAAGAACTTGTCCGGGAGAACTCACACTATGATTCTGACAGCTCTGATGACGTCCTTCTGAGAATTAAAATTCATCTGGAAAATCTATGAGACAGATAGATGAATTGATAGATATTAAAAGTGAACAGATTCACACATTCTATGAGAAATAAATCTTGAGTGGGGTGAGATAACATTACATAAATGAAGATCACTATCTGGGCCTTACCGAATTCCAAGACTCACTGGGATTCAATTCTTATAAAGTGTATCAGTGGCCTATAGGAGTAGTCATGTGGATACCCGACCCTACCAAGGGTCAATAACGTATAGAGGATCTCACACTAGGACTCTTGGAGGTATTAATGGCTCTGTCTCATAAATTTGTGTTGGAGGGGTCATAATACTTTTTATGGAAACGATACTTGACAATTAGGAGAATGAGAAATGATGAAATTACCCAAAAAAAACCTATCCATGAAACGGTGGACAAGAGTATCAAGCCATGTATTGAGAAGTACACGGTGTGGAGAAGGGTCACATGAAATGTACTATGTCCGCAGTTTCTTCCCTTGTACAACATCCCATGTTACAATTAATGTTTTGTAAATTATGGTATACATGGTGTGTAAGAGTGTGGCACTCTGTTTTCCTCAATCCTGATAGGAATCCATGAAAAAAACCATGTACTCATACACAACATCATCTAGTGTGTCCCAGACCACGTACCGGTACATGAGGTAGGGCATGTATCCAGTTGTGTCTAGACATATTGTGGAGTACATGTCATGTACTCCACTCTGTGTCTTTGCATCTCTTGAGATACACACCGAGTCCATGTAAGGACCCACACAATGTGTCACAATGGCCACACAATGTTTCTATACTTTATGTCACCCATAATTCTAGTCGATACTAGGTAGGTTCCACACACCATTTCTCCAAGGAGGTATGCCATGCATCTTTTTGTGTTCTATGCAGAAACTCTAGCCACCACAATGCCGACCCCACAGTGCTTGTTCTTCGGAGAACATGTCGTGTTCCTCGAGATTTTCAAGAACCACGAGTTCCCTATTCCATGACTTCATTTATATTATAATTCTCATTTCAGCAATATTTTTTCAAGGAAACTCATGATCCATGGTCTACCCTCTATTCCATCGATGTTTCAAGTGGTTTCAGGAATTCGTTCGACCCCAAATCCTCATTTATATCTACCTGTGGGGAGAATAGTCATAGAATTATTTCACCCGATCCAAGCCGACTCATAGTATTCCATCACTGTCACACCACTTCTAGGTCATGGTGATGATAGATCTCCAATTTGGGATCTTTGAATTATGATTAAAATTTCCAACAATCCATTTTTCATTGCCCCATGATGATCGTGATGAATGTTGGGTGGGGGGAAGAACATAATTAGAAAAGGAGAAACACACCTCCACCATTAGTCATTAAGGCATCGATTCCCACCCATTAGTATGTTTAATGGTGAATCAAAATGATATTCTAACAGTTATCTATGAATCCAATTCCCAAATCAAAACCCCATAAGAAATTGAAAATAACACCCTCTCACAAGAACACACGATCTACGTGTCAACCAGTTTTTGGATGGATCCCATTTCATCATTATATTCATGAATGTGGAAAATATAAATTGGTGTAACCAATCTCTATATTAATTATATTAGAGTATGTCTTCCACATTGCATTCATCAGCTGGGTTTCTGGAATCCGAGATGCATTGATTGATCACGCTGTTATCATCCAACAACAAGTTCTCCAACAATGCTCCAATGGAAATCGTCACCATGAAATGTTAAGTGGTTAACTCAATGAATTTTACATAATATGGTATTAATAATGGAGGATTATGCCATTTATTTATTGAAAATATTTAAATTAAATAATTTTTTTATTTATTTTATTTCAATTAAAACATCCAGAAACTATCTTTTGAAGTTGACCTGCGTGGGTTGACCTTAGGCCTCACCAAAGGTAATTTAGCTATTCTGAACGCAATGGTGCCCTTATATTTTTGATGTTGGAAACCATTTAATCGTTTTTCCCCATTTTTATGAAAAATGATCTTATGATCCATTTAGAGTTTAATTTATTTTAAACATTTATTCGGGGAACTCCGGGCATCAGAATTTCACATCGTCACAATGTCAGGTCTTGAAATATTCATATTTAATATTTAAAAATAATAAATGAAAAATATGTGACATTAGAATATCCATATTTATGATATTTTATATGAACCTATTATATCATTTTTCTTATAATAATTTAGTATTATCGTTGTTATTGTGTTAGCATATTTGTTTTCAAATGTATGTTTTGTCTTGTAAGTCTTGTTTGATATCATATGATTTATTTTATTCATATATAAAATTATATTAACTTCATAATAACTTTTTTACTCATAAAATAATTTTTTTAATCATTCTTGAAGGATTAACCGGGAGAATGAATCACACCACGTAATGGAGATGATAGGGCATACAAATGCATGAACGATGATATCAATCCCTTCATAGTTAAATGGTATGAAATCGAAAGGTATATTAATTATAAAGAATAATTTTCATGTTATCATAGTTATTTATATCAATTATAATCATGATTATACCCATCCAAATCATGTAGTTTTGAATAAAAAATTACACCATGATGTGGGGACAGTAAGTCGTATTTACACACACATGGTGATATTGTTATTTTTAAGATGTATAAAATGATGAATATGAGTGTATAATTTTTATAATAACATCTAAAGATGTAAATGATACTATATTTATTACATTGTTATAGATTCAACATAGGAAGAGGAGGTAGAAGAAGAATAAAACTGAACTGAAATGGTAAAACAATTACATATTCTTTCAAATTGTCTTTTGATTTGCACAAACAGATTCATTAGTATGTATTTATTCCCAAAGTATGGGAACTAGTGTTAAGTGATTTAAATTTATATTATATTTTAGTAGGTTTTTATGAGCCACTGAGATCTAGATTTGTGAATAGAAGAGTAGGAGATGTGGCCTTTTATAAGAGTGGTATGGTGTACATTATGAAACTATCAACAAATTAAATTAATATAAATAATGTTCAACTCCAAATGGGTCCATAGTTAATTATTGAAAAGAAAATATGAGGATGGGTCTAAATAGTCTCAAAAAATAAAATTTATAAATTTTTTAACATTATTTTATACATTATCATTTTGATTTATCCTTATTCAATCTATAATATTTTTGTTGTGCTAATAATATTCCAATATTAAATCATTAATACTATTTACATATATGGGGTCAATTGAAAATAAATGGTCATTTTAGGATATTTTAGACCTTATAATTATCACTTTAAAATTTTTTATTATTATTATAATATTTAGATAATTTAATAAAATTTACCTTTATAAAATATCAATAGTGTCAATTTTGACACTCTTCATAATGTAGACTTTAATTAAAATACAATAAAAAATATAACATCATAAAAAACTATATAATACACTGGGGAGGTGTCATATTCACCTATAAAATACATGGATCACCATAATTATGAAAAATTATATTTATTTTAATATTTTTTAAAATTAATATTTTTATATTTCTTTTAATAAAATAATTACTTCTTCCATATTGCGTAATATTTTATGGTCAGTATTTAGTGCCTAAAAATAATAAATTAATTAATATGATGTAGAAAATTATTTTATCTTTATAGATTCTATCCATGATCTAATTTACCTCCAGGTTATATCTAATTTAATATTATGAACTTATAAGAAATGATTGTGTCGCCATTTTTCACATTCATTGATTTTAAAAATATCTATGATATATTCATGGACAAGTGTCAGTTAAATAATTAAAAATTAATCATTATGATATTATTGAAATTATCATTTTTTTTGTCCAATTATAGAATTTTAATTATTTTATAACCAATAATAAAATATTAATTATTTTAATGAATCATTTATTTCAATTCTGATGTTATTCAATATATTCGTTTTTAAAAAAGTATCTTACCATCATGATAACATTGAACCAATACATTCTATATGTAAAAAAAATTTCAATTTTATCTTTAAAATTATTGTATGCCATTAAATATCACAATTTATATTAATTTTAATATTATTAATGTCATTTAATTGATTCTTGGTTTAAAAAATCAATTATTGCATCATTCTTTTGTCACCATTTAATTTATTTATTTATTTCAAAAAAAATTAAATAAATTACCAATACTCATATAAGAATTTTATATATCTAAATCTTATTTATATTTTAATATATCACTTATATAAACTCATATTAAAAATAATCTAACATTTAAAATAAAAAGTAAAATAAAATTTCATTTTATTTAAATATAATATTATAAATATATTAATGTTTTCCATGTGGCTCAAAGTGGTCCCAAAATAGATACAATGATGTTTTTTGTTGAAAAATACGTAAATTTTTTTAATAGGATATGTTTTAGGATAATTATAATATTATTTTTGTCATTAATTACAATATTTACCCTTAACAATGATAAAAAAAACCACTCATGTTACCCTTCATTTTGATAAAAAAGTAACAAATTTACATAATATTGACCCCCTTATTAAAAATATTGAATCATATTTTCAAAATTCAAAACTAAGAAGATATAGTAATTAGTTTATATTTAATTCCATTTTCAAAAAAAAATTGGTTTTTGATAGTTAAAACATTGTAAAAGATTGAATTGTTTCTTACAAAAAAATTACTCGTAAAATTAATGTCAATTGAAAAAATTATATTAAAATATAAAAATATAATCTATTTGTACATTATATAAATTCAACAATATAATTAATCCACATAACATATTTATATTAATAAATTTGTTTTCAATTAAAATTTATAATAATGTTACTATTCATGAAAAGATATAACATATTAGAAAATTATCAAATACTCATCCAAGGTATATTTTTTATATGTCGATTATAAAGAAGATGATTATTTATTAAAATATATTATATAAATGTTTCAAAAAATTATTTAAAATGCATGCACCATCAAAAGTATGGAAGACATCATTTTTTTAAAAATACATCATTTCTACAAAAAAATAGAATCTTTCCATATATCGTATTTATTAAATCATTATAATGAATGATAAAATGATATGGAATATATAAAATCTAAATGTGGTTAATACTTTTTATAACCACTAATTTTACATCAATGTTATATACTATGTTAAATAATAATATTTTATCAATATATTATTTTTCTATAAATCTTTGTCTTGCGTGTAATAGAATAAAATTCATTGATATTTTTAGAATAAGAATAACATGGAGTTTCATAAAAATAAATAAATAAATTCAATAAAAAATTTCATAAATAAAAATATTTTAATTTCATTGGGGTGTTATATATACTAGCCACAAAAACATAAAATCGTGTTATAAGGGTGAAAAAGGGTATATCTTAGGAAAAATTCTGTCACATTAAATGCCGATCTCACAAACCGTATAAAAGAAAAAAAAATCCACAATACATTTTTGGAAATATATCATGTATTTCATATGAGGGTCATCATAGGTTGGAATATTATTTTTATAATGTTTATATCAAAAGCTAGAAAATCTTATCATAATCAATGGTTTCAATTTTGAACTATACCACAACATACAATATAGTGGATCATATAAAATAATTAAATTTTTCTATGTTTTTCATTTATTATATAAATTATATATTTGTTTAAAAATATTTATAAATAATACAACATGGATTTATGGAATATCTATTTAATTTATAAACTGTTTAAATAAAATTAACTTAAAATATTGATTACTGAATATTAAATGTCTTGGATAATTTTTTTATTATAAATATATATAATATTAATTATTAATATTAAAATACCATTTCTTTTATATGACATGGATTATATTATTATATTAAAAAATTATATATTGTATGGAAATTAATAAAGGGTTTCTAAATTTAAAAATAAGTTAAATATAAATTTATAATTTAATTATTAATTATTCATAATTATTTTTTAAATGGTCACATTATTTGCAAATATATTAAATATTTTATTAGAAATGTTAATTGTTTTTATGAAAATTGTTATTTTATTTTTTTAATAAATATGAAATAAGGGATATTTCAAATATATAAATTTTTTAAAAATATAAATATATATATAATTAAAAATTATTTCATTTCAAATATTATATTTTTATATAAATTCTATATAATGGGTAATATAAAGGAATTCCTATTGGAAATAAATATTAAATTTGAATATTTAATTTAATGTTCAATGGCAATACATCAACCTTAAATTATACTGGTTTCAATGTTATTTTACAATCAAATGTTTATAAATTTTTTTATATCTTGTCCAAATTTTGGAATCATTCATTTTAATAGATTAATCATCACTTTACTTGTGAAAAAACATTTATATAATGAATGACTGTATTGTTTATTATAAGAGTATTGAAAAAAATTTATAAATTATTATCCATGCATTTAAAGTTTGAATTTTAGGTCTGATAATTGATTCATCTTATTATACATTAATATCTACATGAATTTTATTATGATTTTTAATTAAATGGTTAATTGTAGTTACTGATTATTAGGTGATAGAATTTTAATTTAATTTATGACTCTCTTGAATATTGATCCTTTGGTAGAGAGGCTTTGGGTTATATAGTTCACAATATTGGGGGGATAGGCTCAATTGAAATATTTAGGGGTTGAATAAAATACAAAACATGAATAATATTATGGGGATTATGATTTCATACTTTTATAATCCATTATAAATGTGAAATATTTAGATATATGTGAATATGTCTTTCTTTTATATTTGGTTATCCACACATGCTTTAGGATTTTTAAAGTGATATACCTAAATATGTTTTCAATGTAATGCTTTATTGGGTATAATAATTTTTTAAAATAATTCACTAGAAGGAAATATAATTAAAATGTGGATAGATTAGACAACATGGTGAGAACATATAAATTACATAAAAAATATTATGTTATATATTCCTTATATGGAAAAGTGATTTTAATTTTCTTCTTCCTTCGCTATGAGTGACCCAATCTATATGGTTCTATAAAATTATCTTGTTTCATACAAGGATAATATAGGTGACCCAAAACATTAGGGTACAATATCTATTTTAATTTTTTTTTCACAATAGATGTTACACCAAAAAGTTTTTGGATATCATTGAAAACTGAATTGATATTACATTTTATAGATTGGTCTTTGTTTTTTCCACTAAATTATCCAAGATTCATATGTAATTTCATTGGCATAGTCATATATCAGATGAGTGATGGCTTCTGTTATGATCTTTTCTAGGATATTTCATGATGAAATATTTATTTGTACAACTAATAGATGAAGATTAATTTTATTGGGGGCCATGATTGTTTTGGAGACATATATGATTCCAGTAAAAGTTAAATGATGAGAAAACATAGTACTAATATGGGAAAACTATTATGTTATTATTGATTTGTGTCACCATCATCAAAAATTATTTTGTGATCAGTCCTTTATAATGATATAATTAATGAAACCATATTTCATTACCATTAATAAAATTAATTAATATTAACAATCATGGAATGTTCAATGGGGTAACAAAACAGTTTCGTTACAAATTGAATGTTAAAATTGATTAAAAAAATGAATCTAGATGATTATAAGAAGAATAAAATTGTGCAGTTAATGTTTAAAATTAATTTTTATATTTTCAATAACCCTTGTAACATTATAATCTTCTCTTGTACTCAAGATAGTTGGATATTCTAATGTAATATTGAGGCTATATGTCTTATATATGGCTTGATTTTGCATGGAAATATATTATGTTATTATTTACAGAATAATTCAAATATTATGTAGCTTTTTAACAAATTTTTAATCTATATTCACATGATATTTTGAATATATAAACTAAATATAATATGTCTACATTTTACTGATTTACTGAAATTTCAAATATAAATATTTCAAAAAATAAAATAAAATTCAATTCGAAGGGCTATCATGTTTCCTTTAGTATGTACTTAAGGTAATGAAATCTTAATGGACAATCCAATATATTGTGGTGGATACTCATTTATATAAATACTATTCATATAAGAATATAATAAACATTATAAATAAAGAGGTTTATAAAAAACATTGGATAGTTCTAATTAGATATTGTTGTTTATGATATTTATTCTAAGGTTTTTAATGGTCTATGATATCAAATATATCTTTTATAATTGTTTTTAAAATAAATGTGTTGAAAATAAAGGATAAAATATTATGAAAATGTGTTTTTCATTCAAATATTGTATAACAACTTTTAATATGAATATTAATGATAAAATATTATTTCAAGCTCACAAGGATAAAAGTCAATGATTTCTATAGATATAATTTTTTTTCATATCTTGTAATTAAAGTCATTTATTTAAAAATAGTTCTTATTAGCAACATGTAATGTTTCTTGATACACTTGTTTAATTTTTTATCGAATCATATAACATGGTATGAAAAGGATACATGGATTAAGATAATTTTTGGGAAAAATAGTCAATCTATGACATTTAAAAAAATTGGAATCAATCCAACTAACAGTTAATGTTATATTTTATATAATAACATCTTCCATTTTTAAAAATTATCTAAAAATATATAAATATATATGTGTGGTGGTTTCAATACATTTTTTTTATTCCCATTAAAGTAATTATATTTTTTACAATAAAAAAATAAATTTGATTTTTCATAACATGGTATTATATAATGTATTTTGTTAGTAGGATACTAGGTTGAGTAAATTTAGACATATTTTTTAAAAAAATATAAGATGTTAATTATTTTTAAAATAGAAATTAAATTTTATTTCCACATAATATCATAAAAGTTGTAAAAGTATGATTGTAAAGAAAACAAGGAAAGAGTAACATTTTGTTACCATGGTGATCTCAATAATAAAAATTATAAGAATTTTAATGTTGTTAATGATTAGAAACAGTGAAATATTTCTATGTATAAAAAATTTTATTGGCCATGCAACACTATATTTTCTGTTTTAATGAAACCAAATATTTTTTTGAGAATTTATATCGTATTAATATTATTCTCAACGATCTCACATGATGATGATTTAATAATTTATATTCACTCATAGGTATGACGTGTTCAGAACACATTTGAGTTTATTTTTGTTGTTAACAAAAAGATTTATGTAAATTCATTATGTTTTATATTATACTAAAGATATTGAAGAATGTTGAAAATCTCTATTGGAGAAAATGAACAATAATGTCCTAACGATTTTTGAAGACTTATATAATATCATAATGATTTTGTATATTTTTTAGAGACTAGGATATTTTTTAAAATTTCATTTGTTTGGAATGATTAATTTTATTATATATAATGATTTAAGATGTTTTGAAAGAGTTAAAATTATTTTGAAAATGTTATAGTGTTTTCATAAATATATTATTATTTTTCATAATATTTTATATATAATTAATAATAATCTATTGTTAGAAAATTTTTAAAAAAGGTAGAAACTCTTTGAGGAAAATATCATTCATGATCAAGACATATGTTCCACAACCCCCAACTACCAAAAATATCACAATGAGGGGAGATAGATAACGACCGTCGAGTCCAACCTCCAATAGGAAATGGGATGGTGAATAGCTCCAAGGGTATAGAAATATCATATAATTAGTGGAATTAAATACTATAATAATACATCATTAGGATAAAATATGAATTCTGCATAAGAAATATATGATACAATATCAAAGAAACAAGACACCATAAAATATTCATGCATAAATAAAGGTGATACATGTAAATATCAAAAAATTAAAATACTCAAAAGGAAACATAGAGAAGATGCATAAGAACTATCCAATGATATGGAAAAGTAATTTCCATTATGGCCCATATATTCCTCTTATAAACATAAAAAACAATCTTAATATTTATGGTGATCATACAATTATTCTTAGTAGAAAAATATTATCTTCAGTGCATGTGAATGAAGCATATTAATGCACCCATGATCAAATTGTCTAACAAATAATAGCTAATTTTATGAGCTAGCCATCCGATCCTCAACAAGGAACACTCATAAAATAATGTAATCCAATTATAATAAAATAGTTAGAATCATATCGATGGAGTAAAACCCACACCACTTTCCCCCGGATTTTCCCCTCTCACACTACAACGTCCATCATCCTGACTCTCCCTTCTCTTTTAAATAACCTATACCCCCACCCCAAAACATGTAATCATCACATTATGCCTACAGACACCTAGTCCAGCACCATATAGTAGGTTACATATCATCTCATCTGAACACACATGGCCCTTCATATCACAATCACTACCATAACCATTGTATTGGTGTATAATGAACATGAAGGAAATAATCCTAATTTCATCCACCTACCATTCATGACCCCCACCATAAGCCACCCAACAACATGATCATATCAAATCCCACCCAAAGACACCTGGTCCATCATCGAGTGCACTAACAATCTTCTGGCCATCATTTTCATGTCACATGTACTCATGTGTAAGAGGGAGTGTGAAAGAATTGGTTTCCAACAATCTATCATCATCCACACAATTTTGGGACATGAATAATTGAATGGAAATATGGTTGTTCTGTAATGGCCCGGGTTTTAGGGGTCCATTACATTGTGAAAATCTCATGTTGGATTTTCTGGTCTGGGAATCGCAGTGAAGTTGGCCCAACGGTGGGCCTACTAGTAGCCTAAGCCTACCAGTTGTAGGCCTACCGGTAGCTCTATCTACCGATAGCCTTAGTCTACCGGTAGCAGGCCTACCGGTAGCTCCGCCTACTGGTAACTCGGCCTACCGGTAGCTCTGTCTACCGGTGGCTCGGTCTACCGGTCGCTTCAGCTGACCGGTAGCCGAAGTCCACCGGTAGCTGCAGCCTACTGGTAGCTCGGCTACCGGTGGCTGTCGGCAACCGGTAGCTCTCGACTACCGGTGGTTGTCACCCACCGGTTGCTCTCAGGGACCGGTGGCTCTAGCCTACCCCCGCGGGTTCTTTCCAGTAGCACTCCTTGCGTAAATAGGATTTTAAATCCTTTTTTGACCCAGTTAAGCCTGTTTTAAATCCCGATAACCGCCCATAAATGTTTAACTAAATATTTAATGAATTAACCTGGAGTGTGTGTCAGTTTAAACCGCCCGACTTTTAATGACGTGTGGGGTCGCGTGGTCAACCCACGACCCCCTCTCATGCGGTTTCGCGTTCTTATCTCAACCATCCGCGACCCTTATAACTAAGGGGTTCACCGTGGGTTCTTCTTTTCTTGATCACCCTCTGTGAGGAGTACCCTTCGTTCAGAAGAGGCGATTTTCGTTCAGGCAAGCCGCATCGCTATGCGTGAAGTTCTGCGCCCAGCCTAAGCATCGATCTTTGATCAACAAGTAAGGAATTTCTCCTTCGTCTCCCACTTTTGTGTATCATGCAGGGTGGGAGTGCTTTTGATTCTGTAGAATTGGATAAACCAGGCCTAAATAATGATAATGAACTGGATTATATAAAGAAAAAAGGGGGTTGTGATTGTTGATGTTGTTTAATGTTATGATCTTCCTTGTGAATAGTGCAGGCTTACGTCTTCTGAAAATCATGGTCGTTGGTGGCCTTTCTATGTGCACTAACGAACCCTTGCATCTGGTGAAGTTTAAATGGCTTGTATTGTGGTTGTGAACCCTTGTTGTGTAAAGGAAATCGATTAATTACGTATATTCGGCTAAATGAATTGGAAGCACCAGGATCAATCCTTTTCTGTGATAACCCCAGTTAAAGCACGCGGAAATTGAAATCACAGAGTGTGTTAAATCTTAAAAATCTAAAAATACCAGCCTGACCCTGCTTTGTGTTGGTGGTATTGGTTTGGTTGTTTTCTTTTACGGGCCGATTGTTTGAGATGTGGGAGGGGATGGGATCCCCTGTTTTTTTATACTCTCGGTGGTTATGAAATTGGGGATGGGATCCCCTGTTGTTATTGACTCGGTGGTTGTGAGTTTTAAGACCGAGTTTTTAACTTTTTTATATCACAAATTGGGGTGGGATCCACTGTTGATGAACGACCTTTTTGGGGGAGGGGACACGGGGCAGTGTCTCGGGGTTGTCTTTGGTTCCAGTACTTCGAGGGATCTCACTTATTTCCTTTGTTGTTGTGACTTTACAAGAAAACTGAGTGTGGATACTTAAATTAACGTTTGGATGATTTCTTTTCCTTTGTTATGATTATGGTGTTAGTTTCCCAGTAGTTCATAAACTTATTTGAACATTATTACTGAACATGAAATAATAATGGGACAAATGGGTTTTGTTGGTGAGAGTCGTGACTCGAACATGAGTGTAGTGTGTGTCCTTTATCTTTGCTAAAGAAAAACCTAAACTTTGGGTGAGTGCTTGTTACCTTTACTTATATTTTTTAGTTTTGTATTTCTTATTCGCGCCCCACCCAAGTTGAGAACTTAGTGCTGAACACCCCCCAATTAATTGGAGAAGGTGTTTTCCCAACACTATTATTAGTGGCTGTTTATTAGCTCCTTTTCTGCTCCCTTTCCCGGATAGCCCAAGTATCTTGGGCTGACTGTGATGGGCTGAGGTCCATTATTATCCCAAGAATCATCGGGTAGGGTATTGTGGTGGGTGGCCAGGTGTGTGTGGTAGGTGGTTTCCCAAGTGTCTTCAGGATGAGGCACAGGTGTCTTCGGGCGTGGCAGTGGATCTTCTAGCCCATGTGTCTTTGGGCAAGGCGGTGGTTGTTCTGGCCTAGGTGTTTGCAGGCGTGGTTACGTGTGACAGTTGTGGCCCAGGTGTTTGCGTGCGGGATTTGGCAGTGGGACTGCATATGGTTGTGGCCCAGGTGTGTGCGGGGGGGTGTGGCAGTGGGACTATGGTGGGAATACCGGGATTGGTTCGATGTGTAGGATGTCTCAATAACCAATGGGGAAGTGGTGCGGGGTACCCAAACATCGATGTGCTATTATTGTATGTATTACATGACTTGCATTATTTGGGGAGTGTTCCTTGGTGAGGCTTGGGTGGATAGTTTATATTGTTAGGTGTTTGGTTTACACCTTCTTCTCATAGGACTATTGTACATTCCTCCATGTGTGAACGAGAGTCATTGGTTTTACCTATTGAGTGTACCTGTATGCTCAACCAACGTATATAAAACTGCTTTCAGGATTCCTGGAGGACTTTGGGGATCGCGCAGTACCATACTAGCTTGGACCTTTGGGGAAGTTGCAGTTGCTGTTTTTATTTCTTTGGTACTTACCATTTTAGTCACTTTTTGTACTTTGTGGCTTTTACTTTTTGGAACATGCATGTGGGAATGGTTTACTTTTTCCTTTACATTTCTTTTAGTTTTGGTGTTGTTGTGTTTCATCATCTTATCTCCCGATCCTATAAAACAAAAAGGGGTAATGCCTTCCATTTGTGTGTAATTTCTATACCCTTAGTGCTGGTCGCCACTCCGGGACCTATTTAAGGCAGGTCTCGGGTGTCATTATCTCTCCTATAACTTAAAGAAGGAAGGGCTTGTCAATATGCTGACCCTTCCAACCGTTTGTTGAAGGCAGGTCACTCTACCATTGGTATATCCCCATTTGAAGCCTTGTACGGGAGTCCATGCCGTTCACCTGTGTGTTGGACCGAAGTAGAAGAGGTTGGCATCCTTGGCTCGGAGGTGGTATAGAGAACGACAGAGAAGGTTCATCTCACATGGGAAAGGATGAAGGCGGCCTAAGACCAACAGAAGTCGTATGCTGATACCAGGAGGAGCCCCTTGGAGTTTGAGGTTTGAGACCACGTTTTCTTGAAGGTCTCCCCTCGGAGTGGGAAGAGGAGGTTCGGCAAGGGGAGTAAGCTTTCTCCCAGGTTCATTGGACCCTTCGAAGTGTTGCGGTGGGTCAGCGAAGTGGCTTATCAGCTTGCGTTACCACCGCCGCTACTAAGGATACAAGATGTCTTCCATGTGTCCCAGCTCCGTCGGTATCTATACGACGATTCAAACGTCCTTGATTGGGGTGAGCTGGACATCGAGGACGGCATGTCTTTTGTGGAGAGACTAGTGATGATCGAGGATCGCAAAGAGAAGGTGCTTCGTGGGCGAACCATTACCTTGGTTCGTGTGTTGGGGAGACATGGTGGGCTTGAGGAGAGTACGTGGGAGGGGGAAAGCACATATGTGTACCCAGTACCCAGAGTTGTTTAGATTTTTTTTAATTTTTTTACCTATTGTGGTAGAATGTTTTGTCTTTTTGGCTATGAAATGTACTGGTTTTCATTCCACTGAATGTGTGTGAAAAGCCCTGACTATGGGGGAGGAGAGAACCCGACCCCTAATCAAGACGCATTAAGGTGGATGTGATTAAACTCATGCGAGTGAGTCAGTGCCTCCCAAAGTGGATAATATCTTGACATGGGGGTGGAGACTCCCCCACCCACATGCCTGGGAAGTTTGAAATGGTATGTTGCTTGGTTCTTGATAGGGAAGTGTTTTTAGTTAGCATGGGTTCACTCCTAAGAGGTATCTTTCGAGGTGGTTGTTCAGACCCTCTCTTTCCTTCTGGTTTGTTTTGATTCTCGAGGACAAGAATAGTTTAAGAAGTATCTGATGTAATGGCCCGGGTTTTAGGGCTCCATTACATTGTTAAAATATCGTGTTGGGTTTTCTGGTATATGAATCTTGGTGAAGTTGGCCCAACGGTACGCCTACTAGTAGCCTTAGCCTACCAGTAGCATGCCTACCAGTAGCTCTATCTACCGGTAGCCTTAGCCTACCAGTAGCCTTAGTCTACCGGTAGTAGGCCTACCGGTATCTTTGTCTACCAGTAGCTCGGCATACCGGTAGCTCTGTCTACCGGTGGCTCGGTCTACCGGTAGCTACAGCCTACCGGTAGCTCGGCTACCTGTAGCCTAGCTGTCACCCATCAGTAGCTCTCAGATATTGGTGGCTCTGGCCTACCCCTGTGGGTTCATTCCAATAGCGCTCCTTCTTGCGCAAATAGGATTTTAAACCCAATTTTGACCCGGTTAAGCCTGTTTTAAATCCCGGTAACCTTCCATAAATGTTTAACTACATATTTAATGAAATAACCTAGTGTGTCCATCGGTTTAAACCGCCCTACCTCTAATGACATTTGGGGACGCATGGTCATCCCACGACCCCCGCTCACGCGGTTTTGTGTTCTTATCTCAACCATCTGCGACCCTTATAAATAAGGGGTTCACTATGGGTTCTTCTTTTCTCGATCACCCTCTACGAGGAGTACACTTCGTTCAGACGAGGCGATTTTAATTCAGGCGAGCCGCATCGCTATGCGTGAAGTTCTGTGCCCGGCCTAACCGTCGATCGTTGATCAACAAGTAGGGAATTTCTCCTTCGTGTCTCTTTTTTGTATCATGGGGGTGGGCGTGCTTCTGATTCTAAAGAATTGGATAAACCAGACCTAAATAAAGATAATAAACTAGATTCTATGAAGAAAGAGGGGGGGTTATGATCGTTGATGCTGTTTTATGTTATGAGCTTCTTTGTGAATTGTGCGGGCTTACGACTTCTGAAAATCATGGTCTTTGGTGGCCTTTCTATGTGCACTAATGAACCCTTGCATCTGGTGATGTTTAAATGGCTTGTATTGTGGTTGCGAACCCTTGCTATGTAAAGGAAATCGGTTAATTACATATATTCGTCTAAATGAATTGGAAGCACCAGGATCAATCCTTTTCTGTGATAACCCCAGTTAAAGCACACGGAAATTGAAATCATGGAGTGTGTTAAATCTTATAAATCTGAAAACACTGGCATGGCCCTGCTTTGTGTCGGTGGTAGTGGTTTGGTTGTTTTCTTTTATGGGCCAATTACTGGAGATGTGGGAGGGGATGGGATCCCCTATTTTTTATACTCATGGTGGTTATGAAATTTGGGATGGGATCCCCTGTTGTTATGGACTTGGTGGTTGTGAGTTTTAAGAATGGGTGGTCACCTTGTTTATATCACGAATTGGGGAGTGATCCTCTGTTGATGAAAGAATTTTTTGTGGGAGGGGACACGAGGCAGTGTCTCAGGGTTGTCTTTGATTCTAGTACATCGAGGGATCTCACTTATTTCCTTTGTTGTTGGGACATTACAAGAGAACTGGGTGTGGATACTTAAATTGGAATTTGGATGGATTCTTTTCCTTGGTTATTCTTATGGTGTTATTGGCCCAGTAGTTCATAAACTTATTTGAACATTATTACTGAACAAGAAACAAGAATGGGAAAAATGGGTTCTGTTGGCGAGAGTCGTGACTCGGACTTGAGTGTTGTTTGTGTCCTTTAGGATGGCTGAAGAAAAACCTAAACTTTGGGTGAGTGATTTTTACCTATACATATATTTTTTAGTTTTCTGTTTCTTATTCTTGCCCCACCCAAGTTGATAACTTAGAGACGAACACACCCATTTCATGGGGGAGGGTGTTTTTCCTAACAGTATTATTAGTGGCTGCTTATTAGCTCCTTTTCTGCTCTCTTTCCCAGATAGCCCAAGTATCTTCGGGCTGGCTCGAATGGCCTGAGGTCCATCTTAGCCCAAGAATCTTCGTGCAGGGTAGTGTGGTGGTTGGTCAGGTGTGTGCGGCAGGTGGTTTCCCAAGTGTCATCGAGATGAGTCCTTGGTGTCTTTGGGCGTGGCAATGGATCTTCTAGCCCAGGTGTCTTCAGATGTGGCGGTGTTTGTTCTGGACTTGGTGTTTGCAGGCATGGTTACGTGTGACAGTTGTGGCCCAATTGTTTGCGGGAGGGATTCAGAAGTGGGATTGCGTGTGGTTGTGGCCCAGGTGTGTGCGAGCGGGTGTGGTAGTGGGACTTTGGTTAGAATGGCGGGATTGGTTTGATGTGTAGGATGTCTCAATAACCATTGGGAAAGTGGCGTGGGGTACCCAAACTTCGATGTTCTCTTCTTGTATATATTACTTGACTTATGTTATTTGGGGGGTGTGCCTTGGTGAGTATTGGGTGGATAGTCTACCTTGTTAGGTGTTTTGTTTACTCCTTCTTCTCACGGGACTTTAGTACGTTCCTCCACTTATGCACGAGAGTCATTGGTTTTCCCTACTGATTGTACTTGTATGCTCACCCTACGTATATAAAACTACTTTCAGGTTTCCAGGAAGACTTCAGGGATCGGGCAGAACTATACTAGCTCGAACCATTGGGGTAGTTGCTGTTGGTGTATTTCTTTCGTTGGTACTTACCATTGTAGTCAATTTTTGTAAATTCTGGCTTCTATTTTTTGGAACATGCATGTGGGAATAGTTTACTTATGGATTTACTTTTCTTTTAGTTCTGGTTTTGTTGGGTTTCATCATCTTATCTCCCAATCCTATAATACAAAAGGGGTAATGCCTTCCATTTGTGGGTAATTTTTATACCCTTGGTGCTAGTCACCACTCCATGACCTATTGAAGGCGGGTCTCGGGGGTCATTATCGCTCCATCAACTTAAAGAAGGAAGGGCCTGGCAATCTGATGACCCTTCCCTCTTTTCGGTGAAGGAAGGTCGTGACATGTTGTCACATAGTGATCTATATTGGTGAGTTGAATATGGAAATCACCCGGAATATATATATATACCAAAACTATTCTCTCATCCAATGGAATAATAAAAAACACTCTGAAACTCACATCACTACTTCATTTTCTACCCCCAATAAATACATAACACTACACAAACCACAGGCCACAACACACACCACCATCCAATTCCATTATCCATCCCATTTAATTCATTATTTATTGAAAACCACATTTTACAACACATACCATAATTTATATTTTCATTATTAATTTCAATACCATAAACCAAACCAAATCCCATCCATTTCAATCATTTTTATATAATTATTCCATCACTACTAGGGTTTTTGACACAATGTAACCACAGATAATAAGAAGAAAATAATTCCCCTTAATCCACTAACTCTCTACCCCACAATAATAGAACTATAAGAATATCCCAATAACCACTACCTCACCATGAAAAATTACATCCCAACAAACTATAACATGTCCATCCCAACAACTAGACCAAAAAAGAACATCTCATTTCCCCCATTTGCATGAGAAAACCAACCTTTACCTCATCTCCCATGAAGTATGGAAAAAAACCACACATCATCCCACACCTAATTGAAACCACACCTCACAACCTATAAAATACCATTTTATAAAATAAAAAAGGTGATTTTATCACACTTCACATTGTTTTAGGGGAATTATCACACAATCCATAAATCTAAGGGAGACAGTTTTATAATCCAAATATAAGTTGATAGATAATTTAATTTTTTGTGTGATATCACAACAACATTAAACCATGTTTCCATATTATAAAATCTACCATGAATGAAACAGATCTTAATGTCCATAATTTTGAGAGGTGCATTTTTCCCATATATTCAGAAAATTAAAATAATATTAAAGCTAATTAATCATGAAAATATTTTACATTTATCATTTAATTTTAGTTAACAAATTAATTTACATTTTTTAGGAAACTGAAAAACCTAACCCATAAATAAAAATGATTGAACCCATCATTCATCATACACAGAAGTAAGGAATAGTTTATTCACTACCTAAATGATACTTTTTGATCTTGCAACACACACACAAAAATAATAAATTCCTATAAACCATAATCAAATGAAAACCCCATGAATCAACCTACATAGCACCATATGGATGTCAAAATGAAACCCAAATCAAAACTATATTAAAATATTTAACACCAACACATATCCCCAGAAGAATAATGGAATAAAAACCAATAGAATGAGATTTTATTATCATCGACCACTATCAAGGATACATTATAACCAATGGATCGATTCCAATGGATATAAGTCTAAAAGGTCTCCTTGGGGAGTTTAGGTTTCAGCCATTATGAGAGATACATAGATGCAAGTTGATGAAGTGATATTGTTTTTACGGGTTATAATATTATCTTGATCCTTCTGGTATCATGTCATGTATACCAATACTGATGTGAAATCCTTGGGTTTCCAAAAACATCCATCTTATAACAAACCTTCTGTCACCTCAACCATTATTTCCTTAAAAATCATGAATTACATCCATAATGTGAATCAATTTCATGAGTTCACCTTCATTTATAGATAATTAGTGAAACTGGACTACTATACAAGCAATGACCTACTAATTCACACTATATATCCATTTCATGATGTGAATTTCCCACGGCCGCTTTGTCACACCTCCAACCTCCGTAGACCACTGAATGACTTTTCTAAAACAACTAAAAAACCTAAAAATGATAGTGTTATGGGATGGTAAGTCATGATATATTATAGTTGAAACCGTAAAAATGAATATCATCCATGAGAATGAAATCCAACCCCATAAAATTAATGGGTCCAAAAAACAACCCAAAAAGATACCTTTTCAAGGATACTATTACTCCCCAACACTACAATATTCTAAACACGCCAATCCAAACTCTCAAAAAACACAATGAACAGCCCAAAATAGCCACATTTTACCCAACCAAATTTCCACAAAATAACAATACAACCATCTCATCATCCATACAGAGGAAACCAACAACCATTATAACCAACAAACCACACCACACTGAATATATGAATAATTAAATTTTATCCTCCATTTTTGGATACTATCTACTCTATTCAGAAATGAGTCGCCTGTATAGGTTCAATAACATCATAGTATAATTCAGCTCAATTATGAATCAAATACGCCCATTTTCATATGTTGATATTTCATCACAGATCATTCACAATGAAGATAAAAAATATCATAACACATAATGATGAAAACATCAAATCATATGAAAAATACATAAAAGAAAAAATAAAAATATCTTAGGGTAATGGCCATGCATATGAGTCTCTCGTTCCAAATTACTCTCTTTTTGGAAAACATGCCTCAAAAACACATTAACAAAGGTAATGGTTCAACCATTTAGTTCATTATCTTGAAGATTAGGGTTCTCTTCTAGCCACTCCAAGAACGTCATAAAAACATGGATATATACATTCCCACAGTCATTGGTGTGGTGATTATCACAAATATACCAAAGAATCCTAGAGAAATGGAAGACATAATGGATAATCTCCATACCTGTTGTTGATGTAAATTGATAATCAAATTTCCAAACACACCCCAACTCATTAATGATCCCAAAAATCATGGTAAAATTATTACTTACATAACCAATCCACAACTTCACATTATGAGGGGACACCATCTAGAAAACATGTTCTCAAATCAAGCACTTTAATATCCTCCTACAATGATTAGCATAAGACCTCTTCCAAATATGCAATTTTTTTATGTCTCTCATGCTAGTTGTAAATTTTCTATCATTATCTAAACCACATGATTACCATGAATTACTACCTCTCAGATCTACTTCCCGAATAATAAAAAATGACACGAACTATCACTAAAGAACTCATAAGGGGATATAATGATGGAAGAGTGATTGTTTTAGTTATAAAAAATAATCCAAATGAATGTTTCATTCGCATGAACAACCACAATCAAATATGAAAGACCATAACATATCCTCCATAATCAAGAGAATATGTTATGACATCCCATATTTCTGAGGGTGGAAAGTAGTGTTGAGGAATAACTATATTCCAAAAGAATTATTCAATACCCTTTATACCCTAAAGGTAAAAAATGCTTCCCAATATGGGTAAATGGACTGAATTACTCCTTGAAACCACACCACATAACCCCCATACCACATTTACAATGGAACAACTATGGTTGACTACAAGATCACTAAGAAGTGTCCCAATTTCATCATATGATCCAAAATCTCCCAGATAGAATCCCAACCTCATTGAGATATTGGAAACATTATGATGAATTCCATTAATATTGCAATCCATTTCCACGTAGGAAGGTACAATGGATGCAAAAACCTACATAAACATGTTTTTCTAAAATTAAATATTGGAAAAATAATCACTTCAACACAAACTCTTCCAAAACAAATTTTATCATGGTCCCTTGAAAATATATCCTCAATACATGTTACATTATAGATATTACTATTTGTATATCCAATGGTGAGTTATGAAACTCATGATTGAATACATTTCACTTGGCCCGTAGAAATAGCACTCTCCAATGGAATATCATCTAGTTCAAAAAATACTTAAACTATCCTTCCATATCATGATGATGTCCAAAACGATCATGACTAACCTCTTCCTCTAAGTCTCCCCACAAAGGCATTCCATCTAATATATCAAATAATACCTCACCATCTACTCAATCAAATAACTTTAAGCAGCCACCAACCTTAAATCTAAATTCAAGGATACCAACTCGACCATTACATTCCAATCATCCCCTGACTCCTAAATAACAACCTTTTAAGACATACTACCAAATGTTTCAACCATATAATTCCCCATTTATATGATTTAGGAGTTCTAAAAATCATAACAAGGAATAAAATTATTCATCTTATCATACTTTAAATTAATATCACATTGATAAAATATATTACTCTAACTCTTATGATCCATGAAGACTAAAAAGTTCTCCTTAATGTGGTATTTCCAAATACAGTTGTGTAAGCACAACTGATGATAAATCTAGATCATGCATTGAATAATTATGCTCATGGGTCAATTACATCATAGACCCAAAAGGGATATCTTCCATCCACTGCATAATTATTTATCCAAATCCAACAAGGTAAGCATCAAAAAACACATCAAACATCACAATATCCTCTGAAAAATGAAGCACTGGAGCACTAACAGTCTATTCTAATAGGAAACTACATTATTAATAAAACTAACCAGTTTAGAAAATTCTATAACATCCTAGAAAATGGTAAAAAATTGATGAAACTCAATAAAAAATGTGAGGAAACATTTAATAATTTCATCTGATACAAATGAAGTTATGAATATCTATTATGTTTATAGGTTATTCCTAAGAAATAACTGACATCAAATTCAAATGTTCCACTACCAACCCTACTGAGACACCACATGATTGATAAAATTAACCTCTTATGTATAAATCATTCAGTTGTAAAAAATTACATATAAATTGTATTTTAGAATAAACTGCAACCTAGCTCTGAGATTATCATCATGATCATATTCTAACATCGATTTGATCAAAATAATTCTGATGAAAAAAATTTAAATCAGTCCATTAATTCACTAAACAGTGAGTTAATGTGTTTTGTGGTCATTGTTAGTGTGTTTTTCATCCTGAAGGGCATGACTAAACACCATAAGTTCACATACCTTCAACTGAAGGATATATTTAAAATATATCCCTCCTTCACCCTAATTTAGTGATATCTAGAGGGTAGATCAATCATATTAATCAACATTTACCTTCTCATATTTTTTAAAAGATCACTTATACGTAGATGAGGGTAACGACACTTTTCTATCACTTGATTTAGTCTTCAGTAGTATATACAAAACCACAAAATATAATCCCCTTTCATTGAGAACAACACTGGATCACCCCATAGTGAAGTATTGGGATGGATAAAACCCCTCTAAATTTGATCAACTATCTAAATACACATCACCTACAACATAACATATTCCATTAGATAGAGAGACATCAAAATTAGGGAGTCACTAGGTTGAATGTATATACAAAACTCATTATCATTTAGAGAGGGTAAAATCATAACATCCATGGGGAAAACATCCAAATACTCCCCAATGACAATAGGGACCCCAGTGTCTTAGTGTCCCCTAATTATACTAAAATATAATTCATCAGAGAAGTAAGGGAATCCACACACGGACTTCCAAAATATTGACCCCACTCACTAAAAAAACTATATGATTATCATCCACATCTGAGAACATGACTCTCCGCTAGATGTTGTTGAAAAAAGTAAATATGTAATATAACCAATTGATGACTATAATGAAATTGTATGGTTGAATCTATAGATTGTAAGGATCCCCACAAAACTATTGTGTTCCCATCATTAATATTTACATCAAGAACACATCAAACAATATGTTAAGGGCTCCAAATGGTGCAATAAAAACAAGGTTAATGAAAATGTGGTCTGTGTATATTCCCAGATTATATACTATAGTACTTGAAATAATAGTTTGTGATCCTCTGGAATAATATAAGAAGAAAAAAAGTTAGAGGAAAAACTGAACATACAATGAATGGTCGTATTCCCCTCTATCAATACTTCATCCACTATATGAATCCAACCACACCCAACTCCTCTATCTCTCTAATCAAAAAAGCTGCACTACATTTCTAAGGATAAGGTACCTTAAAAATGAAAATTATAGGGATAGCCTCTACCCTCTCCATATCTCTTAAGTGGTGAAAAATCCAAATTCACATGATACAAAAATTTTCTCACTAGAAATTACTCCTGAGAAAAGAACTTAAATTTTACATCTTCCCCAATCTAAGATTGTTATAATATTTTTTACTGATTCAGGAGATGGCACAAAATAACATAGACAAAAAAACGCTCACATTATGTCTCATTTACAATAATTCAATTCAATGTCATTATAATTCAAGAAGGGAAGATACTATGGTCCAAACCCCACTATTCAAAACCTCTAAGGCCATAGTACCTAAGACCTTACACTATCATCCCTGCTTCTTGAGGAACCTTGTTGATCCCCTCCCATATAAAACCTCCTCATGGGTGATTCTTCTAGGTCAAATTTTTTTATTTTTAACCTCTAGATACTTTACCAATTTATAAGGAGTCAGTGCATTGATGATACTTGGAGAGAGTTCCTTCTCAAGAAACCATTCACGATACTCATCATCTGTAAAATGATCGATGAAAGAACATTGAAGATCCTTTAACATTAATCCCTACTCCCACAGTGAAATAATCCCATGATTAAGTGTAATAATCACTTTTATCTTCACTTTTGAATGAATAATGAAAGAATGTTGGGCCAAAAATATTTTTAAAAGTCGAGCAATGGAAAAAGATCCTCTTTCCACTCTCCAAGATACAACGTCCTCCACTGGTGCTCAAATGCCCATATTTGACTAACATCCAACGAGATCCAGTATCTCTCTAGGGGAAGAATAAATATGAATTCCATATTTAACTCTTATATAAATCAATCTATCTCCACTTCTATAACACTACACTTATAGTTTTGAAAATACAACTACTAAAAAAGATTAAATTCTATATGTACAGCCACATCCACCACTGCAATATTAATACTATATAGATCAACAAGATATACCTCATAAACATCATCTTTCTGAGCCACATAAAAACAATGTCTAAGGGCCCTATCTAAAAAGAAAATTAAAATTTCATAAGCCCAATAATATTTATGTAATGGCCTGGACCTCTCCGGCCCATTCCTTTGTCAAAAAAAGGCTACAAGTGTTCTGGAGGGTAAAATAAAATTTTCACACACTTTCCAGAATTTTGAAACTACACGCCGTGTAGTTTGAGTACATGTCGTGTACCCCCTTGCCGAGTACACCCCGTGTGGATGGTTGTGTCTTTGTCGTGTGAGAAAATGGGTGCACGCCGTGTGTCCAGTACTACACGATGTGTAGTCCCTCCCCGCGTACGCGTTACCATTTATCGGTCGTGTGTCGTGTGAAGCCCGTGTCCTTATCGTGTGCAATAAATGAGAGCATGTCGTGTGTCCAATCTACACTCTATGTAGTCCTTCCCCCCGTATGCGTTACCTTCAAACCGTGTGTTGACCAGTCAACGGCCGCGGAGCCGCGTTAGAGGCCGCGTGGAGACCGTGTGAAATCGACCGAGTACACACCGTGTACCATAAGTACATGCTGTGTACTTTTTCTTTTCACACCTACAAAAGGAGGGGTCCCCTCCTCCTTTCAACTCACACCTCTCCTCCCCTCTCCTCTGAGCAGAGCTCTCTCAAGAGACTCGAAGGCTCTTTCTTCCATAACTTCTTTGTCCGAGCTCCGATTTACGATCCGTCAGTGGCCACGGGATCGTAACGACGAGGCGAAGCTTCCATGTTTGGATCCGTTGACTTTACATTGGAATTTTCTTTCCTTCTTCCACCTGAGGAGGTTTTTCTGGGACCCGATAGAAGTGACGGACGCCGTCAGACGTCTTCTAAGGTTGATCCGAAGGAGCGTTGCAATCAAGAACCTGTTGAGGTAGGGATATTACCTTCGTCTCTATAATTTGTACAACATTCAGGGTGGGTGTTCTCTTGTTTACGTGAAAAACTTTGGAACTATTTTAATGAAGATAATTATTGGCTTATATAATAGGGATGGGATGTTGTGATTGCTATTACTTTACATTTTATATCCTGTGATATTACTTTGTGAAATGAATAGGATTATGTCTACTGAAAATCACGGTCGTTGGGGGCCTTTGCTTGCGCAATTAAATGTTTCCCTATCTTTGTAGACCGTTTTTGTGAATGGAACTTTGCTGAATGTGGAAATTGGTTAATCACGTAAAGTTGGCTGTTTAAATGAAAATCTGGAACCCTTGTGTGATCACCCCGGTTGAACCAAAATGGAATAATGAACATGTGGGTGTTGGCCTGGTTACGTGGCATGTGATGGGGGTGTTTTGTGGGTTTTTGTGGAATGGGTGAGTAGTAGGGTTGTGGTTGGCTTGGTTGTGGGTAGGTGTGAATGTTTAATGGTGATGGGAAGCGGGGCTACGATTAGTGGTATTAAAGGGATAATGATGTGTGTTTGTGGTTATGGTGGTTGGCAGTGGGGCTACATGGATGGGTTGGAATGTGAACGGACTATGGGTTGTGATTAATAAATAAACGTGGGAGAGTTAATGAATGGTGGATCATGGTAATGGAATGAGTTTAATAATCAATGGGTTTGTTGGTTGTTAAGAAGGGTTTTGTTGTGTTGCTTGGATGGCAGGGATATGTTTTACGAATGATTGAAGTGGTTGGTTGTGGATAGTTTCCCAGTAGTTAAGGAACTAAATAAGCAAATTTCTGATGAAACATGAAATCCTTAATGGGGTTGGGGTTGTTTGTTGTGTGCATGCTTCGTGGTAGCAGTTCCGAGGCACATGCTCAGTTTATCTTTCTAGAAGCCATAGGTTGGGCTGAGTGGTTTCTATATATATATATATATTTCCTTTTTGTGTTTTATCGCACCGCACTCATGTTGAGCACTTAGTACTGAACACTCCCATTTCATGGGAGAGGGTGTTTCTCCCAAAGTTACTAGATCCTTCCTGCTCCTTCTCCCATAGGTTGTGATGGCCTGAGGCGACCTTACACCCAAGACTCTTCGGGTAGGTTTCGATTGGGGTGGTCAGGCCCAAGACTCTTCGGGGAGGCTTATAGGCTATAATGGCTTTAGGAGTCCTTACACCTAAGACTCTTCAGGTAGGTACCTATTTAAGGCCCAGGTGTCTTCGGGCGAGAGTTTTTCTACTATTACTATTCCCAAGAATCTTCGGGATGATACCCAGGTGTCTTCGGGCTAGGATGTGGTTGTGGTTGTGAGGCCCACGTGTGTGCAGGCAGGATACATGGTGGTGAGGCCCAGGTGTGTGCGGGTGGGATGTGTGGTTGTGAGGCCCAGGTGTGTGTGGGTGGGATACGTGGTTGTGAGGCCCAGGTGTGTGCGGGCGGGGAGAGTGTGATAGCATTAGGAAGTTTTGCTAACTAATTGGAAATGGTGCGGGGTACCCAAAACTCTTGTTCTTATACTACTACTACCTGTTGTGATTGTGTTTTGGTGAGTGTGGCTGGTGAGGTTGGGTGGATAGTTTACCTTGTTAGGTTCCTTCTATTGTTCTCACGGGACATTAGGATGTCTCCCCACTTGTGCACGTGAGCTTTAGGTTTCCCTACTGAGTATACTTGTATGCTCACCCTACGTTTACATTCAGGTTTCCAGGAGGACTACCAGGGCTGTGCGGGACCCTACTAGTCAGACAGTTGGAGTTTTTGCAGTTCTTGTTCTCCTGTTTTCTTTTGGTATTGTGCTTTTGAGCTTCTTTGTACTTGTACCTTGTTTTAAAATTGTTTAAACATGCATTTGGGCTTGGTTTGGGTTTATTTCTATACACATGCTCTTTTCCTTTTTGGTGGTTAACTCATCCTATTTCCCGATCCTAAATAATAAAAAGGGTAATGCCTCCAATATTTGTGAAAACTCATAGCCTTGGTGTTAGTCGCCAACCCGGGGCCTACTGGAGGTGGGACTTGGGTGTCATTATCTCCCTTTCACCATTGCTAGCTCAGGAGGGGCATCTTTGGTGGGAGGGGGTCGTGACAGAATGGTATCAGAGGTGATGGTTGAGAGATAGGATGGATTCTGGAGTTTGGAAAAGTGAGGATTGCATGGGATGGTAGGGAAACAACGTTAGTTAATCTTGGTGTGTGACATAGGCCCGGGAAGACCGGCCAGGACACGATATTTTAGGGCCCCCCCGTGATCCGATGCAAGGACTCTATGCCTACCAGACGACCAAGTGAGACTACGTTGATTACAGGGTAGATACCCTAGGAAAGGTACATTCCTCATCATGATTGTGTTTTACTTGATTTGGGTGTTCTGGGAAAGAAATTGAAATAAAATGATAAAATGAAACCTTGAGTTTTTCCTTACTACTTGGGCTTAGGAGATCCTTGTTTACCATACAGCTATGGCACCTGGACGTCGTCCCCGGGTGGCTCAGACTGCCGAGGCCCTGCTGATCCAGGTGGTCGATCAGTTGAGGATTGACCGAGAGGAGGAAGATAGCCAGTGGCAGAAGACTCTCCGTTCCTTCCAACGGCAGTCCCTCAAGAAGTACGAGGGTAGTACTTCGGATACAGAGATGGAGGGGTGGATTGAGGATCTATATAACGACCCATACTTTACATACATTTTTAATACTTCAAAAATTGAAGCACACTTATTACAACATATGATAAAACTACAAAGGACCGTATAGGTATAGTGCCTTTAGAAACTGGGAAACATAAACAACTGGTTCATAAATCTTCTACAGTGTCTCCCATTTATTTCATCATATCTAGGGTCCCTTTTAGCATATTCTACTTAATATCCATCTTCCTGACCTGGGGAAAAGAAAACATAAAAGGGTGAGCTCAAATGCTCAGCAAGGAAAATAATGGAAATAAAAATCATATCATATCTTTTTGAAAATCATAACCTGCAAAAGAGATCATAATATCTTAACATGGAACAAATCATAGGAGTGAAAATGAGATCCCCATAATCATAACATAAAACTTGAAACTTTGTGGCATGCACACATAATCATGGAAAATCATTTCTTGTTAGTCATGACTCATCGCCAAGACTATCTTAGTGGACAAAGTCCCTTTCTGAACCGAGTTCACTCCTCGTTTCAGTCCTGTATAACTGAACCGAAATAACCTTCCGTTCCAGCCATGTCTATCTCATGAGATATAAAATCTTTACCCAATGCATTGGAGGGAGATATAGGTCCCACCCATCTTATAATGAATCCTTTCTTATGTGTGCCACATAATCATAAAACATACATCATCGCATAACACATGAAACAAAAATGGGATTCTTGAAACATCATGACATCATAAATCAATTCATATAAGATAAAGGAATTCATAAAAATAATTCCATCACAACATGATCAAATCAATGTAATAATAGGGATAAAAACAGAACCCTTTATTATCTTAGATGGAAAAAAATTTTGAAAATCACTTGAACTCCATTCTTGAGGAAAATATCCTTTCTTCTTTAAAAACATTTTTCCTTTCATAACATGTCATACAACTTTAAAATAAAAGAAGTTGATTAAAAATAAACTTGAAAACTTTTAAAGGAAGCTTCTTGGAAATAATGTTTTAAAAATCCATTCATGCCGTATAAGTTAAAAAAAACATTCTTCGTACTTTTGTCGGAAAAGTCAAAAAGTACCTCGTACGGAAAAACGACAAAAGATTCCTTTCATGTTCTTTACTAAAAACTCACCTAAGGGTAAAATTGGATTTAAACTATTTCAAGTGGATGGAAACAATATTTCATATTGAGGGAACATGGATGTGGATGATAAAATACACCCCAGTAAATACTTACGAATAAACAATCTCGGATAAAAATGAGATTGTGATATTTCCCTTACCTTAGGTCCGATTAGATTTGTACGTGTCCGAAGCTCCTGTATAATGGTTTAAATAATGTTATTGACTTATTCCAGAATCATACATATTTATATGATATCATATATGGTCATATTATTAGCTTCTTGTTAGTAATATTTCATTGTTACTTGTTACTCGGGTCTTTATAACTTTTTGTTCTTATGCGTGTTTTGTCGAATAAATTCTTATTCTTATCTTTAGGTTATAGATAATTCATTTCCAGAATGGTATTAGTGTATTATATACCATATTAATTCATTCAATTCATTTATATAATCATTATGAAATGAAGATCATGTAGAACGAGTCGCATCACATCGTGGAGACGGTATTCCGTACGTACGCACGAGTGATGATATCATTCCTATGATCGTGGAATTGTATTGGAGTATATATATATTATTTCAGTATCAATATTACTTCATAATAATCATATTTAGTTACTCATTACACCATTATAACCATCCTTGTAAGGTGATGGTGGAAAATAGATTACACCACGGCGTGGAGACGGTATTCCGTACGTACGCACGCGTGGTGATTTCATTTTTCCGTAGGATGGATAGAAGGTGAAATAGGGTTGTTTCATATTTATAATAACATATCAGTATGTAAGTAATACTTATGTTATTACTTTATCATGAAACAACTAAAGAAGAAGAAGTTGAAAAAGAAAGAAATTGAAAAGATCGGTAATGGATATTACCTCTTCTTTGGAACGCCTCTTTGAATCCTCCACTTAAGGAACTAAGATTGGTCTTTGGAGAAGACCAGGACCTCTAGGATTATTCTAGGGAAGTGGAGAGGAGAAAATGGCAGGGGTTGGCCGAGCTTGAGTGCTCAATTTGGTGTGAGGAGGAGGGGGAGGAGGTGCCCTTTTATAAGGGAGGAGAGGGGCACCTTAGGAATATCTCAAAATATTATTTTATATTAAAGTCAAAATCGGTTTATAATGGTTCCAAAGGGTCTTATTTCGAAGATAAAGTGGGGAATGGTCGAAATCCTATCAACCAATAAGATTTAGACAAGTTTAGGGTATTATTTTAACCTTATCAATTAGATTTAACTCTATGTTAAATAATTTAACTTTTACCATGTCTTTTTGTTTTCTTTCACTATATGGTTAATACACTTACTATAACATGCCAAACGAACCCCAAATTGTTTATTATTAAAATATATATCCTTATCTAAGTCATTTGGCCGAACCTTAGATTTTTAGGAATAAAATAACAATTAATAATATAATATTTGATTTAAAAACTATTTTGTGTCAATTTTGACACTATTTGATATATGATTTTTGTGAAAGTCATAAAAGAATTATATGTTCAAACCAAGTTGATTATATCAACATTAATATATCATAGTAACCTATAAAATTAGTTTAATTCATAAAAAGTCTCAAATTACATTTATTTTGGTGTTTATAACATCAATTATGTCAATATTTCATTAATAAGATAATTACTGCATCATCTTTGTGTCATAAATAAATTACATTATTTGATGTCTAAAAATTACAAATAAAATATCATCATGTAGGAAATATTTTTAGCTTTCTAATGAATATTTACAATTGAATTTATCTTATGTATAACCCCATATTAAAAATGATTTACTTATTAAACATTGATTTTAACTATTTTAACCCTTCTTTAAATAAATTAATAATAAATGTCCTAATCTAATCCAAGTGGGCCTAAATGGTCATATTTTATTCCTAAGTTTGTTTTTGGTCGAATTACACTTGTCCAATAGAATTAGGACATGTGTTAGGGTAATATTTATATCATATTTACCCTTAGTTACCCTATTTACTATTAACCGCGGTAAAAAAGTAAAAAGTTACTATTCACCAAAAAATTATTTTCATCTCATTGAACCACATTTTAGTCCTTGATATTAACCGTGTCTCTCGGATTTTCTAAATTCCAATCACAGAAGCGGTAAAATTAAGTTTTATGCAAAATTCAGTTTTTAACCTACCACTTAGTGGTTTCACTATTCATCAAAAATTGAAAGTTTTCAGAAAAATACCAAAATTTCACCCTAGGCTAATTTCGATATTCTGAGTCCAAAAATGAAGTCCATTTTGAAAAATAAAATTTATAAAATTCCAAAAAGTGGTTATTACTATTCATAACGGCTAGTTTTAATAGCATAATGTTGTTTAGTGAAACTCGGTATTGCGTACGACGCAAGCTATCGAGGAAGGTCGCGATTGCGTGTAAAGCAAGCCAAGCAAGTGTTGTATAGAAAAAGATTCCTTTGATGATTTATATAACATAAAAGTCTCGGGTGTTACATTATACCCCCCTTAAAAAGAATTTCGCCCTCGAAATTCGTCACTTTGCAACAAACAGATGAGGATACTTCTCCCTCATCATATCCTCAAGCTCCCATGTAGCTTCTTCAAGTTGGTGGTTTCTCCATAAAACTTTCACCAAGCGAGTGGTCTTGTTTCGTAGGACTTTTTCGCTACGATCCAGAATCTCTATCGGCTGTTCTTCATAAGAAAGATCTTTCTCCAGCGGTATAACTTCTGAGCTGAGTACATGTGAAGGATCTGGTATGTACTTTCTCAGGAGAGATACATGGAACACATCGTGAACTTGAGAGAGATTCGGTGGAAGCGCCAATCGGTAAGCTACCTTCCCAACACGATCCAATATTTCGAAAGGACCGATATATCTAGGGCTCAACTTCCCCTTCTTTCCAAATCTCATAACCCTCTTCCAGGGAGATATTTGTAAGAACACTTTATCACCCACTTCAAACTCTAGGTCTTTTCTTCGGTTGTCGTCATAGCTTTTCTGTCGACTCTGAGCTGCTCTTATGTGTTGTTGAATAGATCTCACCTTTTCTGCCATTTCATCAACGAGATCAGGTCCTAATAGCTTTCTTTCCCCAACTTCATCCCAGCAAGTTGGAGTCCTGCATTTCTTTCCATAGAGAGCTTCATAAGGAGCCATTTGAATACTGGAGTGAAAGCTATTATTATAAGAAAATTCCACCAAAGGTAGGTGTTGATCCCAACCTCCTTTGAAATCCATAGAGCAAGCTCTCAACATATCTTCTAGGGTTTGAATTGTTCTCTCAGACTGACCGTCTGTCTGGGGATGATAAGCAGTGCTGAAACTCAACTCTGTATCCAGAGTATGCTGAAGACTTCGCCAGAACTTCGATGTAAATCTCGGATCTCGATCAGATATAATAGAAAGTGGTACTCCATGCAATCTTACCACTTCCTTTACATATATCCTGGCAAGCTGATCTAGAGAGAAATCCTCTCTAATAGGAATGAAGTGTGCAGACTTTGTGAGACGATCAACTATGACCCAGATAGCATTATTACCTTTGGATGTTTTAGGAAGTCCTGTGACAAAGTCCATAGTGATGTTTTCCCATTTCCATTCGGGTATGGGTAATGGTTGTAACATCCCCTTAGACTTCTGTCTCTCAGCTTTAACTTGTTGACAAACAAAGCATCGAGAGACATATTCAGCAACATCTCTTTTCATGCCATCCCACCAGAAGTACTCTTTCAGGTCCCTATACATCTTCGTGCTTCCAGGATGAATAGAGAATGAAGAACTATGAGCCTCATCCAGCATCTCTTTCTTTAATTCGGGGATGGGAGGAACACAAACCCGATTCCTGAACTTTATTATCCCATCACAATCAAGGTTGAATTCAGGAACATTTCTCACCTTCTTTTGTAACTCGACATCTTCTTTCTGTGCCTCTTTAATCTTCACATGTATAGATGGTTGAACATTCATTTGATAAAGATAAGATTTTTCCCCTTCCATTATAATTCCAAGATCCATCCTTTGTAAATCCATAAATATTGGATCTTTTGTGATCCTCATCAGGGATAAACTAGCATGGTCTTGTCGACTTAATGCATCTGCCACCTTGTTTGCTTTCCCAGGGTGGTAATGGATTGAGCAGTCATAATCCTTAATCAGCTCCAACCATCTTCTTTGACGCATATTCAACTCCTTTTGTGTGAAAATATACTTTAAACTTTTATGATCAGTATAAATATCACACCTTTCACCATAAAGGTAATGCCTCCAAATCTTTAATGCAAAGATTACCGCAGCCAACTCCAAATCATGTGTTGGGTAATTTTGTTCATGGATTTTCAACTGTCGTGAGGCATAAGCTATCACCATATCATTTTGCATAAGAACACACCCCAATCCCTTCTTGGATGCATCACTGTAGATCACAAACCTTTCTCCACTACAAGGCAGTGTGAGCACAGGTGCACTGGATAACCTTCTTTTCAACTCCTTGAAATTCTCTTCACATTCCTCTGTCCAGACAAACTTAACTCCTTTCCGAGTCAACTTGGTGAGTGGATTAGATAATCATGAAAAATCTTTTACAAAACGTCGATAATATCCATCCAAACCAAGAAAACTTCGGATCTCAGTTACTGTTGTTGGTCTCGACCATCTTTCGATAACCTCTGTTTTTGCTGGATCCACAGATATCCCCTCTTTTGAGATTATGTGACCCAAAAATGCAACTTTTTGAAGCCAAAATTCACACTTGGTAAATTTGGCATAAAGCTTCTCCTTTCTCAGGGTCTTCAATATAATTCTCAAGTGATCTTCATGTTCTTCCTTGCTCTTTGAATAGACAAGAATATCGTCTATAAAGACTACCACAAATTGATCAAGATAGTCTCTAAAGACTCTATTCATTAGATCCATGAAGATAGCAGGGGCATTAGTAAGACCAAATGGTATCACTATAAATTCATAGTGTCCATACCTTGTACGGAAAGCCGTCTTTGGTATATCCTCCCTTTTGACCCTTAATTGATGATACCCTGAACGAAGATCAATCTTGGAAAAGTATTGAGCTCCGCGTAGTTGTTCAAATAAGTCATCAATGCGTGGGAGAGGATATTTGTTCTTGATAGTGATCTTGTTAAGTTCTCGATAATCAATGCAGAGTCTCATTGATCCATCTTTCTTCTTAACAAATAGAACAGGTGCTCCCCAAGGTGACGCACTAGGGCGTATGAATCCCTTATCAAGATTCTCTTGGAGTTGCTTCTTCAATTCCTGCAACTCAATTGGGGTCATTCTATAAGGTGTCTTTGAAATAGGCAAAGCACCCGGTACGAGTTCTATTGAAAACTCAACTTCACGATTTGGTGGAAGACCCGGTAATTCCTCCGGAAAGACATCCTCAAACTCCCTTACAATGGGCATATTCTTAATCGTGAGTTTCTCACCAACCATTTGAGATAAATAACCTTCATTTAGTGGGATCAATACCCATAAGATGGAAGAAATTTCCACTGGAAGGTTATGTTCATCCTTGCATTGGTATACGATCGTAGATTGATCTGGAGTATGAAATGTGACTTCCCTTCTTTGGCAATTGATATGAGCTCCATGTAGAGAAAGCCAATCCATGCCAAGAATCACATCAAATTCCACTAAAGGAAGGATCACAAGATTTGCAGGAAGCACTTTCCCACAAACTTCGATCGGAGAAGAATTATAAACTTTTGATGCGATTGATGTGCCATTAGGTGTTGTCACAGCTAACTCAACATCTAATTGTTGAGGTAGTACGGTGATACCCTTAGAAAAGTCTTCAGAAATAAAAGAGTGGGTGGATCCAGAATCAAATAAAACATTTGCTACTTTAGAGTGGATGGTAAGTGTACCTTTCACCACATCGTTATCGTACTCCACATCGCTGATAGAAATTGCATGTGACTTTCCTTTGTCTTTAGCTTTAAGAGTTTGTTGACGTCGACCATCATCATCAACCCTTGGATTTGGGCATTGATTGGCATAATGCCCCATCTCCTTGCACTTGAAACATTGAAGTGTTGTAGGTTCATTCTGTGTATCCCTTCCATTGTTTGCGTCATTAGACATCTTCTTCCCATTATCACGGCATTCAAATGCCCGATGACCTTCCTTTCCACATTTAAAACATTTACTTGTCCCTTTAAGACAACTCCCTCCATGTTTCTTTCCACACTTTGAGCATAAGGAAAATCTCATCTTCTTTTCTGTGTGCTCTTTAGATTTTTCTTTGTATTCCATCTTCCTCTTCTTATCAAACCCATGTGACTGATGGGTTACTCCAATCTCCATCTCGACTTTGAGAGCACATCGAACGATTTCCTCGTAGCTATTGAAGTCTCTTATGGCTAACGCCCTTCGAAGACTTGGTTTTAAGCCACTAAAGAATCGATCGATCTTACTCTCAGGTTGGATAATAATACCAGAAGCGTACCTTTCCAGTCTTGTAAAATTTGCTTCATAGGTACCAACAGATTCATCATCCCTTTGCTTCAGTTCAAGAAACTCTTTCTCCATCTTTTTTCGGAGAATACGAGGGAAGTACTTATTGAAAAATAAGTTCTTGAACTCGTCCCATTCCATAGACTCAATTTCATCCCTTTGCCTCGTATTCTTAACAAGATTCCACCATTGATCAGCATCTCCTTCCAAACGATACACTGCTAGGATGACTTTATCATGTTCAGAACATTGAAGAACTGAAAATATCTTTTCAGTAGTACTAATCCATTGTTCAGCAACTAATGGATCAGTAGACCCGCTGAAAGAAGGTGGACGCTGCCTCATGAAGGATTCAACAGAATGTTGCTCCCTCCTTTGCTCGTTTGGAAATCCTGCATGATTCATAGCTTGAGAAAGTTGTGTGAGCATGGCTACAAGATTTTTCATTCCAGCTCCCATATCGTTTGGTTGCTCAGGGGGACAATCATTGCATTGCCCATCGCATTCCGCATTAACACGGTTCCTTCGGGTTCCAGCCATTGACTAAAACCAAGAAGAATAGTGTGAGCAACACTAATTATAATAGGAAACCACATAATTCAAGAATAAAATTTTCATGCTTATGGTCTTATCCTAGGTTATTCAAGGCCATTTCTAAAACACTAAGATTGTGTACTATGCTTAGACTTATCCTTAGGGTTCTTACTAAGGCTTTCACATCCTAGTTTCCAAAGGTTGACTATAACTTTCCTCTGATACCAATTATAACGACCCATACTTTACATACATTTTTAATACTTCAAAAATTGAAGCACACTTATTACAACATATGATAAAACTACAAAGGACCGTATAGGTATAGTGCCTTTAGAAACTGGGAAACATAAACAACTGGTTCATAAATCTTCTACAGTGTCTCCCATTTATTTCATCATATCTAGGGTCCCTTTTAGCATATTCTACTTAATATCCATCTTCCTGACCTGGGGAAAAGAAAACATAAAAGGGTGAGCTCAAATGCTCAGCAAGGCAAATAATGGAAATAAAAATCATATCATATCTTTTTGAAAATCATAACCTGAAAAAGAGATCATAATATCTTAACATGGAACAAATCATAGGAGTGAAAATGAGATCCCCATAATCATAACATAAAACGTGAAACTTTGTGGCATGCACACATAATCATGGAAAATCATTTCTTGTTAGTCATGACTCATCGCCAAGACTATCTTAGTGGACAAAGTCCCTTTCTGAACCGAGTTCACTCCTCGTTTCAGTCCTGTATCACTGAACCGAAATAACCTTCCGTTCCAGCCATGTCTATCTCATGAGATATAAAATCTTTACCCAATGAATTGTAGGGAGATATAGGTCCCACCCATCTTATAATGAATCCTTTCTTATGTGTGCCACATAATCATAAAACATACATCATCGCATAACACATGAAACAAAAATGGGATTCTTGAAACATCATGACATCATAAATCAATTCATATAAGATAAAGGAATTCATAAAAATAATTCCATCACAACATGATCAAATCAATGTAATAATAGGGATAAAAACAGAACCCTTTATTATCTTAGATGGAAAATAATTTTGAAAATCACTTGAACTCCATTCTTGAGGAAAATATCCTTTCTTCTTCAAAAACATTTTTCCTTTCATAACATGTCATACAACTTTAAAATAAAAGAAGTTGATTAAAAATAAACTTGAAAACTTTTAAAGGAAGCTTCTTGGAAATAATGTTTTAAAAATCCATTCATGCCGTATAAGTTAAAAAAAACATTCTTCGTACTTTTGTCGGAAAAGTCAAAAAGTACCTCGTACGGAAAAACGAAAAAAGATTCCTTTCATATTCTTTACTAAAAACTCACCTAAGGGTAAAATTGGATTTAAACTATTTCAAGTGGATGGAAACAATATTTCATATTGAGGGAACATGGATGTGGATGATAAAATACACCCCAGTAAATACTTACGAATAAACAATCTCGGATAAAAATGAGATTGTGATATTTCCCTTACCTTAGGTCCGATTAGCTTTGTACGTGTCCGAAGCTCCTGTATAATGGTTTAAATAATGTTATTGACTTATTCCAGAATCATACATATTTATATGATATCATATATGGTCATATTATTAGCTTCTTGTTAGTAATATTTCATTGTTACTTGTTACTCGGGTCTTTATAACTTTTTGTTCTTATGCGTGTTTTGTCGAATAAATTCTTATTATTATCTTTAGGTTATAGATAATTCATTTCCAGAATGGTATTAGTGTATTATATACCATATTAATTCATTAAATTCATTTATATAATCATTATGAAATGAAGATCATGTAGAACGAGTCGCATCACATCGTGGAGACGGTATTCCGTACGTACGCACGAGTGATGATATCATTCCTATGATCGTGGAATTGTATTGGAGTATATATATATTATTTCAGTATCAATATTAATTCATAATAATCATATTTAGTTACTCATTACACCATTATAACCATCCTTGTAAGGTGATGGTGGAAAATAGATTACACCACGGCGTGGAGACGGTATTCCGTACGTACGCACGCGTGGTGATTTCATTTTTCCGTAGGATGGATAGAAGGTGAAATAGGGTTGTTTAATATTTATAATAACATATCAGTATGTAAGTAATACTGATGTTATTACTTTATCATGAAACAACTAAAGAAGAAGAAGTTGAAGAAGAAAGAAATTGAAAAGATCGGTAATGGATATTACCTCTTCTTTGGAACGCCTCTTTGAATCCTCCACTTAAGGAACTAAGATTGGTCTTTGGAGAAGACCAGGACCTCTAGGATTATTCTAGGGAAGTGGAGAGGAGAAAATGGCAGGGGTTGGCCGAGCTTGAGTGCTCAATTTGGTGTGAGGAGGAGGGGGAGGAGGTGCCCTTTTATAAGGGAGGAGAGGGGCACCTTAGGAATATCTCAAAATATTATTTTATATTAAAGTCAAAATCGGTTTATAATGGTTCCAAAGGGTCTTATTTTGAAGATAAAGTGGGGAAAGGTCTAAATCCTATCAAACAATAGGATTTAGACAAGTTTAGGGTATTATTTTAACCTTATCAATTAGATTTAACTCTAAGTTAAATAATTTAACTTTTACCATGTCTTTTTGTTTTCTTTCACTATATGGTTAATACACTTACTATAACATGCCAAACGAACCCCAAATTGTTTATTATTAAAATATATATCCTTATCTAAGTCATTTGGCCGAACCTTAGATTTTTAGGAATAAAATAACAATTAATTATATAATATTTGATTTAAAAACTATTTTGTGTCAATTTTGACACTATTTGATATATGATTTTTGTGAAAGTCATAAAGGAATTATATGTTCGAACCAAGTTGATTAAATCAACATTAATATATCATAGTAACCTATAAAATTAGTTGAATTCATAAAAAGTCTCAAATTACATTTATTTTGGTGTTTATAACATCAATTATGTCAATATTTCATTAATATGATAATTACTGCATCATCTTTGTGTCATAAATAAATTACATTATTTGATGTCTAAAAATTACAAATAAAATATCATCATGTAGGAAATCTTTTTAGCTTTCTAATTAATATTTACAATTGAATTTATCTTATGTATAACCCCATATTAAAAATGATTTACTTATCAAACTTTGATTTTAACTATTTTAACTCTTCTTTAAATAAATTAATAATAAATGTCCTAATCTAATCCAAGTGGGCCTAAATGGTCATATTTTATTCCTAAGTTTGTTTTTGGTCGAATTACACTTGTCCAATAGAATTAGGACATGTGTTAGGGTAATATTAATATCATATTTACCCTTAGTTACCCTATTTACTATTAACCGCGGTAAAAAAGTAAAAAGTTACTATTCACCAAAAAATTATTTTCATCTCATTGAACCACATTTTAGTCCTTGATATTAACCGTGTCTCTCGGATTTTCGAAATTCCAATCACAGAAGCGGTAAAATTAAGTTTTATGCAAAATTCAGTTTTTAACCTACCACTTAGTGGTTTCACTATTCATCAAAAATTGAAAGTTTTCAGAAAAATACCAAAATTTCACCCTAGGCTAATTTCGATATTCTGAGTCCAAAAATGAAGTCCATTTTGAAAAATAAAATTTATAAAATTCCAAAAAGTGGTTATTACTATTCATAACGGCTAGTTTTAATAGCATAATGTTGTTTAGTGAAACTCGGTATTGCGTACGACGCAAGCTATCGAGGAAGGTCGTGATTGCGTGTAAAGCAAGCCAAGAAAGTGTTGTATAGAAAAAGATTCCTTTGATGATTTATATAACATAAAAGTCTCGGGTGTTACAATCTAGGGATCGCTTTTACCTTGATCTGTGCTCCAAGGGAGTATTGGGTTCCCCTAGCCTTCAGTCAGCTGAGAGGTGCGGCGCGACAGTGGTGGACGCTCTACCTCGGAGAGAGGATAGAGGCAGAGGTTCCATGGGCTAACTTTGAGAAGTAATTCTGAAAGAAATTATTGTCTTCCATGCGGAGAAGCGGCAGGAGTTACTCTCCCTTCAACAGGGGAGTATGTAGGTACGAGAGCTAGGGATCAAGTTCAAGGATCTCAAGCGCTTTGCTCCGGATCTCTTTCCGGATGAGGAGTCTCGGGCGAGACATTTGGAGGAGGCGCATTGTCTTTCACTCCAGTATACTGTCACCCCCTTCACCCTTCTGATGTACTTGGAGGTGCAGAAGAAGGCATAGGTCATAGAGAGGATGCACTCGATGGGAGGTGCACCACGACCGGGGTTTCTGCCAGGTTCATCGAAGGGGAAGGCAGTCAGCAGCATGTCTCCTGCGACGGGACCTTCCACGTTCAGACAAGTGGGGAGCATGCCCCAGTAGTTCCAGTTTAGATATTTGGGTCCTCGTCCCTTTTCCACGAGCCCAGGACTGAGGTGTTTTTCTTGTGGAGGTTTCAGGCACGTTCAGAGTCGGTGCCCGACCCGAGCTTAGTACGGTTGAGGTGGGTAGGTTCAGCGTCCACCGCAGCAGCACCAGTTGCCGGAGAGGCCCTTCCAGCAGTAGCAGGACCATGCTCCTCGAAGGGCAGACATTGCGGGAGGAGGCCGACCTCAGGGTGCTCTTCAGGGACCTCGACCAGGGCATGGTCGGGGAAGTGGACGACATCAGAGAGGTAGAGGAGCTGGGCGTTGACAGTTGCACGCAGCGGAGTTGGCAGCTCCAACAGGACAAGAGGTGGTGCAAGGTATGATTTGTATGTACAACACTCTTGTTTCTTCATTGTTTGATTCGGGAGCTTCACACTCCATTGTTACAGCTAGTCTAGCCCATGCTTTGTGACTTGATGTAGAGAGACTTTCCGTACAACTGGTGCTGGGTACACCAGTTGGAGGCCAGACTAGCATATCTTGTGTTTGTCGGGGATGTGGGATGACGTTGGGACGACATCGATCTAGTGGGGACCTCCTTCTGTTATATATGCATCCATACGATGTCATCCTAGGCATCGAACTGTTTTTTTCTGTTAGTGTCGTTATCGAATGCTTCCAGAGAAGAGTCAAGTTCTCTGACGTGGATGGGCAGCACATATCTTTTGTTGGTGAGAGGAGCTATCAGAAGGGAAGCCGGCATGTGGAGCTTGTACTTTCCATGTTAGGCGGGTTATTAGTAGTTCTAACTGATACAGAGATGATAAATGTTCCATAAGTTTTTGGGGAGTTCCTCGATGTTTTTCCTAAGGAGGTTCTGACTCTACCCCCCGACGTGACGTTGAGTTCGGGATAGACTTACAGCCTGGTGCCAGTCCGATTTCGATGGCCACTTATCGGACGGCACCTTTGGAGTTGCGGTAGTTGCGGATTCAGATTGATGAACTGATGGAGAAGGGTTTTGTTCGACCCAGTGTGTCACCATGAGGTGCTCTAGTTTTGTTCCTGAAGAAGGAAGATGGTGGTCTCAGGCTATGCATAGACTACCAAAGGTTGAACCAGGTAATGGTCAAGAACCGTTACCCCCTTCCAAGGATAGATGATCTCTTCGAACAACTGAGGGTAGCAGGTTGGTTTTCCAAGATTGATCTACGATCGGGATATAATCAGCTAAGGGTGAAGGACAATGACATCTCGAAGACGGCTTTCAGGTGCAGGTATGGGCACTTCGAGTTTGTAGTGATGCCATTTGGAGTTATGAATGTGCCGGCTGTGTTCATGGGACTTATGAACTTTGTCTTCCTAGAGTTTCTGGACCGGTTCTTCATTGTGTTTATCGATGACATCCTGATATACTCAAGATCAGAGGAGGACCATTTTGAGCATCTTAGGGAAGTCTTGGCAGTCCTTCGACACCACCAGCTTTATGGAAAATTGACTAAGTGTAAGTTCTTCACACAAGAAGTACACTTCCTTGGGCATGTGGTGACTCAGCATGGAGTGTCAGTGGACCCGTTGAAGGTGGAGGAAGTTGTTTCTTGGGCAGCACCCAAGAGCGTGGAAGAAGTAAGTAGTTTCCTGGGGTTAGCAGGTTACTATCAGAGGTTCATTTCAGACTTCTCTCGAGTTTCTGCTCCATTGACAGCTTTGACGAGGAAGAACCAGGTCTTCCTATGGAGCGGTCAGTGCCATAAATCTTTTTAATACCTGAAGGAGAAGTTGGTTAGTGCTCCCATGCTTAGGTTTCCGGAGGAAGGGTTGTTGTATGAAGTGTTTTGTGATGCTTCTGGCATTGGTCTGGGGTGCATGCTGATGCAGAAGAAGGGAGTGATCTGTTATGGGTCTAGGCATTTACACCCTCATGAGCGTAACTATTCCACCCATGACCTCGAGCTTGCAGCAGTAGTGTTCGCACTGAAGTTGTGGCGACATTACCTCTTCGGGGAGCGCTTTTTGGTCTTCTCATATCACAAGAGCCTACGTTATATCTTCTCCCAGTGTGACCGAAACGTGCGGCATCGGAGATGGGTCGAGTCTCTCCAAGACTATGACTTTGAGATCTCTTACACTGAAGGTAAGGGAAACGCTATTGCTGATGCCCTGAGCAGGCAGTCACATGAGGAAGTGGTTTGGGAATCTGTTGATGCTTGGAAGGCGATGGGAGAGTTGGATGCCCTGCACTTAGTTTCAAGGGAATAAGGTGTTAGAGGCTGTTTGTTCTAGATGATGGTGCAATCCTCCTTGTCATAGCAGGTGGAAGAGACTCAGTTGGGGGACTCCGAGGCGGAGGTGATACGGGATCGTTTCGATCAGGGGAATGCTTCAGAGGGATGGTCATAGGACAGCCGACATCAGATGCTTTTCCATGGAAGGTTGTTTGTTCTGGAGGCGATGCGTGAGGGAGTTCTCCGTGAGTTTCATAGCTTATCCTTAGCCATAAATCCGGGAGTTTCGAAAATGTACTAAGGCCTGAGGGAACAGTTTTGGTTGCCTGGGGTGAAACGGGCAGTGACGGAGTTTGTGGCTAAATGCCTAGTGTGTCAGCAAGTGAAGGCTGAAAACTGTGTTCCCAGTGGTTTGTGGCATCCTTTGGATGTCCCCGAGTGGAAGTGGGATGACATCTCAATGGACTTATTCACAGGACTACCCAGGGCTCAGGGAGGTTATGATGCTATCTGGGTAGTGGTGGATCATCTGACAAAATCAGCTCACTTCTTAGCAATCAAGGAGTCGGTCCAGGTGAGTACCTTAGCATAGAGGTACATAGACGAGGTGGTGCGTTTGCATTGAGTTCCGAGTACTATTGTCTTAGACCGGGATACTCGGTTTACCTCATGAGTCTGGAGGGGGTTACAGCATGCTTTTGGCACCCAGCTACGCCTTAGCACTGCTTTTCACCCCCAGACCAAAGGGCAGATAGACCGGACTATCCAGACGCTGGAGTACATTCTGTGAGCATGCGTTCTGGATTTTGGAGGATCATGGGTATGACACTTGACTTTAGTAGATTTTCCCTACAAAAATACCTTGCACTCTACTATTGGCATGGAACCGTTCGAGTCTTTGTACAGAAGGCCATGTCGTTCACCCATTTGCTGGGCAGAGGTTGGTGAGACAGGTGCTCTTGGGCCAGAGGTAGTGCAGAGCACCATGGAAAAAGTCCAGCTTGTATGTGAGAGGATGAAGGTGGCTCAGGACCGACAGAAGTCTTATGTTGATCGTTGGAGGAGGCCCTTGGAGTTCGAGGTGGGAGACCATGTGTTCTTGAAGGTTTCCCCTCGATGGGGGCAGCGGAGGGTTGGGAAAGGGAGCAAGATCTCACCCAGGTTCATCGGACCTTTTGAGGTGCTGAGGGGAGTCAGTGAGGTGGCATATCAGTTGGCCCTTCCACCTCAGATAGAGAAATTCCATGACGTCTTCCACGTCTCCCAGCTTCGTCGGTACTTACATGATGACTCTTACATTATCGACTGGGAGAGTTAGATATGGAAGACGACGTCACCTTCGAGGAATGACCAGTCAGAATCGATGATCGTAAAGAGAAGTTTCTCCGTGGACAAACCATTCCATTGGTTCGTTTGTTGTGGAGGTATGGCGGTCTTAAGGAGAGCACTTGGGAGTGGGAGACCTAGATGCACGCTCAGTACCCGGAGTTGTTTTGACTTGTGTTTTCCCTTGTTCTTCTGAGATTTTTGTTGATGTTGTACTATGTACCATTGATATATGGAATTATTGGCTTGTCATTTGTGAGACCTTTTGTTTCCTTGTTCTCTGGTAATGAGTAACATGTCCGGATGTGTGGAGAAAGGGGGAAAACCTTACCCTTAATCGAGACGCATTAATGGGGATGTGATTGAACCCGTACGAGCGAGTCAGTGCCGCCTAAAGCGGATAATATCTCGACATAGGAGAAGGAATTTCCCAAAACCACGTATTCGGCAGTGTGTTGGTTGTGTGGTGTTGGGGTTAGTTTGGGTTGAAAATCCTAATGTATGAATGTGGGATGACCCAATTCTTAATCGAGACACATTAATGAGGATGCGATTAAACCCATGTAGGCGAGTCAGTGCCGCCTAAAGAGGATAATATCTTGAAATAGGAGAAGGAATTCCTAAACCCTATAATTAGGATTGTTGGTTGGGTTCCTGTTATAACGAGGACCCTAAGAGGTATCTTGTTGGGTTTCCTCTGGGTTGTTTTTTTGAATTCCCAGGGACGAGAATGTTTTAAGAGGTATCTGATGTAATGGCCCGGACCTCTCCGGCCCATTCCTTTTTCAAAAATAAGGCTACAAGTGTTCTGGAGGGTAAAATGGACTTTTCCCACACTTTCCAGAATTTTGAAACCAAACACCGTGTAGTTTGAGTACACGTCGTATACCCCCTTGCCAGGTACACCCCATGTGGATGGCCGTGTCTTTTCCGTGTGAAGAAAATGGGTGCACGCCGTGTAGTCCCTCCCAGCGTACGTGTTACCAGTCATCGGCCATGTGTCGTGTAAAGGTTGTGTCCTTACCATGTGCAATAAATGAGTACACGCCGTGTGTCCAATCTACACGTCGTGTAGTCCTTCCCCGCGTATGCGATACCTTCAAACCATGTGTTGACCAGTCAACATCCATGGAGCCGCGTTGGAGGCCACGTGGAGACCGTGTGAAAATTGCCGAGTACACGCTGTGTACCATAAGTACACGCCGTGTACTTTTTCTATTCACGCCTATAAAAGGAGGGGTCCCCTCTTTCAACTCACACCTCTCCTCCCCTCTCCTCTGAGCAGATCTCTCTCAAGAGACTCGTAGGCTCTTTCTTCCATATCTTCTCCGTTCGAGCTCCGATTTACGATCTGTCAGCGGCCACGGGATCGTAACGAAGAGGCGGAGCTTCCGAACATGGATCTGTTGACTTTACTTTGGCATTTTCTTTCCGTCTTCCACCCAAGGAGGTTTTTCTGGGACAAGACAGAAGTGACGGACGCCGACAGACGTCTTTGAAGGTTCATCCGGAAGAGCGTTGCAATCAAGAACCTGTTGAGGTAGGGATCTTACATTCATATCTCTAATTTTTGAAACATGCGTGGTGGGTGTTCACATGTTTACGTGAAATTTTTCTGAACCAGTTTAATGAAGATAATAACTGACTTATATAACGGGGATGGTAAGTTGTGATTGTTGTTACTTTACGTTTTATATCCTATGATTTTATGTTGTGAAATGAATAGGCTTAAGCCTACTAAAAATCACAGTCGTTGGGGGACTCTGCTTGCGCAATTAAATGTTTCCCTATCTTTCTAGACCGTTTTTGTGAATGGAACTTTGTTGAAAGTAGAAATTGGTTAATCACGTAAAGTTGGTTGTTTAAATGAAAATCTAGAACTCTTTTGTGATCACCCCAGTTGAACCAAAATGGAATAATGAACATGTGGGTGTTGGCTTGGTTACGTGGCATGTGATGGGGGTATTTTGTGGGTTGTTGTGGAATGGTTGAGCAGCGGTGCTGCGGTTGGCTTGGTTGTGGGAAGGTGTGAATGTTTAATAGTGACAGGCAGTGGGGCTGCGATAAGTGGTATTAAAGGGATAATGATGTGTGTTTGTGGTTATGGTGGTTGGAAGAGGGGCTGCAGGGATGGGTTGGAATGTGAACTGACTATGGGTTGTGATTAAAAAATAAAAGTTGGAGAGTTAATGAATGGTGGATCATGGTAACAGAACGAGTTTAATAATCAATGGGTTGGTTGGTTGTTAAGAAGGGATTTGTTGTGCTCCTTGGATGGCAGGTATATGTTTTACGAACGATTGAAGTGGTTGGTTGTGGATAGTTGCCTAGTAGTTATGGAACTAAATAAGCCAATTTCTGCTGAAATGTGAAAACCTTAATGGGGTTGTGGTTGTTTGTTGTGTGCATGCTTCGTGGTAGCAGTGTCGAGGCACGCGCTCAGTTTCTCTTTTTAGAATCCATAGGTTGGGCGGAGTGGTTGCTATATATATATATATATATATATCTGTATCTTTTGTGTTTTATCGCACCGCACCCATGTTGAGCACTTAGTGCCGAACACTCCTATTTCATGGGAGAGGGTGTGTTTCCCATAGTTAATAGCTCCTTTCTGCTCCTTCTTCCCTAGGCTGTGATGGCTTGAGGCGACCTTACACCCAAGACTCTTCGGGTAGGTTTCGATTGGGGTGGTTAGGCCCAAGACTCTTCGGGCAGGCTTATAGGCTATAATGGCTTGAAGTGACCTTACACCTAAGACTCCTCAGGTAGGTTTCAATTTCAGTCCCAGGTGTCTCCGGGTGAGAGTTCTACTACTATTACTGTTCCCAAGAATCTTCAGGATGAGGCCCTGGTGTCTTCGGGCGGGGATGTGGTTGTGGTTGTGAGGCCCAGGTGTGTGCGGGCGGGATACGTGGTGGCGAGGCCCAGGTGTGTGCGGGTGGGACGTGTGGTTGTGAGGCCCAGGTGTGTGCGGGCGGGATACGTGGTTGTGAGGCCCAGGTGTGTGCGGGTGTGAAGAGTGTGACAGCGTCAGGACGTTCAGCTAACTAATGGGAAATGGTGTGGGGTACCCAATACTCTTGTTCTTATACTACTACTACCAGTTGTGATTGTGTTTTGGTGAGTGTGGCTGGTGAGGTTGGGTGGATAGTTTTCCTTGTTAGGTTTCTTATGTTGTTCTCACGGGACATAAGGATGTATCCCCACTTGTGCACGAGAGCTTTAGGTTTCCCTACTAAGTATACATGTTTGCTCACCCTATGTTTAATTTCAGGTTTCCATGAGGACTACCAGGACCATGCGGGACCCTACTAGTCAGACAGTTGGAGTTGTAGCAGTTGTTGTTCTCTTGTTTTCTTTTGGTATTGTGCTTTTGAGCTTCTTTGTACTTGTACCTTGTTATAAAATTATTTAAACATGCATGTGGGCTTGGTTTGGGTTTATTTCTATAAACTTTCTCTTTTCCTTTTTGGTGGATGACTCATCCTATTCCCCGATCCTAAATAATAAAAAGGGTAATGCCTCCCATATTTTTGAAAACTCATACCCATGGTGCTAGTCGCCATCCCGGGGCCTACTGGAGGTGGGACTCGGGGGTCATTATCTCCCTTTCACCATTGCCACCTCAGGAGGGGCATCTTTGGTGGGAGGGGGTCGTGACAATTTATTTCAATTAAGATTTATTTTAATTTGCATTAGTCGTTTTAATCTTCCCAAAAAAACTACAACTAGAAAAAAAAATATCCTGATGTATATATATCTCCTAGGTCCCGACCATAAAAAAAGTCCACCATTCTTAGACATTCAATAAGAATTGATTTTGTGAGTTGGATCATTGGGGGCATAAAATTACTTGTCTAATCTGGTCAACCAAGCATATATCTCACATGAATGTCAATTATTAATATTTCTACACCAACACATGAAATAATCACCATTCCTAACATCAAACTCCATCTAATCTCTCCACCATAATCTACAATACAACTATATAATGCCCCCTCTATCCAAAGATACCATAATGAGTTGGGAGGTATAATGACCCACAAATTCACACCTCTAATTTTCCAAATGTTTGCGACTAGCATTGTGGGATTAATGTTTCATAAAATTGGAGGAATTCCCCACAATAATAATATAAGATCATGAGATAAGATGAATCATATATAAGAAAATCCATGGTATAATATAAAAATAACCAAAAACTATTCTATAATTAATGTATATTTAAAAATGAAAAAATATATCCAATGTAAAATACCCAAATGTAATGCTTAAGAATTGGAACAAGAACTACACAAATATCTATGTACGAAATGTCTAGAACATTCCATGTATACCTTCTACATACCTAAAACCACATTATATATATTGGGTGATCATTAATGTAAACTTTGTAGAAAAATAATATTCTCTCTTTCACATGTGTAAGAAGAATACAAATTCACCAATAAGGAAATAGAAGAACCAACAAAACCTAAACATGTCAACTATCTGTCCAAACATCACCAAAAAATATCCCCATGTAAATCATGCCAAATATTATAAAATAATATGATATATATCAATTTTTCATTCCACAAAAAACATTTCCAGTTATTTTCCACTCTCACAACATAATATCATACACCCTGGCACTCCTACATCTTTCAAATGGCATATACCACCACCCCACCACACAATCACATCACATCATGCCCGAAGCCACCTAATCCACCACTCACAACTAGATAACATCTCATCTCTCACATAGACACTTGATCCATCATATCATAACAACTTCCACAACCATAGTAGTAGTGTACCATGAACATGATAAACATCAACATTTTCATCACCTCTTACCATGCACGACCCCCACAAGAAGCCTTTTTATGACACAATAATATCATATCTCGCTAGAGGTCAACTGGTCTATCCCATAGTGTAGTAACAGAACATTGGTCATCAAGTCCATTTCAAATATACTCACCTAGAATAATGAGAAGTAATGATATTAAAGGAAGAAATCCATTCTCTTCACCATAAAGTCAGAAAAAACCCCATTAGTTTGGGAATATGAGTGTCAGAGAATAGTTTTCGATGCGGGTGTGGCACGTATAGAAATTTCAGGGAATATAAATGTATATATTTATATATATAAATGAATAAAATTCCAAAATAGTATTTCATATCAAAACATTAAAAAAATAAAATCAACATCACTTCATAATCATTAAATATATACATAATTCCACACAAACTGCAAACCGCTTCTCACCCAACCAAATAATTTCATTACCCAATCCATTAGTTTAATTATTTAACAAAAACTAAATATAACAACACAATACATAGATTATTTTTTCATTATTCAATTCCACCCCATTAGAAATACAAAACCCAACTACTTTAATCATTATTAAATAATTATACTGTTACTACTCAGGCTTCAAGCACAATGTAACGAAAAAATACGAGTGGATCATAAATCCCATCAATCCATCTTCTCAACACCCCACTTTAATGTCCAAAAATAAACATCACGTCAAAAACCCAAAATAATGAACAAGAAAAAAAATCCCCTCACAACCCCAAAAGAAAGGCAACGAAACCATAACCTCATTGTCCCAAAATCATGAACAAATATTCCATCGCCACATAACCCCATAAGCACGACCAACAAACCATTACCCCATTTCCCAAGAATCATTGACAAACAACCACACATCACACGACATCACATTTCCACCACACATGAAAAAACATAAAATTACATGTTATAGATTTAATAAATTGGATTTTATCAACATTATGATTTATTAGGGGTGTTATCACATAATCCATAAATCCTTGGGAAAACTTGTGGGTTAAAAAACATATGTAGTCAGAAAACTTCCATTTTATATTTATATCAAAAATACATACAATATGGTTTCCGTGTCTGAATAGAAAAAGTGAATGAAAATTCTCCCAAAATACATAATTTAATGTAGGGGTATTGATCCTATATAAAAATAATTTCAAAAAAATTTCTCAATCTGTAAAATCATATGAATGATTCCCCTTAACATATAAAATTTCTATTAACTAAATTATTTATGTTGATTAGACCAGTGAAAACCATACACCTCAAAAAAACAATAGAAAACACCTCTAGGATGCTATACCAAAGTGGGAAACAAGGGATTCCCTAAATCAAATAATCTTTTTAATATTGTGGCACATTTTATGGAAAAGAGGAAACACCAAAAAAAGGCAATTTCATTAAAAACAAAATGATAATAAATAAATAAATAAATAAATGGGTTATGTAAATTAATCATAATTCACAGGCCAAAACAAAAAATCATAGCCACATTGGATATATGAGAGATAAAATGCAGAAAAAACCACAATAAAGAGAAGGGATACCCCTAATCTCCAACATGTATCCACCAAAACAAACTTATTGATGTAGGGGAGACATGTTCAAAATGATAACCTCAGGTTGGTTGGAATTTACTCAAAATAAGAGACAAAATAGTGTGGATGAATGAATTAAATTGTCCATAATGGTTATAAAATAACTTTTATACAACTATTTTCAAATCGTGTATTGTATTCATGATATGAAATGCACATATCTCTAGAAAGTAAATTTTATACTAAATTTCACATCACCTCAGAAGTTGTTTAATTAAATGTGATTAATTAATTTAGATATGTTAATACATTTCATGTGATCCATCTCAAACACAAATAATCCTTAAAATAATCTAGCTTAAGATTTTATGAACCACCAATTCCCATTGTGTAAAACATTAAAAATGTGAATTTAACATTAAAACAATTATTCACCTCTAACAAAAAATAACTAATAAATCCTTTTTTGAAACACCAATAACACCCACAAATAATAATGTAATTATTTGATAAGGCACGTTTTATTATAGTAGAAGTTATCAATATTAAAAAATAAATGAAAAGGTAAATGAATGATTGTGTTTTGAAAGGGTGATATCTTTTTTATGTAAGAGTGAGATAAACATTTTATGAGTCCTTTGAAATATCATTAATGGTCCTCATAGATTCTGTAAGGGTATTTTTCCTATTATATGGGGTAGTAGATGAAAATTTGACAATGAAATTATGTTTAAGTATTTCTTTAAGAGAGTGTATTGGTAAATATATATTAAATATGTGTCTATCATTTTTCAAAAATATAATATTTTATAAATATATAATTAAATTATTTTGAAAAAATATATCTAGTGTTTTCAGTGTCTAATATGTTTTTGGTATCATTATATTAATATTATCCATCATTATATTTATGTAAAATGTAGAGAAATAAAAAAGAACAATTAGATCCATGTTTAGAAGATAATCACACCATAAAGATTTCTAGGAGAAGTCCATGAATATGATTTCTCTAAAATTTGAGAGGATATTGTTTTTTATAGAGTGTTCCATTCCCTAGTGAATATGTATTAATTAACTTTGTAACATGTTGGATTTTATATTTTTTTATTTGTAGATACTATATGGATTATCTTTTAGAAAAGTAATTGAGACATCGTGTGATTCTGTGGTCTAGTTTGACCAGAATAAATTTTTTCAATATATTAAATATGTTTAATATCATGAACACACAGTTTCCTTGAAAAATGGGAATAACATATAACCAAGTTGTTAGATCAAAAATTTGAGTGTATCACTTAGTTCATAACTTGACGTTTAACCTATGTGTTACTTAACATTAGTCGGTGTGGGGTATTTGGAAAAAATTTGTCATGGATGCTGAAATGAATAAAATAAATTATTAAAATTATTCTATTTCATTTTTTGGAAAATAAACTATTTATAATGAAAAATTATGTTATGAATAAATCAAAATGTTATCTATATAACCCTGGATAATATAGGGGACCCTTGTAGATAGATTCAGTGAAATATCTCTATTGAACGACATTAAGTTCCTGAATCAACAATTTCTGCATCTCATATTGGATTGATCTTACCAACAATGATTAAAACATAATTATATTTTTAGGAAATTAAACCAAATTGAGGTAGGCAATGTGTTTTATTTGCATTAATTCCTGATTTTTAATTTCCTTGATGATCTAACATAAATCGATAAAATGGTTGATTTGTGGATCATTCACATTGCGTGATGGGTATGAATATAGGGTTTATTTGAGTGAATTGTCATCATGGTTTTTGATTTAATTTTATTGTCGTTATAATTGAAATGGATGGATTTTGACATAAACAAAGATAGATGTAATTCCTCTAGATTTTTTCTTGTTCATTTCTCCCCTCATTCACCATTCATCTGGGGAATTCTTTATTAGGCCACTGTTTGATGCATTACCGATGAATCGATCATTGAACAAACATTTCCTGGTGCAACGATATAAGATCATAGAATTGTATTCTATGTAATGTTACAATGGTGAGACAACATTATCAGGGTAACAATTGAATATAATTGAAAAACCCCTGATTTTTAGAATATTGTACAGAAGAGGATTAAGATGAATGAAATTTGATTTAAGAATGGATTTGAAAGTTTGGATCAGGTGAATGACCATGGCAGGGTTTGTCTAGAGTTGATCTAGGATTTTTGCCTTCATTGAATTCAGATTTCAATGTGGTAGAAACACATGCGCAAGTGGGAGGAAGAATAAGGGTTTCTGAAAAACCCTATATAGACGGTGTGTAGTCCTTGACTACACACCCTGAAATACCCTCCCCGATAGACTCAGCGTGTATTCATGGGTGTTCATGGACACATTTTTTGATTACAAAGGCATAATAAACCATGTAATCACACACATACATAGTGTTTCCATGTATACAAGGGCTTACAATTGTAATAGTACATGGGTAGAGTACAATAGAAACTACACACAATGTACTAGTACACGGGCACTGCTAATCAGACACTGACACATACAATCTACACAGACAAAGTACTACGTGTCTCTACACCCCATGTCTCTCCATCTACACATTGTGTATATAGAGACTACATGTCATGTGATGATATTCCAGATGGTCAAGAATTGGGATATTGGTATATGTCATATACCCCTTGTGGTACACCATGCACTTCCATAAATATTGCTTGAGGCTCTTTGTTTTCTTATTTTGGACATGTATAGGTTGAGTTCATATGATAGACGTTTTTTTCGAGGTTTCACTGAGGAATTCAATATACATCCCTAGATTGTTATTCCCTCTAGAGGTTGAGTCACATATGGAGTTGTAGTGAGCCTTCATAAGTCTAGATTGTGAACACATATCATCATTAGTTCCCTAGTTGGAGTTTTTTGGAATCAGTGTTATCTCCCAAAGTAGAGTGTGAATCCTCCATCTAGAGGGACTCATTGGTAAGGATGGTTTAATCGTTGATATACAATCCCAGGTGTAGTTGGTTGATCCTAATTGGTTTTGAGTTGTCCCATAGTGGTCCTTGTAATGACCCCCTATATGTGTATCATAGTCATATAAGATCAGTACTCATTATTTAGGTGGATCCCAATGGGATATAACTCATTATAGAGTCTCTCTGATGATTTCATGTCTCATGGAGTGAATTCTGCTAGAATGATCGATTCCTCTAGATGTACTATGTGTCTGATAGTTTGTTATAACCGCCAGATGTTGTGGTCTCTATCCTGATTATATCTTTGGTTTTCTATTATATATTTATTGGCATATCTTCTATTGAGACGAAAATAATTTATTATTCGTGTTTAGTGTTTTTGGTGTGTCCTAATGAGTATTTTTATTCCCACTCCTACACAGGCATTTTCTGTATATGTCATGTCCTATAAAGACACTGACCCTTTTAACAGTGTCTTGGGAGGAAAGAGAGTGGGTATATAGAGCGTGATAGAATGAGGTGTCTTCTGATAGAAGGATTTTGACATAGTCCTTACACTTGGAGAATGTTGGAATCTTTACAGTTTTGTGTTGGGATTATTTTTGGACAACTTTTTTGTTTTCCAGACTTTATTGTCTTACTCTATTCTAGGATAATAGATATATTCCTGAATTCATTCACTAATTTTACATTTTTTAATTTTATGGGAGTGGAAATGTGTGCATGTGTACATGTACATTATGAAAATTCCTCCCATTTATGAGATACGCTCAATTGGTTCCGGTGTCCACCACCAGGCCTATTAGAGATAAGCCTGGGGTAGTCATAGGTCAGACCACAGCATTTCTGGTCATGATAGAGTTGTATTAGAGGTGGGTTTTTTTTACAATAGAAAATGATTTAGTGGGATATGTTTGGGTAAATAGTGTTTAGTGCTTCATGTCTGACATTCAAGCTACGAATTCCATTGTCGGTATAGTAGCTGATGTATCTATACACCAGTACTCTGAACATCAACCATTAGACTTGGTAAATTTAAAAAATTGGTTGAGGGGAAAATTTTCTATACATGAGTTATATATGAATGTTTGTGTTTTCCTTGTCCATATTGGGTTAGGTCCCTAGATATTATCTGTTTACCATCAAACATCGTTTATTATTTTAGGATTCCTCTACATAAAGAGAAAGATAGGATTCCACAACATGATAATGAGGACGATCCTCCTAGTGAAGAAAAATATTTACAAGAAATTGTACAAGATATAGAACCTTGAGGTGATTTATCATCTATACCACAACCCAATGACTAATATATATATACAAAAAAACTGGGGATGCATGTTTGATGAGTATATTCCACATGTTGTATAGGGAATAGCCTCCCTTGTTAGGGGGTGATACAGAACCCCAGGTGGTGATGGGCTGGATGGAGGCAATCACATTCATTTTATTCCTTCTATGGAGGCCACCTGATTATATGTAATTCCATAGAGAAACTCTTTTTCAATATTCTACAGGGATACGGTAGAGCATAGTGAAATAATCATACAATGAGATAGCTCTCTCCTAGAAATCCTTTTGACATTTTTATAGTGGAGTTCTATTTTTTCATGTTGCAATCACTACACATACAAAAGAATCTATAACATCATTAAGCAAGTATGTCCATGGGGGAGTATTTATTGAGGTATACGAATCTATTGAGTTACTCCATGGTTTTTAATGAGAAAATATGTTCATGTATCGAACCATGGAGTTGAGAATTCAATATGATATCAGGGTGTTAGTGGTATCTCATTGCATTTACACCTATAATAGAATGATTGATGGATCCTTGTTGGTATATTGTTTTTCTAGTCGAGCTGAAACTAGTAGTGGGATCTATTAGTGGGCACCTAATAGGTGAGACATTTAAAGTATGTATAAAAAGGCAGTGATAGGGAACGAGGCAGGTCATATGATTTAGGATGTGATCTCAAGACTCTGGGTCAGCGATGGAGGGCTCTCAGGGTGTCTCAAATAAGATGAGGTACAAGGGGTGTTTCTCTTACCGAAGTCAAGTTCATCTGGTATGAAATTTACTCCATCTTCATTCAGCTAATGGGGAGACCACCGAGGGATAACCAAGATAGAGATAGAGGTAAGACATGGGGTTTTTTTAGGGTGGAATACGTGAAAGATAAGCTATTAGGGAATTCTGAGGTGGTTGGAGGATCAACCTATTACCACCATCACCACCCAGGTGTTCCACGCTAGGCTCAGGGAGATGGGGTGTTGGGACAAGTCAGACATCACAAAAAAGAGGCCAATGATATACAGTCTCTAGGGATGATAAAATATACGTTTTTTGGATTTTATACTTTTGATTCAGTATTCATAGTTATAAGTTCTAGCCATTCCATTCTTTTAACTTATTTAGTTTGAGATATAGAGATTCTATTTGATCTTTTGACTCGACCTCTACAGTTGCAGAATCTGATGGGTCGTGACTCAGTGATTTTACAATTTTTACGATAGTGTAACCTAGAATGTCAGGGTTAGATTTTTTTAAAGGATATTTTTATAGAAACATTTATTCCATAAAACATCATTTTTGTTATGTACTATAAATCTACAACTCATGCACAGATTAATCATTTTAGGAAAAAAATGCAGTTTTTTCATAGTAACAAAATGATGTTTTCCTTTTTGTGAGAAAATAAAACCTTGACAGAGAAGTATGATATTATTTATAAGAGATTAAAGACAATTACTCACTAGTTTTGTAGCATGAATCTGGGGGTAATGGATGCTTTGGGTTGTCGGTTTCTTGAAGTGGAGGTGGAGTATGCGAGAGTCTTTTTGGAGTACATACCATGTTTAACTCCCCACGATGTATTAGATTTATACATAGAAATAAAAAATGATGAAACTGATGACATTACTAAAATATATTATGGATCTCATTATGGTTTTATATATATGGATATAGTTGGAGGACTTACAAGATATGGTCTTTTTGAGCCCCAGTATTTCCCCCTATGCTGCCCCAATGTTGTTTTCCATGAAGGAGGGTAGAAGGTTGAGGTTATGTGTAGATTAATAGAACCTAATCAATGTGACCATAAGAAATTTGTATCCACTACCGAGAAAAGAAAACATCTTCGATCAATTAATAGGGGAATGGTGGTTCTCAATGATTGGGTTCAGATCAGGCATTCAAAAATTGGGTGTATGTGATGAGGATTTACTAAAGGATTCTTTCAGATGTTGTAACAATCAATATGATTACTTGGTAAAGACGTTTGGTGTAATGAACACAGTGGAAATTTTTATGGGATTCATGAACGTGATATTTCAACCTTTCTTGGATCAGTTCATGGAAGTCTTTGTTGATGACATCCTAGTGTATTTTTCATCATAGTAGAACAATACGAGACACATGGGGTAGTCTTGGATACCCTCTAACAGTACCAGAATTATGGGAATCATTAAATATTTCAGTAATAGATTTGAGATGTCCAATTTTTTGTACACATGATCTCCTAGTATATAGTTTTAATATATCTAGAGAATGTTGAGGTAGTACTTACATGGGAACCACCCAATACTGTTACGAAGGTGAAATTTTTCAATGGATTTGATGGGTATTATCGGAAGATTGAACCCCACTTATTCAAAGTGGAAGCACAATTAACATCCGTGAATATGAAAGGGAATACATTTTTTATAATAGTTAATGTTGTTATTTTATAAGATGAGTGAGAGGTTGACATGCACACTAATGATGAGGTTACTGGGGGAGGGTTTCGAGTACATAGTGATATGCAATGCATGAGAGAGAAAATTTGGTTTTTTTAGGTAAATGGAACATTTTATTGATTATGTTTCATGCCATTTGAGAACATCTATGAATAACTACATGGCCAATTAAATTTATTTAGTACCAGTATTTTTTGCATTGATGATTTGGTGACACTACTGAATGTGTGAGTGCCTTATCATATATGATGACCACAAGATTTTCAAGTATGTCTTCTCATAGTGTGATCATAACAGAAGACAATTTTTATGGATATATTTCCTATAATAATATGTTTTTATGATTTTATATACTCTTGGGAAGGGGAACATGGTGGAAATTGTGCTCAGCAAATGCTATTTTTCTCAATTATTGTCCTAGGAATCGGGGTAGTTAGCCTCATTGTAGTTTTCCTTTATCTATAGGGATATTTCTTCATATATTCAATTGGTGTTTGTTACCCCAATGATTCTATAGAGTTTCAGGGATTCTAAACATGGAGATACAATTTGTGAGATGTTACATGAACATATATTCAGTGGACATGCTCATGACAGATATTCTAAAGTTGGGGAGCACACAATCAATTTTAAAGTGAAAACGGTGCTACTTTTGGTGTTGTCGGAGGAGGTTTTTGGGAAGTTTCATACAACTCTTTTATTAGAAATTTCATGTGTGAAATTGAAGTAAAAAAAGACATGATTCAATTTTTGAGGCTAGGATTAAGGAAATGTGTTATAGAGTATATATCATGATGCCTTACCTATCAAAAAGTGAAGGTTGAGCACCATGTTCTAGTTTGTTTATCCCATCCCTTGAGTTTCTATAGTGGATGTGGTATGTAATATCCATGTAATTATTAATGATATTAGCATGTACATCTAGTACACATGATTCCATTTTAGTGACCATAGAATGAACCACAAAGCCAGACCACTTCTTATCAATTCAAGAGAAAATATCAGTAGAGATCATGGGATGTCTCTACAAGAAATAGATAGTTAGACACCATGGAGTTACCTTGACGATCATCTCTATATTTGATTCTTGCTTCACATATAAGTTACAGAGAGGGTTGTAGGTAGCCTTTGAGACTCATTTATGCTTGAGCATGGTGTTTCACCCCCAAACCGATGACTATATTTAGAGGACCATCCTGGTCTTGGAGGACATGATGCAGTCTTTTATGTTGGAATTTTGATGGATATGTGATGAGCACATACCTTTTGTGGAGTTTGTGAACACAAATATATAAAATTAAAAGATTTGTATTATACCATTCAAGGCCTTCGACGACAACCCTGTTGGTCCCCACCTTGTTGTACATTTCTAGGTGATTCAACACTCATGGGCCCTGAGTAAGTGGGAGATACTATATATAAGGTTCATTTCATCCTAGGGTGGATGAAGACTGCCTAGAGCCATCTGAAGTTATATGAAGACCGAAGATGAAGACTTATAGAATTCTAGGATGTAGGCCTTCTATTCCTGAGGGTCTCACATCAATGTGGATTGAGGATATTTGGTCGTAGCAGCAAGCTATCTCTGATATTCATTGATCATTTTCAGATTATGCATATAATTGGCATGGAGGCATATTTCTTATCTAATCAATCACATATATATTGAGTTCACATATTTTCCCAAATGTCATAGATGAAAAGATATGTGCACGAACAATCACATGTTATCCCCTGGGGAGATTTGGACATCAAATATTGTTCTTCCATTGATGAGTACTTGTTGGAGATCATGGATCACCCGGTGAAGATCCTCCATAGTCATTTGATTCGACTTTTGTGTGTTTGGTGGCCGGACAATAACCTTCATGACATATTTTGGGAGCATGAGTCCTAGATGCTAGCTCAGTATCTACATATCATTGGAAAGCTTTTCACATTTTCAGATGAAGTTCCCTAATGTGGGGAGAATTTAATGCCTCAAATTTATAGGGTATTATTTGTATAAATTATAGGGAGTGTTTTTTATACCATTTTCTTAGAAGAAATGTGATTTTTTAGCCTACTGTGCCTAGAATAAATGATTAAAATATATCAAATATTTTTTAATGGTTCACACACGTAGTTCGCCTAAAAAAGTAGAATACATTCAAAATGGTTACCCTGATCCTAAATTTTATGTAATTTCGAATTTATAATGAAAGGTTTTGAAAAGGCTTGACTTAACAAAAGTCAATGTGGTCCATTTATCGAAAAGTATTCCCAGGTTTTGAAATGAAGAAATATTTAAATAAATTTATTTTTCTTCATTGGTCTGACAAAACAATAATTTATTCTATAAAAATTCTCCAATGAATAAATACCAGGGTTACCCATGTAACCCTGGAAAACCAATGGACCCTTGGTGAGTGATTTAGATAATTCTATTACAGTAATGGAGATAGGATCATGGATTGATGATCAACACATATTGGATTTGACAGACCATTCCAACAACGATGACGATGAAATGTTTTTCATCATAGAATAAAAAAAATAGAGGTAGGCTGTTTGTTTTATTTTTTATTTATCCTCCATTATTAATTTTAATGATGAACTAAAATTAATTTACAAACAGATTCATTTGGGGATCAGTCGCCTTTTGGGATGGGTATGATTGCAGTGTTTATTCAGGTTATTTTTCTTCATAGATATTTATTTAATATGAATGTAATTATAATGGAAGAAAATTAATATTGATCGAAAAATATATAGAGGTCCATTCCATTGTATTTTTACTTGTACCTTTCATCCTTGATTCACCATTCACCATGGGTGTTCTCTGTTGTCCCACTGTTCGATGCTTTTCTAATTGAATTGATAATTTCACACATTTTTATTATTGAAATGATTAGATATTGTTGATTTTGTCTTGGTATGATGTGAACAAGGTGTGATGGAGGTAAAATCATATGGATAATATTGGTTTGGAAACCATTTATTTTTTAGAAAATTAACCAACTGATGATTCAAGTGAACAGAAACCATTTTCCAGATAGAATTGATGAATGGAATTTAGAAAATGGATATGTTAGGTTTTTAATTGAGATTTTCCATGAATATTGGCTAGATTAAAGCAATATTTCCTGATGGTGATGCTGCATGCGCATGCGAGATGAATAATATGATTTTTAGAAAAAAAAGATACACAGATATTGTAGTCTATTACTACATGGCATGTAGTACCCTCCCATGTTTACTCGGAGTATACTCTAGAGAGTACACAAACACAGGTAGGAGTACTTAGGCATGGAAATTCCATTTACTCTGACATGGAAAAGGAATTTTCAGGTTCTCAAAGTTTTAACCCTGCAATGGTACACATGTAGAGTTCATGGGAAACTACACGCTGGGTTTTACTACACAAACATGGCCACTCGGACAAGGAAACAGACAAGATACATGGAAATGGTATTTTTTTCCTCTACCAATCATGTATACCCCTCTAAATTCTACTTATATGGACACCACATGTCTTGTGATGATCTTCCACATGGGTAGTTGTTGACGCTCCTTTCGTCACAGAATCTAAAGATCGGAAAAGGGAATATCTGAGCTCAAAGTGATTCATCCTTTGAAGAAAACATCAAAAATCAACAAAGGCAGGAAGAAAGGATCAACAACAACTGCACCGCACAAGTTATATCACTGTCGCACAAGTACACTTGCTCGACACTCTTGGTCGCGCAAGTGACTTGCGCGACCTAAGTGATAACCGCCCGGTAACCGCCCGGGGTCTTCTCCTGCCTATAAATAGACCCTGTGGGCCCCCCATTCGAGAGGATTTTTTTCCAGAAACTCGGATTGAAGCTCCCGACGCCCAAGTCTCTTCTCAAAGCTTCCGGAACACTTCTAAGGTAATTTCTTACCTAGAACGGAAGATCTAAAGAGAGGGAGGAAGGCATAAGTGTGGAAACTCATCAACACTTGCGCGCCTGAATGGCCAGCCCTTAAGGGAACTGATCATTATTGCGTGCCGCCTTATTCCTTCAATAGAATTTGCGCGTCCCTTTTCTGGATGAACTTCAAGAGGATTCTAAAGGGTTTAATAAAGAGTCGCTCAAGTATTTCAATGCTGGTTGAAAATCGCGCAAGTACACCATGTGTCGCGCATGTATACCTGCGCGACCGATACATGCGCGCTCACGCAAGACTTGCGCGCCTTTCAGGACTTGTGCGCCCCTACCTTTTTGGGTGCCCATCTTTCCCATTTTACCCCTATTAAGCCATTTCACCTTTCCTATTCAAGATTCAGTCTTCAAGATACTCTTCAAAGCCATTTATGGCATGATTTCTTGATTTGACTTCCTTATCTGAAAGGAATTTGGTGGAATGTCTCTCAAAACCTAGTGATTTATACAACATTATGTCACCAAAGATTGAGAGTTCGTTCATTCAACCTCATCCTTTTATGATGAGAGAATCCTTAACCTGGGTCTCCTTTTCCGTAATAATCCCGAGTTATAAATCCTTTAATTTGGGCATCCTCTTTAGGAGTAAGCCCCAATCTCAAATATGTGCATCCTTCTCAGGAGTAAGCCCCAAACCTTAAACCTGGGTCTCTTTTTCAGGAATAAGACTCAGTCATAATCTTGGGCTTCCTTTTCAGGAGTAAGCCCCAAGTCCCATAACCTAGGCCTCCTTTTCAGGAATAAGTCCCAGTCATAATTTTGGGCATCCTTCTTAGGAGTAAAACCCAATCATAAGTCCCCTCCTAATTTGGGCATCCTCCTTAGGAGTAAGCCCCAAGATTAGAGTATTCAAATCTCCATGATGCACATATACCTTTATGGACCCTGTTCATGGATTTTCTCCCTAATAGTAAATCCTAAACCTTCATCTATTTGGGCAGTCATACATACATAAGCCCCAAACAATTTCTTATGATTGCATCTTTCATGGCACAATTGTCTAAATATTTACCAATACCTCTTGTTTCTCACACCGAGCATGACTCACGTGAGCTTAGAGTGTAAAAGTAATTATGACATTCTTCTTTGAGCCATCAATCATAAACATCATACTCCATTACTCGAACTACGTGGGTTCTGATTCCTTTTCCAAAACAAAGGATATGTAGGTAGCCCATTTATGGGTTCGATCCCAACTTTGAAATAACCCATGTCCTTCTGAATGACGATAAACTTCAAGTGCCCAACTGAGTGGGTTTAAAACCAGCCTGGTCATCATAATGACCAAGAGACTTTTATATAAATGTTTTTAAGGATACCATTGACCAAGAATCTCTAAACAGATATAGATGATTCTCTATTGATGAAGAACCTCGAATACATATAAAATATTCTCTAAATTTCTTGCATATTTAATCATTGAATGTTAAAACTAAAGGAAAGCTAATTTTATACTTGGTAATGTAATAAGGATTCATGAACATAACTTAAATCTATAAAGAGAGTCCCGGAGTAGACAATAATTCCCCTCAAAAAGGTGTGATGAGTCCGACCTCCCATCCTCTCGACCAATGAAAATTCCTAAGCCTCATTAGTCCACAAACTAATGAGCACCTACCTTTGGAAAGTAGGTCCAAACGGATGTGGAATCATTGGATGTTTCTGGTTCTACGAACAAACCCGCTAGAAACTGATCGGAATGTTTGAATCTCCCGTCCAGGAGGTCATCCCCGGAATCCGTGCGAAACAAAAAATGGTGAAACCGACGTGAATCCTTAACCAAGTTAAAGTGATGTTCTTCTTATTTGTTAGGCCCCTTGGGCCAACAAATCAATCATTGACATGTGCTCATCCAAAAGATGCAGTGGCCGGATTCATCTTGATTTTGTCTGTTATATGGAACAGGCACTCTTTTCTCATGTTCTTCTACAAAATGGCTTTTCTTAAATTCACCCCTATGAATACTTTTGCTGTGAACACCTCTACTGTGAGGTCTACTGCTGTGAAAACCAATGCTGCTACTCCTGCTGGAACGTCGTCCGCTCTAAGGATGAAATCACCAACTCAGCGTCTTCAACACTGGGTTTCTAATGCACTGGTTAAGGAGTATCGTCGCAAAAATACTATCCCAACTCTGGAGGCCGCTTGTCAAGCCCTCCAAGTTAACAACTCTACCTGGTCTTCCGGACAATGGCGGCCAGCGATCAAGAAGCAGGCGGTGCTGACTACCGTCTCCAACCGTTTCGGGTCGTTATCCCTGGAACACAATTTCTATTCACTCCCTCACTCTGTGGAAGTGAATGAGCAGGTCCCGCAGGACGTTAATTCAAAAAGACAGGATTCCTTCCTGAGGGCTCCCATAAACAATCGCCGCCAGACTCGTGCGGTAGTGCGCCCTCAACATGATGAGGGTACCGAATCTAGGCATTCAGCTCAGGTTCCTCGAACCCGAGCAGGAAAGATGAACCGCCAGAGACGGAATCCGGTTAACAATAGGCAGGTTGTCATCCCTGCCATCTCCGGAGAAGTCCACCAACCTAACTTGGTGGCAAATAACGAGCAGGCACAATCACCTATCCGTTTAAATTCCGTTGTCCAGCAGACTCGTCTGGCAGCATCACGCCAATCCCGCCAGGCAATTCCGGCGGAGTACTATAGGCAGGAACATGCACCTGCTTATACATCACCAGTTAGTCAGCAGGCTCGTCTGACTACATATGATGGATCTCGTCAACCGCGTTTGGCGAAGTGTAATCAGCAGGCACATACACCTGCTAATACTACTAAAGCCTACCAACAGTCTCGCTTGGTAGCGCACGGAGAAGTCAGTCGGAAAGCCCCGACGACAAACAGGAGGCAGACTCAACTCTCTGCCTCCACACTTGAGTACTGTCAGGATTCACTGACAGGAAAAGGAGGACAGGAGTAGGCACATACACCTACTCCAATCCCGGAATGGACGTATATCCCCATTCCGATGGCTGAAGTTACCAAACATATTTTTTCAATGGTGAAAGAGCAGAAGCAAATTCCTGCTCATATTCTGGATGCTTGCCAGGATATCATAACAGCTTCAGCATCATCTCAGGGACAGACACATAAATCTATCCCTAGCAGTGGAGTGACACATCAACGATTCACTCCGGAACAGACCCACACATCTGTTCCAGTCCAAGAGGGTTATGGGGCATACTCCCCCATATCATACGGACAACCATGTCAGGCACATACACCTGATTTGAGTGGAGATCGTCAGCCTAACCTGACCATCTTTCCTGATCAGGCACATACACCTGCTCAGAGTAACCACTTTCGTCAACAAGTGGTTTCTAAAGTGAGTAAGAAGGCATCTAAGAAAAAGATCCACACAGCACAGTCAGGAGATCAAAGGCCAATCTGCAACAAGGCCTTGCTCGATGCTGGAGTTCTTGAAGCCCTTAGACATTTATCTGTCGGAATTAAAGATTCTACTCCATCAGTTCCCAATAACGGGAACATTAATTTTGAAGGTTTTCAACAGACACTACCTCATGAAGGCTTGATTCATGAAAGTTCGGTCAATCTTGAAGTTTCTTCTTCAGATGAGAGCCACAGGAACCCTCTGTGTGGTCATAAGACCAAGGAGCAAGAGATTTCATCTTTTGTTGTAACCCATTATGGTGGTCCTCCCCATGATGATGAACTTCGCTGCAAATGTCCTCTCTGCAGTAGTGATACACATTGCCTGGAAAATACTCCAATGGATAATGTAGTGCCGAGAAAGCCCTCTTATCTTGAGGCACTTGCAAATGCGAAACCAGTCATGTCTGATGCTTTATCTCTAACAAGTGAAATACTTTCTCAATCAGAAGATAGCCCAGGGTATAGGTCATTCTCCGAACCACCCCTAAGTCATGCATCTTCTAGTTTGATTAATGATCTCTCTACCAGTCTTGTTGAATCCGATGAAGCAACAAGGAAACACCAACTCTGGTCAAAACAGGTAGAAGAATCTTCATTTAATGATAAAGAGGAAATGCTGAACATGAGGAAAAAACTGACAAAAGGTGAAGTACCAGTCATGTTTTGGCCTTTGGCTGACTCCCAGTACGACATTCCAAAGATGTTGATGGATGATGGAATCCATGATATTCGTCTCAACATATGGAAGACTCTTTGTCAATTGAAAAAGAAGGTATTATCTTATGATGAATATGAAAATCATCTTTAGATAATAGAAGGGCTACAACTTCAGATTGATTTGGAATCTCTATTAGTCTCTCGGTATCCGAAGGCTGAAAAGCAATAGAGAACCCTTCAACGTTCATGCCTTGGCGCACTAAGAAAATTGGGTCAGTTAATTGCCAATGCTCCATCTGATGTTCATATCAGAGGATGGGGTGTTCACGGAGCACTACATTTCACAGTGCTTTCCAGTCAGCAAAGCCCGCCGAAAATGGTCTCATGCAATGTTATTGCCCATGGCCGGCCATAGTCAATGGGCTTTGTTCATAATCAAAAGCTTGCTCAAGAACAGGCTTCAACTAGTTCCTCTCAAAACCTAGTATATAGAGAACAAGTTGTTGAATTGCTCCTACATCAAGAAGGCGAGAATATTGCGCAAGCCTCTCGTCTGGAGCAAACACGTCATCAAATGATAGAAGTTTCGGAAATCATCCAACGGTCTGTTGAACCAGGTGATAAAAGTGGATACAGGTTAATGCATCCAGCTAATTTCTGAACTAAGATTCGCAAGATCAAGAGAGATTTTAAGAAGATCTCAAACATAGCATGTCAAGAGACACCCCAGCTTGTCAGACTGGGGACTTCTCTAACCCAACCCTCAGAGTCAACAAATGGGATTCGAGGAGTTGAGCGGAAGCAGCAGGACCATCCCCAGTCCACCGAACTGGGGACTTTTTCAAATCCTCAATCCCTCCCTCAGAGAAAGTCAGTATTCTCTCGATTAGGGAATAAGACACAAGAGGAACGAAGAGCCAAACTATCACGAGATTCTCTCTAAGTGACGGTTCTCCAAGAAGTTCCTGAGGGATCAAGTCAACGGAATTCCATGTCTCATCATGGACATGGAAGAAGACAATATCACAGAAATGCTGATAGAAAGGATTCCATATAATATGCATCCATTAATGTCATCAATTCCGTTGCTGCTGATTCACCAGATGAGGCTCAATCAGAGGGATCAGACGAAGAGGTTTCTGCTCAAGAAGTTGCGCACATAGACCTAAATGAAGAAGGTGTGCGCACACGTAATCAAAGGCTTACCCAAAACCTGGGTATTCCTTCAAGTAACCCACTTCCCCCTCTCCGAAAAGGATACAATAAGGGGAAAGGAAATAATCAGGTTACTTCTCACCCTTCCTCTGAAGGAGGTCAATCGCTCTCATTAGAGCAAAGGTTTGCACAACAGGACGAAGAAATGAAAGAATTAAGAAGGTTGAATGCAGAACTACTTCAGAGCAGTCTTCTTCTTAAGAATGCTGAAGTCCGACAGCCGAAGGAATTTGTTGTAACTACTGAGATAGATCAGGAATATCCTCCTTTATCAGTACACCCTCTGAGGTCTAAACCTACGGGTCAAACGAAACAACGGTTGGCAGCACTACCATCAGTTGCAGCACCAACCACTACGTCTGTCCAAGCTCCATTCATTGCACCTACCCAAAACCAAGTTCAACCTGATGTTTATCAAAAGTTAATAACTACTATTGAGTCATTAACAGCTCGGTTAGAAACTATGGAAGGGAAACGGGCGCAAGTTCAACATGAAAAGAATGTTTACCCTGAATGGGTAGATTCAATTTCTCTTCCATCCAGTTTTGGAAACCATGTTTTCCCTACTTTCAATGGATCAGGCGACCCTGAACAACATTTGACGCATTACGTGTCTTGTTGTGATCCTATGATGGGAACTCCAGAGCAGCACGAAGCAGTGAAACTCAGATGCTTCATGCGAACCTTGCAAGGACCAGCTTTTGTCTGGTATACAAGCTTGCAATCCCGGTCAGTCATCGGATGGGAGGATCTTCGTCCAAAATTCCTTCTTCAGTTTAGCTCAACTTTTCCAAAAACGACAGTTTTCGATCTTACAAACTGCAAGCAAAGGGAGAATGAGAGAGTCTCTGATTTCATTGCTCGTTGGATGGGATTAACGTATTCCCTGAGTTTAGCACTCCCTCAGGAGGAACTGTTGCCAATCTGTGTGGCAAATTTGCGTGACGAATTACGCACGCCATTGATCCCTGTGAAATACACAGGAGGGTTTCGAGACCTTACTTCAATCGCTCAACAGATTGAAGATTCCCTTATACAGGCTAAGGTTAAATCTCGTATAATTCCATCAGCTCCAGGAAGGAGAATGGGTAAAGCAGAAACTGCTACAGTTATGCTTAAACAAGCACCTGTACCTATTTCTACTTCAAAACCTTCATCTTCTCGAAGGGCTCCACCTCCTGAACGCCAACAACAAAGGCTGTTTCGTCCAAATGATCAAAGAGATCAACGACGAAAAAAATTTGAGGATTTGAAGAGTAAAACATACTCTTTCCGAAGTGAGCAAGTTCCTGGTTACTTCATTTCAACTCTGGAAAATAATTTGGTTCAATTACTAGTGCCCAAGAGGCCAAACAAGGAAGGAGATGAAGACCGTCCCAATTATTGTCCCTTTAATCAAATGTTGGGGCATCCCATCCAGAAGTTTTTTGTCTTTAAAGACCTCCTGCATAAGATGGTCGACTTGGGACAAGTCAAATTGAAGGGTTCTTCAGCTCATGTAGCGTGTATTACCGCTACAGATCCAGAGGAAGGAGGCGAGTGGCAGGAAGTCAAAAGCAAAACTGTGAAAAAATATGATGATTGGATGGTCAGAAAGACAATCAATCGGACCCATTCCATTTTGCGAACACAATTGAAGAAGCCAATTGTGTCTCCTACAAAAGCTGCAGTAAAGCCTCCATCAAAAGACAAATCCTCAAAAGGGCAGCGCAATTCAAAGAAGAAAGAGGAATCAGGAGAAGATGAGTATGTATCAAAGCCTAAATTGTCTTTGACTCTGGCAGATTTCATGCCATCTACTTCAAAACCACGGGAACCGTCCCACCAAACGGCACAGCCTAAACAGGCTAACCAGGCAGAGTCTTTATCAGACAAAGAGTTAATCTTTGGTTCTGTTAATATGATTCAATTAACAGATCCATATTCCAGTCTTGATGAGCCTGAATTCCCTATATCAAATAAGGGAATCCGAGGAAGTTCTAGAGGTTCAGGATATAGGGGAAGACGTGGATCTTTCCGAAGCCACTACTCTAATTTTACCCTTGCTAGCACTGTATATGCAGCAGAAACTCGTGGTAGAGCCCTTCAGCGAGCTCAAAAAGAACAAGCAAGTTCTTCTGCCATTGGCCAACTCAGTTTTGGCACAGTTATTTTGGAAGACTGATTAAAGGTTCCATATTCTTTATCTCAGCAAGTAAATGGATCTAATCAGTCTAATCTTCCAAAACCAAGGATGTTGCCAACTTCAATACAAGATGCATCAGCTTCCAAAGCATCTGCTTCCAAGGTACCTGCTAAACCGCATATTCCTATTGGGAAACACAGACCTCTAGATCAAAAGTATGATATATTGAAACACTTGGCCCAAGTACCAGACAAGTTATCAATTTTGGATGCTTTGAATCTGTCAAAAGATCTTCGGGAAGCACTTATTGAAGCTTTGTCAAGTCCTCAGGAGTTTGAAGCTGAAATTGCTGCAGCTGAAATCTATCACATAGAGAATAATCCTGCAGAATGCCATGAAGTGAAATCTTTTACTGATAAAGGTAAAGATGATGTTGTGCATGGGCACATAAAACCTTTGTACTTATCTGGCAAAGTCAATGGTGTATATGTTCGAAGAGCTTTCATTGACAATGGTTCAGGAGTCAACCTCATGCCCATTCGTACACTTCGTCGATTGGGCCTCACGGAATCTGATTTATCTCCTTATACCATGATGTTACAAGGATATGATAAAAATGAACAAGAACCACTGGGAGAAGTTACACTCAGAAATCAGTTTGGAGATCTTGTATCCAATTCGGATTTCATGATTGTTGATCAAGACTCAGCTTTCAATATCTTGCTTGGAAGACCCTGGCTACATCAGCATGCAGCTATTCCTTCATCATACCATCAATGTCTCAAATACTGTTTCGATGGTCAAGTTGGAACATTGTATGGTGATAAGGCCCCGTTCAAGACATGTGAGTCTCAATACATTGAGGCAGAATTTTATCACATGAAGGGAATAGAAAAATGTACAATGAAGGAAATTACCAAAGTTAATGCTCCATATGGTTTGGAGAAAATTCCAATAAATCCATTTTCACATGTGAGTACAGATTATGTGTTACCTATCAGTCAAATTGACAAAATAGGCCCAAATCAAAATAATCTTATGGAAAGATCCATAATGTCAATTACAGCGATCGAGCCAGACAACATGGGAGAAATTGGTAACCTACCAAGCAGTGATGAAAGCATATGTGGTGACGTTTTCATTTCATCTGCTGAAGTCCAACAAGTCTATACTTCTCTAATCAGGACAGAAGAAGTTATAGCAACACCAGAGGTGAATAATGATGTCGATTCTCAATCCATCATCTCCTATTTATTTCCCAAAGAAGACCCTTTATCATCAATAGGGTCGGAAATGGAAGCTTCTCCTTCAAAATGTGAAAATTTTGACATCTCTTATGATCATGAGAATTTCGTTTTTTCATCTACTTTGCAAGTAGAAACGGAAGAAATAACACATGATGAAGAGGAAGAGGAAGATCTTAGAGATGCTCCTCCAGTATTTGAAGAGGGTATCTCTACCACTGTGGATGAACTCAGATAAGTAAATCTGGGTACAAAGAAAGATCCACGCCCCACTTTAATTAGTGCGGCCATGACCCTTGAAGAGCAAGAGATGTATATTTCATTTCTAAAGAAAAATAAAGATATTTTTTCTTGGAATTATACAGAAATGCCTGGGCTTGATCCTGATGTTGCTACTCATCATTTGGGTTTACCAAAAGAACATCGTGGTTTTAAGCAAGCCGCGAGAAGAACACACCCAACCTATGCTTCCAAAATTGAAGCTGAAGTGGATAAGCTGATCAAAGCCAACTTCGTCCGAGAAGTTCAATATCCCAAGTGGTTGGCTAATATTGTCCCTGTAAAGAAGAAGAACAGACAAATTATGGTTTGCATCGATTTCAGAGATCTTAATCGGTATTGTCCTAAAGATGATTTCCCAGTTCCGATTACAGAACTCTTAATTGATGCGACGGATGGCTATGAAGTACTTTCTTTCATGGATGGATATTCTGGATATAATCAGATCTGAATGGCCCCAGAAGATAAGGAATATACAGCCTTCAGATCTCCTCAAGGTGTGTTTTGTTACTGGGTGATGCCCTTTGCTTTAAAGAATGCAGGTGCAACATATCAACGTGCCATGCATCGTATCTTCAAACCTCATTTAGGGAAGTTTTTTGAATGCTATGTAGATGATTTGGTGGTTAAATCCAAACTACGTTCTAATCAATTGGCTAATTTGGAAGTCATATTCCACAAGCTTCGACAACATAATTTAAAGATGAACCCCTTAAAATGTGCTTTTGGGGTAACCTCAGGAAAATTCCTCGGCTTTGTTATACGCCATCGTGGTATTGAAGTCGATCCTGAGAAGACCAAATCAATCCTTGGTATGTAACCTCCTCAGAATTTGATATAATTAAGAGGACTTCAAGAACACTTAGCCTATATTCGGCGTTTCATCGCCAATTTGGCAGGCAAAAGTTTACCCTTTACCAAATTATTGAAGAAAGGAGTCACTTATCAGTGGACTGAAGAATGTCAAGAAGCATTTGATGTTCTCAAGAAATACCTCTTAAGTCCACCAGTACTCATGCCACCTGTTGAGGGTAGACCGCTTATCCTCTATGTGACAGCTTTAGAGCGATCATTGGGTGCCTTTCTCGCTCAAAAGAATGATGCTGGGAATGAAAATAGTCTCTACTATCTCAGTAGAACTATGCTTGAAGAAGAAAACCGGTATTCAAGTATTGAAAAGTGCTGCTTAGCATTAATCTTTGCAGTTCAGAAACTGAGACACTAACTGCAACATCACGAGGTCCAATTGGTATCTCGTAATAATCCACTCAAATTCATCCTTAGTCATCCAATGCTTACAGGACGTCTGGGAAGGTGGGCGGTTATTCTACAGCAGTTCGACATTCAGTATGTGTCCCAAAAGGCAATTAAGGGCCAAGATCTGGATGATTTCCTGGCTGAACATCCTTCAGTGGAAGACACATATTCAGATATCGAACTCCCTGATGAGGAAGTTTTCTCTATTCAAGAGAGTCCTCAAACATGGGAAATGTATTTTGATGGTGCTTCTAGAAGTCCAACAGGAAAGAAAATGGAAAATCCTAAATTCAACAAAGTTGGTTTAGGAATTGTGCTCATTTCTCCAGATAAGGCGGTGTTACCTTATTCCTTTTTGTTGTGGGAAGGTGGTACCAATAATGAAGCTGAATACCAAGCTCTAATTAAAGGCTTGGAGTTAGCGCTTCAAGCACAAGTGAATCACTTAAAGGTGAAAGGTGATTCAGACCTGGTAATCAAACAAGTCAATGGGGATTATGCCATCAGAAAAGAAGAATTAATCTCTTTGTATGATTACGTCAGAGAGTTAATGTCAGAATTCCCTTCAGAACCGACATTTTCTTATGTCCCAAGATCACAAAATGCTCAAGCTGATGCACTGGCTAATATAGCCACAGCTATAGCAGACCCAAATCGGGACGAGACAACCATCTGTATTTCCCACCGTCGTGCAATTTCACCTTATGTTCAAGTCAGAATAGAGGAAATTAATGAAATTAGTCCCATTTCTGAACCGTATGGTCATACTACAGGATGGATGTCACCTATTAGTGAATACCTTCAAAATGGAACACTTCCACCTGATAGAGCCGAGAAAGAACAAATCCGACGACGTGTGGTCAATTTTACTCTTTATGATAGCCCAAACCACCTCGAGAAAATTCTCTACAAACGTGGTTTTGATGGAGTTCTCTTCAGATGTATTGATGGTGAAGAGACAATGGCTGTCATAAAAGAAGTGCATGCAGGAGTCTGTGGTGCCCACCAGTCTGGACATAGACCGTCTGATCAAATTCGAAGGCTTGGGTACTTTTGGCCTTCAATGATACAAGATTGTGTTAATTTCACAAAGAAGTGTCATTCATGCCATGTATATGACAACTTCATTCATAAACCTCCAGAGCTTCTTCATACAACTAAATACTCATGGCCATTTTCCTCATGGGGAATGGATGTGGTGGGACCTTACCCTTCAGCTACGGCCAAGCAGTTTAAGTACATTCTTACTGCTACTAATTTCTTTTCCAAATGGGCAGAGGCAGTACCTATCAAAGAAGCCAGTTCTAAATGCATTGTTAGCTTCATCAAGTCTAACATCATTACTAGATTTGGTGTCCCTCATACCATATTGATAGACAACGGCACCAACTTCTGTTCTTCTGAGGTAAAGAAATTGTATCAAGAATACAACATTAAGTCCAACCATTCATCTCGATATCATGCGGCGGCTAATGGCCAGATAGAAGCCTTCAACAAGACTCTTTCAAATATACTGCAAAACATGGTGGATAAAGATAAGAGGTCATGGCCTGATAAACTCTTTCATGCTTTATGGGCTTATCGGACTACCACTCGCAATGAAACGCGGTCAACTACATATTCATTGGTATATGGAACAAAAGCAGTCTTTCCAATTGAAGTTCAATTGCCCTCACTCAGAATAGCCATTTGTGATCAGTTATCTATAGATGGGAAATCCCAAAAGCGGTTGAATGAATTGGAACAGTTAGATGAGAAAAGATTGTGCACATTTCACCACTTGGAAATCTATCAGAATCGAATAGCACGAGCTTTTAACAAAAAATTCTGTCTTCGTTCATTCATTCAGGGAGAATTGGTATTGGTTCTGAGAGCACCAATGATACCAGGAAAGAAGCCTCCCAAGCTTGAACCAAAATGGGAAGGACCTTATTCAATACATAAGGTCTACTCCAATGGAGCGTATTCTCTATTATCAATGGATGGAGAACACATCACGACTCCAACTAATGCCAGATTTCTGAAGAAGTATTTTGTATAAACACAAAATATTGTTCCCAGAGCCAAAACAGTCACATTGGTTCATATTATGTCCTACATGACACTAAACTATATTATGTCCTACATGACACTAAACTGTATTATGTCCTACATGACACTAAACTGTATTATGTCCTATCTATATGACGTTAAACTGTACATAAGTTCCTATATTTTGTCCGAGATGACATTAAACTATATTGTGTCCTAGCAACATGACATTAAACTGTGTGGCACTTTCATCGTCTAGCATGACGATAAACTGTAAAAAGTCCCCAGAACTGATATCCTCATATTGGTTCACCTTAGTCCTAGCTACATGACTTTAAACTGTACAGCAATGTTCTATCGTCCAACATGACGTTAAACTGTATAAATGTTCTGTTGTCCAACATGACGTTAAACTGTAACAGTTACTTGAATTGTCCTACATGACATTAAGCTGTTAAAAAGTTTCCTTTTTTTCATCCAACATGACATTAAACTGTAGAAAAGAAGATGTCCCTACAACATGACACTAAATTGTGCAGCACCAGTTCGTCCTTGCTATATGACGTTAAACTATACAGCAATAGTCCAGTATGACTTTAAACTGCAACTTCGTCCCACACGTCATTAAACTGTGAAAAAGTTCCCTAAACCGTCCAGCATGACCTTAAACTGCATCATCCCTGGTCCATGTATATGACCATAAACTATTTTCAAATCCCTTACGTCCAACAAGACGTTAAACTGTGACGTCCTAACTACATGACGCTAAATTGTACAAAAGTCCCTTACGTCCTGAAAGACGTTAAACTATATAATCTCAAAGGTCCAGTATGACATTAAACTGCACCATTCACATTCCATGCATATGACCTTAAACTATTCGCACTTTCGTCCGATATGACGTTAAAATGGTACACTCTTTTGTCCTTACTGCATGACAATAAACTGCACAATCCCCCTTTCGTCCAATATAACGTTAAAATGTATTGTCCCCATCGTCCTAACTACATGACACTAAACTATACAGAAAGTCCTTGATATGTCCTGCATGACATTAAACTGTGCATCGTTAAGGTTGTTATTACCTCTTGTTTCTCACACCGAGTATGACTCACGTGAGCATAGAGCAAACCTCAACCATAACACTCTCTTTGGGCCCCTAACCATGTGTAAGTCCCAACAATATTTTAATTAGATCATTGTCCCCAAGAACAACTTGATCATTAATTCATTCTTTAATTGAACTACACGGACGTTGATCCTTGCCCTCCAGGCTGGGTATGTAGGCAACCTCCCAGGGTTCAAGCCCAAAAACAATCTCTTCACATCGGTTCACCACCATCTCATATGCTGTTGATTTGTGAAACCGCCCCTAGAATCAATATTTTTTTTACATTGATTCACTTTCTTCCTTGTTATACGACGTTAAACTATACAACACTTTTGTCCGGTACGACAATAAACTACAATATTCTTTGATATCCTCACTTGAGAGAGAACTATTATTGACATTGATTTTTCAATCATGTTTCATTTCAAAAAAACTACGTTCATACATGGTAATGCCTAAATTTTTTATCTCAGGTTAAACCATCATTGCACTAAAGTCCCCTTTCACCCTTCGCATGTACGAACCAAATTTGTACAAAGGGTAATTCTAGAACTACGTGGACTTGATTCCTATCCTTATGGGATACGTAGGAACATTCGAGTATCCCTCGAATCCAGTCCCAAGTCTTTTGGTCCTAACCCCAAATTTCACTTTTAGTCCCTTGGCTGAAAAGTCCTCATGAAAACACACACTGTGTATTCATTATTATGGTCCGAATTCTATGACCCTAAACTAATATCACTCATACTTTCGTCATGCACAACGTTAAACTGCATTTCAAGAACTACGTATGGCTTTATTCTCATTCTTATGAGATACGTAGTGAAGTCCAAGTTTCAATTCAGGACCCAGCCACAACATGATTATGGTTTTCATTGACCTATGTATCTCTATATACATTGGACAATACCCATCATTATGTGTTATAATCCTAACCTTAAATATTTTCAGATCTTCATAACCCTTTTCATGACTTCTAATCACAAAAATGTCAAACGTTTGAGAATTCTTTTGCCTGACTATGCAGCACATGCCCATAGGTGGCCTTGCATAAACAGTCCACATAATAGACTTGTCAGCCGAAAGGTATTATTTATTTGACCATGCATCCAATGCCCATAAGTGGCCCTGCATATTTCCACCCCCTAACGGGTTTTGTTAAATAATAGTAACTTCATTCTTGGAAACTACTTCTTCTAATGCCTTTTAGCTCTTTTTCATATCATTCCTCAGATTCAAATATTCTTAAGCCATAGTTTACATTTTTTTCCTCATACTCGAGTATGGTAATATGTTTTCAGATAAATTGTCAAGGAATTGAATCCATTTTAATCCATTTTGGTCAAAGCTATTTCGACCTTAAACATTAGCCCCTTTATGTCCAGCATGCATGACTTTAAACTGCCCACAAAAGACAAAGGAACTCTGAATAAAAGTCAATTTCCAGCTCACTAAATATACATTTTTGTATGATTTAGGTAATATTGAGCAATTAAAAGGTTCAAAGTTTGTAGGGTTATTTGTAAATAATCCTAGTAAAAATCAAACTATGCTTACTAGGCCCATTGGCATAAGTAAAATTGAAGCAGGTAGTGAAAGAATGCAGGTACAAATAATTGAAGACGAAAGTGTTTTTCATTGATACACAAGAGATAGAAAGACATCCACAGACTGGAGTCTATTCCCTTTTTCAAGAATTACAAAAGATTGTCAACATAAGTCTTCATTTGATGTATAGCATCCTGAGCCTTATCAGCAGTTACTTGAAGCTCGTGAACTTGACCAGCTTCACTCTTTTCAGCTTGCTGAAGTGCCTTCTTAGCATCTGCGATGGCTTTCATGCCATTCATATGAGTTTCATCCAATGATTTGTTAAGCTGATCAAGTTCCCCAGTAACAGCATCTAACTGTTTCTGGAGTTTCATCTGCTGGACGACCTTTTCTTTGATTTTTTGCTTTAGATCCTTCATCTTGGCAGCATAATCAGCTTCAGCTTGGGATACCGCAGCCTCAAATTCACCTATGTTGACTGACAATTTCACTCTTGTCAAATCTTCGCGACTTATCTGCGCTTGCTCCCTCCGGAAAATGATCTGTTTCACCGCAGCATGGATCTTTTCATACCCAAAACCACCAAGTCCCAGTATAACAAAGTGGGATGACAATTGACGAATTTTCAATGGTAGATCTTCTAAAGGCGCCCCAGATATAATGTTCCATATGTTGTTCCATGCCTTACGTCATGAAAATCTGAACACTTTGAGCATCTCTGGATATGATTCAACATCATCATCGGAGGGGGTATGTAATCTGGAATTAACGCGCTTAAGGAAGTTCCTTGTCCTGCTCTTTCCCCCTGACTTGTGCTTCTTCACTTTCAATTCCCATTGGGGCAGAGGCTGAGGCCTCATCTCCGGATCTAGCCATTACAGTTGATGGCCCTGCATGATTAATTGAAAGATTTAGTTAGCCTTAAATGATAACAAAAGAATGGATTGTCATGCAAATAAATTACAATCACAAATATTTTTATCCCTTACCCAAGGGTGGTTCAGCAGCCTGAGAAGACTTCTCCCCATCTTTCCCGGTTTCAACAAGATTTTCAAGATGGGTCTCAGGATGGTTTATTGGGTTTAGCTCTACTTGAGCTAATGTTTCTGCAATGGTAGGATTGACATCAATGTCCACACCCTCTTCAGGCATTGGCAGTTCAGTGGCTTCTATGGAAGAAACTGCATATTGTTTTCCGTCATGGTTAGAAGTATAATTTTTTTAAAAAAAATTTGGGCGAAGGGTAGCACTCACGCCCAAGGTCTTCTAAATCATATGACAACTTAGAATGATCATAAAATTCTTCAAAAGTCATTCCTTGATTCATCATTTCATCCAATGATACTTCAAAATCTTGATTAGTCTCACCAGTGGGAGCATTTGCTACATCTTCTTTCCGACTTATGTCCTGCAACCCCTGACCCTGGATAGCATCTTCAGTAGTAGGAGGGATACTGGGAATGGATGGTAGCTCTTCTCCAGGAGCAACCAAGTCATCTTGGGTCTGTGATTGATCTACAGCACCCTCCACGACCTTTGAAGGAGGGTCAGTCCCTTCCCTCAAGGGGGAAATTGAAGAAGCCCCTGCAATCCTCAGAAATATGAGTAACCATATGATTATGGGTATAAACTCATGATTGTTCGAAGGACTTACCAATGCTAATGAAACGTTTAGCTATGGATTTCCTCCTCTGTTGCCTTGGCTTCTTTTGTTTTTTCAGAGTATCAGTAGTCTCCCTTATTGGCACATGGATTGGCGAATGGAAGGCTATGTCCAACGCCTCATTCATGGCCTGCTGGCCTGGAGATATCTCGCCTGGTTCGCGAGGAGAATCAGCAGCAGCCCCGATAGCAGTACCACCAGGGCTATATTGTGGCGAAGGAACCCCAGTTCCTTTCTTTGCAAGCTGCAAGATGAAGAAAATAACTTCCTTAAGTAACAAAGCTTCAACTGAAATCAAGTTGCAAAGAAAATAAGGAAAGAAAACTTACATCTTCAGGAGCCACGTACTCTTGCCATTCCTCATCTCCAGAACCACCAGCCCCCTCAGTGGGGCCACGGTCAATCATTTCCTTCACCCTCCAGGTGATAGGAACCGAGTCATCAGTGGCATATATGAGCATTTCCAGCTCTCTGATGTAAGCTCGCACTTCATTGGGGTTATCTCCGTATTGAAGATTTTTATAAGCTACAAGATTTCCTATTCCAGGAAGTTGTAAGCCCTCACATAAATCTAGCCAGGCGGTCTTAGTACCACAGTATATGCTCTGTCATAGCTGAACAGCCTCTGGTCTTAGATATAAAGGCTGTGAGGAAGGTCCTACAATTTTTGATTTTAATTTCTTCCCAGCTCCTGCGACTACAGATAGAGAATAATAAAGTAAGACTTATTACTTTATAAAGTAGCAGTGATTGAAATTACTACAATGAAATAACTCACCAGGAGTTGATGGAGTGGGTCTTTTAATTATGGCCGGAGGATTATATCGGGCACAAAACCGCTTTGCTGCCGGTTGTGCCTCATCATCCCCATCGTGATAATCCGATGAATCAGTTCTAGAAGAGGAGTCTGTTGAACCTATTTCAGGTGTAGAAGCGTCACCTTCATGAGGAAGGGTTTATTTCTCTACAGTCCTCTTCCCCTTTCCCACTTGATATACTGGGTGATTCAATATCCCTTTGGGGTATGATGCTATCCAGTGTTCGGCATAAAATGTAGTCAGATTATGTGCTGCTTTTTCAACTGGTAGATCAAATATTGCCCCAGTATTCTCTCTTTATGTCAGCAACCATAGTTGTCGAGCAACCATCGGATGTTGCTCTAACCTGACATATACCGGAGGGGATACAGCAATCTGTTGCAAACATTTGAATTGGCGTGCAAATCTATATGGAGCATAGGCCTCACATATGATTTCTCCATCAATCCTGGCTACTAACATGCCATCCCTGCAAGCTAGCATGTATGCCCTCAAATACAAATTGGTTGTCCCATCATCAACAAACCGCCCGGATGGCGGACTTCCATAGGGAAAGAAGTTGAATTCCTTAAACATGCTCAGCCTTACTTTCATGTCATAACCATTAACATCTAATGGAGCAATTCTAGAGAATGCTTGCACTGACGGTCTGAAAGAGCTTCCAGGAATTTGTAATCCATTCTGTACATTGTAAGTTTTGAAGTGAGTGGTGATCCATCCCCAAAAAACCTGGAATGGTCCCATTATTCTTAAAGGAGATTTACCCTGGAAGACGTGAAGTAAACTCCTGTGAATCTTTGCTAAAATGGGGGTAGCTAACCCAACCATTTTTCCCTCAGCCAACTTTGCCGCAATGACGAAGGTCCCTGGCCTAACGCCTCCCTTCGAATCCCTGACCGGCAAGAGATAAACACTGAGCCACATTGCCAAGAAACCCGCCAGACGAGTTTTCTTTGGAATTCTTTGATTCAATTCATATCCCCACTTTTCAAACTCTCCTGCTTCTAGAGTTGGCCAGAATGTGCCAGGAGCTCCTCTCTTCTCAGGTTTTGGACAAGTGGTAGGACGTCTGGGCCTGGTATCCTTGGATTTCTTTTTCTTGGATCTTTTTTCGTTTGGCTCCATCCCTTTATTCTCAGTAAGAAACACATTCATCCATTCTTCCGGATGAATATCTTTTCTAAAATGAGTTAATGAAGTCTCTGAACTCTTGAGCCTGTGGAAGATTTTAAATAATTCTCTAGCTAAAGCAGGAGTCTTCTCTGAATCATTCCAAATCACCTTGGGAGGAATGAATTCATCATACATATCGCCTAAGATTGGAGCTCCTGAAATCTTGTGGACATCCCAAAAACTGATACCTACTTCTCCATGAGTCAAATGGAAAGAATTAGTTGCTGGGCTCCAGTGGCTGAGTATCTCTGGAACGAAATTATCATGTCTATAAACATATGTTTGCCCAACCCAGACAGCCTCATATATTGCAGCTCTCTTCAGGTCCTCGATAAACTCTGCGCAAGTCTGTCGCACCCAGTATACCCACATCCAAGTTGGCTTCACACCTCCCCTAGGACGGAAATCCCAACTTTTCTTCCAGCCTTTGGATTGATCCATCTGAGCATTTCGGAAGATTGAAGGATGACAATGTGGTTGAAGCTCAGGTGTATTATTTTTCAGATCTGGTGTGCAAGGGCTATGATGAATCACATAAGCCTTCTCCACTGTTCCAGCAGTTAGAAATACTCCTCCACCTGAGATATTTTCTGAAGCAAAATTGGTATAATTCTGAAACCACGAAAATGGAAGATAATTCTTTACTTCTAGAATAATGACTCCTTGTAGATGACCATAGCCATACAAAGGTAGATAAGTGCTTTGAGGAAAGTTGCGATGATATTTTTTCAGATACTTAGCCAAATCTGGAAGAGTACTATCCTTGACAGTATAGTAATCGTGGCCAATGATGTCCATCATATCATCTATCCGCTTGCTAGCCAGTTCATCAATTAATCCAGGTCTAAGAGCCATTAAATCTGCACAAAAGTTGAATAAACTAAACTCTTAAATGTGTTTATTTTTCATAAAATTTGTGAAAGAATTTGGAAAAAATGGCTAAGGCATTAAGGCGCGCAAGTATGGAGATGTCACGCAAGTGTTACATGTGCCACGCAAGTTTCTGTCGTGCATGTATCACCGCGCAAGCCCTATTACCTTGAGATTAGCGCGGCAGCGAGGAAACAGTGGAAAAAGAGACTTGCGAGGTTAGGAAGACTTGCGCGGTGAGAGCTTGAGAAATTCGGGATCAGATGTTATCCACGGCCAAAAGCGGTGTATTTATAGGCCAGGAAGCCTATGTGCGCGCCGTACCCAGAGCGCTTAAGGCTTGCGTGACGCAAACTTGCGCGCCGCCCTCTGTGAACTAAAGACTTGCGTGCCCCCCTTTTCCTTTGGATGGATTCGATTTCCTCAGAGTCAAATCCTCATTTCTCTTTGGATCCAACTCTGAGGGGGGGACTTTTGTTGACGCTCCTTTCGTCACAGAATCTAATGATCAGAAAAGGGAATATCTGAGCTCAAAGTGATTCATCCTTTGAAGAAAACATCAAAAATCAACAAAGGCAGGAAGAAAGGATCAATAGCAACTGCACTGCGCAAGTTATATCACTGTCGCGCAAGTACACTTGCGCGACACTCTTGGTCGCACAAGTGACGTGCGTGACCTAAGTGATAACCGCCCGGTAACCTCCCGGGGTCTTCTCCTGTCTATAAATAGACCCTGTGGGCCCCCCATTCGAGGGGATTTTTTCCAGAAACTCAGATTGAAGCTCCCGACACCCAAGTCTCTTTTCAAAGCTTCTGGAACACTTCTAAGGTAATTTCTTACCTAGAACGGAAGATCTAAAGAGAGGGAGGAAGGCCTAAGTGTTGAAACTCATCAACACTTGCGCGCCTGAATGGCATGCCCTTAAGGGAACTGATCATTCCTGCGCACCGCCTTATTCCTTCAATAGAATTTGCGCGTCCCTTTTCTGGAAGAACATCAAGAGGATTCTAAAGGTTTTAATAAAGAGTCGCTCAAGTATTTCAATGCTGGTTGAAAATCGCGCAAGTACACCATGTGTCGCGCAGGTATACCTGCGCGACCGATACTTGCGCGCCCACGCAAGACTTGCGCGCCTTTCAGGACTTGCGCGGATCTACCTTTTTGGGTGCCCATCTTTCCCATTTTACCCCTCTTAAGCCATTTCACCTTTCTTATTCAAGATTCAATCTTCAAGATACTCTTCAAAGCCATTTATGGCATGATTTCTTGATTTGACTTCCTAATCTGAAAGGAATTCGGTGGAATATCTCTCAAAACCTAGTGATTTATACATCTTTATGTCACCAAAGATTGAGAGTTCGTTCATTCAACCTCATCCTTTTAAGATGAGAGAATCCTTAACCTGGGTCTCCTTTTCAGGAATAATCCCCAATTATAAATCCTTTAATATGGGAATCCTCTTCAGGAGTAAGCCCCAATCTCAAATATGGGCATCCTTCTCAGGAGTAAGCCCCAAACCTTAAACCTGGGTCTCTTTTTCAGGAATAAGACTCAGTCATAATCTTGGGCTTCCTTTTCAGGAGTAAGCCCCAAGTCCCCTAACCTGGGCATCCTTTTCAGGAATAAGTCCCAGTCATAATTTTGGGCATCCTTCTTAGGAGTAAAACCCAATCATAAGTCCCCTCCTAATTTGGGCATCCTCCTTAGGAGTAAGCCCCAAGATTAGAGTATTCAAATATCCATGAAGCACATATACCTTTATGGACCCTGTTCATGGATTTTCTCCCTAAAAGTAAATCCTAAACCTTCATCTATTTGGGCAGTCATACATACTTAAGCCCCAAACAATTTCTTATGATTGCATCTTTCATGGCACAATTGTCTAAATATTTACCAATACCTCTTGTTTCTCACACCGATCATGACTCACTTGAGCTTAGAGTGTAAAAGTAATTATGACATTCTTCTTTGAGCCATCAATCATAAACATCATACTCCATTACTCGAACTACGTGGGTTCTGATTCTTTTTCCAAAACAAAGGATACGTAGGTAGCCCATTTATGGGTTCGATCCCAACTTTGAAATAATCCATGTCCTTCTGAATGACGATAAACTTCAAGTGCCCCACTGAGTGGCTTTAAAACCATCCTGGTCATCATAATGACCAAGAGACTTTTATATAAATGTTTTGAAGGATACCATTGACCAAGAATCTCTAAACAGATATAGATGATTCTCTATTGATGAAGAACCTCGAATACATATAAAAGAATCTCTAAATTTCTTTCATATTTAATCATTGATTGTTAAAACTAAAGGAAAGCTCATTTTATACTTGGTAATGTAATAAGGATTCACGAACATAACTTAAATCTATAAAGAGAGTCCCGGAGTAGACAATAATTCCCCTCAAAAAGGTGTGATGAGTCCGACCTCCCATCCTCTAGACCAATGAAAATTCCTAAGCCTCATTAGTCCACAAACTAATGAGCACCTACCTTTGGAAAGTAGGTCCAAACGGATGTGGAATCATTGGATGTTTCCGGTTCTATGAACAAACCCGCTAGAAACCGATTGGAATGTTTGAATCTCCCGTCCAGGAGGTCATCCCCGGAATCCGTGCGAAATAGTAGTATTAGAGATAACTGGACACACCATGTACCCCTTGTAACACACCATGTACTCCAATCAAGAGTTCTCATGGCTCTTTGTTTTTTTTGACAAGTTTAAGATGATTTCATTCCCTTGGTCCATTCAAAAAAGGGTATAATACAACATTACATCCACATAACTGGATTGTAATCCCCAATAGAGGTCGAGTCTCTGATAGAGTTGTATTGCCCATCCATGAGGTTGAAGTGTGGTTCTCTATCATCCTTAATTACCTAGATGGTGTTTTTAAAATAATAATAGCCTCCATGTGTCGAGAATTGATCCTCTAAATATAATGCTTCATTGGTAGGGATGGTGGAACATTTTATGTATGATCCCCAACATTGCAGGATGATCTAGATTGGGTTTGTGGTGTCCCATAACGGTTATCTGAATGGACCCCTCTATGTGAAGTATAGACATATTTGACAAGTACATCTTCTTTGGGTGGAGCCCAGTGAGATGGACCACTTCCTCTTGTTTCTTCAATGATAAAATCTTTCAAGGAGTGAATTATACTAGAATGAGTGTTATATTTATTACTAACATATGGATGATAGTCGGTTATGATCCCCTGATTACAAAGAGTCTTTCATGAGTATATATGGGTGATTTTGATATACATTGAATTTTATATCAAGTATTAATATTATTATACACATTTCACCATGTTTAGTTTTTTTAGGGAGACCTACTAAGAATTTTTTTTCCCACCCCAATTGGCGCTTTTTCTGCATGTGTCGTGTTTTTTACAGATGATGACCCTTTTTTAGTGAACAAAGAGGATAGAAAGCTGGTGGAGAATAGATAGAGAATGACATTATAAGGTTTATATTTTAGTAGAATTATTTTTGAATTATTCCTCACCCATGGATCAGTTTAGAAACTTTACAGGTTTGGGTTGTGATTTCCCCCCCCCCCCCTTTCTGGTTACCTCAATTTACCGTCGTACTTTGTTGTGGGATCATAGATATGCTGGAATTATTTTTGTTGTTTTAAATTTCATCATTTTATGGAATTTTATATGTGTGTATGTGAACATGTAAGATTTTGTTCGATGTTTTAAAGTGGGGATCATGATGAAACATTTAAGTAACAAATAAGTATATTCCAATATGTAAATATACTCATGTGATCTTTGAAAATAGAATATGAATGAATATAATGAAATTTATAGGTGAGAAGAGTACTCGTAACTAAATTCTATAACAAAAAGAAGAGTATCAAGGAATATTAGAAGGTATGAGAGGCTGAAAATTTGAATTAAATTGAGAATGAATAAGATCAAATCAAATTGTCCATTTTTACACATTACATCTATGATTATTTTTATTCAATGATGTGTTATTCAATTATTTCAGTCTATTAGAAATGTACCAAACGTTTTTTATCTCAATCAATTATACATGATTGATATCAAACCCATTTCATAGGTATTTTATTGAAATAAATCAAGAATTGGTTGTGCGTGGGACTTATATAAAATGATAGTAGAGAAAAATTAATCTATAATATATGTGAATATCTTTAACTAATGTGTTTTTTCTTTTAATATTTATTACATTATAAGATAAAAATTGATGTACTAAATATGAAGGGTAACAAATTGAATATTGAAGAAAAATTATTAAAATTTATTCATCCACACACATATTAGTGTTTATCTCATCACATCTAATTCTAATAATTTGAATCGTATCAAGGATCAAATTAATTATATAAAGTGATATTTTATATGGATTACAATAACATTTTTGTTTGTCAGAGTGGATACTCAAGAGGGGGGGTGAATTGAGTTCCAATTAAAATTTCTGTTTAAAAAACTTTGTCTTAAAAACCCCAAATGAAATACTGAATTAAACTGTAGTGAATTTATATCAAAGTAAAGGTTGTGTTGGGTTCTCAAGGGATTGATTATTTCCTAGTTAATCACAACAGAAGAGTTGGTTAACTTTTGAAACTAACTTACTGATTCACAACTAATATAAACACTTGCGATTATAATTATGAAAGTGACTTTAAAACAGTTTTGGTTTTAAAGTAATTAGCAGTGGAATAAAAAGGAATAACTTTGAAAGATGTAGCACAACAGATATAACCAGGAGGTTCAGTCTCAAGCCGAGACTTAGTCATCTCAAAACGTTATATAAAATTGATCCACACCCTGGATCGGGGTTCACAATAGTTTATAAGTGTCCAGGTCCAAGACCTCTACCACTATTATTCGTGGGAAAACAAAACAACAGCAACCTGCTGTCCAGGTCACACACGACCTCTACCACTATTACTGTGGGAAAAGAAAGATGTAAAGAGTTTGTTGAGGATTTACAGATCCTCCAGCTAAAGTACAAGAGACTGTGTGTGTGTGTTGAATATAGCAGATAACACACACTGCTCGAAATGTAAAATAATGAATCACATGGTAGAGATGTAGAGTTTAGAAATGGATATAGTGATTGTAGTGAAGCTTTGGACTCCTTGAGTTTGATCAGAAATGATTCTGAGTCCTCTTTTGGTTTTTGTCTACAAAACCGAGTGTCGTCTACTTGGCATCAAGGTTCAGAGATAGTGAGAAATGTAGTCGATGAAGTTCTTTAATGTCCTCGTGAATGTACAGAACACTTCTTGAGTAAGATTTAGTGTGTATGAGGTTCTGTGTCTTCTGCAACTATATCATCCACCAATCTTTTCACTTATATGTGTCTCTTCATTTTCACATGGGTATTTTTGCATTAACAGGGACTTCTTGTATTTATAGCACGAGCTCCAGCAAAGGAAATGATTTCTTTTTTCAGGTACGAGGTACGGTTCCCTGAAATCCAACATCCTTCATTAAATAAATGAAAGAGCATTAAAATATGCCTTATATGACTATTGGTTAGATTAAATAAAGATAAAGAAATTCAAACATCTATTTATGACTATCGGTGAGTCATGTGATTGGTAGGTCATTAGTATCAGCATCGGTGGGTCATGATCGGTGACTCATTTGATCAGCATCGGTGTGTCATGATCGGTGACTCATTTGATCAGCATTGGTGAGACATGTTCTGTGACTCAGATGATCATCATCGGTTTGACATGATCGGTGACTCATTTGATCAGCATCGGTGTGTCATGATCGGTGACACATTTGATCATCATCGGTGAGACATCTTCGGTGACTCAGATGATCAGCATCGGTGGGTCATGATTGGTGACTCATTTGATCGGCATCAGTGTGTCATGATCGGTGAAACATTTGATCAGCATCGGTGTGTCATGATCGGTGACTCATATGATCAGCATCGGTGAGACGTCTTCGGTGACTTAGATTATCAGCATCGGTGTGACATGATCGGTGACTCAGATGATCAGCATCGGTGTGACATGATCAGTGACTCATTTCATCAGCATCGGTGTGACCGTTGTCTTTTGATATGGATGGGTGCGACCGTTCACTTAACAGAACACAAAGTGTGTGTTTGATCCAAAATACTTCCAAAATACATGAAAATCAATAACAACGAGATAAAAACATGATCCAACCAATATAAACAGAATCACTAGGAGATTCAGAATATGTATATAAGAAATCCAACCGGATTAATTAATCAATGATTTGTGATTATTAAAATAGAAATCATAGGAAAAATTCAACTATCTTCCCGAGGGCTCAACAATCTCCCCCTTTTTGATAATCACAAATCATATCCATAAATAAAAATAATATATCATCAATAATAGTGACAAGGCATAATAAGAATAAAAACACCATGAGATATAAATCTCCCCCTGAATTTATGCCTTTGTATATTTATGTAAACATTACTCTCCCTGCCATAGTATGTTTCTCCCCCATAGATATAAATATCCCCCTTTGGGATAATCATAAAGGAGAGAAAACATATAAAGAAGAGATTAAAATAAGGCATCATAGAGAATAGAGAGAGAGAAAGAAGTTTTTTAAAGTACATTAAAGTACAAACAAAGCCCTAGTCACCCTATCAACAACAAGACACAACTATTTCTAGGGATGTAACGGGGCTTTGCCTTTGTCAGAAGGATCAATAGTTGGAAAGTTGGAGGGCATGGAGGCAGGTTGAACTGTGCGAATTTGAAAAGGTGGTATGATGACTCGGGAAGGTGGATGAGTAGATGCCACGGGGATTTGCTGTGAAGCAGTAACAGCTGGTTGAGAAGATTGCTGAGGAACTGGTCGGAGTTGAGATAGAGCTTGAGCAACAGAGATCTGATTTGAAGCAACATCAGAGGCACTGAGAGGGTCAGCAGTAGGAAGCACAATGGCAGTGGCTTGTGCATTCAAATAAGGCTTCAAATGATTTATGAAATTCTGAATAACTTATGCACCATAGTGCATAGCCTTCTCAAAATCATCCTTATTCTCAATGAACCGTTCCAAGGTAGGAGTAAAATCTTTCAACTGAAGAACATGAGTCTTGAACGATTGAGTGACTGGAGGTAGTATCAGATTATCAGGAAACACTTTGAAATTCGCGGTTATCTCATGCTTTGTATAAATCTTTGAAAAGTAATGGTCAACTTTTTCCTTGATCTTTATTTGAGATTTAGTGGCATCTGCTGAATATACTGTTACCATCTTATGAATGTGATCACTGTGCTCCTTCATCTTCCTCAATGAGTCCAAATCATGAACTTGTCTAATGGCGGCCAATTTATTATGCACAATCTGCCTTAGAACCTCTAGCTCACGAGTAGTGATCATGGTTACTTTGGCTGTACTGGCTTGAGAAACTATCTGAGTTATCTCAGCTTTCAACTTTCTCAGATCAGACTTCTTAAGATGTTCAATCAGATTCCTCAACACTTCCATCATACCAGAGATGGTTGATCTAAATTTGTTTGATAAAGAAACTAAGTTAGATTGTAGATCGTTTAGAGTCTGATTTAGAGAGGCTATGTGCCTTCCAATAAACTCACCAGTATTGGCTAGGTCTGGTCTAATAGAATTTGAAATTTCTTCTCTGACTGTATCTCTCACAGCAGCAAGCAACTCAATTTTGAAATTATCAAAATCAGGCTGAGAGACAATAGAACTAGGTAGATGAGCATCTACAGCATCAACAGCATGAGCAGACCTTGCCTCAACTGGTTGGCTTTCCTTCACACCTGCAACAGATTCTGATTCTTCCTCCTCTTCTTCAGAATACTCTATACCCAAAACATAAAAACCATGGTAATCATCCCAGACATCAGCACACCGAGTATATTTCGATTTATCATAACATGCTTTTCCACTGATTTCTAGAGAATCTCTATTGCCATTGGTATTTTTTCTGGTACAGTTTGATGTCTTTCTGTTGGAGTTACAGTAAGACCATCCAATGGTCGGTTATCACCATCATCATCATTATTATCATCATCATCATTATCATCATTCCCATTTCCATTCTTCACAGTAACATCACTGTCAGATACTTCAGTGTCACTAGCTTCTTCATCACCAAGAACTAGTTATGATTTAGGTAAGGGTAAAGGTGGACTGGCAGATCCAAAGTCCACTCTTCTATTAGGGCTCACAGTATCATGATCACTCCTATCATCAGGAGGTGACATACTTTCTTCTTCTGTTTCAGCTTCTTCCATCCCTTGCTTTCCAGACTCTTCAGTGTCCTTATTCCTTTCAACATCTACTTCTTCCTCATCATCAGAGTAAATTGGATCCTCATCTGATTTCAAACCAGGGTCTCTTAAACCCTTCGGCCTCTTTCCATGATCAGTGGGATTGTAGGACTCATACAACTTGTCCTCATCAGCAACCCAGTATTTCTTCCATGGGTTCCAGTTTATTTTCATCCTTTTACAAATTTCTTTGTTAACATTAAAAGCACTATCCGATTCAGCTATCTCATCAGCTTCATCATCACATTCCAGATTCTTTAACATAGAAGAGATCATTTTGGAATAGAACAGGGCAGTGGAATTCTTAGAAGATTTCACCATTCCAGCTATGTGCACCATTAGATATCTACACAAATTGATCTTCTCATGGGTATTTAGCAGAAACAATAGAAAAAAATCTTGGTATTTTACAGCAGCAAAATCTTTTTTCCTTGGGAAAATTTGGTGCTGAATAATCTTAAAGAGAAGTCTACATTCACCATCCAACTCTGAGGCTGGGATTCTCCTTGACTCTCTGTTTCTAGTCAAAATATCTAAAGCTAACTCATAAGATAAGTATTCAGTGGTTGGAGGAATATTTACAGCATAATCCTCATACCGACCATCATGAGGTACATCTAAACATTCAGCCCATTGTTTATACGAAAAAGATATTTTCTTTCCTTTCACTACAGAAGACATTCTGGCAGCCTCTACACCATCTAAAGTAACTTGAAGATTTATATAAAACTCATGAACTAGATTTGGGTAGTATATACGAGTGTTATCTGAGAACCCGGATTTCCATCCTTGCGATTCTAAAACTTGTAACAACATTAACTTACATGTCAAAAGCCAGGCAGAACTGACTTCATTTTCTACAGCAACAATCCAAGTTTCCAGGTTCGGATTTACTGATCTTTGAGTGGTACTACTCGACTCGCCTCAAGCACGCTTTGAAGGTACATGACTTTATGATCCTTTTCTTGGTCTCTTTTCCTTAGCCATTTGCAGATTCTGGGGAAAGCAGGATTTCGAAGGTTCGAAGTAGAGGAGAAGAGATGATATAAGGCTTGGCGGGAAATGAAAGTTCGACGGTTTGGGGAATATAAATTTCCGCGTATCATTTATTTCATAATTTAGGGTTTCCATAATAAAGATTAAAGTAATTAATTAATTACAACATAATAAAAAGTAATAGAAAGAAATATCGGTTTGAAAGATCAGTTTCACAGATCAGTTTCACAGAACAGTTTCACAGATCAGTTTCATAGATCGGTTTCACAGATCAGTTTCACAGATCTGTTTCACATATCCGTTTCACAGATGAGTTTCATAGATTGGTTTTACAGATCAATCATACACAATTTTTTTAATAAAATTCTTTCTTTCAGAACATAAAGGCTTTGTAAAATATCAGATAATTGATGTTCAAAACTAATAAATTCTAGAGAAATATCACCTTTCTGATAATGATCTCTTATAAAGTGATGTCTGACATCAATGTTCTTAGTCCTAGAGTGAGACATAGGGTTCTTAGATATATTGATCACACTAGTTTTGTCATAGTTAATTGTAACATTTTAAAAATCAAATTTATAGTCCAATAAAGTGTGTTTCATCCACAGAATCTGTGCACAACAACTACCAGCAACAATATATTCTGCTTCAGCAGTAGACAATGCAACTGAGTTCTGTTTCTTACAACACTATGATACTAGGGACTTTCCAAGTAAATGACATGTTCCAGATGTTCTTTTCCTATCTAACTTACTTCCAGCAATGTTAGCATCTGAATGACTAGTTAGGTCAAATGATTGTCCTTTTGGATAAAACAAACATAAATTCACAGAATACTTATGATATTTAAAAATCCTTTTAACAGCCAGTAAGTGTGATTCATTAGGATTAGCATGAAATCTAGCACACATACACACACTAAACATAATATTCGGTCGACTAGCAGTAAAATAAAGTAAACTCCCAATCGTGCCTCTGTAATAGGTTTGATCAACTGGTTTCCCAGTTTCATCAATATCCAATTTACAGGTAGTACTCATAGGTATATCACTTTCCTTAATACTATCCAAACCAAAACGTTTTAATAAATCCTTAGTATATTTACTTTGATTTAGAATAATACAATCTTTATTTTGAAATATTTGAAATCCAAGAAAATACTTAAGCTCTCCCATTATGCTCATTTCAAACTCATTTTGCATAACCTTTGAAAAATTTGTACATAAAGAATTTTTAGAATATCCAAAAATAATAACATCAACATAGATTTGTACTATTAACACATCTTTTGAAATCCTTTTTACAAAAAGAGTGGGGTCAGCTATTCCTTTTGTAAATCCTTTTGAAATAAGAAAACTTGAAAGTCTTTCATACCAAGCTCTTAGAGCTTGTTTTAAACCATATAATGCTTTAGAAAGTTTAAAAACATGATTTTGAAAATGTGGATTTGAGAAACCAGGTGGTTGTTCTAAAAACAACATCTTCAACAATAAAACCATTTAAAAAAGAACTTTTCACATCCATTTGATATAACTTGAAATTCAGATGTGATGCATAGGCAAGTAAGATCCTGCTATCCTCTAATCTAGCTACAGGTGAAAAGGTTTCCTCATAGTCAATTCCTTCTTTTTTATTGTAACCTTGTGCAACTAGCCTAGATTTCTTTCTAATGATGTTTCCAGATTCATCAACTATGTTTCTAAACACCCATTTTGTGCATATGGTTATAGCGTCCTTAGGTCTTTCTACTAATTTCCAGTCTTTGTTTCATTCAAATTGATTTAGTTCTTCTTGCATAGCCATTACCCAAAATTCTTCATTGATAGCATCATTGATATTTTTAGGTTCTAACTGTGAAAGAAAAGCTTGATGTTCAACCTGATTTCTTAGAGAAGCTCTAGTCTGTGTTCCTATATCTAAATTACCTACAACAGCATCTAAAGGATGGTTCTTTTGAGTCCTAGTTAGTCTAGAAAATTTAAGACTAGAGATTTTAGGTTCATCTATAGGTTGGGAATCAACAGCAGTAGGTTCTGGGAAATTTCTAGAACTTGATGCTTTTACTACAGGTCCACTGTCCTTATCATTAAGGTTCAAAGCAGATAGATCATCTTCAAGATTTTTAAGAGAGGTCTTAGGTTCATGTGGATCAGTTTCATCAAATATGATGTGAACAGATTCCTCCACACATTTGGTTCTTTTATTGAAAACTCTATAGGCTTTTCTAGATGTAGAGTAACCTAGGAAAGTTCCTTCATCACACTTGGATGCAAATTTGTCGAGATTGTCTTTAGTATTAAGAATAAAGACTTTGAAGCCAAAAACTCTAAAGTAGTTAACTGTAGGTTTCTTATGGTTCCACAACTCATAAGGGGTCCTCTTAAGAACATGTCTGATCAAGACTCTATTAATAACATAACAAGCTGTATTGACAGCTTCAGCCCAAAAATAAATAGGTAGGTCATACTCATTAAGCATAGTCCTAGAAATTTCTTACATGGTTCTATTCCTCCTTTCTACTACACCATTATGTTGGGGTGTCCTAGGGGAAGAGAAATTGTGACTATAGCCACTGTGTGAGTAGTAGGATTCAAACTCATGATTTTCAATCTCACGGCCATGATCACTTCTCAGGGTTTTAATTTTAAGTCCACTATGATTTCCTACAGACTTGGAATATTTTACAAAGCAAGAACAAGCTTCACTTTTGTGATCTAGAAAATATACCCAAGTATATCTAGAAAAGTCATCTACAAGAACATAGACATAGTGCTTCCCATTTAAACTAAAAACTCTAGAAGGTCCAAATAAATCCATGTGAACCAACTCGAGAGGTTAAGAAGTTGATACTTCTTTCTTTGATTTAAAAGAAACTTTTTGTTGGTTTCCCTTTTGACAGGGATTACAAACTTTGTCTGCTGGAAATTCACGTTTCGGTAGGTCTCTAACTAAGTTATTCCTAAAAGTTTTCTAAGTGAATATACATTGCAGTGTCCTAATCTTCTGTTCCAAAGAAAAGTCTCTTTATGAAAAGCATTTAAACACGTAATATTTTGCTTAGCTAAAGAATTTAAATCAACAACATAAACATTTTCATTTCTTAAAGAAGAAAAGACTAAAGCATTTTTAGAATTAGAAACATTGCAAGAATCATTTTCAAATTTAACATAAAAACCATCATCAAATAACTGAGAAATACTTAACAAATTTTATTTAAAACCATCAAAAAATAAAACCTTAGAAATTAATACTGAGTTAGTGTTACCAATCTGGCCTAAGCTGATGATTTTCCCTTTAGAGTTATCACCAAAAGTGACAAACCCTACATAAACATGGACTAAGATTTTAAAGAATGATAAGTCTCCTGACATATGTCTTGAACATCCACTATACATATACCAAGGCTTTCTACAAGATCACTTTAAGCAGGTTCCCTACAAAACAGATTTAGACAGGAAATTATTTTGGTACACAGATCTTCTTGGGTCCAGACAGGATAGCCAATAAATCTTTAGGTACCCATATTTGTCTAATGGGTCTCATAAGATTTCAAGAGATAAATGATTTTGAAAGATACACCTTATTAGATCCATAACAATGTATATAACTAGTTGAAGCATACGAAGTTTCAGAACTAGCTACATTCTGTCCATATTTAGGAACGAATTTAGTTTTGGTAATTTTCCTTTGTCCAGGTTGCTACCCTATACTAGTAGTCTATCTATGATCTATTTTCTTACCTAGATTCTGAGTAAGAGTATCTTTGCCATTGGTAAATTTCTCTAAGTCTTTCTTGAGTTTCTCATAAGTTAATTTCAGTTCAGTGTTTTCTTTAAGCAACTGAGCATTCTTTTCCATTTCAATATCAAGATCAGATTTATGTTTAACAGTTAAAGCATACTGTTTCTTTAAACCTTTGTATTTGTCTTTCAGTTCATTATAGGTTTCTTCTAACATATCACAGTATTCAAATAGTTCAGATTTTGACATGTTTTCTGAGTCAGAATCATCTTCAGAATAATATGAATTTAAAGCAGGAGTTTCAGATGCTACCTCACAGGTGTTTGTCATAAAACACATGTTTGCCTTATTTCTGTGTTTAGTTTCAGAAACATCAGATTTAGTGGAGCTATCCTCAGAAGAACTCCAAGTAGCCTTCATGGCTTTCTTAAACTTATTGTCGTTGTATTCATACCTCTTCTTGTATTTCAACTTTGGACAGTCTGCTTTTATGTGTCCCTTTCTTTTGCACTCATAGAAGACAACTTCATCTGTTTTGTCATATTTCTTCTAATCCTTTTTCCAATGTCCCTTGTTATCATACTTACCTTTATAATTTTATTTTCTGAAAAACTTCTTCTTCCTATAAAACTTTTTAAACCTTCTGGCAATGTGAGCCATCTCTACATCACTATCAGAATCACTTTCATTGTCTTCACAGCTTGAACTGTCATTTATAGCTTGAAGCTTTTCCTTATCCATGTTCTTTGAAGTTTAAGTATTGAAAGCAACTAACTTCCTTCTAGGTTCATCTTCTTCTTATTTGTTAACCTTGAGTTCCTCTTCATACATCATCAACTTGCCAATTAGTTCCTTGACTGGCAGTTCACCAATATCACATGATTCTCTAATTAAGACAGAAGTTCCTCTCCATCTTTCAGGTAGACATCTCAGAATTCTCATAATTTGTTCCTTTGATGGAACATCCTTTCCCAAAGAAGTCATTGTGTTGAAAATTTCATTAAACCTGAGATACATGTCAGAAATGGGTTCATCAGGCTTCATCTTAAAATTATCATACGTAATAGTATAAGTATTTAGTCTCATTTCCTTAACATTAGTTGTTCCTTCAATAGAAATGGCTAAGGTATCCCAAATTTCATAAGCAATTTTACAGGCAGATATTCTATTAAATTCCTCATCTCCTAAAGAAAAGTACAAGGAATTCATAGCTTTGCAATTATTATTGTAGGCATCCTTAGTCGCTTCATTCCAAGTAGTTCTAACAGTAGTAGGAATTGTATATTATGATTCTATAGCAGTCCAAATATCAAAACCCATGCTTTCTAAATGAATTTTCATTTTGATTTTCCACTGAGCATTGTTAGTGCCACTGAAAAATGGCGGTCTATTGGTAGCAACACCTTCAAGTGTATTATCCATGATAGCTTACTTAAAGCAACGATTTTATAGAGATAAAAATTTAGAAATAACAGAACTTTTAAGAACTTTAAAATACAACTAAAATCAAAGTTGAAAAACAGAGTACATTAGAAAATATTCAAACAACCTATTATACCAATTGTTGGTCGGAGTGGATACTCAAGAGGGGGGGTGAATTGAGTTCCAATTAAAATTTCTGTTTTTAAAAAATTTTCTTAAAAACCCCAAATGAAATACTGAATTAAACTGTAGGGAATTTATATCAAAGGAAAGGTTATGTTGGGTTCTCAAGGAATTGATTATTTCCCAGTTCATCACAACAGAAGAGTTGATTAACTTTTGAAACTAACTTACCGATTCACAACTAATATAAACACATGCGGGTTAAATTATCAAAGTGACTTTAAAATAGTTTTGGTTTTAAAGTAATTAGCAGCGGAATAAAAAGGAATAACATTGAAAGATGTAGCACAGAAGATATAACCAAGAGGTTCAGTCTCAATCCGAGACTTATTCCTCTTAACAATTTATATAAAATTGATCCACACCCTGGATCGGGGTTCACAACAGTTTATAACTGTCCAGGTCCAAGACCTCTACCACTGTTATTCGTGGGAAAACAAAAAAACAACAACTAGTTGTCCAGGTCACACACGACCTATACCACTATTACTGTTGGAAAAGAAAGATGTAAAGAGTTTTCTGAGGATTTACATATCCCCCAGCTAAAGTACATGATACAGTGTGTGTGTTGAATATAGAAGATAACACACACTACTCAAAATGTAAAATAATGAATCATAGAGCAGAGATGTAGAGTTTAGAAATGGCTCTAGTGATTGTAGTGAAGCATTGGACTCCTTGAGTTTGATCAGAAATGACTCTGAGTCCTCTTCTGGTTTTTGTCTAAAAAACAGAGTGTCATCTGCTTAGAATCTAGGTTCAGAGATAGTGAGAAATGTAGTCGATGAAGTTCTTTAATGTCCTCGTGAATGTACAGAACGCTTCTTGAGTAAGCTTGAGTGTGTAAGAGGTTCTGTGTCTTCTGCAACTATCTCATCCAACAATCTTTTCACTTATATGTGTCTCGTCGTTTTCACATGGGTATTTTTGCATTAATAGGGTCTTCTTGTATTTATAGCACGACCTCCAGCAAAGGAAATGATTTCTTTTTGCAGGTACGAGGTACGGTTCCCTGAAATCCAACAACCTTCATTAAATAAATGACAGAGAATTAAAATATGCCTAATATGACTGTTGGTTAGATTTAATAAAGATAACGAAATTCAAACATCTATTTATGACTATCGGTGAGTCAAGTGATCGGTAGGTCATCAGCATCAACATCGGTGGGTCATGATCGGTGACTCATTTTATCAGCATCGGTGTGTCATGATCAGTGAATCATTTGAACAGCATCGGTGAGACATCTTCGGTGACTCAGATGATCAGCATCAGTGTGACATGATCGGTGACTCATTTGATTAGCATCGGTGTGTCATGATCGGTGACTCATTTGATCAGAATCTGTGAGACATCTTCGGTGACTCAGATGATCAGCATCGGTGGGTCATGATCGGTGACTCATTTGATCTGCATCGGTGTGTCCTGATCAGTGACACATTTGATCTGCATCGGTGTGTCATGATTGGTGACTCATTTGATCAGCATTGGTGAGACATCTTCGGTGACTCAGATGATCAGCATCGGTGTGACATGATCGGTGACTCAGAAGATCAGCATCGGTGTGACATGATCAGTGACTCATTTGATCAGCATTGGTGTGACCCTTGTCTTTTGATATGGATCGGTGAAACTGTTCACTTAACATAACACAATGTGTCTGTTTGATCCAGAATACTTCTAGAATACTTGAAAATCAATAACAAATAGATAAATATATGATCCAACCAATATAAACAGATTCACTAAGAGATTGTGATTATGTATATGAGAAATCCAACCAGATTAAGTAATCGATTATTTGTGATTATTAAAACAGAAATCATAGGAAGAATTAAACAATCTTCCAGAGGGCTAAACAATTTTTAATTATAGATATATTCTTTCCGTTAATGGAAATGGATTTCTTATTAGAAAAATTTTACTTTTACCCACCTACTCTCTTAGAATATTTATGTTTTATATTCCATTCTATATTATTCACTATACATGTTGAGACATATATTTGGTCTTTTGTTGATGAAATGATTATTAAAATGAATTAAAAAAATTCCATATTATCTATTTATCTGAAAATGTACCCAAAATATTCATAGGATACAAAAATGTAAATGTGATATACAAAAAACAACATTGAAATTGAAAACGAAGTAAAATATTGATTTAAGTCATGATTCAAATTACTAAATAGTCATTTGATGATGTTATAATATAAGAAGATGAATACGTGGATGAGTTTTTTTTCACATTGTCAACTTGATTGATAGTTTCATTCAATTATTTGTGGACCTCACGATGACTTTAGTGGTGAATAAAATATTGATAATTCTTCCAAAAATTTGTGATGCTAATATCTCAGTTCATTATTAAACATATATTAATAATTTCCAAAAATATTGATCATCAAAACAATATAAAAATTATGATATTATTAGAAAAGGATATCTAAAGAGGATTGTTAATAATTAAATGGTCATTTGTATTTAAGAAACTATAATGTGGAATAAAAGAACATATATTTTGATGAATCGGATAATATGGTAAATGTTGCTAAAATACATTCACCAATAGTAAAAAATATACACATGAGAAATGAATGTTTAGAGTTAAGATTTATTTCAAATTATTTTATTTTGAAATACTAGTTCATTATTACAATCATTCATAAGAATATAATTTTTAGAGTGAAACTAAAGATGCAACAAAAAATGTTATTAATAAGTGATGTTCTCAAAATTACATATATTCAAACTACCAAAAGAAAATTATACCCCTTTTCTTTATTTGGAATTTTAAATCAATTGAAAATAGAATATACTATAGTGAGGAATGTGGTGATATTAAAGTGGTTAATAAGGAATTTTATAAAAATATTATCATGTCTCAAAAATAAAAAGAATGTGATTGATAATAATATGATAAAATAATATATTGTGAGATTAAAACTACAAAATCATAGTGTTCCATAGAATATACAATGATGTTGGAGATTAATTTTTTTAATGGAGATAAAAAATCTTGGGGTGAAAATTATCTTATAAAAATTTAACATAGTTTAAAATAATTAAATACTTACTATGAAAGAATGTCTAAATATGATTATAGAAATACAAAATCATCTAAATGATATAAAAAAGAAGGTTATAGATGAAATAATGTCATATATCATCCTTATTAAAACATATTTTGAAAAAAAATAGTTTTTTTAATCTATAAAGACATATGAAATGTTAAACTGATAAGTTCACAGGGGTGTTCATGAATCTGAATAATGTTCTATGAGAAATGAATCGTGTTTTATTGTCATATATGCAATTGAATATAAATTGATATTGTATATAAGTGGATCACTGAAATGTGAAGAGAAAAAATTTATTAGAGTCGATGTTTTCTCTATTATTTTTTATATTTTCAAAAATATATTATTTTTTGACACAATAATGAATTTCATGTTAATAATTATTTTTTTCTATTAGAATATAAATATCTATTATTCTTATTTTAGTTATTTTATTTATTCATTTTTTTATTATTTATATACCATGAAAAGTTTCTTACATATCACAAAAATATGCAGATGATTTTATAAAAATATTTACAGAAGATAGACATTATCTTATGTTTACAAATAATGAATTTCACTCACAATCTATATATTTTTATGTGTATAACATTCATTTTGAATACTGAACAATTTTCTTATGTTTTAAATATTCATATAAAATAAATAAATTTTTAAAAATCTATTATATTATGCATTGATTAGAATTATAATATATATGATGTTTTTTAAAAAAATTCATGGTCAATTAGAAACCATATTTCGTCATTGTAGGAAAAAAATTATGAATAATCAGAAGAAATACACATATCTAATGATTTTATTAATGTTAATGGAATTTACATTAAGCATTATAATGGGTGTATTAAATTATATTATGTATTAATATTGATATGAATTAAAATAATATTACATATCCTGAATATTAAATGATGCAATGTGTTTCTTATTTACATATGAAAATATTTGTGGGAATTTATATCCAATATTTAATGAATTAATAATAATGTTTTTTAGTGTTTATCATTATTCATATATAATGTCTTATGATTTTTTATGAGTAGATTTGTGAAAAAGGAAATTTTATATTAATTAATCATTATACATGATGTAAAGATATAAAATTGGTTTTGCTGTATTAAAAATCCATTCATTAATTTAATGATATGATGATTTTGAATTTTTATTTTTATTATTTAAGTATTAAATATTTGATATTAAAATATCTAGATAGAAATATATATAACAATTTTTTTTGACGGTATAATTTTAATGTTAAATATAATGTTATTTCCATTTATATATTTATATATAATTAGTATTTTTTTGATTTATTCTTTAAATGATCAAACATGTTTTTTGATATATTGGAACAATTTCAAGAACCCATAATAAATTTAATATTAGAAAACAAGGACTACTTAATCAATTTAATTATAATTATGAGGAGTTAGGGAATATTAATTAGAGAATTATCGTATAAAAATGATCAAGATAACGTGATTAAATAGGAATTTCTTAGAATGGATAGAAAAATATTGTATATTTGGTTCTCTATTGTCTATATACTAAAATTGTTTTGAGTGCTTCATCATGCTGATGCACATTGGTAAAAGTGAACAAACTACAAATATTATTCCAAAATCAACTATATTTGTTTTATTGATTCTAGAGTTGTATTTATTTTTCGATATTCAAATTTCATTATGATAAATCCACTATAAATGGTGTGGTTAATAGGGATGTTCATCTAATTTTAAATGATACTGTATTATCGGGTTCTGACACCCAAAAAAAAGACTATATTCGTTGTTTTCGTTCTACCCACATTAGTAAATGTTTTTTATAATTTCTGTTTTGACCCATATCCAAGATTCAAGTTTAATGAATTAAATTTTTCTAGAGGAGTAAGGTGAATTGATGAGTATATGAATAACTAATTTCTTATATACCATTATAATGACTATTGTTTTTCTAATTTATTTTTGACAACTAATGGATAATAATTTTTCTATTTAGCACTGAAGTTAAATAAATTTATATTTAATCATTTCAATTAATAACCCTATTTAATTTACTTAACATCATAACAAGGTAAAATATTTAGTATCACCAATTTAATATTTTAGATAGAATATGTTTCTATATTTAATAGTATACCACATAGTCTCAGTGAATGAAATATTATCGGATTATATGTTTAAATTAAAAGGTTGTATTGATTGCATAGTGACCAAATTATTTAAAAGGTAAGGATAAGGGAAATTGAAAATCAATAATGGAATCTTCCCTTATTAAAATTTGTATCAATTACTAGAAAATATTGGTAAAACAAAATAAACAATCTATGTGTGATGTGGATTTTGTGACTATTAATGATGTGGTAAATTGTGTATTAAATTTTCGTGTAATGAATGTATTATATTATATGATAAATAGGATCATTTTCTTCATATATGATATTTTAAGACTCTTTTATATGTATTGATAATAGTATTGGTCACTCACTATGGAATATATATTTTAATGAGAACAAAACATTGAATGCTATGTGCTAAATATAAATACATAAATATTGGAGATGAAAAATATATTCAATAGGAATTCCACATTTTCACATGTATAATAAATATAATGAGTTCACTTTTTGAATTCTTTTACAACACAATGGTGTTAAGATGTTTACATAGACCCATACCAATGAAATAAAATTCTATGAATATTTCTTTTGAATGAAAAATTCAAAGAGTATAGACTTGATACATTCATTAGATCAACACTTTAATGTTAATCTTGTAAAATATTTATTATTTGGAGACTACCAAAATGAATGTTGTTTATTTTAATTCAAATATAAATATCGCTTACTTGTCTGATTCTAAAGTATAGGTAAGGAAAAAATATTATTTTTTGCATCCAATTAGTGGTGTCTACAGGATTATTAAGAAGAATAATGAATTTTCATGAATGATTAGAAATGATTATTAAAAGGATGATCATAAATGGAACATAAATGTTAATTCTTGTTTTAACATTTATGTGTTCGAACAATATTTTTATAAATATATTTATAATGGTAATATTAACTATAAGATCCCATGATTGACACATGGGATAAAATATAATATCTATAAAAAATAGCGACAATAACAATAATGAATCATATATCTGTAATAATTCATTAACTAATATAGAGTATTATGACTTGTTTCCAATATAAATAATAAATGATTTTAGTAGTGATTAGTTTTTTATTTATGAATTTTTTATGATTTAGAAAAACCGAGTGTCATTAAAAATAATGAAAACATATAAAAACACAATGTGATATCATAATAACTTTGGAGTTTTGTAGGATATTAATGGTGAGAATTTGAATCATTTATAAAAGACAATGAATATTTTATAAGAATAGGAATAAAAAATAAATATAGATTAAACAATTAATGAAAATGGGTTTCAAGGCTTATATATTACTCAAATTGAAAATGAAAATATAAAAAATGAAAATAAATGTTTAAAGAAAATTAATATATTCTTTTGTTTTAGGAAATGAATGTTATGACTACCATAAATATAGTAATAAAGTAAATAGTAATGAGACCAAAAATACATAAGATATTAAATTACTTAAAATGTAATAAAATAGTTTTCATTAAAACTTTTAGAGGGTGTATTTCGATTATTATATGTTTTAGATTTAAAATATAAGGTCAATATATAGCTGAATGTAGATTAAGACTCCCTTAGTTTTTAAAACATAATAAATAATATACCAAAAAATGAATCATCATGATTACCTGAAAATGAAAATATAAAATATTTTTAATTAACAAAAAATTTACTAATCCATTAGGACTATTAGTATTTTGGATACAATAAATGATTCCTTCATTAATATTTTCCAATAAAAATGGAATTAATGTCTCCATAAAGTCAATGTTATATATAAAATGTATAATTTTGGAAGATGAAAAGATACAAATAAAATTTCTTATCATAAAATAATTATTATGGAGGAACTATTAATTTTCGACACAATTCAAAAGATAATGTTATAGGACATGCTGAAGTTATCATTTCTAACCCAATTATAAATTTTACAGTTTTTATATTAAAGGATTACAAATTCATCCAATTAATATTTATCAATTATTTGATGATAAAATCTATTTGACAATTTATAATTATATATTCATTATTTTGAAACATAAATCTATATAATTTTATTCAAAAAACATTAATAATAAAAAATCTATTAATTTTTATGATCTAATAAGTACCAATGTAATTGAAATAATATTATAGAGATAAATGATATTTTGTGGAATTGGATTCTTCTAAATATAAATAATTAATTACTAAAAATGGTGTAATATATCATGTACTATAGTTTCAAGAACATAAAGTGAAAAAATATCACACATGTGATTCTCATATAATGGACATGTATAATTATGGATGTTTTAGATCTATCAAAGATGTAAAAACTGAAATAAATCTTCATCTGATTTATTTAGATTTTTTTGAACTATGAAAACATTTAGTTTATCAAGAAAGGATTATGTTTTGTTGATGATTTTTTAATATTTAAATGGATTTATTTTCAATATTCCATAAATGGGAAATTATAGCTATTTTCAAAATTTTAAAAATTTGTTATAAATTATAATATATATTTAATTATCTTTTATAGGACTGTTAGAGGAAGATAATTATTAAATTTATAATTTGATAAATTTTATGAATAGATTAGTTATTTTCATAATATATCAGCACCTTAATCACGATTATATAATGGTGTACGTCCACGGAAGAATCATTATATTAATATAATCTATTGAACTGTGTTTAATGAATTTACAAAAATAAATTTTTATTATTTATATATCTTGAATACTGAATTATGTGTTTCATACTATATTTTTATTATTCATATCACTTATAAAATCCCTTATAAATAATTAAACATAAATAAATAGAATTTTTGATATTTTAGAGTTTATTGTTGTAATATATTAATTTTTAATACTAAAAAACAAATATATAAATTATTTTATTTATATGATTGAGAAATATATATTGGTTATTAAAATTTTATTGAATATTATAAAATCTTTAATAAAGTGTATGCGGTTATTTAATTTTCAACTCATATTATGTACGAGGAGAATTATTTGATTAAAAGGAAAATAGATCTCAGAAAAAATAATGATTATTTTGGATAATTTAATATTATATAGGAAAAAAATATATTAAATCCTCTTATTTGGATAATTTTATTCCTCATGAGATATATAAAACAATTTATTGATATAATAATCTATGAAAATATATTTGGGATGTTGATTTTATTGTGAAGACTTGAAATTTTTAAGAAATAAATTTTCTCACATATCTTTAATTTTTGATTTAATCTTTATTGTTTTTTAGAATACCTAAATTATTATAATTGGATTTTAGATATGCATAATGACCATAATTAGTTTATGAGAAATTTTGTTTGTATATTTGTTCAATCACTTATAGATTCTCAAATTATGGGAACTAAGGGTATTTTCATAAATATGATATATGTGTCTATAAATATTATCAATTATAAAGATAGATTAGTGTCTAAAACATTTTTATTAAGAAAATAAAATTTATTATATTGATAATTATTTCCATGTTTGTAAATTAATTTATATTTTAAATACTTATACTATAATGCATTTGAATGATTTAATGTTTATGAAATGGATGTTAAAATATTAATTTTTAAATATATGAATTTATGTTGAAATTTTTCTAAACAACCTCTTTATTTTTACCATGAGATTTATATGGATCAAGGTTTAATACTTTCAAAACTAACATATAGACTTAATTAAAACCCCTATGAATTTGTTTTAATTAATTTCCTTATTAGTGCTTAAGAGTTTTTTTTGAAAGGCAATGTTAACCCAACATTTTTATTGTTAATTATTATAAATATATTTATATTATTCACATTAACGTGGATAATGTTATTAAATCATATTGTGATGTTTTGTTCAATTAATTTGAAGATTTTTTGACTATGTAGTTTGATATATGCCATATGGTGGAATTGATAATCATTAAAAACATCATATTATTTTTAAAAGAAAATAGAATATATTTTAATTTGTAAAAATATGGTAACTGACTAGTTAATGTATTTAGAGTTGATTATATTAAAAAAATTACTACCATAATGAGTATTTATTATACATTAGATGATGTTTTTTGTCCATATGTTGATAATAATAATACTATATTAATTTCCTATAGTTTTCATTATTTGAACACCAATAAACTCCACCATAATTTTTTTATCTTCATGTGTGCTAGATTTCATGAAAATTATGTGTAAATAAAAAGTTATTATTTTTAATATTAGACCGGAAACTATTATTGATAATAATATTTTTTCTAAGAATGTAATATGTTTATTTAAATAGATCATTGGATTGAAATTTCAGAGGATAAATAACTGATATTCAATTAGCATTAGATGTATTCATTTTTTTTAAAATATCTTAATTTCATAGATTTCGGTGAAATAGTTTTATATTTATTTATTTATAGGCAAAATAAAATAGAATTATATTACTATATTTTGTTTTAAATTTTTTTCATCATAATAGATATTTAATTATTTTGATGTTCTTTTTGATATTATGTCAATTAATTAGGATAATTATTTTAGTATTTATATTTCTAATAATTATTGACAGTATTTTAAAGAAAATAATATATATTTTTGGAATCATTTATGTTTATATAATTTACTTAAGGGAGTGATTATTTTAAAATATATTTCAAAAAATAAAAATTATAAAGATACTTTTATTACACCTTTGTGTGTATTGAATATTTAAATTATTTAAATATAACGTGTAATTATTGATGTTTAATGTGTCCAGTAAGAAAATTTCAAATTTATTGTTTTTTATTAGTCATTTATTTTTTATATATTTTAATGGGTCACTTTTACCATGTTTATCTATATAATTGTGTTTAATACTTTATTTCATTTATATGTTAATATGGGATGGATGAAATTGCAAGGATGAAATCATTTCTTGAAATATTTCAATGTTTTTATGTTTTCTAAATATATTAAATTTTAATTTTTTTTATTTTATTCATTAGTTTATGGGGAGATACGATGTTTAATTTATTTAATAATGTGATTTAGGTTAATTTCATTTAGTTCAGACATTCCAAATTTATATAATATCATTTTAATATGACAGATCATTTTTTTCTAAAAATATGAGTTTTTTTATTTTTATAAATTTTATCTATTTAATATTTATAAAAATAAGGATATTTCTATGTTTTTAGATAATTATTTTTTATTTTTCAAAATAATTTTAAGAAATGGGGATTCTTTACACTTAAAAATTATTTATTTTTATAAAGAGAAAACATTCATTAATTTTCTGTTTATTAATATTTTATATTTTTAAGAATTATTTTTAACCTCATTAATTTTATATATCTATTATTATTATTATTTATTATAATTATATTTTTTATATTCTGTTTAGTGTGAATATTAACTGACATATCTCAATTATTTTAGGAGATTATTTTATGAATCGTGGTAGAATAGATTAATTACATTACATTTTAGCTGAATCTATTTTATCACTAAAATTATCATATTATGTCTTGAATTATGTTTTTACATATTGAAAAATTTTCAAACTTATCGTTTATTTAAAATAAACTATATGATATGTTGATTAAAAATATATTATTCACGATTTTAATAGAATTTTTTCATTGTTAATTATCTTATTCATTTCACTAACGTAAGAAATTTTTCTACACAAAATTAAACTATATAAAAATATTTTTTTGTAACTATATTATTAATTAAAATTACAATGTACATTAAAGGGGGATTTGGGAATAATATAATGTGTAACTATTTTTCCTACAATAATTTATATTACACATAATGAAAATTATATTATGTGTTATCATTTATAGGTTCACATGGATATCATTTTGGAAATTGAAATGATATTCTAATAGAATTTATAATGATTCTACTATTTGTTCATTTTTATTCATATGTAATGTCTTATGATATTAGATGAGTTATTATTTCGATGAGTATACAATGATCTGTGTCATTACAGGTTTTAAAATTCGTACATAATTATTAATATTCATTTGGTAGATTGTATATTCTGAGAATGAAAAGTTATATCTCTTTGAAAAGGGGTTTACCATCGATAAATGTTTTTTGGGAGAGAAAATAGGGTATGGTTGGTTGAATCATGGTTTTAGAAAGTATTAGAGATGGGTTAGGTGGACACATAGCCATGTTTACAATAGTTCAAGAAATTTAAACTGAGAACCTTGAACAATATGATTTGAATATAACTTTTTCCAAGGGTGGGAGACATATTCCAATTTTTTTACAATTTGTAAATCATATTAATTACTTGAATGAGTATTCTATGTACTAAAAATTCTTGTTTAGTCATTGAATTTTCAATCATGCTATAAGTTTATTTGGAGAACATTTAGACAATGAGAAATGTTTTAGCCTATCAATCAGGTCTAGGTGACATATTTTTTGAATGTATGATTTTTATTTATTTTTTTCATGTGGTTGAAATACTATTTAAAAGATATAGGTATATATTTGGGGTCTATTTTCTAATATATCCTCCCCCATTAATCCTCAATTTTATCCCCTATGAAGTGGGATATATTTTGATGGTGGTTGATAGTAATTAAATGTGATATCCTTTCTTCATTCACACTTATTTTTTTAACCATTGTTATCATTGTTTGTAATCAAATGGTTTTGGTTTTGGTTTCTATTGAAATTTACAATGGTGGAATAAACTTTATACAATGGTTATTTTATGTAATGTGGCTATATGCGGTTGCAATATAATTTCAACATGTCAGTGGAAGTGATTTTGGATGAGTGAAGACACATCACTAATTTTTTAATGTTTTTGGTAAAATTAATTTAAATTGGTGATTGAATTGGTCATAGTTATTATGAATTTTTATTGTTTTTGTACATGGAAGATTCACATAACATTAATTGGTGGTCAGTCACTATTTATGAGCGAAGAAGGCCCCTAGTGAGTATTCATCCAGTTAAGAATATTTTGATTTCAATTAAATATTTATTAATAAATTCTTATGATTATTTATTTATTTTATGTAATGTGATATGGTAGGTGATTTAGGATAACAATCATGTATAGGGTATGAGAGATATTGTTCTAGGTGATACATAATAAAGAATGAGTTGTAATTTTAGGATTAATATTGATCGGTCCTTTAATACCTAATCATTTGAGTGTTTATATGTGAATGTATATCTGGATGCATTTTACACGAGTTCTATTATAATGGATATAGACTATAATAGTATGACAGATTGATACATGATTGTTTTAGTTCTTATAGGATTATGTCAATTTTACAATTTATGGTTGGTAAATTGGGACCACTCGATGACTATGTCTTTTTGGGGATATGGTGATAGTTGAGGTCATGAGAGTGATTTGGTAGGTCTTGGGGGAAAATGATTTTTTTAGCCAAGGTGGAACTATTAGTGAAAACTAAGTAGATGTAAAAGGGATGAGAATATTTTATAATGAATACGATAAACTAAAATCTTACATGTGATGGGGAAAACACATTGTGGGTGGAGTGGGATCTCAAAGATCATTGTTTGTTGGATGAGTCCCCTTTGACTGAATGAGGTTTTATAGAGATGGATTTATTGTGATAGACTGTTTGTGTGATATCATATATTATATGTGAGATGGAACCAAGTTATGATCAATTGGATGGTTCAAGACATTGAATTTTGATTCGGTTTATGGATTGTTCATGAATTGGACCTCAACTTTTGTGGTCTTTGTTGAGTTGATCCTACTAGCTATAGTGGGTCACGAGGACCCATGGGATTATTTAATAGGTGGGATGATATGTTATTGATAGGAGGGTATATGTCTCAAAATATAAATTATATGGGATTATATGGATATCTCTATGATGGCGCCACATACCCTATGTGTTGTTACATGTGTATGCTTGATGTGACCTTTCTGATGATTTTTGGGATGTTTTAACTTGCTACTGACCTCACAATATTCTATTGGTATATGTTGGTGTTATTGTGTAAATTTTATAATTTTTTAGGATTTTTATATTTTCATGTGGCCTCCCTATTTTCTTATAGAATGGGTTTGTTTTCTTGTAACTTCCACCGGATTTGTAGGGGTGAGTTAGTGTTCTTATGATTTCCATAGATTCTAACAATATGTGTTAATATAATTATGTCTTTTCCATGAGCATGATGGGAAGGGTTGTTGTTGATGATGGAACATTTATAAGAGGATAGTGCCATGGTAGTAGACCACCCATGATGTATTGGGTTGTTGAATGAATCATTGTGTGATCGATGGACCCTACCATGATTAATATGGAAGTGGGATTAAATGTGGATGTATGAACAAAACCATTTCATATATATAATGGCTTTTGATTTATATTTTTTCCAACCCTTAGTCATTATGTATGATATGGTAATCTATAGAACAGGTTGGGTGCATTTATAGAACTTTTTGTCCAATATTATTGTATAAAATATTTATTTTCAATTGAGTGTACATGTCTATGAAATCATACAGTACATGAACATAGTGAGACCTTACAGAGAATTATTTTTGACCTGGTTCATATGCATGATATTGTACATGAAGATGTTATAACTAATTTTAGGATTAGCACATGGATTGTAGTTGGTCTTGTAATGTAATACTGAAGGGTGTTCATTGATAGGGTGTGTGAGGATTGGGGATTGATGTAGGGAGATTGTTCATGTGTTTTAATTATTGCCGTTTGTAATTAAGATTATCTTTGTGGCTGATCAGTTTATGTGTGATTATATGAAATTCACATGACAATTTTTATCGAAATTATATTTATTGATTTATATGTACTATGATTATATATTGTCGATGATTTCGATATTTTCATATATATTTTTACTATGAATCTAGGGAATGGACAACAAATTTTATGGATTTGGACCTCACCGCATGTTGACAGACTATAATATATTTCTAGGTGGTTATGATGCCACATAAGGTCCTCTTCTAGGGCACTGAAGAGTGTCCCAGGTACATGACCTCACAAATTGATATTTTATATTTTATTAATCTTACAATATAGGGATTCTGTATATATCTTGTTTTAGAATTTATTGGATATAATGGTGGACCCTAGACATGTAATTTATTAACTCTTTCAGGTGAGATATCTAAATAAGTTAGTATGTTTGATTTTTTTCTTAGTTGTGTTTTTATAGATGAGATTTTATTGAATATAATGAGTATAACAATGATATTATTTATGATATCAAGATATTATACCACTATCAAGAGGCTATGTACTTGTATCATGAATAGTAACATATAACTCAAAACACATTTGGTTTCCTGTGAATTGTACAAAATTTGATAATTGGGGTTTAATTTTTAATGTTTAAAAAAATCATTTAAAGGATTCCCATAAAACATTTTCATATAATTCTACTAAACTGGGCCACGGTATTTTTTTAAAAATGTAAACTTAGTAAATTTGGGGTAAGAGGTTCATTGTTGATTGAATAAAGACCCTTAATTTATGAATGCATGTGAAAAAATAATGCATCATTGTAGACATTTTCTTACTTAGTAACTAATACATTAATGGATTGGTATAGGTATGTGTTTTTTAGGGAATAGTCTTAGGATGAGAATAATTTTAATTAATAATATTGACCCTCATTAGTCATTGGGAGTATATGGGTTATTAAAAAATTCAATAAAAATATACATGGAAATTATTTATATTTATTCTTCATGTCGTTCAACATTACTGAATCCATCATTGTGTATATGTCATAGGAGATGCCTTGGTCCTTCAATAAATTAATAGCATGGATTATTTATAGTATCAAGGTAGGATGAGAAGGCAAGATTATATGTATTCCTTTCCCTTTGGATCCTTGGATGTTTTTATTTGTATCATGATGGGGGAATGTGTAAAAACCTATACATTTATGAATACAATTCATTTTCATTTAATTAAATATCTTATAGACATAAAAAACACATGAAATAATTTTATTATTATATCCAGTTGGATTTAAATTACTGTTAAGTATCATTATTGTTGATAAAATTTTCGTTGAACTATTAACACATGGATAGTATTAATATATGGTTTAAAAAAATCCCTTTGGCAGAAATAAAGGATTTATGGACTCAACCTACAGGATCATACCCTATGAAGCCCATTTATTAGTGATTCAGAGAGAGATAGAATTTATGGGCATTTCCCTAGATCAATAACATGCTATGATCCAAAAAAATAAGTATGAGTGAAACCATTTATAGGGGAAGTTCTTGCTTATTGAGATCACAGACCAAACCATGTTCACCGAACAACCCTATGAAAGCACCACCATCACACACCATACTCTTATCGAGTATTTAGGTGTAATAAAGGTATATGTAACATGACAATAGAATTATGATTATTTTCATTATTTTTGTATAAAATAATTAATTTATTTTAATTCTATTATTGTTACACTGTAAAATATTTTTAAAGAAAAAATAATATTTTTCGGTTAGTATTCAAATATAATTAAGATATATATTTTTATTATTTAATGTAGTTTTGAAATAAATCAAATTTTAATGAAATATATTTAGGAAATTACATCTATTAAATATTGATGATCATAAAAATATTACGATGTCAAATGTAATTTTTCTTAAGGTTTAAAAAATATTTTTTGTCAAAACCCATCAATTTTCAATAAATATCAGTTTTTATTTTATAAGTTAGAATTCATATATTTATCAAAATATTAAGATAAAATGAATACATTTTATGGAATAAATATGTGGAAATTATCCAATGGGAAATTTTTATTATTTTCAAAAATAGTCAAATTTAAGGGTAAAACATACATACTAGATAAATATGAAATTTGATTTATGACATCATAATGACGCAATAGTCATTTAATAATATACCAGATAAGGTATATTAGGAAAAATATATGTTTTTTCCTTTAAAATATTTCAGTTTCACTTTTATTTGATTTAGTTGATATATCCATATTGAATCCTCCAAAAATATTACATATTTGAAAATTTAATAATTCATTTCCTTGATTGTGTGACTCATCTCCACATAAGAAACATAAATATTTTAAAAAATTTATCTCTTATACATATAAAATAATATATACCACTCCCCATTACCAAAAACTGTGAGAAAACCCAAGGGAAGATTTGTGGTTCTGAATATTTTAGTGTTTTGTGGCCAAAACCATAATAATATAGAAACCCCCAACCTTTCTTATATAAACCCACCCATGAACCCAATCTTAATCACTAATTTCATTTTCATCTAGACCACCATTTTCACCCCTAGTCTCTATATTCCTCCCAAGTCACCCACAGCCTCCCAGGAAACCTCCCCCAAGCCTTTGGGTTCACAAATCCATGTAAGGGATCTCACTCTCTTCTTTTTCCCTATGAACCACTTTTATGTCATGCCCTTTAATTTCTATTTTATTGGTTTGGGATAGGTTATTTCATACATAATTACTATTAATTATATGTATACATGATGGTATCTTCGTTTCACTCCCATTATGCCCCTCATGATCCTTTAAACCCACCCATTAATTTGCTGAAATTCTGTAAGGGATTTTTATATTCTCATTTCCATTCTACATTTCTTTTAAAATATTCATGTAAATTCCATTTCACATGCTGAGATATTATGTCCCATGACCCTCTTAAATTCCATCCCATGTATAAATTATTAAATACCCCTTTCACGCTCTTCAACCAAATTTATGAATTTCCATATGACAGGGTTATACTACCCAAATCACACCAGAGTTTTCCCGAAAAAAATAACCATGTAGTGAATATGAAACTCATTCCTCAATCAAGGGTATTCAAAATTATGCACACATACATATCGATTGGGAACTTAAATTTTTAAATTCCACATTCCTTTACCATTGAATATAATATGATGATAAATGAATCCATGTTATATGATCAGTATGAAACACTTAAGAATGATATGGATATGATTATGAATGGTGTGCCCCAATAGTGCTTCAATGTATTGGGTAATCCTTAGTATCTTGATATGTCATGTTGGGATAAGATTTTACCAGATTCCTTTTTATGAATATTGTCCAACATTTTTGGATAGAAGTTTAATAGAATCTTTTATGTTAATGATATTGTGTTTTATGTTGTTTCCACATTTCCATGTTATGATAATCAAGCTATTTAATGCATTTATGTTCATGTTTCTCTAATTATCGATTAATATGACCTTTTCCAAAACATGTATTTCATTATTCATGTTATTCCTTGTTTACTCCCATATTGGGCTTTATTTCTCACCCTCTATTATGAGTTTCCTCATGTTATCCCATGTAATGCTATGTATGACAAAATATTGTGGTCTTGAAAAAGACGTTTTCAATAAATATGTGTATTTCATGTTATAAGTTGTCATGTATTGTTCATAAGAACCAAATATTGTATACATATGGACATCCTGAGTTTTATTAAGTGAAATATTAGGTAATAACTCATTTTTAAAAATGAAATAAAGAGAAGGGTTTTCATAGTTTGTATTATAGGATCGGGTTAGTTATGTTTTTGGATTAGGATTAGTAAAATCAAGAGAAATATATAGGGATAAGACTATGTATAAGAAATGAAAATATAAATTTTGGGGAGTATATTTTAATTGGTTTGTCAAATAAATACATTCATGACTTCATATGAGCAACTAGAGGTGGCTATGGCATATATGTATCTCGGGGTAAAAAATTAAAAAAACTACTTTGATCTAGATTCAAATAGGAACTAGTGCATGAAAATGGGTCTTTCTTCCCTCTTGAATAAACAATCATGGGGGATATGCATTGGTAGATTCATAAGTTATTATGTACCATTATTAATGGAACAAAAAAATTTCCCCAAAGAATATATGTTAGGATATAAATCATGTATAACATGGACTGATGTATTGAAATTGATATGTTAGGGAGATAAATTTACTATATATGTTATCCATTTTTTTATTGGATACCCATTTATGATTTTAATAGTATAAAATATTTACCCATATTTTTCCATTTATTCTTGACACTGGCCAGTAATTGGAAGAATCGTGCAAGCAATAAATGTGATGATAAATGTGATGACCGCACTAATGAGATGCCAAACATGATGGAAGCAGATATCACAAAAAATTTAATGATATTATATATATTAAATGATGTTTTTAATAGATAAATAGATCAAGTGGATCGTCCACCCCCCCCCCCCAAGAATGAAAAAGTCACAATCCTAAGATTCATGAGACAAATTCCTCAAACTGTCAATTGATCTTATCATTCATCAATAACCGAACAATGGGTCAACTCCATTGAGATTATTTTATATATCCATATATGTTCCGAACAAGAGAAGGTTATTCTAGATGCTTATCATATCGAGGGTGAAGGTGATAAATGGGGTACATTGATAAAAAATATGAAGCATTGGGGAGATATTTAGGTGATGGGATGGAAGTATTTCTGAAAACTATTTTTCACTAAATATTTTCCCCACACCCTGCATCATAAGATTGAATGATATTTCTTTGCTCTCCTGAAAAAGGACAAAAAATCTCTTGGGGGAGTATGAGGACAACCTCACTAGACTTGCATGATATTCTTTTAGTTTTTTACCCATGAATGCTTTGTCATCCAATTCATTTTGTGGGATAAAACCAAGCCCATGGAAAGGCCTATCAATACAAAAATATGAAAATTATGAGGAAACTATTTGATGTAACCTCAAACTACTGATTGAGAATAACGAATCTCAGGCATGTGAAGGGGATAATAATAATAAATTGGGATTTAATTCAGGTGCTCTTATGGATAAATCCAATAGTGCAAAAATATTCCACCACCCCTCTTGTCAAATGTGATGAAATAATCATCTGGTAAATTCCCTAAAGGGGATGATAAATATCTTTATATTTCGTAAGGAAGGGAACCTTTCTAGTGATTATCGAATAGAAAAATTTGCTACTACGATATAGTAAAGGAATTATTTGTTCGATCCTCAATCCATTTTTAATTGATACAACTACAAGGAACTAGTGTACTTTATGATGTAGTGCCATAAGCCATTGGATTCTTAGGAAACCAACAACCTCCAAGGTAGCAAAGGGAGAGATTTCTCCATCACTTCCACTGATGTGAATTCTGAAAATGATGCAGTGATAGGTATGTTGTTTATTAATTAAATAATTTCCAATGTAATTTTTAATTTTGGTTCTACAAAATATTTTATATCCTAAATGTTTATCAGAATAATCCACCCCCCTACAAATCATGGATGTAGTGATGTAGTTGAAAATGATAAATGGGTAAATTATAGCACCCCTTGCATATGACTCCTCCATTATCACTATTTGTGGATTAAACATCCTAGAGAACCTCATCATACATATCTTGGTTAAATTTGTTGCAATTGTTGGCATGGATTGGTTTTTTATATATAGAGACAACAATAATTTCCATGAGGGAGAAATTACTCTTTATATGGTGAATCAGACCAAAATTTTATATAAGTGTAAGGAGGATGATGAATCATCTTTAGCACCATCATCTCAAGAATAAATATTTTTACCATATATAAACTTGTGTCTTCCTCAGATGATTGAGTCTAAGGATAGAACAATCCATAAAGACATGACTATTGTGAGGTAATTTGATGATGTGTTTCACAAGGAATTTCTTGGTCTTCCTTTTATAAGAGATTTTGAATTCTCATTTGATCTTATACCTATCACGTTTCCCATATTCAAGACTCTTTATAGAATTGATGTTGTGGAGATTGAGTATATAATAAAAAAACCATACGGTAATCTAGGTAAACTATTTATATGACCATGTGCATTACAATGGGGTGCACCCATTCACTTTATCATGAGAAATGATGTTTCCATGTGACATTAAATTGATTATCCTAAGATCAAAAAATCATTATAAAGAACAAGTATCATTATACATGAACTTATGAATTGTTCGGTCAAATATTTGGAGCATAATAATTATCCAAGGTGGATATACAGTTGAGATATTACTATATAAGGGTGAATAAGTAGGATATCACTATTACAACTTTTACTACAAGGTACATGTACTATGAATTCATAGTAATTCCTTTGGGACTAACTAATTCTATAGCAATCATCATGGGTTTGATGAATATAGTCATAAATATTACATAATCATGTTTTTTTGAATTTTTTAAAGAAGAAATTCTAATATACTCCAAAACAAAGGAGTAGAATGAGAATTATCTGGGCACTATACTAGAGACCTTAAAAAAGGAATCTATATGAAAATTAAAACACGATTGAGTTCTCTTTTAAGAAGTCTTATTTTTGGGGAATATCATCAAAGGTAATGGGATATGTGTGGATCCAACCAAAACAAAATTAATTGATGAATGGTCAAGGATGATATATCTAATGGATATCCATAGCTTCTTGGGGTTTTCTATATTTTTTTTTCAATTTTTTAGAAATTTTTCGTGATTGTCAAACTCTATTACCGTGATAACATGGAAGGGAGGAAACTGTTCCTGGAATGATAAATGTGAAGCTAGATTTATGGATTTGTATAAGAGGATTATTACATACCCTATTCTCACACTACCAAAATTTGGGGATATTTTCTTAGTCATTATTTATTATTCTAAGAATATAATGGGTTATGTGTCAAAGTAGAATTACAAATTCATTTAATATGCCACAAGGCTGTAAAAACCCCATGAGAAAAATTTCCCACACAAGATCTGGAGTTCGCAACTATGATCTTTACAATGAAAATATAGTGGAAATATATCATTCAAAATACTTTTTGATATATAAATGAATCACAAATGTATCAAATACATATTCACATTGAAAGAGATGAATATGCTCGAATGACGTTTTTAGTGTTCATTGTGGATTATGAATATTTAATCCATTACCACCCTGGGACGCTGAACTAAGTGGAGGATTCTGTATGTAGAAAGGACCCATCAATTCTTTCAGTGATTAGAATTGAAAAGTATCCAATCTTCCTAGATACAAGGAATATTAATATGAAAATAATAATGAAGGGAACATTATCAATCATTTCAAAAATGACTACTCAACCATCTCTTTAAGAAAGGTTAAATGATGCTCAAAAAGATGATGAGTGAATTCCTAATAATGTGGAAAATATATGAAAATGGAAATCCTAGTAGATCAGTGTCAATGAAGAATGAATTGTAAGGTTTGAGTTATGTCTATGGGTTCCATAACATTTGGAGTTAAATAATGAAATTTTGGATGATGCACACAGTTTGAATTTCTCCATTCACCCAAGATGCATGAAGAAATTGTGAAGACTCTGGAGGAACTACTCATAGGATAACATGAATATGAATTCCACTAAATATACATCAATGTGGCCAGTATATCAGCATGTTATGGCTGAGAATAATAATTATAAGGTGATGATGTAACCATTACCAATACCAACATAGTAATGGGAAAAATCACCATGGACATTGTCACTAGAAATCCTATATAATCTAAAGTGAAAAATGATATTTGGGTTGTTATGAATCATCTAAAAATGACTAAACATATCATTGTAATTCAAGATGATTTCACATTGGATCAAATGGCATAGATATATATATCAGAGAAGTGGTAAGGATTCATGGATTACCAATATCGATTTTGTTTGATCGGGATCCAAGATTCACCTATATATTTTGGAAGAGTCTCCACTATGATTTATAAAACTGATTTGATTTTTAGTATTACCTATCACCCTCAAAATATTGTCTTATATGAATGGACTATCAAAATAGTTGATGATATGTTTAGATCTTTCTCAATAAAATTCAAAGGTAGATGTAACTGACATCTTTCATTGGATGAGTTCTCTTACAAAAATAGTTTCCACTCAATTATCCAAATGTCTATTTATAATGATGTTTATGGTAAGAGGTGCAGTAAACCAGCATGTTATAATGTTGTTGGGGAATAAAATATAGTTCTGGAAATTGTGGAAGAAATGGCGGAGAAGGTGAAGACAATCCAGCAATACATCAAAGATACCAAGAGACAATAAAAGTGGTATGGTGACAATTATTGATGACACCTATAGTTTGATATTTGAGACATGGTATTCCATTTCAAATCTCCATGGATGAGAGTAATGTGATTTTGGATGAATGGAATGCTTAGTCCATGGTATATCATCCATTTTGAGATCCTTGATCACATGAAAATAGTGCCCTATCGACTAGCACTCCCACCGAACCTGTCTCATGTTCATGATTTATTCCATTTATCACTTTTGAGGAATTTACAACCTGACCCATCACATGAACTCATTCCAGGGGTATTACCAATGGAGAATGACCTATCCTGTAAAGAGAAGATAGTGAACATATTAGGTCATAGAGAAAATGTTCTACTAAATAATACAATGTCCCTCATCCAAATGTTGTACAGATACCACAAGTCTGAAGAAGTGATATGGGAACTAGAGGGAGTTATGAGTCAGAGATACCCTCAATCATTATAGTTTTGGAAAAGTAAATTTCAAGGGTGGATGTTTCTAATGACCCCAACCTTTATGAATAAAATTACCATTCTTTAAAAAAAAATTATGTATATAGAAAAAAATGTAGTCGTATTGTTTTATTATATCTAATTGGATTTAAATGACTATTCTCTATCTTTATAGTTTATAATATAGTCGATTGACAGTTATCACATGGCTAGTATAAATTAAGGGTTTTAACATATTCTTTTTAATTAGACAAAGGAAGTGATGGCCTCAACCTGTAGGATCATACCCCCTAAAGAAAATTTATCTGTGCTTCTTAGGAAGAAAACATTTCAAGGCATTTACCTAGACGAATCCCTATTTGAGACCCATCTAATTAAGCATGAGAGAACCCATTTTTGGGATAAGTTGAAGTACCTTGAGATCACATCCAAAATAATGTTTATCGAATGACATCAAGAAGTCCCCACCATCACACACATTAATCATAGGTATTATACTGTTGAAATAACGGTATTTGTAATCTAACCCTATAATTATGATTTTGTGTATAATTGTTTTATATAAAAATGAATATTATTTCATTATATTATTGTTAATTTTGAAGAATTTTTAATGCACAATTAGTATTTTATCTTAGTATTCAAATTCAATAATGAAATCTAATATGTTGAAATAATTTATTAATTTAATAATATAATTTTTTAATAAAATATTATATTTAAATTACTTGTATTAAATATAAATTATCATATAATTTTAATGAATCCAAATGTAATATTTATTAAAGGAAGACAATTTTTGTTCACAAAATACACCAAATTTCAATAAATCGCTGTTTTTATATTAAAAGTTAAAATTAAGACATATAAAAAATTATTTAAACGAAATGAATATTTTTTATGGAATTAGGATGTATAAATTATCTGATGGTAATCCTTTCATTATTTTAGGTGACATTTGAATTTTTTGGTAAAAACTAAATATCGTTTAAATTTTTAATTTTTTATGACTTCATTATCAACCAATAGCGATGTAATGAAAAACTATTAAAATTATCTTCGTCCAAATATATTTTTTTCGTTAAAATAATTTAATTTTTGGATTATTTTATTTAGAAAATAAATACATAGTGAATCCTTCATGACCTAAAAAATATTTTATGATATTAAAATCATTTCATTAAAAGTGTGACTCAAATTCACAAAAGCAATGGAAATATTTTAATATCATCCACAATTAGCTTTATATAATAATTTATACCACTCCTCATTACCAAAAAACCACAGAAAAAATCATCGGATGATTTGTGGATTTGAATATTTTTCTGTGTAGGGTCCAAAACCAAAATAATAAATAATTCCCCCACCATTCAAATATTAAACCACCCATGCACCCATACCTCTTCAGTCAATTTCACTAAAGCATGACCAAACTCTGATCCTTCCTCCCTATAATCCTCCCAAGGTTCCCCAAGATCCAAATAATCCTCCCCCAAGACTTTGGGACAACACATCCACGTAAGGGGTCTCCCTTTCAATTTTTCTCCAAGAACCTCTTTTATGTCATGCCTTTAAACATGCATTTTCATAATTTGGGGTATGTTATTTTATTACTCATTACATTAAATTTGATTTATAAATGTTTTTATATTATCTTCACATCCATTAATCCCCCCAATATTCCTTTAAACATACATGTTACTCTGCCAAAATATCGTATGGGATTTTACACATCTCATTTCCATTAAAGAATTTCACTTAAATTATACATATAAATTCCATTTCACATGTTGGGATGTTATGATCCATGATCCCCTTAATATCTATACCATTTATTAATTATGATATACCCATTTTAATTTCATTAACCCAATTTATAAATTTCTAAATGACGTCGTTATGGTTCCAAAATTACACCATGATTTTCCATGAAAAAATAATATTGTAGTGAAATACATACCCATTCCACTATCAAAGGTATTAACCTTTATGAACACATACATAACATGTGGTGACATACATTAATTTATTCCACATTCATTGATCATGGAAGAAATTATAATGACTGATAAATCCATGTTATATGATCTATGTGGCACAAATAAGCATGAGATTGAAATGATTATGAAGGGTACACGTTGATAGCACTCTAATGAATTGGGTAATGTTTAGTATTATGATAAATCATGTCGGGACATGGGTTTACCATATTTTTTTATAGGACCTTTTTCCACCATGTTGGGATATAGGATTTCATGAATCCCATATATTAATGATACAATATTTTATCTTATTTCCACATTTCCATGTAATGATAATCATGTTGTATCATTCCTTTATGTGCATATTTATCTTATGTTCCATTGATATACCGATTTCCTAAAATGTATTTTATTCTTCATTTTATGCCTAGTTTACCCCATTACTAGGCTTGATTGCTCACCCTTTTCTTATTTATGTCCTCCTATTGTCCCATGCAATGATAAGTAATATGGAATGTTGTGGTCATGTAAAAGATGTTTTTAATAATGTGGTGTATTTCGTGTTTCATATTTTTATGTAATGTTCCTAATACTAAAAGAAACTATACCTCTAGATATTACCTGTTTAATTAGTTTATAGTTAATGTAATAAATATTGTTTAAATATGAAATAGAGAGCATGGTTTTGTGGCTTGGGTAGAGGATCCATGCATTGGAACGACACTCGTGTAGTGGGTGACCGTGTAGCTATCCATATTTGTGGGGGATTTATTTAAGTGTTTGTTTAGCCTAAAAATAATTTGGGACATCATTAATGGGTTTATCATGATACCTAGGGTTATATGGGTTGTTCCTTATGGGAATTTTATTTTGGATGAGTGACTGGGTGAAGAAGAGCATAAGATAATGGGTTTAGGTGAGACTGAGGTAGATATTGGGTGAGACCTAATGAGAGGGTTCTTGGTGGGTTAATATACCTTTTTGGGAGGAGAGATATAAAGTTATATGATTTTAATTTTAAATTATTTTTTTCATTCATTAATAACACATTGGTTCAATAAAGTTACGAGTTATGTTGTGAGTTAGTGGAACATGACTTTTGATGATTCTTTTGAATTTATTTTAATTTTTTAGTATCCCGAGTGATGTAATAGTGGCATAAATGTTGTGGAACACATTTTCATCCAATCAAGAAGAAATATGAATCTTGTGGTGTGGATACATTCTTTTATATGGTGTTTTGGTGTTTGAATGAATTTTGTTCTATCTGAGGAGGTGATTTAAGAAAAGGATAAGGGGTGGTGGAGTAATCCACCAATGTTGAACCGTCAAAAAAATGTAAAGTGTTGTCATGATGGATGTGAGTGTTTTTTTGGAGGAATTAAAGTGATGTTGTGTTGGAACCATTAAGGGCTAAAATCCCAAGGAGTGTTATAAGGGAATCCATAGAGAGGGGGAGGCCACCATTGGGTGGTTAAGAATGTTGTTCCTAGTGTGTTACGAATGGGTTGAAATTTGGTTTATATGTAGGAACTCATGTATGACCGAGATGACCTTGTATAGTTATATAATAATTATATGGATGAATAATGGGTCATGGATATTAGTGATTATTTTTTGGGTAATGATAATGATACTCTTGTGTTGTGGATCATCATATCAGTCACATATGAACAAACATCCTATGTGATAGGTCACAGTTATTGTGAGACATATCAGTGGGGGGTCCAGATAACACTAACTACTTTTCCATGGAAAAGATATAATATGATTTGGTTTCTTTCTATTTACAATATATTGGATTATAATGTTTTTATGATTGGATTAAGAGTGTAAGAGTTAGGCTCATGGTTTTCCTTGAATAATTTGAGAGAATGTCAGATAAATGGAGAGATAATGCATAATAAGTATAATTTTGTGGGAATAGGGTAATTTTTTGGGTGAATTGGGATTTATGACATTATTTTTCTGTTGAATCATGATTCCTTTCTTTATTCAGGGGTGAACATTGACTCGTTATGTGGTTCCTATGCTGAATCATGACCAAAATCATTGTAATGGTATATAATTGGATAAAAATTCATATGGTAGTAAGGGAATATTGGTTACTGTGTTGGAGTATGAGTAGAACCCATGTATTAGGGGTTATTAGTAGAAAAGACGTTTGGGAGGAATGTGTTTCTAATTAGGATTCATCATTGTGTGTGACCAGTGTTTTTTTTTTGTAAAACTAAGTTGGAGAGAAATTGATCATTGTTCATTTGTGATATTAGATGTGGATATATAGAAACTAGATTAGTGATTTAATTTGAGACACAGTTGTTGTTTTTTGTACCACATTCAATTTGTTAGGGAGAGATTTTTTTGAATCTAATCATGGTGTTTGGTGCTGTTTAATGGAAGCATGTTTGGTGTTTATGAGTAGAACACTTTAGGTTTTCATTGAATTGAATTAAATTGGATGGGTGACATTTTTCAATTATTTTCAAGGATAATGATATAAAAATATAGTTATGGATCAGTGTTTATAATAAACTATGTCATTATGGGTGGAAAATTCATAATGGAATTTGAAATTTTTAGGATGTGGATTTTTTGTTTTGTGAAATGAAAATTAGAATGGGATTATAAGGGTTTGAAAATAGTAAAATTATGTTACTAGATGTGAAAGAAATACTAGTTGTGTTAGGTCCACTAGGCTGAATACCCTGAGAGGGGGGGTGAATCAGGGTATGACTAATTAAAAATTAAAGCCCGTTCTGATCTTGTTTCGATGTTAAGCAAAACACTCTTCTCTCTCTTTCCTGCTGCACAATATAAATAGAAAGTAAAGCAAGCACAGGACACACCGATTTTACTTGGTTCACCGCTAAGGGCTACGTCCAAGGAGCATACACCGACAGTTTTCCGGTCGTACAAAGTTCACTAAACTTCACTAGCTGTGGATTACAATGTTCGGGCTAGATCACTTCTATGCCCAGGCTCACTGCCTATACAAGGTTTAGGGTTAGCTCACTGCTTTCCCAAGGGTCACTCCCTGTTTCTCTCTCTCTGGCTCACTTCCAGTGGAGAGGATCACCTTCTTCCTCTTCCTAAGCTCACTGCTCTTGGAAGGGAATCCAATCGCAGTTTATAGACCTGTAGGTCTCTTCATTTCCATTTAGGAATGCATCATTCTCTGTATGTAGATGCTCTGTTGAAGTTCAACTTTCACCCGTAAATGAATACCCCTTTGCCACTATCCACTGGGCAAACCACATTGGAAACGCCTTCGCAAAGCACCCAACTTCGCGAAGCTCCCAATTTCGTGAAGCTCAACAAGCCGTCGCGAAGCTCCTGCCTTTTCGCGAATCTCACTCGCGAAGCACCCTTGCGAAGCACTCTCGCGATGCTCAAGATGTCGCAAAGCAAAAACCCTCACGAATCAAAGTAAGCCAACATGGAGCTCGCAGGTTTCGCGGAGCTACAATAGTCGCCGCGAAGCACCTCTTTCGTGAAGCACACTGGCTCCGCGAACCACCTTCACAAATCGAGAGCGAATGATATTCTATGAAAATGCTCTATACTTCGCTCGAAGGGGTCGGCCTCTATTTATAGGCAATTCCACCGACCCTCGAACTTTCTGCACGAAGTCAACGCCACGTCATCTCAAATCATGAAGTTCCAAAGTTTCTGCCAGAATTCTGTCTAAGTCGTGAAGCTCTACGGAAATTTTCCGTTCGCGGAGCTTGACGTAGTCGCGAAGAATCACCGTCAACATACCTTCGCAACTTCTCCACGAATATCCCTCGCGAAGCCCAACATTCCTTTGCGCCTTCGCCGCGAAGCTCCCTCGCAAATCCCTTCACCGCCGCGATGCGCTTCAGCCTCTGCCGTTCGCGAAGCTTGACGTAATCGCGAAGCATCACCGCCACCATTCTTCTGGTCTTCGCGATTTCCAAACCATGCATCCTATCTTCGCGAAATTCATGCCTTTTCCATATGAAATTATGCTCTTCATGGAAATTTACTTTTCACGATGTTCACCAAACTCCAAATTTTGGACCCCAAAAATTTGGCAAACACTGGGAAATGGCGCCACCTTGTACTGCTCTTTTGTACCACCTCCAGACCGTCCATTCCTTTGTCATCATTCTTTGTCAACATTGATTGTCAACAACTTCTCGGGAACATGAAAAATATCCATGAAAACCTTCTTTGTCAACAAACACAATCAGCCCAAAAATACTGTAATGTTACCTTGAGGGATTTTTTCCCAATAAGTTGAATGCCTTGGGTTTTAAGGAATCATCATAAATTGTTAGGTGGTCTGAGATATGAATTTTTATCAGTATTATCTATTCGTGCTAAGAGACATGGGCTACACTCTTGGAATGATGTTCCAGATGAGGATAGAGACGTCTTCTTGGTTATTTGTTGGAGTTAAATTCACAATCATTCTATTAATTGGTGATTGATTTTTTATACTTTATTTTTTATTATATGAATTTTGATCTATGATAAGAATATTACTATGTGAGTCCATTCATGATGTGAATAATTATTCAGTCTATTAAACATTAAAGGGGGATACATTCTTGGATACAAAAAATATTTTAAAAAATGAAATGAATCTCTGTAAATTTTGTTATAAGAAATTTTTTTATATGATATATTTCCCTATATGGATCATGATTTATCATAGAGTGTAGCATAATGGGGGTGTGGGTGACTTAGTCCCCTTGTCATCAACAACCACTTCATCCCACATGATGTGGGATGGATTTTTCGTATTTTTATGGATATTTAAGGGGACTTTACCCTTTGATGCCATTGATTTTTTCCCAATATGTTTTCAGAAATGTAATGTAATATTTGTTAGTATTTGGTTTTAATTACATAAAAACATTTGTTAATTGACCATGTATGATTTAGATATTTTTATGATGGATAGAGGAGGATTTGAGAAAATGTGTGGAAACCGTTTGAGGTGGTTCTGATTGAGGTCACCCATTGTTTAAACTATTAAAATTCTAATGAAAAATTGGATGAAATTGTTCACTAAATCAGGAGTATTGTTTATGAATTATACTTGTTATGGTATTAAGAACATTCCATATACTATCAGTAGTTTTTTGGTCACGGTATTGATGAAATGATTACAGTTCGTGAGTTTTAATCTTGAGATTCATCTTTTTATTTTAAATAAAATATAATTTATTACTTTCAAAATTAATTATTTTTGTTCTGTGAAATTATACCTCAGCATGGATGGTGGTGAGAGATTAGATGTAGTATAGGAATGATTATACTGGATGATTATGAAGTGGCCTTGGTCATTAACTTCGTGAAAGAGTTGGGTGACCCCATTAAAAAACCTGTATGAATTTAAATGCATGAATTACTATATGCATACTAGTATCATGGGTTTAAGAGGAACTAATAGTTAATAAGAGTGGTTGAAGGAAATAAATATGATAGAATTGGATCTCTAATACTCTTCTTATTTTCTCAATAACAAATTAGTGAATTAGTATTAGTTTATGACTACATATACAATGAGCGAGGGTGATATTTTTTTTATCTGAGACAATTGGTTGATATTTGGAATTCAGATGTGACATGTTTATCTATTATTGACTCTCATTTGGTCAGTTTGGAATGTGAATAAGGTATTTTCCTCTAAGATAAATAATGAGACAATCAAAAATCACATATGTGATAGGGAACACCATTAAAGAATGGATTTTGATCTTTAACAATGTTGGTAGAAGGATAAGTCCTTAGTGACCGTACATAGTGTTAGAGAAAGGGAATTCTTCTAAGTGATAGGAATTATAAGATCCCATATTATATGTGAGATGATCCTAGGTGAGGTTCATATAGGTTTTATGGGTCATGGAATTTAGATTCCAAGTGGGGGATTGGAGGAGATTTTGACCCCTCCTTATGATATTCTAGTCATGGCGAGCCATCAATTTGTAGAGGGTCATGGGGACCCATGGGATTCCCTAACATGTGGGATAAAACATGTTTGAGATGAGGGGATATGTCATGGGTGAATAGCACCTTGATAACATATTGATAGCTATTTGATGAGATGTGCACCATGTGTGTTGTGGCTTATGATATTTTTGTGTGACCACCGAAAAGTTTTGGGGGGATGAGTTGGTGTGATTTTAAGTATCCCATTGTCAGTAATGATACACTGGCATTCTTGTGACCTCACCAAAGCCTTTAGGGATGTGTAGGTGTTATTATTACCTACCAAGAGTCCATGTGATGGGTTGAGATTCACATAAGATCCCTAGAGACTACATGGATGGGTCAGTGTGAATGTGACCAACATAGAGTATGTGGTGATGGGTCGATGTGCTTCTGAACTCCCTAGATTTTTTAGTGAGGATAATTTTGTGTGTCAACTATAATTAACTTTTATATATTAATAGTTTAGATTATGGAACACACATGTGAATTTCGATGTGTGGTATTTGAACACACATGTATTGATATGTTATGGGATGATGCGAGAACTGAATGATGGTCACAGATTTGTGTAATATGTTACTGGGTCATATTGGGGAAGTATGACTATACCTAGTTAATTTAGGTAATAGTTAGAGTCTTGGACACCACTGTATACCAAATCATTATACATGGAATGTGAATCAGTATAATAGAATTTGATGAATATGTGATGAGGTGTATTCGGTCATGGGTCAGTAGAGAGTATGATAAAGATTCATTATGGTCTAGTAATCACATGTTGAATTGATTTGTAGAGATTCAGGGAAGTATATATTTAAATTAAAGTCTAAATTGTATACGTGACATTTTTCTGAGTTTATCATAAATATGTTAATATGGTGAAATATTCTAGGGGAGATTTTTGAGAGTCTACTATGATTTATTTATCACACCCAACATGGGAACCTAAGTTAAAGTAAAGATGTTATAATTGTTCCCAAGTCTAGAAAAAGGAATATAGTTTGTTGGTCCATGGAATCATGATATATATTTAGAGTTTATGTCTTTGTGCCCGGGGTTAGGAAGATGGACTAGGGTGCATGTTTTTTATTTTTTATTTTTTTATATTTTCAAAAATCCTAGTAATAGATTAATGTATGTAAGGAAACCCTGAAATCAACATCAAATTTTCTACAACATTATTTATTTATTTATTTGAAATTATTATAATTATTTGAAATGAATTGTTTAGTAATTTTCTAGTGTTGTTCCACAATCTCCAACATAATAGGCTATCTATTTTATGAATTAAACACTCTCTACTAGTCTACATCAAATGTAATATAAGGAGGTGTTATTGAGGCCTTGGAGAAGCCTCATCCCAGGAACCGATGAGTTCTCTAGGTAAGTTATATCAAAATCTACTATGTATAAATAAACAAATCATTTTACATTATATTGAGAGATCGTATGATTTTTGTTTTCCTTATATGATTTTCATTTATTTATTCAATTAAATGTTTTAATATTATTTGTAGTTATATTAATTAAAAATACCATAAATTGAAAATTAATTATATCATAATAATGAATAGAGACTTTTTAACAAAATTAATTTTCAGTCAAAGGAGAATTTTATTTTAATTTTTAAATATTATAGTTTCAAACCTTATTGTTTTTTATTCCATAAATAATGAAACTAATTTATTAATACCTGGAAACTATTAGAAACACTAATTTAAAAATCAACATATAGAATCCTTGAGTGGTTGAACATTTGAAAATCAAATCAAATCATTATGGATAACAAATGATAGAATATGACCACAAATAATGATCAACGGAACAATAAGGACCCAACCATAAAACATTACATAATATTGAATTAAATGAATAATTCACTTTGAGGATATTTTCAGGTTTAGAGTTTTAGAGAATTAGGACAAAACTGTTAAATCTCAAAAGATGGAAAATTAGACACTTCTACGCAGTTTCGATTTTTTTCCACAATTTAAAAACTCTTTGAAAAGAGTCATGTCTAGTTCCATGTTTCAGTCAACCTGAAATTTCCATGATCCCATCCATGACCCTACTACACATTATATCATGTGAAAAACATTTCAAAAACATGGTATGAGCACAAAAAGATAAGTAAGGGATACATAACGAAAGAAAAATGTTAGTTTTTTTAAATCAACAAGTAAACCATGAGTACATTATCATATGTAATACTTTTGACCTTTATGAAGGAATAAATACTATTCAATGTATTAAACATAATTTATTACCCTTTTGTAACCAAAATATTACCATAAAACCCATACAATGAACATATAACATAAAAAATGTTACTTGGGACATAAACATACCTATGGAATAACTATACGGTCAACTTCCACACATATCACTAGATGGAATTTCCATACGGATGACTTCCATACCCAATTAATTGGAGGTTATAATGTAACCACATATCCTGTTTTATCAATGCGCCACCCATCATTTTGTTTATCACATAACCATCCGTCAAATAAAATCATAACACAAAATGTATTGAAAATACAAACATTTCTATAATAAGATTTTATTTTCAATCAAAAGAAATAATTTCAAGACGTTGAAATAATAAATCCATTTCAAAAACCATTTTCAATAAAAAAATATGAAGTATATAATTTGGTATTGATTTACCTATTAAAAAAATTACTTCTTATTACGGAATCCAAAGATCAAATAATACTCGCGGTGGTAGAAAGTTCGTTGCCATCATGTACGTTAAAAAGAAACGTTTTTTATCATTTATTAAAATGATTCATAGAGAAAATATTCCTTTTGATTAAAATTAAAAACGTTTTGTACACCATATAAAAAAATATCATGTATAAATTAATGAATGACATAAATAATAATGATCATATCAACCCAAAGAATGGGAATTGGGATAAGAAGTTCCTTTACCTTATGTCTGACTTGACCCGTTCATTATTTAATTTCCTTAATAATAAACTAAAGTTAATTTATACTTTCTTAAGAACCTTTTTCAAGATAATTATTACTTTTATATCAATTATTTATATTTTTTAAACATTAGGTAATCATTTAAGTTAATAATAGTCGTTCTGTCAATATTTGGTACTTGAGTCTAAAATAGACTACTTATAATTACATGTTGTTCATGTGGTAAAATTTTCATTATATCTAGAATGATATTCATGATTTAGATATCATATATATCATATATATCCATTATATATATGTATTTATAATAGTACGTAACATTTAGAGGTATCAAATGAAATGCACCGTTCATGCAGACGATAAGTCGTATGTACGCATGAACACTGCTTTCATTTATATTTCATATTTTAATGGAATTAAAACACAATGATATGTAGTTATATCATAATTATAGTATAGAATCATATATAATATCATTAACTCTATCGTTTATATGTACCACATATGGTATGAATTATTCATATCATTCTGAGTGGGCGGTAGTCCGTACTTCCTCAAATAAAATTATCGAATTAACCAATAACGGAAACCATAAAGGTATGCTATAAGTGGAAAATAAAAGAAGAATAAAGGAAACCTAAACATAATATATATGATATACAATAGCGGTTCCATCTTAATGTCCACCATTAGAGGTGATAGGAGATTATTGAATAATCATCGTTTCGTGAGGCGTTAGTTTTCCATCCAGAGATACTGTAAGTTATTTACCAATTAGATGGAGGTGTGTGTAAGTGTATTATGAATCCTTGTCATAACAACATCCTATTATATTGAGGATAATATTTTTGTTACAAAATAAATGAATAAAAATAGTTTGTGGGGTTGGAGAAGTAAAATAAAACAGAAGAACTTAAGAGGAGACGTTACCATTAAATTGAGTAACTCCCATTGGTTTGAATGAAATGGGATTCTTGAAGTAATTTCTGCCTAATGTAAGGCTTCAAGTATGAATAGAGGGATATTTTGAGATTATTAGAGAAGATGTTGGATGAGACAAAATCTTGATAAGTGTCAGGAATGATTTAGAAGTGGGGTTTTTTTATAAGGGGAGGAGGGGTTCTTTAAGAAAGTTTGAAACAATTATTTAATTATAACCACATCTTCGATTTCAAAATGTCAAATAATCATTAAAATAAAAGTTAAGTTGAATGATGGTAGAAATAAAATAATCCAATACTAATTGTATAGGTTTTGAATATTTTTTAATATTTATAATCTTATTTATTAAAATCATTTATTAATAAGGTAAATATTGCATCATTATTGTGTCATATATAATTTAATTTATATGACATCCAAAAATTATAAAATAATAACATGATTTAAGAAATAATTTTATATTTAAATAGCATAATTATAGTCTAATATATAACTTCTATAACCCCATGAAAAAATTTATTAACTAAAAGTTATTTGTTTATGTCATTTTTGTCTTTACTTTAAATTAATTAATATAAAGTGTCCTTACATCAATGTGGCTCCATGGGGTCCCAAATTCAACCCAAGGATGCCCAGGTTGGCTATTTATTAGACAATAGTATTAATACACCTATTAGTGTAACTTAATATTATTATAACATTATGTTTTACCCTTATTTACTATATTTTCCCTTTAATCATGGTAAATAAAATATTTACTGAAGTAAAAATGTAAAATGTCTAAAAATAAAAGTTACCTATTTACACCATTTAGACCCCCTAATTCCAAATAAGGAATCCATTTTTCAAAATTCAAAACACAAAATTGGTAGATATTAATTTAAAATTAATTCCCGGTGTTAAAAAACATAGCTAGTTTTTAAGAAATAATAGCCATCAAAAGATTGACGCTTGTTTATGTCCAATTTAAAAATTAAATTATTTAAAATGAACAACATTAGATTAAATGGTAAAAATATATAATAATTACACTTTAAAACCAATTTAAAAGATAATATAACCTTATAAATAAATTAGATAAGAAGGATCTTTTTAATTAAAATACAGTATGTTTCACTATTCATTAAAAAATCATCATTATCAGAAAAATACCAAAATTTCATCCAAAGTAAATTTTTATGTCCGAATAATAATGAATAATTTTATTTTTTCAAATAGAACAGATAAAGGGGACAAAAACTATATTAAAAGAGGTCTAACCATAAAATGCTGGTAAATCAAACTTTTAAACAATATTAGAGTATTTATGATTTGATTCATTTCGATACTAAGCCCCTATATTTTATTGGATAAATGTAAAAACATTTAACAAACAAGTATAACCATATTGTAGTTAGTTCTATTCATTCCTTCTAATACAATGGCTAGGCGTTAAATACCAATTTAAATAATATTATTATATTATTTGTGTGCAACGTAAGATTTCAAAGAAATCTGATGATGCGTATTGGGTATTTTATCGAACATAGAATCTCTTTTAAAGTAAAATAAATATTTAATTTACAAATATTAATTAAAATTCAAATATATTATTCTTTATTTAATTGGGATGTTACACCCTTTCCCCCTTCTTGGAATTGTGTCGTCACAATTTTTATTCAATTATCAAATATGTTGGGGTATTTATCCCTCATAACATTTCCAGGTTCCCATGTTGCCTCTTAAACCATATGGTTTTCCACAAAACCATTACCAAAAAAATTACCTAATTCCACTACACTTGTTCTCTACAGTCAAGAATCTGGACTGGTTGTTCCTCAGAAGAGAGATTCGCATCCAACTAAACTACCTATGGGCTCAAAACATGAGATGGATCTGGAATATACATTATCAAAAATGAAACATGAAAAACATTGTGTACCTAAGATAAAAATGGGGGTAAATCCACGTTGTATGAAACTACTCCAACATTCTCCAAGATTTCATAATGTTCAATAAACCTCAGACTCAACATTACCTTCTTACCAAAATGCATCACACATTTCCATGGGGAATCATTGAGAAAGACATGATCACCTAACTGGAATGATAGATCCTTCCTCTAGTTTTCCTCATAGGTTTTCTTCCAATTATGAGATGTTATCATGTTCTTCTAAATCAAATGAACTTTTTTCCATCTCTTCCACCAATTCTAGTCCCATCAGTATTCTTTCACCTACTTCATACCGAAAATCTAGAGTTCGAAAATACTTTCCATATAATTCCTCATATAGAGAAATCTGTATACTATAATGAAAACATTTATTATATGAAAATTCAAAAAAATAATGATTTTGGTCCCAAAATCCCAGGTAATTCATTGAGAAAGCACGTAACATATCCTCCAAGGTCTGAATTGTTCATTCTGATTTCCCATATGATTGAGGATGAAAAGATTTACTAAAATTTAATTCAGTACCCAACAACATCTGAAGGCCTTCCAAAAGTTAGATGTAAACCTGGGATCATGATGAAATACAATGGATATGGGAACACCATGCAACCTTATTATCTCTTTGACATACTGCTGAGATAGTTGATCTAGAGACAAAATATTTCGAATTGGAAGGTAATGAGTAGATTAAGTCAATAGAACAACAATAACCCATATTTCATTGTTACATACAGGTGTTTTTGGTAATCCCAAAACCAAGTCCATGTATATATTTTACCATTTCCACTTTGGAATCGGTAATGACTGAAGCATCCCTTTCGATAAATGCCACTATGCTTTAACCTACTGACAAGTCTAACACTTCAGAGTAATATCAACAATATCTATTTGCATTAAATCCTATCAGTAATACTCCCAATGATCTATATACATCATAGTACATCTAGGATGAACTGAAAATGGGGAACTATTAGCATGTCATAACAACTCATTATTCATCTATAAATCACAAGGCACATATAATAATTCCCAAACCTCAAAACACAATCATTATTAATGTTAAATTCAGAAAACATGCCCTTCTGAACCAACTCTACCTTTTACTGCAACTCACTGTCTTCCTTTTGCACGTTCTTAATTCTGTCTGAGGGAGATGATTCCACTAACACCTGAACAAAAATAGGAGAATTTCCTGCCCCGAAAAGTTCTATGCCAAAGTCCATCAAATAAAAAACCAATGGATCTCGTTCGAAATGTTTCATGGATAATGAAGCAATACTCTTTCGACTCAGTGCATCAGCCACTTTATTTTCTTTTCCCAGATGGTAATGAATAGATAAATAATAATATTTGATTAATTCTAGCCATCTCCTCTGTCTCATGTTAAATTCTTTTTTATTGTATATATACATCAAACTTTTGTGATTAGTATATATTTCACAAATTACTCCATACAAATTATGCCACTAAATTTTTAATGAGACAATAATAGCAGCTTATTCTAAATCATGTGTAGGTTAATTTATCTCATGAGGTTTCAACTGTATTAAAGCAAAAGAAATTACCTGATCATTTTTCATAAGGACACTACCAAGTCCTTTCAACGAAGAATCACTATAAATAACAAACTCACCATTTCTGGAAGGTGGTGCCAATAATAGAGCATTCACCAATATTCTTTTTAATTCTTCAAAACAGTCATCAGATTATTTTTTCCAGATGAAATTAACACCATTTTGAGTTAATATAGTAATTGGACTAGATTACCATGAAAAATTATTAACAAACATCTAGTAATAACCTGCCAAACCCAGAAAACTACAGATCTATATTATATTGATGGGTCATGTCCATTCATCAAAAAAATTTGTTTTAGAAGGATCAATTGTAATGCCATTTTGTGAAACAATGTGACTGAGAAAATAAATGTTCTGTAACCAAAATTCACACTTGCTGAATTCCAAAATAGTTTCTTTTCTTTTATGGTTTTCAAAATAATATTTAAATGACTTTCATGTTCCTCTTTAATTTTTTAATAAAACAAAATATCATCAATAAACACAACCACCATTTATCACCAGATTCAACTGATCCATCAATGCAACTAACTATTAAATTATGATTCTGACCATGTTGAGATGCTGATTTGGAAGGCAATTTCCATCTGTATGACTTTATAAAATAGCTTCCCTAATTCCTCAATGATTAACCATTCTGAACACATAAATATCTTAGGTGAAGCAACATGGTAATATTTAAATTCTATATCATTTCAAAATTAACATAATTTATTTAAGAGACATTAATTTAACAATACCATAACTACTAAGTTGTCTAAACCGACCTCTGATACCAACTATAAGGACGCGACCTTAAAACATTACATAATATCGAATTAAATGAATAATTCATGTTAAAGAACTTTTCTGGTTTAGAGTTTAGAGAATTTGGACATAATAGTTACATATCAAAAGATATAAAAGTAGACACTACTACTCAGTTTCCATTTTTTACACAAAATATAAACTCTTTGAAAAAAAAGAGTAATGTCTTGTTCCATGTTTCAGAAAACATGAATTATCGATGATCCCATCCTTGACCCTATTCTACTTTATCTCCTCTGAAAAACATTTCCAAAATGTGGGATGAGAACAAATATCTTAGTAAGGGATACACAAAGAATGAAAAATATTAGTTTTTCAAAACAATAAGCAAACCATGAATACTTTATCATAAGTAATAACTTTCACCTTTATGAAGTAGTAAATACTCTTCAATGTATAAAAGAACATTTCATACCCATTTTTAACCAATAGTATATCATAAAACCAATAAAAAGAACGCATAACAGATATAGGTAACTTGGGACATAAACATACTTAAATAGATTAATCAGGCTGTCACCTTCTACACATATCACTAAATGGAATTGCCATACAGACAACTTCCATACAGAATGCATTTTAGTTTATAACATAACAACCCATCCTAGTTTAGAACAGCACCACTCGTCATTTGGTTTATCACGTAACCACCCATCAAATGAAATCATAACACATAATGTATTGAAAATACAGATGTTTCACTTATAACATTTCATTTGAAATAACAAGAAATAATTTCAAGCCATTGAAATAATCATTACATTTCAATAACCATTTTCAATACCAAAATATGTAAAATAGTATTTGGTATTTATTTAACTTTTAAAAACATTATGGCTTGTTAAGGAATACAAAGATCAAATAATACTCACGACAGCGTAAAGGTCGTTGTCATCACGTACGTTAAAAAGAAACGTATTTTTTGTCATTTAGTAAAAAGCTTCACAGATAAATGATTCTTTTTGAATAAAATTCCAAAGGATTTATACACCATAATAAATAATGACATGTATATATTAAATATTGACTTAAATAAGAAAGATAATATCAACCCAAATAATGGGAATTGGGTTATGAAGTTCGGTTACCTTATGTCTGACTTGACCCATTTATTGTTAAATTTATTGAATAATAAACTAAAGTCAATTTCAATGTGCATAAGAACATTTTTAAATTTAATTATTCGTTTTATACCACTTGTGACCATGTTATAAACATTATTTAATCATTTATGTTACTAACGGTTGTTCTGTCAATATTTGGTACTTGAGTCAAAAATAGACTTCTTATAATTACATATTGGTCATGCGGTGAACAGTTCATTATATCCAGAATTATATTCATGATTTAGACAACAAATATAACATATATATACAGTATATATATGTATTTGTAATAGTACGTAACATTTGGATGTATGAAATGAAATGCACCATTCATGGAGACAGTAAGTCGTACATACACATGAACGCCACTTTCATTTCTATTTCATTATTAAAGGAATTAAAACATAATGATACATAGTTATATTATAATTTCAGTATAGTATCATAAATAATATCATTAACTCTATCCTTTATACATACCACATATGGTTTTAATGAGTAATATCACTTTGAAGGGGGTGGTAGTTCGCACTTCCTCAAATTAAATTATCACGATTACCAATAAAGGAAACCATAAATTGGTTCTATAAATGGAAAATACAGAAGCATAATGAAAAAATAAACATAATATATATCATATATTAACATAGTTCCATCATAATGGTCACCATTATAGGTGGTAGGAGATAATTGATCAATCATCGTTTCGTGAGGCATTAGTTTCCCATAAACATAAACAATATGTTCTTTACCCCTTAGGTAGAGGTGCTCAGAAGTGTAGTTTGAATAATTCTCATAACAAAATCCTAGTATAATGAGGATACTATTTTTGTTTAAAAATAAATTAATAAAAAGTGTTTATGGGGTTTTATATGTAAAATAAAACAAAAGAGCTTAACAGGAGACGTTACCTTTAAATTTAGTAACTCCCCTTGGTTTGAACAAATGGGTTTCTTGAGACAATTTATTACTAAGGTAAGGCTTTTAGGATTAAGATAGGGAATTGGGAGATTATTAGAGTAGAGGATGGAAGATAAAAAATCATTAGAAGTGTGAGGAATGAGTTAGAATTTGGGGATTTTTATATGGGAGAGGAGGGGCTCTTTAGGAATGTTTGAAACAATTATTTCATTATAACCTCATCTACAGTTTCAAAAGGTTATCTATTCACTAAAATAAATTTTAAGATGACTCATGGTATAAATATAATAATCCAATTATAATTGGATAGGTTTTGGATATTGTTTTTAATAATTATATTCCTATTTATTTAAATCATTTATTATGAGGCAAATATTGCATCATTATTGTGTCATAAATAATTTAAATTATTATATGTCCAAAAATTAATAAAAAATTGCATTATGTAGGAAAAGTTTTAGATATCCAAATATTATTTATTGTCGAATATATAACTTATATAACTCCATGTAAAAATTTATTTACTAAAAGATATGTGTTTATTTTATTTTTGTCGTTACTTTAAATTAATTAATATAAAGTGTCATTATTACTTCCATGTGGCTCCATAGGCTCCCAAATTCAACCCACGGATGCCCATGGATGGATATTTATCATCCAATAGGATTAGGACACATTTTAGGGTAATTTAATATTATTATAATATTATATTTTACCCTTAGGTATTATATTTTCCCTATAATCATGGTAAATAATATATTTACAGAAGTAAATATTTAAAATGTCTAAAAATAAAAGTTACCTATTTACACAATTTATAAATACTTATTTCAAATATGGAATCAATTTTCCAAATTCAAAACACATATGTGGCATAAATTAATTTAAAATTAATTGCTGCTGTTAAAACAAATAGCGTGTTTTTAATAAATAATGACTATCCAAAGATTGACACTTGTTTATGTCCAACTTAAAAATAAAATTATTTCCAATGACAAACATTAGATTAAATGGTAAAAATTTATTCTAATTACACATTAAAACCAATTAAAAAGATAATATAGCCATATAAATAAATTAGATAAAAATGCACTTTTTAATTAAAAACAGTATTTTGCAATATTCATTAAAAAATGAACATTATCATAAAAATACAAAAATTCCATATAATGTAAATTTTGGTTTCCCTATTCTAAAGAAGATTTTTATTTTATAAAATAGAACATATAAATTTAACAAAAACCAGATTTATATATTGTTCTCTATTAAAATGGGGTAAATCAACTTTTTAATGAATATAAGTGTATTTATGCTTAGATTCATTCACGTTTTAAGCCTCTCACTTGTATTTGATAAATTTAAAAACATTTAATAAGAATTTATAATCATATTTTAGTTATTTATATTCATTCATGTGGATACAATTGCTAGGTTTTAACTACCATTTAAAATAATTTTATTATATTTTTAGTGTGCAACGTATGATTTCATGGAAACCCGTTGTTGTGTATTGTGTAAGCTATCTAACATAGAATCCCCATTAATGTAAAATAAATATTTAATTTAAAAATATTAATTAACATTCAAATTTATTATTCTTTATTTACCTGAGATGATACAGGAACTAGATGAAATAATATTATTATTAAATAAAAAATTATAATTTTGATATTTCTGTATATATTTTATAATTACTGTTATCATTATGAGGACCTCACATGGAAGAATACATTTTATAAAGTGATAAAGATACAAAAATTATTAAATAATTATCTATTTTTTGTTTTAATATTTATTAAGTTGTATTTCATTATAATTTTCCAATGCATTTAAACTGTTATTTGTGTGATATTTTCCTTTTGAAAATGAAATATTTTCTTAGTTATACCTCTTATATAATGCGTATAGTTATTTTTGGTTATTTAAAAAATTTTAGAATACAATGTTTTATCTGATTACGATTCCCATTATAATATTGGTTCTCTTAATCAAATTATAATTACATTCGATAGATTATGTTTTAATTTTGTTGTGAATTTTATAAAAACATTAGGTTTATTAAATACCACTTATCAATAGGTATATATATATTTTGTGTGGATGTATACTTAAAATAATAAGAACTACAATAAAAAATGATTTTTTGATAGGTTATTTTCCCCATGAACATTAATTTTCATTTTTCTTTACATCACCAATATCTTTTCTATTTTATTTTTAACTATTAAATTAAATTCATTAAGGACCATATTGATTATCTCAACCTTAGAAAAAAATTTATTGAAAAATTTTGTGGTAAACTATATTATAATATCAATACAAATTAAAAAAATAAAATGAAAAGCTACACATAAATGATATGAGAAAGAATTAGGAATGTTCTCATTACTATCCCCAAGAACCAAAGTGAGAATTAAACTACGTAATATTAATCATATAACCCACTACTTGAAATAAAATAGTGTTTGACAGTGACCAATATAGTAAAAAATTTATTATCAAAATATGTTATTTCTAGGTTATTGATGGTGTTTTTATTTTATCTATGATTAATAATAAATTGTTTGATAAAAATTTTCTTCAACTAGTTATAAAAGGTATCATGATTTGTAGTTAAGATAAAAATAGAAGATTAAGATCGATAAAATAATCAAATAGAGTGATAATATGAATAGAGTTAAAAATATTATTAGTATTTACTAAATATTATATGGGAGGTGTAATTAAGAGTGAAACAACACAAATTAATAGGATACATTTATCTCAGAAAGGATAATTCATTTTAATAAATCCTTGAATGTTCATAATATAAGATAGATAAAACAACATACTCACATACATAAAGATACATTTAAATATGGGTTATCTAAAAATCCATTAATTATTGATAGTGTTTTCAATTATCACATTAATGGTGATTTTAGTAATATTAAGATCAATTAAAGGGTATAAAAGTGGGAACATTATTATAGTTAGTGATAATTCAATAAAAAGTCAAGGATTTTCAATGGTTGATATTTGGAAAAAATATATTACTTATAATGTGGATATATTTTCTATAAGATCAACCCTAATAATTTTTGTGTATCAAATATATATGGTGGTATAAATTATTTAATATTCAAAAATTGCTGTTTTATAAAAAATATTTTAAGAGATGAAATTATTATAAAAAATTTATTTAGAACCGTGGGTAACATGTTTCAATTCATAGAAGCAAGGATACATTGTTTGGTGATCTAAAAAGTTGAATATTAATTATTTCACAAATAATGAACCTCTAACTATTGAACCTTATACCATGTAATAATGATTTATGACATAATTATTGACTCATACAAGTAATGTGAATATATAATGGTGATGTTAATACATTTAAATTAAGGATAGTATATATGTTTTATTAAAAAATTAATGTAACTATCTTTATTAAAAAAAATATCTAGTGTCAAACAAGAAACAATATGAACTACTATTCATATTTTAATACAGATATACTTAAAATCCATTCAAATGGACATAAATGTTTAAATTTTTAATGGTGAGTATTATAAAGATTATTGTTTAAGAAACAAGATTTCGTTAGGATAGATACAATTTGTAAAATGGTGTTAAAATTAGAAAGGACTCTATATAGATTGAAACGTGGTCAAAGGGGTTTGAACACATATATTTATTAATATATATGTAGCATGATAATAATATAATGGATGGTAGAAATGAATTTATATGCATGAAAAATAAAACAAATATACCCTTTGTGATTTTCTTTTGTAATGGTGTTATTTTTTTCTAGAGATTAAGGGAAATTATAAAATGAATTTTTAATAAAATTGAAACAAATATTGATATGTATTTATATAATTAAATTTAACTATATTTGGGCTCATTTATAACAAATAATAAATGTAAATTTGAATCTCATAAGGAAAATTGACCTGAGATATATTGAAATTGTTTGGAATAAAGGAGTCTAAAAATTTTTCTACAGTAATTTCTGTAGGATAAAAACAAGAAAATATGATAATAAAAATAAAATAAATGAAAATTAATTCTATATGATAATGTTAAGTATAATATATTTTAATACATTAATATAAACAATTTTTTACACAATTAATCTTTCTTCTAGGTGTTAATAAAATCCTAAAGACTCACATCGTCTAGTGGAAAAGAGTGTTCTATTCTAGATTTAAAATATATTTATATATGGTTTTATGTACACGAATCAGGGTGAGGTAGATCTGAAAAGTTTTATAGATAACTATTTGTTTGATGGTTTTGAAGATACAAATTACACAACATGTGATGAATTTTTTATTCATGAGATATGTGTTGTATAGAACAATAAGATGTAGCAGTCAGTCACATTTATAACTATAGATGATGAATATGTTCTAATATCATAGACATCTGCATAGATAATCTAGAATATGATATACATTGAATATGTGGATGTTGTCATTAAAAATACACTAGTCATTTGTTTTGATAAATAAGGTACCATAAATCGTTCCCATAATCAGATTGTAACAATATACGTTGGCTCACTCTATGAATATTACATAGATGGGTTCTCAACATGACTTTAATTGTTCCTCCTCATACACCAAATTCATCTACATAGTATAGGGTCTCTATGGTGGTATTTTTTGGAGAACATACCCTCATATAAGAGTTGAAAATAAGAATATAAATAACCAAGCATCAAACACAACATAGTACATGGAATAAATAAATCAACTAAACATGTTATAAATATGAAGTAAAGTAAAGGCATGAACAACCATGTTACACATACACCAACTAAACACCCATTTTGGTGATGACCTTTATAATATTAAATTAAATAAATCAATGATAAAAATAAATGGATCTACTAATAAATATATGTCATACCCTAAAACAAATCACTAAACCACACTGAGATTATCCAGCTTGATCATAATACTCCACGTTAGTGGGTTTTCATGATCATGAAATCTTAGTCATTTTTCTTATCTATCATTCATCCATACTCAAATTGAAACTAGACATATGGTCTAAGTTCACACTAAGGTGAATTTATATGGGGTCACAAGTGGATCCCAATTAGTATCTCTCAATGGGGAATTTATAACCAACTTTTATAATTTCTTACTCATAAAATACTCACATCCTAAAAGAGAAACATATTGTATTAAAAAAAATTAAATCATCATATATCCTTTGTTTTTGGACCGTAAAAATAAATTAAATGACTATTTTCTTACCTCAGGCCTAGTGGATTCTTGGATATGAACAAAAATGGTTCAACTAGTATTGGGGATATCAATCATCATGATATATCACCAAATGGGGATGTATGTCCTTGCTTCATGGTTAGTATTACAGACATCCACTAAATATAATGTATAAATCCATGTACCGGTAGGTAAACCTATAACTATGTCATTGATTTAGATCATTTGTATCTTAGTAATACTAATGATGTTATGTTTAACTAGTGGAACCCAGACAAAATTTCGACCATTAGTATTCTTGTCTAATATTGAATTCTTATCTCCCATTATATAGAAAATAAATACATTAAAAAAGAAAAATAATTTATGGTTATGGACCAACAAAAATATATATATGTAATACTATCCCTATCTTAAAACATTACATGGAATCCATAAATCATTTACACTATAGACTATTTATATGAATATTTTGGAAATTAAATCATGCTAAAACTACCTAAACCTAAGGACTTCCCATGGAATCAATCAAGGTGATCAAATAGTGCCTCATGGGTGTAACCAAACATCTAGTTCTAAACTAAATTTTTACCACCCATGAACATCTATCATCGCATGAATCATAAAATTCTATGAAGCATGTGTGATATTCTATATAAGAAGTGTTTCTGAGATACAAGTACTAACATATCTATTTAATAATATTGTAATAGATCATATAAATACTAGAAACTATGGAAATATTAACATTTAATGTTGGATCACTAGGAAACTTGGTATCCATGTATCTAAATGTTTTAATTAATTTGAATTATAAAAATACATTACATAGAGAATAATTCATTAATTAGTAGAAGAATTAAAATCTACGATGAATTCAATATGACATATATAGTTAACCAAATATAAACAAATACCCAAATATAAATATATAGAATTTTTTAGGAATATTATATATTCTATTTTTCTCCAATAAATATTCAGGCAGAAATGACATCTGATGTAATTGATATGTAAGGCAGTGTCATATTTATCATTTCCACTAGTCCATAAAAGTAGATAATGGTGGAAAATAACTCATGATATACCACATAATTTATAATTATCTATGTATAGTAAAATACTATTATATTTATTCTTATATTGATGTTGGAGGGTTGGTTGAACCCAATAAAAAATCTTTTTACTACCCTCATCTGAGCATGATTAACTATGGAGTTATAAAGGTATTTAATGAATTTATATTGATTTGATTTCACCAACATAGTGTATGACTATTCATGGAAACAAACTAGGGTATTCTAGGTCAGTATTTAAGTAGAGGAATCCCACTTGGGATCCTACAAATTAATACAACAGAAGATGTATCCCTCTTGGGATACTCTTAGTATGAACAGTAGTGGAGATATCCATCTTGGGATCCTTTTTCATTTCTTGATTATCATAGCTAATGAGTACCACAAACTAGGAACTGATATTTGATAATCTCACAATACTAAAATTGAAAACTCTCAAGTTAGGTCTGCATAAGATGATGCCTTTTTCGAGTCACTATAGGTTGGCCCAAAAACCAAACATATCATTCTCCATGAGTCAAATCCATATACCTCTATACATATACTATCATAATAATAGAAAAATAATGAAAACAGATGTAACATTACATTACCTCACGACATTATAATAACTGAAATCAAGTTCTCATCCCATGACTCTCTCAAGAGAAATTCAGTTCTATTTATTGGAGGAAGAAACTCTCCCTCATAACATACTCTCCATTAAGAACATATAATAATTAATAAAATCACACCAAAGGGATATTCCATAACGATATAAAATGAAAAATACTCAAATGGACTCTTCTTTTGTCCAATTTTGATATTAGAGTGTGAAATCACCCAAAACCCTTGAATCCACAACAAGGAGGTAATACATACGGAATACCCCCAATGCACTGTGTGTAACTAAATATATCTAACGAGGCCATATAATTTTGTAGATCATGGATACAAAAGGGTTCTGGTAATGTAATACTACCTGAAAATGTCATCTAATCCATCTAGGAAGGTATTAATACATGTTCAGATATTTATGGGGTCAGGTCCAGTGCTACTACTCGACCATATACCCCCTAACGGGGGTGTATACCCCCATTCCCTGAAACATGGCCAAGTAAAACAACATGTTGTGTAATTTGAGTAAATTTAATGTAGTAAAAAAACATTATCATAACTAATAATATAAACACATTGTTTGTGTTCCTAAAATCACACATTCGGTGATTGGGATTTCATTGATGGAAACCCTTACGATCTATCTAAAACCCCCTTTTCCCCAATAAATATACATATCGACCCCCATAGGGTCCCTAAAAATCATAATTGGAATTAAAAAATAAAAATGACTAATATATGGGAACTTGTAGATAAATAAATAAAATAAGGCATACCTCGAGGTTAATACACTAAATATTTTCTTTAATCATAATCTTGTAGCTACAAAAAAATGATTCAGTGTTAACCAAGATCTATGACACCATCTTCGACAACCTCTCTCCCTCTGCCTCTCCCTTTTTTCGACAAAGTGAATGAAAATATTAAGTGTGGGTGACATGATAATCTAGAGGAGAATAGGTGAAAAGAAAAAGAAAATGGGAAAAAGAAAAGAAGAAAATGAAATTAAAAAGAAAACAAGGCCCAATTCTAGCCCTAATGCCCGACATGAGGTTATTAATCTCATTGGGAAAATACCCCATTCCAAACTCAATCACATTTCTGAAATGAAACTCGTATAATTAATTCAATATAAACTAAAAATGAACATGATTTATTAAATTACTATTTATTTTTTAAAATATTAATTATTCATCCAAAATTCGAATAGCTCAAAATTCTAATATACTCATATCGAATTAATAAAAAACTATTTATCGACGAGAATTGTGGAAAAATAAAATATTTTAGTTAACCTAGAATGAAAAATAATATTTTAAAACTCATAATAATAAAAAAAATAAAATTAAAATTTATAATCATTTTCACATCCTAAGAAACACATATGTGTTTACCCAAGAAGAGAATTAAAAATCCAAATGTATTTATATTTAAAATCAATTACATTAGAAATATATATATCACTTAATTTTAAAAATGTTCGTTTTTACTTCAACGATAAAAATAGTATATATACTCACAAATCAACATAAAATAGATACTTTTTTATACATTTGGATATAAATAATAGTGTATCCTACATATCAACACTATTGTATGCTTTGTTTTTTTCCACCCATCTGACATTATATTTAATTCTATAAAAATAAGAGAAGTAAAATGAAAGGGTAGTAACCTGCATGTTATACATTGTTTTTTATTTATTTTTTGAGTGTGTACAGGAATGTGCATAGAAAAAACACATTAATCTCATTAAAATTTTTTTATAATAAATCCTATTTAATTTCTAAAGGAAATACTTTTTGATTGAAACAATTTAAATTGATTTCTAGAAAAAAAAATTGGTATTATAGTCATAGAATGTACTTGTTCTCAGATAACTTCTATGAATAAATTAATTAGTCCTCACCTACATTCCCTCTATCCTAATTTACCATAATAGATAGTAATGAAAAAACCATTTCTCATGTCTTGTAAAACACAAGGATGAAAATTTTCTATTTATAATGAGACACTGAAATTGAAATTAATGTTATTTTTAGGGAAAAAATCCAATGGGGGATATTGAATAACTTAATAGTGTAAGATGTTTTATTTTTAATCAATAAATATGTTTTTAGTTTTTATAATTTTTTAGTTTTAAATTAGGGTGGTTTTAGTTTACATAAGGTTGATTAATCAAGAATTGTTATTTTTTATTGATTTTATTAAATTTATAATTATGATCTCATGCTAAAAAATAGCTAAATCATCAAGATTTAGTAGGACATATATTATTTAATAATACTTTATAATTTTTTTAATTTAATAATAAATTTTTTAAGCCTTCTATAATATCATAGGTTTTATTGATTATGAATAATGATTTTGTATATTTATAATGACATATTTTTTCATATTGATTCGCATAGAATTGATAATAAATTTCTATGAAATTCTAACATACATATTATGTGAAATTTTGATAGGGTAAAATGAAGTCTTTGAGACCTAAGACTATTTATAATAGTGTAATAGTGGTCAATTTTTAATAATATATTCATAGTTATGTGACCTATTGGTTTTAATAAAAGTCATATCCTATTTAATATGATTTAGATGAATTCCCAATGATTTAATTTAAAAAATTGAAAGGGTATTCATAGATTTAATAATTATTATTTAACATTATAATGAGTTTTCATTTATATATTTATTAAAAAAATTATGTAAGCCTTTATTTTAGAAAACATGTAGCTAAATTTATATTCCATTAATGTATTCCAGTTTCATAAAATATGATATTTTTATATTTAAGGAAATAATGTTCTTGAAGATAAACCTATTGAGGTTGTGTTGTTATAATGAGTTTCAAATTTCTTGGCCATGTTACATAACTATGATTATTTTAGAAAATAATTAAGACAAAAAATGACAATGGATCACATATATATTATATAGAATATAATTTTTACAAATAACAATATGTTAAGATAGTAAATCTAGAGCTAGTTTAATTTCTTCAGTGGTTGTTTCAACAGAATAAGAGTTCTATGTTATAGTTTATGGTATATAATTAAGTATTCGAAAATCATCACACCTATTTCAATAAACTACATTATCTCATAAAATCACAAATGAAATTTAAAATGGATATGGTTTTTCATAAAGTGATGTTCAATATTTTTGAATATCTTGTCAAAAATAAAATAAAAAAATTATCTAATGATAGAAGATGGATATTTAATTGGAAATTTATTTATAATGAAGTACTAAATCATGCCTCCAATTTTCCAAAAAAAAATTCAAATTTAATTATTGAAATATACTCATGTAATTTTTTAATATTATAGTGGTGAGAAGCGACGAAAATTTTCTATGTTAAAATAGACATGTAACTACATTCATGATGAAGAATAATAATTAATTTTAAATTTAATTAAGTTGATGGTAAATATTATCAAATATTTCTATTGACACAATATAGAAAAAATTCATATACAATTGGTAATTTTATCTATTCTTTCATTGGTTATTTTTCTTAAAATATATGTTATCATAATTCTAATAGTGAATTTTTACATTCATAAAAGTATATTTTGTTCCAGAAGTTATAAAATTTCTAGGACATGCCATTTAATGAATTCATTCTTGATAGTTAAAGAAGATTTATGCGTACACTAGATAAAAAAATCACCACATTAGTGATATATTAATTAATTAATGATATGGAACCCATTGGAAAAAAATTTATACTTTTATTATAAATTTTTTTGAGCTATATGAAGAATTGATGAATTAAAAATAATGTGTTAGAAATCTGTAAGAAAAAATATCCAATGATATACACCCCTATTATCACTTTTACTCAAATATTGTGTGATCCCATAAATTCACATCTTGCCACTATTGAAAATAAAATTCATTAAATGGAAAAATATAGGATCACTATGAATAATGAATGTGTAATGATTAAAATGTATGAGTTTTAAATTTATTTATATTGTTTGAAATGGTATGTGGTCTATTGTGTTTGTTAAGGGTCTTATCATATTTCCTAAGAGTTAGATGAAAATTATATGAGTTATTTTACAGACCAAAATGGGTCATTATAAGATTCAAATGAGTTATTTACCCATATGATGTTGTTTCATATTGATATTTATTAATGTCATTGTAAAAAAAGTATTTATTTTATAAAACAAATTGGTAAATATATTTTCATCAATATTATAGAGGTTTTAAAAAAATTATGATGATGGTAATCTCAAAGTTGAAGCTCAGTAAGATGAACCATAAGATGATGTGTAGTTTTATTGAGTATAAATTTTCATAGACACTTGATTCACTCAGGATTCTAAGTAACGAAATTACAAATGAATAATAGGGAATAATTTCAACATAATCATGTAGATGAAAATATCTTCACTAAGATATCTAATGGGAAAAAATTTCAATTATAGTTTTTATTAGAGTGAATTATTTCATACATAGATAATTACATGCCACAATTTTCGGTGTAGATTTTAGTCATAGAAAATGTTCACATTTTTATAAAACCAAATTTTTTGTGGCCAATAATCATATATAAAAATTGAAAAGGATTCATATATTATTGAAGTGGAATATAGTATTTTTGAATATTATGGTATGAATAAAATCCATATTTATATAAATTGTTAAATTTATATATTTGATTATGAATATGATTATAATTTAAGAGGTGTCAAAATAAAAAAATTAAAGAATGAATTCCCATTTTTGAATTTGGAAATATGATTTTGTATTATATATAATTGAAACATGTGAGAAGAGAATGAAACATGTTACTATGAAATAAAACAGTAACTACATTAAATTAGATGAATAATAATAATTATAAAATTAAAAAGGTTGAGACAATTATATATTTCACTTCAATTGAGAATCAATTAGATGTCATCTAATAGGTCATTGATAAATGTTATTTATCTGGTAAAACTTCCTCAGGTATGTGTTATAACTTATTTATTGTTGGTATATTCATGAACATTTTAGTAGGGACGATAATTATATTTGATAAAGATCATACCCTTGTTTGACTTCTTTCATTATAATAAAATAAAAACTAAGTGTCAAAGGTATAAAAATCTACACACATTATAAAATTATTCATCAATCATATAGAAGTACCTCATTATAAAACTTGTTTTTATTTCCATATATGCAGTTTTGTAATAGTTATTTGGATGGTAATGTGTTAACACTAATTTTACACTGACCATGTTTTTATCCCATACACCATGATCCTAAAAATTTGTATGAGATTCAGTTTCCCTCTTACTAATATCTTTTGAAGTTTGATATATATTTATATAATATTTTTTACAAAAATGTATTTTAACCTTTTGTTCAATTGGTTTTACATTTCGAAATAGTGGATAGTTGTTTAAAATCTCTCTCTAGGTTTTTATTTTCAAGATTATTTTCTTTTTTGGTCCAAAATTAGAGTTGAGACTTCAGTGTGGTATCTCATTGATAAAAAGACATTTTGGAATGTCATGTGACGATATGGGATACCATTTTATCAAATGTTTTTTCTAAAAAATTGGGACACCCAAATTCATGGGATATAAAACTAAATATTTTATTTGGAAAAAACATAATAACATTAAATAGTGAGACAAAAAGTTGGTGGATTCCAAACAACAAAATTGTATAATTTTTTTTATAAATTTAGAATATAGATGATAAATCAATTTATCAGTTTATAAAATAATTAGAACAATATTTAGTTCAATTTTAAAAATTAATTAAAAATATTAAAAAATAAATTGTTTTGTATAAACATAAATTATTTCGACTAGTGAAGTTTAATGCTAAAATCTTAGCACATTTATATATAAATTATGATATTTCACATTATATGAACATTATAAAAATTCAATAAATTTTGTGTTGACTAAATTGAAATATCTCAAGATAATGTTTTAGAATAATGAGGATACTAGCATTGAAATAGTGATGATATTGAATGTTTAGGACTAGAACACAGAATCTGAAGATGAGAAAAATATAAGGGAATTTTCATAAAAACAATTCTGATGTCAAAAATTTTAACAAATGGAAATGTTATGTATAGATGTATGTTTCCATTAAAAATGGAATTTTGAAAATTTTATCCTTTTTCTTCCAATTTAATTATGAAACTTATTTGTGAGAGTGCGTAAAATAAAGAAACTAGGATGTTCACTAACAAGGGATGTTCTCATAAGAATATTTAATTAATATGTAAGAAGAATATATCAAAAATGTTAAATAGCTGAATTTTTTTTAATGTTGAAGTGGTAATACCTAAGAGTGTGGAAATTGATCATTATGAACTGATTACTAAGTATGGTTCTCAAAAGGATCATGTGGAATAATATGAAGAATAAATGATTCATAATAAGATGAGTACAAATTAAATAGTGAGTTTAATGCTACTGAAGTAGATTAATCCTTGGAATATACAATTAGTATCGTGATTAAAATTTTTTTAATGGGAAAATAAATATTATGATGTTATAATTACAACAGGATAAAAAATTACATTAGAATAAAAAAATATAGGTAATGAAATAGATTCTAGTTATTTTGTTCGAATGATTATAGCATTAATATTACAAGAAAATGTATATTATAAATAACATGACATCAAAAATCATCCACATAGACAAAGAAGTTAAAAATTGAATATGATTATTTTTAAAGGATACAATAAGAAATAAAATTTCAGTTATGATTTTTATAAGTTTTTTTCTAATATAATAGAACTATTCAAGAAAAAAACACAAACTATTTTTGATATAAACGAATTTTCAAATAAAACTGAATATTTATAAGTTTCTCAATTGAAAAAGAAATCATTTATTGTATTTTATTTTATATTTTCATTCTTTTTTGCATTTTTAATTAAATATATATATCAAAATTTTGTGTTTATAATTGATTTATTATTATATTATTTTTTTGTCATTTTCTTTAATAGGTTTTCTCATATTTTTTATTCTTATTAAATTAACTCAATTTTGATGTGTTTTTTTATTTTTTGTAATCTAAAAAACTTTTAATTTGTCCTAGGTATTCATGGATATTATTACAAGAATATTAATTGAAGAGAAAAAGTATCATAAATTTTCAAACAATTGATATTTTTAGTAACTTATTCATCATAAATATTAATAAATATCCTATCATATTGAATTGTATTCAATCATATTGAAATTTCATCTTTAATGATGAGAACACATAATTGAAATTATATTTTCTATTAATGATTTTTTTTCATATAATGTTTATTTATATATAAAAGATCAATTATCACATATAATTCATTCTAGTAGAAAAAATATATTAACTATCATCGAGAGATATCAAATAAAAATGCATATTTATTTTTACAAAATGTACTTGTTTTGTAAATTATAGGGGGTATAGGAAGTAGTATTATGTATAGTTTTTTTTCCAATGTATTTTATTTTACATATCATTATATTTATATTCTCAATTTTTTTTGTGTATAAAATTATTTTCCGCAATTTCTATTACACATATTCTGAACGGACAATCATGTTTCATAGTTTTCATTTTTTATCTATAATTTAATTTCATTTTCGATGAGTTCATTTCTAGAAAAGGAATATTTCATATAAAATAAAATCTATTAATTGAATTAAATTATCATATGTGTTATGTTATACTCTCTTGATTTTCATTTATTCATTCATATAATATTTCCATATACTATTTTTTCAATTACATTAAGGAATATCAAAAAGTACATTATCTATATATCGAACGATATAACAGAAATTTTATGGATGATATATTATTTAGACCTAGTATTTTTATAGTTTTTTATTTTTATACCTTTTTTCAAACAATTTTATTATTTTTTCAATATAGATTTAAACTAATTTTATAATTTATAGGAACTATTAAAATCTCCCAGACAAAAAAATTATTTAGAAGCCATGCAAGATAAATACATTTAACAAGAATTAAGAAACATCATTGACTATCCAATAGATATTTTATTTATAAATAATGATGTAGTGAACTAAGTAATATATTAATGTTTATTAATGGATTATTAAAATGTATTACATTTACCTAGACTGTTTATTTGTTGTCATAATTGGGATAACTTCATCATATTAAAATGAATTCCAAAATTTGATCAAGATGACATGACTAATAAACATTAAAATACTATATTTTATATTATTTGTTGATTTGTGTTGATTTATCATTTTATATTTAATTTCAATATATGTTATTTCGAATTTACCCTCCCAAAATAATTTATAACCATAGTTATACTTTAGATGTAAAATGTATACCTACGTGTGGGTTTTCATAATCTTATAAAATGTAGGGTTGTGTATTGTTGATACTCCATGAAGATGACATGATACCTAGTTCTAGTTATAACTCCATTAATAAAATTAGAAATTTAATTTAAGTTATAGAACTAGTAAAAACATAATGTTTTTTGAAGACCAATATTATTTAGTATTAGAGATAATTGAATAGTAAATATTAGATCACATTCATCAGAACTACAATAAAAAATTGTGATATTCATTATTCTTCACCACTATATATATGAACTACCATTTATATGTTTAAATATGTTGTTTTTAATATTTATGTTTCATAATAATGATTCTCCCACCCCCTCATGACCTTCTCTACTATCTCAACCTTGTAAAATAAATTGTATAAAGGATTTCGTCTTGAATATAATTTTATTCATAGTTTTATAATAACCCACCATGTTTAATGGAATGATTTGTATTAAGATGATATTTCTAATTATGAATGATAGATGGGTTTGGCAAAGAATGCCTTATTTTAATGTAAATTATTATGGATGATGGAAATTGATAACGTTAACTAATGTTATGTTGTTGAGTATTATTCCTCAGAAATTCATCATAAATCTATATTAAATAATTGTGTTTTACTTTGATTCATTGACCAGTAATGAAGCTAAATTTTATTTTTTGAAAATATAACATTATTAATATCGTATATTATCTTAATTTTAGAAACCATTACATCATGAATTATATTCTGAAGAAGATAAATATATTGGGAGAATATTCCAAATCACATTCAATTGAGGATAAAATGGAGGAACATAATATTATGATGGCCTGATACATTATCGATGGTTTTTCAATCTAGTGGATATTTACTAATGACAAAAAGAAGCCTCTTTATTAATGAAAAATTTAAAATTAATTAATCTATGAATTAAAATTTGGATCATAAATTTTTCTATTGTACAAAAATTAGTTCGTCATACCAAAGGGATAGTGGGTTGGGGAGATATTTTTTCAAATAAGGTTTGAATTTATTAGATGATATACTACCAATGATATCTGACACCAGATAAATATATTAGGGTGGTTCTTCTATATTTATATTATTTTCATTCATTAATTGATGAATTAAAGTGAAATATTTATAAAATTATTTTTCTTGGTCTCATCAAATATTGGTTTATATTCAGGTCAGGGGTTAATTGTTTGAATACATCATCTCCTTATCTTATTAATAATAGGACTCCATATCAAATATTTAGATTTTGAGTGAAAATAGCAGATAAGTGTATTTATAAAAATACATGTTTCTTTGATAAAAAAGATAAGTAAATATGAATTACATATATACGAATCTTACCAAAATCTCGATGTTGTGATTCTTTCTATGTGAATCTGTGAGAACTTTCATTCTCTTGATATAGTGTATCATTTATTTAAAATTGTTAAAACAGACATGGGCCTATGGATTTATAATGTTGGAATTATGGATGTCTCATAAAATGGATACTAATTAATATATAATCAACTCATGGTTCATGTCAGTTGTTAATGATAAGTGTGCCTATTTTCATTTATGAATTGTATGAGTTATTATATGGTTATTGTGTTGTCGAAGAAATGAGATATTTTATGAAACAAAGGTTGTCCCAGGGACCATCTCGGTTTATCACATCCTTATAAACTATCACAAGATGCACACTCATGTAGGAGATGATTTTTTAGAGTGATTATTAAATTTTATATGGTCGAAGATCCATTACAATAGGCAATGATGAATGATTATTATGTGGGGGTGTTGAGTTTTCTAGTATGTGAAACTTTTTGTGAAAAAATTTATAATGATGGGAATCTATTAACATATTTTCTTATGGATAGTGGACACTCTAGATCATCAAGGATAAGTTATATTAGGTTTCTCAATGAACACTGGTTTTTTTCATTCTATGTCATCATAGGTGAAGGCTCGACTTTTAATCTCATCCTACTGAAGAAAGGATGTGTGCATATTAAATGTATAGAACTAGATGCTTACATAATTATTTATTTTTTAGTGGACCTAGATTAGGAAAACTAAATTCTATTTTATACGATATGAGTGTATACCCTAAATTTATTAGAGAGTACTAACATATTTCACACATGAATGGAAAATAATATACTATAAAATACTCTGTATTTTCATCGGATAAACATTTATAGTGTGGATACATTCAGATATAAAGGTAGGATCCCATTGGTGTGAAAATATATATTCAATATTGATCCTCTAGGTCATTATTTTTTTCATCTTTTTGAGTGTGAATTTTATTAACACGATCTTTTATAGATGAAGTCTTATGTGTAGTTGTAAAGACCCATAATTTTCATGTATTTTTTTTAAATATATTGGAATTTTAAGAGTCCACATGATTTGACGGCATGTGATTCCGAGGCCCGAAGTACCCCGAATGAATTTCTGAACATTATTTCAAGTACATTCAGTAATAGTGCGAGTGGGTTTTTCTAAATTTTGAACTGGTGATTGGCATTTAAATCTAAGGGCACCACTGAACTCAAATCGTTAGTATTTACGTTAGGATACTTTCTTCTCAATGGTAGTGGGTCGGGTGTGAAAGATAGTTTTTGGGTTTTTTGTGTAATAATATAAAAATAAATGTGTATGAAATTTTTATTTTTATTTGAAACACCAATGTGGGTGTTGGAAGGTGTGGTCCCCCAGAACTAAACCTTCGTGTGGAAGTTGGAAGTGGGGACCACCTACCATAACCTCTTATGAGAGGTTATGGTGGTGGGGAACACCCAGGATTAAACCCCCATGAAAACCCCCTTTAATTGGGAGAAGCCCTCAACTCCCTAATAAATGTGGGGGAGCCTCTTCAACACCTCCCCAATATAATTTTTCCAATGCACCACGTTAATTGTGCTAACTCTCCCTTAATCAGCTAGACCTATTTGAATGTTATTCCAATGACTTAATAGATATTATAATCAATTATCATGGGCTGCAATTTTTTTTGTGGAATTTGGGGAGAGGAGGAACTTGGGAGAAAGCTCCCAACAAATAATGCTCCACTAATGAAGAACACAGATGAGGAATGCCTTCGACTATAAAGAACAACCTTGACCTTCTTCCTCTGGACTTCTTCCAACGTGGGACGTCCTCATCCAAAATAAACCGATGCATGAGCATAGGATTGGAGGTGTATGGAGGACGTGATGAACGACGAAAACTTCATCGTCTTCCCTACGATCCCATCGACGTATCAACCTGAGGTAGGGGGTTTATTTGAGTTATTATACATTCCTTGATTTTTTTTACAGGTTGGGAAGTATCTTTGCGGCAGGGATTGATGTGATTCGTTCTTGTGAACTTGTTTCTTCCGCTCTAATGTGGAGAGTCTGGGACAAACTAGTATGGTCATACCCTCTGTAACCATTGTGTTGTTTTGTGGTGTTTTTCGAAATAGAGGAAGGTGACGAAGGCGACAAAGGAAGTAGAGATGCCACCCACAGCCTCTGCAACCCGCACTGCCCTTGCGATGCCTTGGCCTCCTGGTAGAACTGGCACCCTGCCGCCCCCTCACCTCCCAGACCTCCCGGCCCAACCGTCACTACGCCACACTACACCCCGGCCGCGCCACTCCCCGACCTACCTGTCGTGCAACCCTGGCAGCGCCATCTGCCAGCTGAGCTACCCCCAGATACTCCGGCGTCCTGGCTAAACCATCCCTAGTCACCCCACCCGCTAGCATAACTGGTCCCGGCCGCGACGCCCCAACCCCCAAGACGAGCCTCCCCGATCCATGCCCTCATGGGACTCCAAGATGAGCCGGCCCCGCACCCATGTCTGAGCCGCCTTCATGGCACCCTTCGGGAAGACCCGCCCTTGCGCTGACCCGTGGCTGGTCCACACCCTCTTGGCTCTCCGTGACCCCTCGCGGCCTACATGGTTGGGCCTAGTGGGTCGGTCTGACTGTGTCGGACCAGACAGGAGCCCACTATTTCCCATTTACTCTTCTTTGGACATATCCATGGCACTGAACGTCATTTTTAAAAACTATCATTGGTGTAAGAAATCATTGTGCATTGCGGTCAATTTGAGTATAACCCACTGTAGTTTGGGGTATAGTTGAGATATGGTCAGGTTGGATCGTGCACGAATCCTACCGAGCCCCTAGGGCTAAAAGGGTAATAACTCACAGAACATGTGTCTGATTGGTGTGTCTTCTGTCGCGTTGAGACCCCTATGATATGGCAGACATTTGAGATACTTCTTCATGGGACTTCGTGACAATTGGAGTATCAACCAGTAGCATGTGGAGTGGATCCTCCTGGATACGAGCGAGTGTAGTGCGGAGACCTAGTAGCTGGCTGAGACCTGATGACTACTGACCGTTTTGACTTTGAGTGACTCTGTTATCCCAATGGGGAGTGGCTTGGTGTCATGGGAGACCCACACTAGGGAGCACCTTGGTGTCGCCGCAGACCCACGGTACTCGACAGGAGGAGTAACTCAGTAGGCTACGAGGGGGAGCGCGCTGGGTGACGTGGCATACCAATGGTGGGGAGCACACATGGTGACAAGACAGATCCACAGTAATCGATATAATGTGTACCTTGGTAGTCTAAGGTTGGTTGGATGCACACTTGGAATCATGGAAATCCCAATGTACTTGATAGAGGATGAGTTCTCCAACATCCGAGGTTTTGATAATGTGACTGGGGAAGTTACATGATACTACCCTTAGAAGAATATCCTGGTTGAGCTAAGTCATTTTTTCTATGTTTTAATCATGATTGAGATGGATCACTAGATGACTGAGGTATATGTATGGAAATATACCTAAGTACGATTAAATGTTTATTTTATACGTCGTGGTTTATCATTGTTAGATATTTTGTGACCTTGAGGGTATTGGGGTCCCTACTAAGTATCATTATACTCACCACCACGAGATATGCTCATATTTTTTTGTGTTGGTTGTAGATGAAATACAATGGTGACATAGGCTGAGAGTAGCAGGACAGGATGGTACCTGGAGGTGGAACATTTGGTGTGTCGGTACATGGAGGAGATGGATGGAAGAAAAGTGATGAGGAGTCTATCTGTACCTACCCTTCAGGTTAGAATCTCGTAGGACGACCCAGTAGATTTTTTTTTTCTTCTTCATCAGTTGTATTATTTTCAATTGTAGTTGTAGTATTACTGTTTAGCTTGAATTTTGGACCCTTTTACTTTCATCACTCTTTTGGTTATACAGTTTACTCATGTTCGTATCTTGTTGTGTGTGTTTACAAGTTATAAAGGAAATTCCTTCCCAGTTGTAGGGAATTACACCTTTGGTGCTAGTCGCTTTCCCATGGCCTATGAAAGGAGGTAATGGGGTAGTCACAATATGGGCCCTGGGGGATGGGTCATGAAAAATTGGTATCATAGGAGTCAGTTCTACCATAGAGCATAGGACTCTAATGATTATTTTCTTTGAAGCAATACTGTTAAGTGTAGTGACTGTAGTTTTCAGTTCAGGGAGTCCAGTGTTGGTGCGGCGACTGACGTATCCATACACCGGGACCATTAATTCTGATTTCCGACTCAGTACACAAAAACACAGATTGCGTGTGTGTTTTAAAGGTTTTCTTTAAGTCATCTCACTAGGTCATCTCATCAATTATAACTATTAACCGTAGCACACCTGGTAATTATCAGGATACCTCCACACAGACAACTGGCTAGAGTTCCGAGAGTTGTATGCATTAATAGCCCACTGAGTGACGATGCCTCGGTGCAGGGCCCTTTTCCAGTAGAGGCACCAGCCATACCATTCTCCATTGGGCCACTAATTCCAGCATCCCCAGAAGCAGATGGTGCGTACCGGTTGAGTGCGTTGTGTGAGTTCCATCACCAGAGTCCACCCATGTTAAGGGGAGATATTGAACCACATATGGATGAGGATTGGTTGGAGGTCACGGTGAGTGTTATCTAATGGGTAGGGATACGTGTCGATCTCATGGTGATTCATGCTGCTAGCCTTGTACTTGCAGTAGCAGGTAGATGGTGGAGCTTGATGCGCTAGGTCCACGACGAGGTGACGCTTTTCAGAGAAAACATTGAGAGCATATTTTGGGCAGAGTTTATCCCAGCGACTCTTAATGAAGTGCGTATTCATGAGCTAAAATATTTGCAGCAGGGCAACATGATTGTGGCTCAGTACTCAGTAAGGTTCACAGACCTCTCATGATACTACACTAATTTGGTTACAGACTCATTCTTTAGTGCCCAGACTATCAATCAAGGACTCAGACAGGATATTAGGGCTTCAGTGATATCACTCAGCATCCTGACGTAGGTGGGGGTGTTAGAAAGATCCCTCCTGGTGGAGAGTTCCCTTACTGAGTATTCACTAATAGTGAGGCCCACAAACAGTAGATACGTAGGGTAGTTTTCTAGAGTTGGAAGCAGACAGATGTCACAGAGGTCCAAGCGGACTGAACTACAGGTGGATGACCACATGACTTAGGTTCTATTGTGCGGGGCACCTGAAGCGGAGAGTGAAATTCCAGGAGTGTGTATTGTTTCACATACGGTGGGCAGGGTCACAGGGCTCATGAATGTTCAACCCACCATTCATATGATCATCAGACAGTCGAAGGACTACCGAGGTAGAGATAGATATTCAATCGAGGTGGTCTGAAGGGAGAAGGTGTACATGGCAGAGGAGTTGGTCATCTAGTTAGTGGTGGGTGATAATTTGGGATATTACTGCCACAACCACCAGGAGGTCCATCCCGACTACATGGAGCAGGCGGATTGGGGAGATCTCAGCTTCATGCAGGTGAGGATTATGATCATGGTGCTCTAGAGATGATACCGGGTATGATCTGTGTCTACTACACCTTTTCTATAGTACTTATAGAAACATGTGCCATTCATTCTTTCATTTCCACCGCCCTAATTTGGAGCTTGGAGATTTCAATGGAGTCATTTTCTAGATCCTTAGGGATATAGACTTCTACGGGAGCAGATTCAACGATTATTCACTGGTGTCGGAAGTGTGAGATTACTCTAGGAGGCAAGAGATTCGGCTGAGATCTCCTAGTAGCGGCGTCGAGGACTTACAGCATCTTCTTGTGTATGGATTTGTTATTTACACTTCAGGATCAGATTGACTGTATTAGGCACAATGTGCAGTGTGTCCACATGGATGGGACTAGGTTTACCTTCACCAGCAAGAAGGGATCCTTTGCAGCACAGGATGGAATTTCTCAGAGGAGAGTGCAACCAATAACTCATCAATTGTCTAGACTTACCCTCTGGGTTGTTCTTGTGGAGAGTGCAAATTACCATGTAGTGGGGGACCAATACACGAATGTTTTCCCAGATTATTTCCCATGTCTACCTCCTTATAGAGAGGTGGAATTTAACACTGACGTGTACCCAAGGATGGAAAAGATATCTACACTAGCATATTTGATGGCTCCCACGGAGCTTTGTGAGTTGCGGGTATAGCAGGAGGACCTTCAAGGAAAGGGATTCTTTCAGCCCCTTGTTTCTCCATGGGCACTCCCAATTTTGTTCGCCAAGAGGTTGGATGGGTGTGTGAGGCTTTGTGTTGATTATCGGCAGGTGAACCAGGTGACTGTGAGGATGAAGTACCCAATCCTAAGGATTTATTACCTCTTTGATTAACAGATGGGAGCACGGTGGTTCCCGAAGGTATACCTCAGATAAGGCTATCACCTGCTTATATTTTTGAAATGAGGATATGTAGAAGACGACCATAAATGTCGGTATATCCACTACGAGTTCTTGGTTATTCCATTTGGTGTGACCAATGCTCCATAAGTGTTCATGGGAGTCGTGAACAGGGTCTTTCAGTTATACCTTGATCTCTTTTTAGTGGTCTTCATCGAAAACATTCTGATCTACTCAGCTTCTGAGGAGAAGCAAGCCTATCTTTTTCAGGTAGTACTGAACACACTCTGAGATCGCTGACATTATGGTATTCTCTCGATGTTCCATTTCTGGATATGAGTCGTTCACTTCCTAGGACCTTTCATATCGGAGGCACGAGTTATAGTGGATCCAGCAAATATTGAGGCGGTACTTGCTTGGGAGCCACCTACGAGTGTGATAGAAGTATGATGTTTTTTGGGTTTGGCTGGATATTACCAGAGATTTGTGCCATATTTCTTCGGAGTTGCAACACCACTTTTATCCTTGACAAAGAAGGAGAAACCATTTGTGTGGTCGGAGAGATGCCAACAGAGTTTTCAGGAGCTAAGGAAGAGGCTGACTACTACCCCAATCATGAGGCTTCCAGAGGAAGGCGTAGGGTATGTAGTATACTGCGATGCATTAGGGACTAGACTCAGATGTGTCCTGATGAAGGAGTGAGCTATGATTGCATATGGTTCTTGTCCACTAAGACAGCATGAGAAGAACTACGCTACCCATGACCTGAAGTTAGCAGCAGCAGTCTTTAACATGAAGATGTGGCGGCACTATCTGATGATTGAATGTTTTACAGTGTAAACTGATCACAAGAGTCTCATGTATATCTTCTTCCAGAAGGACCTAAACATAAGACAACAACATTGGCCTGAGTTCCTACAGGACTAGGACTTCTAGATAGTCAATACTTTTGGGAAGGGAAACATTGGTGCAGATGCACTGAGTATGAGAACTGGTATACAGCTACTAGTTGAGGCGACGGAGCAGCTGGCGACTTTGCAGATATCCTTTATGGATAGAGACAAAGCAGCTTTTCTATAGTCTCTTATAGTCACTCCCACACTTCTTCAGTGAGTCAGAGGCGTAGTGTGGGGATGTTTACTGCGAGGCTCGACAAGTTCAGATATCCATAGGGATGGCACCAGATGGATTTTCTGAATGTGGGGAGCATGAATTCTTCTTTAAAGGACATACTATAGTACTTCGGTCACATCAAGAGGATGTGATGAGGGAGATCCACACATCCCCTCTAGTGGTGCATCCTGTAGTGGCGAAGATGTACTATGATCGTTGATGACAACATTGGTGGCTATGAATGTAGAAATCAGTCGCAGAGGTTGTCTATCGATGCCTCACATTTCACCAAGTGAAGGTGGAGCATCAGGTACCCACATTCTTGGTTTAGACTTTACGGGTACCAGAGTGGAAGTGGGATGGTATATCAATGGACATCGTGATAGGACTTCCATGTACATCTTGGGGACATGACTCGATATGGGTGATCGTTGACTAACTCACCAAGTTGGCCCACTTCCAATCAATCAGAGTGTAGTGTTCAGTATAGATATTGGGACACCTCTTTTTGTAGAAGATTTTGCATATACATGGAGTACCTTCTATGATTATCTCTGATCATAATGCACGATCTACATCCCCTCTATGAAAGAGTTTGCACTAGGATTTTGGATTGCAGCTTTGTTTGAGCACCGCCTTCCATCTACAGATGGATGGTCAGACTGAGCAGACAATTTAGACCCTCGAGGACATGTTATGTTATTTTGTCCTTAACTTCGGTCATAGCTTGTAGAATCACTTGCCTTTGGTGGATTGTGCATACAACAACAGTTATCACTCCACCAATGGGATGGCACCTTTTGAGGTATTATACGGGTGACCTTGTCGATACACCTTGGTGCTGAACTGACCTAGGGAAGTTGGTACTAGTGGGACCAAATATGGTATAGGCTACCACAGAGAAGGTGCAGATAATCTAGGAGAAAATGAAGATGGCACAGAGTAGGTATAGGTCGTATGCTGAAAGGTGACAGATACCTCTAATGTTCGAGGATGGTGACCACATCTTTCAATGGGTCTCACCTTGATGTGGTTTGTGGAGATTTGGATGAGGTGGAAAGTTATCTTTGAGGTTAATTAGACCTCTTCAGGTCCTCAGTAGAGTTGGCAAAGAGGAATACTTCTTAGCTCTTCCATGTCAGTTGTACCAGGTGCATGACGTCATCCATGTATCCCTGCTGAGGAGATAAGTGCACGGCCCTTCCCACATCATCTACCATGGTGAGCTAGATGTTGACGATGGGGTGAATTTTACGAAGGATCCAATAGATATTGAGTATTGATGGTAGTGGGTCCATTGTGAATGTTCGATAACTTTGATACACATTCGTTGGTAGCACGGGAACCTCCATGAGAGCACATGGGAGCTGGTGACTTAGATGCATGCTCTGTAACCCAACTTGTTCCCTTAGTTTGATTTGTGGCTTATAGGGACCTAAATCCTAAGGTGGGGAGAATGTAAAGACACAGAATTTCCATGTATGTTTTTTTAAAATATATGGGAGTTTTACAAATCTGCGAAAATTAAAGGCATGTGATTCTGAAGCCCGGAGTGCCCAGAATGAATTTATGAACCTTATTTCGGGTATGTTCTGTAAAGGTGTGAGTGGGTTTTTCTAAATTTGGAACCGGAGCTCAAAATTTAAATCGTACTGCATTGTTGAACTCGCAGCGCCGGTATTATTATACTAAGATGTTCACCTCGTTGGAGTGGTTCGACAGTGAAATATTGTTATTGGGTTTTTCGTGTAAGAATAAAATAAAAATAAAAGAGTGTGACTTATTTTTAATTTCAACACCCCTATGAGTGTTGGGAGATGGCGTCCACGAGAACTAAACATCCATGTGGAAGTTGGAAGGGCGGACCGCTTGAACGTAACCTCCCATGAGAGGTTATGGTGGTGGGGACCACCAGAGATTAAACCACCTTGAAACCCCCCTTTAATTGGGAGAAACCCTCAACTCCCTAATAAATGTTGGGGGAGCCTCTTCCACACCTCCACAATTTAATTGTGCCAACGCACAACATTAATTGTGAAAACTCTCCCTTAATCAATTAATACTTCTTGAATATTATACCAAAGACTTAATAGATATTATAATCTATTATATTGGGCTGCCATTTTATTTTTGGGTGGAATTTTGGGAGAGGAGGAACTTGGGAGAATGCTCCCAATAAAGAACTCTCCACTGAGGAACAATGTCGATGAGGAATGACTTCAACTACGATGAACAGAATTGACCTTCTTCCTTGAGACTTCTTTCGATGTGGGATTTCCTCATCTATGATGAACCGATGCACGAGCACGAAATTGAAGGTGTGTGGCGGATGCGATGAAAACGAAAACATCTTCTTCCTTCCCATGACTCTATCGAACTATCAACCAGATATAGGGGGTTTATTTGCTTGATAATATTTTCCTTTATTTCTTTTATGGGTTGGGATGAATATTTGATGGATGGTTTGTTGTACATAGTTCTTGTGAACCTCTTGTTACCGCTCTAGTGTGCAGAGTGTTGGCTAAACTAACATGAATAGTCCTCTTCATAGCCCTTCTATTGTTTTGTGGTGTTCTACGAAATGGAGGAAGGCGAAGAAGGCGACGAAGGCGAAGAAGGCAATGGTGCAGCCACCGGCAGCCTTCGTGACCTCGGCCACCACTGTGGCACCCCGACCTCCCTGCCGAACCAGCCCTGAGACGCACCATGCCCTGGTCGTGCCCCTTCTCGGCCTCCTAACTGAGCAACCATGGTCGCGCCATCTTTCGGCCGAGAAACCCCCGACCGCTCCAGCCTCCCAATTGAACCGGCCCCGCTCGCCCCCCACACTAGTCGAACCGGCCCTAGCCATGCCGCCCAGGCCCCCAGGCCAAGCCGCCCCGAGCCGCACCCTCGTGGCCCTCCAATCCAAGCTGGCCCCGTGCCATGGGTCGAGCTGCCCTTTCAGCACCTTCTAGGGTGAACCGCCATCACGACGACCCGTGGCTGGTTCACACCGTCATGGTTCTCCATGGTGTAGTGGGTCGGGCTGAACCCAACGGGCCAGGTCGACCCAAACCACGTCGGATTGGACTCGGGCCCACTATGACCTATTTACACTCCTTCAGCCATATACTTTGCACCAGACCTCCATTTGATGAGCCTTAATATGTAATAGAAATCTAGGAGTTTGACGGTCTCCTTGAGTATACCACACTGTAGTTTGGGGTATAGTTGTGATATAGTCTGGTTGGATCATGCACGAATCCAACCGGGCCCCTGGGACTAAAAGCCTAATAACTCACAGACCATGCATCAGATTGACGCACCGTCTAATGCGTTGAGTCCCCAATGACGTGGAAGACCACTACGATAATTTTTCATGTGACTTAATGAATGTTGGAGTGTCTAACAGTAGCTCATGTATCGGATCCTACTAGAGACGAGCGACCGTAGTGCAGAGACCTAGTAGCTGGCTGAGACCTAATGACTGCAGACCATTTTGGCTCGAAGTGACTCTAATATCCCAGTGGGGAGCGCCTTGGTGTCGCGATAGACCCAAACTGGGGAGCTACTTGGTGTCGTGGCAGACCCATAGTACTCAACAGGAGAAGGACCTCAGCAGACTACGTGGGGGAGCGTGCTTGGTGACGCGGAAGACCCACGGTGGGGAGCGTGCTTGGTGACGTAGTAGATCTATGGTACTCGATAAGAGCAGTACCTCAATAGACCTAGGATAGTGGGAAGCATGCTTAGTGTCAGGGCAGTCCCACTTTACTCGATAGGGGCGGAGTTCTCCAGCAACTGAGGTTTCTCCAATGGGTCTGTGGATGTTACTTGATACTACACCTAGAATAAAATCCTGGTTGAGCTGAGTTAGTTTTCTATGTTTTCCTCCTTATTGAGATGGATCACATGATTCCATAGGTGTATGTACAGGAATATACCTAAGTAAGGTTAACTGTTGATTTCAAACTTTTTGGTTTATCCTTGTTGGATTTTGTGAGAACTTGAGGGTCTCGGGGTCCCTACTGAGTATCGTTATACTTAACCCTCCATGGGCTATGCCCGCACCATGATGTGCTTGTTGAAGACGACAGACATCACTGAATGAGGCTGAGAGTACTAGTATTGGACGGTACCTAGAGGTGGACCATATGGCATGTCGGAACGTGGTTGAGACGGAAAAAAGTGGAGTGCCGAGCAGGCAATCTGTACCTACACATCAGGATGGAATCATGATGGATGAACCAATAGCTACATTTCATTCTTTTTCATTAGCTGTATTGATTTAATTTGTAATTTTACATTTACTATTGGGCTTGTATTCCATCCCCTTTTACTTTCAGCACTCTTTTGGTTATACAGTTTAATCATGTTCATATCTTGTTGTGTGTGTTTACAGGTTATAAAGGCAATGCCTTCCCAGTTTTAGGGAATTAAGCTTTTTCTGCTAGTTGCCTGCCCCTGGCCTATGGAAGGCAGGTTTTGGGTAGTCACGGAACGGTCCCCGGGGGATGGGTTGTGATAGTAGTAATGGATTCTATTGTCAAAAATGATCTAGAAATCAGGATGGCTAAATTAATAAAACCTGGATATCAAGAAAATCAATTTCAATACATCTTAATGGGATATAAAGTATGTGTTAATTATATTCTCAATAGTATCAAAAGTATAAAAAATATAATGTACTCATTTGGTGAATCTGAAAAAACAATGTGTTTTCTTAAGGATTAATTATTTCCCAAATAAATAAATAGAATTCTATGAATTTTACCTTTAGTAAAAAAACATTCAATGGGTACACACTTCCTAAAATCATTGGATCAATATTAAAAGATGAACTATAACAAAAAATATAATTACACAAACATTTTCAAATATAGATATTAAATATTTTTTGAAAAAAATTAATTAAATTAAACAAACACACACCTGAGGATCATGAAGGTATATTGACATTAGATATATGGAAACAAAAAAATTTCATAAGAGAATAACATCAATTCCAACTATATTCTTCACAATTATTATAATTTATTCACAAAAAATAGATAATTACCAGTGGTTTTTAGAAAGGGTTATGCACAAACCCAACTAATATTTTAAGCATTATTTTTGAAATATTTGGTTTGATTTTAGAGGTGGGTATGTCAAAACCACCGCAAATTTAATAATTACTGGCACATTATATTCAGTTAGATTTTTGTAAGGCTATAAATATGTATTATTTATTTGGATATATATATAATGGATGTTTTTTAAAAGATAATATTTTAGGCTCACAAGCCCCTATTATATCATTAATTATAGGGGATTCATGAATTTCCAATAATCTACTTGATTAAAAGTGGTTTTGTGCCTCTTCTAATTTTTTAAAATGGGGGGTGGGGGGTTGAACCACATTTAATTGATGACATTGTAGTGGGATGTATACCACATATAATATATGAATTTAATGGGGTTACTAACCTTTTGTAATTCATTAAATTTGATGGGTTCATGAACAACCTATAAACCCTTTGATTTGATTAGGTTTTAAACCACTTCTATTTTTTTAAATTTATATGTCATATAAATTCAAAATTTATATTATATGTGTATGTGAGCATGTGTATATATAGATATATTACATTAACAAATTATATAAATGTATTTAAATACATTATATATATATATAAATAAGGACATTATATAAATATTTTAAATAAATACCTATAGATATAAACAAAAATGTTTACATATATATATATATGTATATATATATATATATTGGTATACATAATATAAATGTAATGAAAAATATATTAATTCAAATATATTTAAATTTATACATGGTTTTATAGATACTATATTTTTATATTGTGATTTATATTATACATATATTATCGTAAATACAATTTTGTCACATATTTCTTTATAAATACATTTTGATTATATTACGTATAAAAATATATATAATATAGAAAAATTTAAATACAAATATACATACACATTATATAATTATATTATAAATATATTATATTATAAATATTTACTTATAACTATATATATATATATATATATATATATTATAATTCTTTAAAATATATTGTATTATACCATATAAATTATAAATTAATTCAGTAAGTATATATACATCACTTAGTTATATTTTATATTTCCAATTTTAGGAACATATTTTTGTGTGTGTGTGTATATATATATGGTATAATATCAATATATAGTTTTTGTAAAAATAACATATAATTTCTGTTGTTTCAAAATAGGTGTAATACATATAATAATAATAATTAACTATATTATAGATGCACTAATGTAAATATATATAAACATATTAAATTGATTATCTAAATATATATTATTATTATATTATATATATATATATTAATATTATATAAACACATAAATACACTCACAGATATAAATTTATTTACAAATATAAGAATATATAGATATTTATATATGAAAAAAATTATTGATATATATATATTATACACACAGATATAATATATATATATATATATATATTATACACTAATATATAACATATTATCTAATATTTAATTATTTAATGGATTATATATATATGTTATCTATATATATATATTATATTATTTATATTGCCATACAAAAATATGTATATATGTATATATATTATCCAATTTTTTTGTATCTGAATAATTATAAATTCATGTATATGATATATAAAAACTAATTTTTCATAGTGGTAAAGTGGTTGAGAAATTTTTGATTGGTGAAGGGTTGGAGTCTGAAGAGAATTATCTTTACCACCATAGGTTGTGGGTGAGGCACTGGAAGAGCTTGTGTGTCGCGACCTGTGAGATGAAGGGGAGAGGACCACGTTTGGACCTGTCTTTGAGAGTTATTGGGGTTCTGTTGTTCACTGGGATTATCTACGATGCCCTAGGATCTGAAAAAGGTGTTGTCTGGTGTTCTGTAAGGTGTCTGGTCTTTTCCCACTCAGTGTCCATAGGTCTGGGGGTATGCATGGGTGGATGGGCTTATGAGTGGGTCTAATGGGGTTGTCCTCGTGTCAATGGGGCTGGGGTGGGAGTTGTTATGGGGCTTCTGTTAGTATTCATGGAGTCTCGGGGGATATCCATGGGGTTGATAGGGTCCCAGGTGGGTTGTATAGGGGGTTGGGTGGGGTTAAAATTAATTTTTTTTGGGGGGGGGCTAGGGTCAGTTCTAATACCCACTAATTTTTTGTCTGAATTATAGGCGTTTAAAACAAAATATAATCAATAATATTATGGTTACTTTAGGGTGAAAGTTTATGGGGGTTGAAACACACTCTAATTAAACCATCGCTAAACACACAACTATTTTTGCAAAACTCACAGAAAATTGCATCTAATCAGATTTTGGGGCCACATTATCATTTCTTATGGGTAAGCAATGCTAAAGTATTTATAGGAGGTTATAACCCCCTCTAAAAAATAAAATATCCCATTTTAATTTCCATGTTTTTCTGTAGTGTTTGAAATATCATAACTATAACATTTCTTCATAATCGATGAAAATGAAATTTAATGAAGGGTGAGAAAGTATGTTGAGAATGTGTAAATATGGGGGACGCTGAATCCTAACATGGAAGTAAGGGTATGAGAAAATTATAATTATACTTTAAAACCATAGCCTATATATCCAATATTATAATCTTCAGTCATTGAAAAAATATTTTTAGTAATTAAGTCATGGATCATAAGGAAATAATATAATATGCTCGATGATAGAAAAAATCTGAATAAGACATGGAATTTTGGAATACACATAAGCATAAAAAATCACATCCAATGTTTCCAAGGCTATATATCAAAGATATAATAGTGGAATGTGATCACTTCCATACCCGTCATAGTATTTAAGGTTCACTCCAAAGACCATCATATAAGAAATATTTCCTTACTGAGCTTCTTTCACTCCCAATTACATCCTAATTAATCTCATGAGATATTAATCATTACCCATTTCATTAGGAGGATACATATGTCCCACACATCAAATAATGAAAATCATACATATGTGGGAAATAAGATTAGATAAAATTCATCATATCATAACACAATAAATGAAATGGGTTTTATAATATTGTCCTCATATCATAACCCATGGATATGAGAAAATTTTCATATCTTTTTTTTATTTATTCAATGTATAACTAATGAAATGAAGAGTGTTTCATAATAAGTTATTCATGGTGTATCCCATGGATGAGAAACAGGTTTCAAAAACATCATTCCATCATAAAGAAACCATTATGTGAAATAATAAGAATTATATCCTTGGAACATATCACAATAAAATATAAGTAACATTAATGGATTCCATATTCATTGAAAATGATTTTGAAATATCATTTCAAACATTTATTGGGGAAAATATCCTATCATTTGTAAACAAAAATTCTTAAACATAAAACAGTTTTAAAAACATTTTCATTTAAAATATTCTTATACAATTATAAATAATTATTTATGAAATTATTTGTTATGATTTTTGATAATATAGTTCATACTATACACATTAAAGTGAATATTCCTCTAACATTTTCTATAAAATCAAAATTAGCATTCATTAGAAAAGACATGAATATTAAACTCAATTTATTTTTTAAAGATTTTAACATGGTTAAATTATATTTAATAAATCATTTGGATACTTTTATAAATCAATTTTTAATTAACTTTTTGAAACAATGATTTCCAAGAAAAATAGTTTTTAGTCCGAATAGAGAAATACAATTGATTTTCATCAAAACCAACTTTTGTATTCCTGATTTCATAAAGAGATAAAACTGAATGGAAAAATATATTCTCATGAAATAACCATAGGAGGAGAATATTCATATGTTTTATGAGAGATATATTATACTATATCATCCTTGGAATAATAATCTTGACTACTCCTAATGAATTATGAGACTCTATATAAAACCCTTACCACTTAGGAAGAATTGGATTATAATAAACATAAAATAAAAATATTAAACGGAACATAGAATCTCATGATATGAAATAAATTAATTTTATTACATGTTAATGTGTCTTTATATACTCCTCAATATAAATATAGGAACATAATATATCATATGGCTCTGGAAATAATATTTAGACAATTATCCATTACCACTTTGGAAAATGTGGGACCATAAAACCTATGAAAAAGATATACTCAAATAACTAAATAATTCCCTATAAATTTATGTATAATAATTAAAGGAAACAATCAAGATAATTATATAAACAAAATAAAGGAAACATGTGGTGAATATGACATTTATCTTACAGAAAATTAAAGTTTGATGGATGTCTCTTACCTTATGTTTTGATTCCCTTATTATACATTAGAAACTCACGTATAATAAATATAATATTATTATGATTCTATTATAGAAACATACTTATATATATCTTACCAAATTCTATTTTTATGACCTTTTATTACATTTTTATTAACAGTTCCTTGTTAGAGTCATGTTTTGGACAATAATTCTTTTTTCAAGCATGTTATGATTAATTATTTTTGTTTAGCTTAATTTGATTATAGTTATAGAATATCATTGATGTTAAAAATTCTTTAAATTTAATTTTTATTTAGTATATATGATTTTATAGTAATCCAAAATATATAGTGAATGAAAATGGAATACACCATTAATTGACACGGTATGTCTTACATACACATGAATGTTCCTTCCAATTCATTGATAAAATAAAAAAAATAAAATTAAATATTATATAATATTTATATAATATTTTATATTTTATATATATCACATGTTTTCATTAAACCCACACTTATTACCTTTTATGTAAATCCTGAATGAATCAAATCATTTCCCGAGTTGGTAATCCACCAAAAAAATGAGTGATGTCATATTATTCCCCCAGAAAAAAATGAATAAATTTATATTTGTTATAATCACACCATTATTATAAAAAATCATAAATAACATATATAAAAATTAAATACATCATAACATATGTCCATGATATGCAGTAAGGGAAAAAATAGTAACATTGGTTTGCGTGGTAGCAGATATTCGCACACACAGATGACGACATCATATCTCATTTTCTGAAAAGGTGATGGCTATAGGTAATTACATTAAAATAAAAAATTAAATGTATATTTAATATACTAAGTATATTATACAACTTTGGTACCATAAGTATTTAATTCAGTGGAGGATAAATGAATATAAAATGATCAATTATGAGGGGCACATGTTCTTCAAACAACATATATTGGTTTTCACAAAAAGTATGCATTTGATGGAATTTTGAAAAAAATATGGACTCTAGGATTGGAGGATGTATTTATGGATTTTATTAGTGTAGGTATCTTGTAATCCAAAATGTATTGAATGTGTAATGATGGTAGTATAAGGGGTGGTTATTTATTAGTGAGGTTAGTTCCATAATTTTAATTTATTTAAAAACAAAGAGGAATAACCATATATTTCTAATTGAAAAAGGCTACTAAATAAAGCGTTATCGATAAAAGAATATATATGGTGAATATTTTTCCATAAAATTTGTTTATGAAATTCTTTGTTTTATTTTTATCCCTTTCCTTTTTAGTTTCGCCACAATGTAAAACCATTTTTTCCTTAACGATGATAAATAATTTTTTCTATTTTTACTAGTCATTTTGGATAAAAAAAATAATTTAAAAATTTTATATGATATTAATTATGAAAATTAAAAATATATAATCCAAATTTTCAAATTCTCTTCAAATCAGCAGAAAAATAAAATTTAAAATTCAACATAGAGACATGATGAGAAAGCTGTTTTCCAAAGAGAAAATGATTGAACCATTAAAAATATTATATAAAAATTCAATGTAAAAATTATTACAATGAATTAAATTGGATTAATTATTATATAATAGAGGTATTTTTCATTTTAATCCTATTTAAAAAAAATTATCCTTTGAAATTATTTATAACAACATGGAGTTATCCGGAAAAACCTATTTTTGTATATATTCATTGAAAAATAAAAAATTCAGAAAAATTGCATAAATTCACCGTAAGTATATATTTACATTATTATTTAAAAATTCAGTTTATTTTGTCCAAATTTGTCACTAGATTATTCCAAAATTAATTTATTTATCATCACAAAAATGAAACACTGTTTTTGAGAAAATACTGTTTTCAAAACTTGTAAATAGTTTTCAAAAAAGAAAGTACTTTTATAATATTTTGGATTTATGTAAAACCATATTTCATAATATTTAAGAATTATTTACTACTATTTATATCACTAAATTGAATTTCAAGGTTTTAATTGTTAATTTTAAATAATAATATTAATTCTATTTCAGGATTTTTTAAAACTCAATGTTGTGTGTAAAACCCAAAATCAATGAATGTTACATTATAAAAATAAAATATAATTTATAAAATTGGGGTGCTACATTGTACCCCCATAAAATTAATTTCACCCATAATATATTTCACTTTGATAAAAAATAATTAATATATTTCTACCTCTTCATTTTTTTAGTTACCCATGTATCTTAATCAAACTATTGGTTTCTCCCCAAAACATTTACCAGGGGAGTTGTCATGTATCACAACACATTATCTTCATAATCCATAATATCCACTAAAAATCCAACGTATTAATTTTCTTTCCCTATAGGTATGAGCTCCATGATTTTTACATGAGATGAATAATGTGAATACTTCCTTAGGATAGATACATTGAAAACCACATGAACGTGAAATATGTTTTAGGGAAGTAGATATCGATAGGCTACCATCTTAATAAAATTAATAATTCTATATGGATTGATATACCTAGGTATTACTGTTACCATATTTCTAAATCTCATCAGCATCATCAAAGGATAAATTCATAGAAATACCTTTTAATTTTTTTCAAATTCGAGATCATGAGAATCACTATTTGGATAAATTTTATATTAACATGGAGTTTCATTGATGTGTTGCTAAATAGATCTAACGTACTCATCCACTTAATTTGTTATCTCATTTCTTAATATTATTCATTTTCAAAGTTCATTACATTATTTTTGATTGATACACTTATTTCCATAGAGGTATTTATAAACATCCATCTGAATGCCTGAGTGAAATCAATTATAGTATGAAAGCTCAACTAGAGGAAGGTGTTTCTTCCAACCAACTTGGAAATATATTAAATAAAATCCCAACATGTATTTTTGGGTTAGAATTGTTCACTTAAACTGGCCATCTATATGAGGATGATATGTAGTGTGGAAACATAACCTCAAATATATATGTTGTTGAAGACACGATGGGAATATTGTGTTAAATCTCATTTCCTGATGAGACATAACGAAATATAGTACATAATGATACATTTCGACATCCTTAATTAATTTTATGGAATTATGATGAAAATAAAATTCATATATAATATTGATTATGTTTTCTATATTTCTAAAGATATCAACTATAATTTATATAGAATTAGAATTATATATGTTTTAGGGAGTCTGATGAAAAAAATACAAGTTGATGTTTTCCAATTTACATTCTAGAATGGTAATTTTATGTAATATTCCCTTAGAATTTTTTCTCCCAACCTTATCTTGCTGACATTCCTTGAACAATGATATACACTCTAAATTTACCTCATTATTAAATACCACTAGAAAAACTCTTTCAAATATATATATACATATTCAATCATCTTTGGTGAATAAAGAATGAATAATTTTGAGCTTCCTATAGAAACTCTCTGTTCAAACTAGGTATGGATGGAACACATACATAGTTCCTAAACCATGTAATTCAATCATCATGAAGGTTAATCTAAATTAAATTTCTAACAAACTTTTATATATCTAAATCATTTTTTGTGCTTATATCATGTTTACATGGAATAATGGTTAACATTCGATTATATAAGATAATATTTCTCTCATTCCATTAATATTTTAGGAACCACACTTTGACATCAAAAAAAATATTAGATCTATTGTATCCTCATCATGTACAATCTAGTATGATCCTTTTGACTCAAGGAACCATCCACCTTATTTTATTTCTCATGTTGTAAATTTAATCATCATTAAAAAAAATTAATCAATTAAAACCCAATTATCATGCGCATAATCTGCTCCATCTATGTGGAAAAATAATTTAATGATTTCTAATAAGTATATATTTCACATAGTTCTCTATAAAAGTAATTCCTTCATGTCCATCATGAATAATTTACTAGAACTAAATCAAAACCATGAGTTAATTAATTTTTTCTCATGGACCTTCATTTTCATATGGCATATGATATAACCATGTTATTCTTCATTTGAATACTTCACCATCCATTATTTCATAAAATACTATATATTAAAAATCCTTCTATAGTAAAATGTAATGTAAGCATATTTGTGCTAAGTAATATTTTTTTTTGGACCAATAAGTCGAATATACTCAGAGGGGGGGTTAATCAGCGTATGACATATTAAAATATTATCCTATTCAGATCATGTTTTGTTGTTAGATAAAACACAATTCTATCTTCTTCTGATAAAAATATACGAATGTTTATTTGACCATGAACATCATACAATGATTTTTACATGGTTCACCCTCGTTGGGCTACTTCCCTGAAGCATACAATGACAATGTGTCGATGTTCCAAATTCACTAAGGATCAGTACCAATAATGAGTACTAAATTCATGATAGATATTCTTTTCCCATGCTCTCTAAAATTAATATGATTAGGGTATAATAATTTAATTCAATCGGGTCAATCCTTATGCCCCTTTTTTCTGTCTCACAAACCATGGAAAGGGTTGTCGTCGTTCTTTTCCTACACTCACTAAACTTGAAAGGAATCCACATAGAGTTTATCGACTTGTAGTTCAAAAACAGTTTAGGGACATGTAGGTCCCTTAATTTTTATGAATTCATGCATCTTCACCAATATGTAAATGCTCTGTTAATGTTCCTTTTTCACATGTAGATGAAGTCCACCTTCCCAAGTACTACAATGTAACAAAAAATACGTTCGCGAACTAATTTGATGATTTCGAAATCTCCGTTATTTGTTTCGCATAGCACCATCCTCTTCCACGTACTGTGTACCAGGAAAGGTACACGAACCACCTAATCTGTGTATTGTTGCCTCTTATGTGAACCTCTTCTATCTGTGGACTGTTTTTATCTCGGCATACTAGTGCTTTTGTTCTTACTCAGCAAAATGCCCACTATCTAGGAACTGTTCTTTGTTCGATGACACTGTTCACCTCAGTATAGTGGAGCTCTCCCTCCACCTACCGATTGAAAGGTTATCTCTCTTTCATACTGGATATGTATCCCCCACGTACCGAGTAAAATTCTTCCTCTTACATGACATCCTCTTCCAAATTCCTCTTCCTTTTCAGGATACAATCCTCTACAAAAACATTCTGCAGAATCACTTCCATGAAAACCACTTCAACCTTTGTGCACATCCCTTCAAGAACCCTTTTCATCCTTTTCAAAAATCATGGATAAAAAATAGGTTATATAATGATATTTTATTTTCCCTGTATTATGTGTGATTATAGATTCTTATATAAGGAAATATATCAACAAAATTTGGTAACCTAAGATTTACCAAATCTTCAATCCATCCTTCAATGCATACCGATCCTTCCATTGCCGCGATCAACTAGCCACCAGCAAACCATTTTCCATTTTTGGTTTTTATAATGTATTTGTTTCTATGTGGTTTATCTCTTCCACTAACATCAATCCATTCGCATACATCATCAGCTTCCTCCATGAACCGTTTTTTGTTTCGTGAACCGCACCGGCATACTGTTCCCCCCTCTTTACATACTGTTCCTGGGGTATGGTATGTAACCCATTAATTATGGTACTAGGTTGTCATCATTTTCTAATTATATTCCATGATCTATAAAAAGTTCATCTGGCATTCCCATCAAAAACAATCACATCCAAAACATTTTGAGGGGACACGTTAAGGGATGTATTCCCAATAATCTCTAACATTTAGTTTGTTGAAAACTCTACTCAAGACAATTCCTTACATTTTGATATCTTGTTAATGCTCTTTCAAATATAAATCATCATTCACTTCATGCGATTAAGATAGTGAAAAAGGATATTCTCAACACATACTATAATCCCAATTGATCCTTGCATGGCATGAGAAACAATAGTATAATGAAAATTTCATCAATGAACCACTTCACTACTTGTCAACAACTGCTAAAACCATACTAAAACACAGATACCAATGAACTGATTTCATAATGATCATCTATCATCGTGATTTCTAATCATTGATCGATCACTTCTAGATTATTTAGATTTAATTCTCCCCCAATATTATAGTTTATCAAAATATCATTAGCTTATCTTTAAATGACCATATATCCCTACACCATAAAACTGCTTCTCCTCCTGGAATTTCTCCACAAAAAAATACACACATTCTCTACCATTGTCAATGAACCTGAATGGAACTTCAAGGTCATCTGCAATAGGGTAAAGAACACATATTTTTATATTAGAAAATACACATCATACATCGGGGATATGGGGACACAAATTCACATTTTTTCATGTGGGGGGATTTGACTAGACACTGAGAGCCAACTGATGCCTTTCAAATGCTTCTTTAGGTATTTCCTTTTAAAAATATATTCAATTTTTTATTCTGTATGCACATACTCTAACATAAAATGCTCTTTCTCCACCAACTACTAGATAAAAAGATATTTTATTTCAATGTGATCAATCCTAGAGTGATGGACTTAATTTTTTCTATTATTTATAGAACATGAATTATTACAATTGATTCTGATCAGAGATTTCACTTCTATTCCCATATCTTTATGTTACTTCTTCTTCCACAGTAGGTGCATACAAGCTTGTGAAGTCCCAATGTATTCAGCTTCTGTAGTGCTCATTGAAATGAAATCATCTTTCTTTCATAACCATTAAATACACAGCCCTACTTAATAAAAGTCCCCTCCTGATGTTTATTTATTTCATATGTTGAACCAGCCCAATCCACATCTGTATTCCCCAATAACTCTGGCTAAGATTTTTCATTATATATTAAGACAAAATTCACTTTTCCCTTGATATACTGTAGATTTATTTTTATTTAAATCATGTGTCTCTCTTTGGGATTTATTTGATACCATGCTTCATGTTACGTAGAAAATAATATATCAGGCCTTGTCTCTTTGAGATACAATATAATTCCAACGATTCGCCTATATATTCTTGTATTAATTCCCTTGCCTTCACAGTCCCATGATAGTTTCAATCGGGTAGCAACTAGAGTCTTCACCTATTTGAAATTATCCATTCCATATATTCTCACAACCTACTTGGAATATTTATATTGGGAAATGAAAGTGGCATTATTTCCTTCTATTACCTATATTCCAAATAAAAATTACAAATCACTAATAATCTTCATTTGGAAGTCGTTTTTCATGAATTAAAAAAACATCATGCATTGTGATTTTTCATATCCAGCATTGATTATGTCATCGACCTAAACTAGAACCATCATTCATTGAATATTTATATTGTTTAAATACAAATTGTAATCAAATCCACCATGCTGGAAACCACGTTTCTTTATAAATTGATCAATCTAAGATTACCATGCTCTTCACGCTTTCCTCAATCCATATAAATCAATCATTAGTAGATAAACTATGTTATCACCTTCATGGGAGAGAATACCATTTGGTTGCTCAATGAAGACTTCTTCTTTTAGAAATCTATTTAGAAATGATGACTTGACATCCATCTTGAAAATGATAATATTTCTTTTCACTACTATGTCCTAGAATAATCTGATTTTTTCAGCCTTGAAATAGGGGAAAATGTCTCGTCAACATCAATACCCTCAATCTAAGATTAACCATTTCACACTAGTCATAATTGTTTTAATGACCAGAACATCGTCATTAATTATTTTTCAAAACACTCACATTTTCCCAATAGAATTCTTTTCTGCAGGTCTCGAAACAATTTATTATGTTCGATAATTCTCAATTTGGTCTATCTCTTCATTCTTTTCCGGATCCTAGTTCTCATATTCATCTACATCATCAAATAGTTTTGGTTTAAATTACAATAATAAATATTCTTGATATAGACACTACATCCACCTTGTATGCACTAGTGCTGTTTGATCACCAATTATTTTCTGCCTGTTAATTTCATCTATTCTCACTTGTCTTTCTGAAGAAACTGATTTTTTCTCATTATCTGAGTCTTCTTATGAATCATTCATTGTAATGGGAGCATCTTTGGACCTACTCGTCTCTTCATCGATGTCCTCCTAAGTATGATCATGTATTTTCTATAGATTTGGTTCATTCCCTATTATAGTCACATCATGTCCATCAACTCAATTTCCTAGTAGCTTGTTGAGACAGTGTTGGTCATCAATAACTGCATCTTGGTATCCAAAAAAATTAACATGATATCATATTTAATGTGAAATATTGATCATCATAAAATAAACAAATGCTGCTACTTCATCCTCAGTCGGTCTTCCTAACGTTAGGCATCACAAAATTCATTCTTTTTATACAAGTGAGATCTTATGTCTGATTATGAGATAGAATTATCCCTTGGTGACATGAAACAATTCCTGTTGACATGCCCACTATTTATACCAAAAAACGTCTTCTCATGCATCAATTATTCTATATGTGACCCTTTGAAATGAGTCATCAATAAACCCTCTAATGCTACTAAGTTTGAACTCAGTGTAGGAAACAAGATATATGGTTAATAACACCATCACAATCCATTTCACTAAATCATTTCCTTTTATCTATAATTATGATAAATGATTTGAATCAGTTGACATTCTAGATCACATCCCAAAATGACATTACATTTTTTGACGTCAATTCCCCCTGTTTTTATCTCCTCAAAAACCTGAAACTCATGAACATCAGTTAGTATCATTTATACAGTTGTGAAGAAGCTATATTCTATAATCCTCAAGAAGAGAATTATAGTTGGTCCTAATGGGTCAACTATTTGATTTTGTCTTTCAAATAATCACACTCTTTTCTTGCCTATCCAACTTCAATGGTTGTGGCCATATCAGTTAGCATTCATTACTGTAACACCCCGACCCCAGTTACATAGTGTCAAGGCATTATTTTAATACATTGGAATTATTACAATGAATCATATCCTAATGGACCGATCAGTTTTGCAGTCATGGATAATAGATTATATACATGAATTTTACATTAAATTATAATATGAAAAACAACAACAACCTTTTCTACATTTACCATTTTCATATCCTTTAGACTATCCTTGAAAGTTATTCATAATATTCATCTTCTCATCCTTGGAAAAATAAAATATAGAAAGGGGTGACCTTAGATTCTCAGTAAGGATAACAATATAGTGAAAACTTTCATAAATAAGCATAAACATTTAAGTAAATGTATAAAACTAAAACAAAATCCTTTTAAACACAAAACATCAGCATAATATTGAAAAGATAAATCAAATTATTCCATTTACTTATTTTATTGATATTCAACTATTCAAATAAGAACATTTAATATCAATAGCTAATTTCATAATAATGGAATGAATAATTCCATACTTTCTATCCACATATTCAAGGCCTTGTTCCAAGACTACAATTAATATTTTTTCAAGCACTTGTTTCATGACACTAGTTTGTCTCACTAGACCTACCGATGCAACGAGGAGCTATAGCGCGCTCCACCGGTCACTTACTAAGTCCAATGCATTCATCACTTGAAAAAGAAAAAACATAACCAAAACATTCGTATTAAAAATATCATATATAATGTTAATATGTTAACCATAAAGGATAAATGGTATAAAAATAACAAATAAATAGTCAAGCATGTCACAAAACCATCAATATAATATGAATGATTTGTATCCTAATAAATCAACTTCAAAAAAATTTAAAATGTATCAAATTATTTTTACATAGATGAAATGAAAACTATTTGAAATAAGTACCTATTTCTATTTTGAAACCATTTAAACGTAATATAATTAAGAAAGAAAGACATTTAATGACATTTTTTAATCAAAGTTACCCATAAAACTTTGAAACTATTGAATGAAATTAACATTTTAAAACATTCATGTCCATATAAATAAATCCTTAAAACCATTTTGAAAACATGGAAATTAATGGAAAAGGTTTAAGTGAAATAAATCTTTAAATCATTTAAAATGATGTTTTTGTAAAAAAATACATTAAAAATAATCCCCATGAAAACTCTTTTATGAAACATGTACATGGGTAATAAATATTTCCCAGTACATACTTACGTAAAACCAACCTCAGATAATAAAGAGATTATGATATTAACCCCAACCTTGTAATTTTCCTTATTCTATAGTATGTTATCATATTTTATAATAGTTAAAACTGTTTTATTAAATTATACAACAAATATATACATAAATATAACATCATATATGATCATCTAATGGTTCTTTTTAATAATATTCTAGTAGTATCATCGTTTTGGGTGTTAACAGATCTGTTTTACTTTATATGCTTCGTTAAGTAAGATATGTTTGTTATGGGTGGATGTATTTGATTCATATACAGGATGATATTACATTCTTATACATTATTTAAAATCATAAAATGAAAATTTTTCATGAATGATTACAATGGGGAATGATTCTCATCGCGTCGTGGAGATGGTAAGCCGTACGTATACACGGGTGACCCTTTCATTATTTAGATGGTTAAATACTATATAATTCGATGTTATATCATATATACAGAATAACTAACATGTAAAATTTATTATTTACATCAGATATAATCATTATTATACCCATCCAAATAATGATGTGTTTGAATAACAAACTACACCACGATGTGGAGATGGTATGCCGTATGTACACACGTGCAGTGACATTGTCATTTATAGGATGAATACAATAAATAATATAGTTTTATCATGTTTACAATAACATTAATCTATGTAGGAGGTAGTGGAGTTATTATTTTGGTAGGGAAACCACAATGAAAGTGGAGGTGGAAGATGAAAAGAACATGAAATAATGTGGTGAAATTATTACATCATCTTTAGGTGTTTCCTTTTGAGTTGTCTAAAAGGTCTCCTTAGGATGGATTTATAATCAATTTATGGAAAATAGGATGATATGAGGGAATTGGGGTGGATATTTTTGTTTGGGTTGGCTGAGACAAATGGCCTTGGAGTTGTGATTTTGAGAGAAGGGGAGTGTTTTTTATAAGAGGGGTGAGGGTCACTTTATGAAACGATTAAAGTATTAATATTTTATAAAATCATATTCACTTTATAATGGCTCTAAATATATTTATTTAGAGCCTTAGGTTATTATGGGTCTAAAGTCTCTCAAAAAATAGGGTTTAGAAAAGTACAGGATACCATTTTAATCTTATCTTTTTAATTTAACTCTTAGTAAAATAGTTTAACTTTTACAATGTCTCCGTGTATTCTTACACTATAAAGTTAATAGACATACTCTAAACTTACAAGAGAACCTGAAGTGGTTCATTGATGATATATATAATATTATTTAATCCCTTTGGCCAATCCTTGTAGTTTTTGGAATATTATATCAACCAATTATATAGTATTTGTTTTAAAAATTAATTTCTGTCAATTTTGACACTATTTTGTATTTTGTTTTTTTGAATATCATATCAAACTTATCCCTTCAAATAAAATTTATCAAATCGACCATAAAATGTCATATTAACCTAGAAAATTCGTAGATTGCATCAAAAAATTTAAGTTTTATTTATTTTGATATTTTATATATAAACTATTTAAATATTTCATTAAGAAGGTAATTACTGCATCATCATTATGTCATAGATAAATTTTAATATTTAATATCTAAAAATTATAAAAAAATAAAATACCATTATGTGGGAAATATTTTTATCTTTCTGATGAATATTTATTGTCGAATTTATATTACCCTATATTAAAAATGGTCTAGTTAATAAACATTGAATTTTACACTTTTAACTCATCTTTAAACAAAATAATCATAAATTTTCTAATCTAATACAAGTAGACCTAAAGGATGATAATTTATTCCTAGGTTCATTTATGATTTAAATACACCTATCTAATAGAATTAGGAAATTTTTTAGTGTAATTATAATATCATTTTTACCTTTAATTACCCTATATACTTATAACTATGATACATAAAAGGAAAAAGTTATGATTCACCAAAAATTATTTTCATCATATTTAATCACATATTAATTACTGATTTAAACTATTTCTCTTAGATTTTTGAAATTAAACTCACAGAAGCATTACAATTATGTTTTATGAAAATTTGCTAACGTACCTAGAAGGTGGGTAATGGAGGGTAAAAAGATAAATAAAATTTTATATATCTAAACATATTATAAAATTACTCCAACGAATTAAATTGAACCTATATAGGTATTATTTATCTATTTTTACTTACAATAATTTTAATTTAAATAAATAATTATTTCAATAAAAATCTATTTATAAAAAATAACGCAATGTTTTTAAAAGGTAAACTATCAAAGGATAGATATGTTTTTAGGTCAAAATTAAATGTGAAATTACTTATAATGACCTTAATTTTATTAAACGAAAAATATAAAATATTATTATACATCAGGGCCATTCAATTTCGTAATTTTACACTATTAATTTTATAAATTAAAAAATATTTTTTCAATTAAAATTTAGAATTTTTCACTATTTTTTAAAATATGAAAGTTATCAGGAAAGTACAAAAAATGTATCCATACTAAATTTTTATGTCCCAATTCTAAAACAGATTTTAATTTTATTAAATTAAGCATATAAAAAGTGTAAATATTTGTTTTAAAAAGTATTCTCCATTAAATAGGTTGTATAATTACATTTTTTTGAAAAATACTTGTTTTATCTGAAAAATAGAATTTGTCCTTATATTATGTCTCAAAAACAAAAAATATGAATTCTAAAATTATATGGAGTATATAAAACTCAGAATTCTATTAATAGTACTCATAAATGCTTTTTGATCGGCTAGTTTCGTAAGTCGTGGTACGCACGAACTCGGTGTTGCGTGTAACATAATCTATTGAATAACATTAATGAGATAACGTACTTTGAAATCTTGGTGTGTTATATTCTCCCTTCATTAAATAAATTTATTCCTCGCAATTTGAAATTGATCTTAGAAAATAAATTATTAAAAATAAAAAAATACATTTGTGGAAAACCCACATTGGAAATTGGTTTAATAAAATTTAGTCCTAATAAGAGCTAAAGGAAAAATGAAAAAGTCCCCCCCAAATTATGATATATATTAGGAGAACTTTGGTGGAAATTAGAGACACATAATTGGAGGATTGATATAAATTTTTATAGAGATTTATTGAGGCCATCAATCACAAACAAGGGTAAAATTGAGGGCCTCAAATCCAGCAATCTATGACGATCTAAAATATCATCAGTTCAACAAAACATAAGTTATTAGGATAACACATTTTTGGTTTTAAGATAACTTCCCTAATTGTAGCGACTCGGGTTTTTGGCCCTGTCAGACTTTGGGATATTTCTACGAATAATTCCAGAGCTAGACGCGAAGACGACGTGCGATTCCGAGGCCCGGTGTGCTCGGAATTAATTTTATAAAAATATTAAGTTTTTTTTTATACTATGCACGTGGCGGGGGAGTGATATCTCCTAAAAGGTAGCTCAGAACGGGAATCTGAGGGCACGGTTGCGTCCGGAACGTGCCGTTTACCCTAGGCGGGGTGTAAACTTTGCGGGCGCGGACCTGCTGTGAGAAACGCCACCAGGGGCATTTCCGTAAATAAGTGGCAAGTTTGTGTGCAAGCGTCGGCTCGAATAACTTCTGAACGGAGTCTCGGATGGAAAATCTGAGACCGCCGTTGCGTTCAGAACGGCGCGTTTACCCTAGGGGTGACCTTACTTTTGTTCGCATCGGGCGTCGGGTCCGAGGTTGGTTTGGCGCCGGCGGGCGGCTGATATAAATATCAGCGCCCCCCCCCCTTTTATCGTTCTTCGTCTCTCTTCGCCGTTCTTCGCTGCCACTCTGCCGAATCGAGCCAACGGAGCGCCCTCGAGCTCAGAATTCGACGGCGGACGTTCCAGGAGCGCGCATCGGAAGCTCTGGAGCGCGGATCTGAGGCAGAACGTCGGCGTTTCGCCCGTGAGGTAGGCGGTTTGAGTTTTACAATCCCAGATCCCGTTTTTATGTTGTTTTTCTTCAAATTTTTATATGGGTTGTATAGTTCGGGTCCCGAGCTTTCCAAACACATGTTTCGGATCTGAATTTGGAGCACCGGGGTGCTCCCGGTGGCTCCCGAAAGTTTTCCGGCGAAAAACCCGGTTTTCCGGCGAGACCCGCGGCGGCCATGGCGGAATCCGGTGAGGCAGGGCGGCGGCGCGGCGGTTTCCGGCGACGGCGGCGGCGGCGCGGCGGAATCCGGCGGCGGCGCGGTGGTTTCCGGCGAGGCTGGCGGTGGTCCGGCCAGGATTTTCTGGGGGTTCTTTAAACCCCCGTAACTCGCAAACCGTAACTCCGATTTGCGAGCCGTTTGCGGCGACGCGCTCCTTGCGTCGAGACGGACCTTTTAAACTTACTTTGAGGGTTTAAAGGTTCGGGATCGTGGCCCGGGAGCTAGAAACGTTGTATAAAATAATATTATTTTATTATTTTACGACTTCGGGTCGTTGTAACTTCTACCCGGAGCGTCCGATTGACGTGCCGTCAGTGGCGTTGAGACCCTGATGGTACGACGGACTTTTTGAGATGGTTCATGGGTGTTGGGTCTGTGAACGGGGTGCGGGCCCCACGAGGCCGGGTTTTGGCGTTTGCTGGGAAACGCAGCTTTTACACCAGGAGTCCGATTTTGGCGGATGAATAGTCGATCCTGTGTGTTTTTCCGAGAGGATCACAATGGCGCGATCCGTTCGATGAGTTTCGGAATCCAGGCGTGGGCCCCACCCGAGCCGGCCTTCGGTGAATAGTACCTTTTTCACCGGGTGTCCGTTTTGGGCGAGCGAGTAGTCGATTCCGCTTGTTTTTCCGAGGGGATCGCCGTGGTGTGATCCGCCCGATGGGTTTCGGGGTCGTTCTGTGGGCCCCGCACGAGCTAGCTATGGTGAATAGTGTCGTTTTCACCGGTGCTCCGTTTCGGGCGAGTAAGCAGCCTATCCTGCGTGTTTTTCCGCGTGGAATGCGATGGTGGCTCCGGCTTTGGCCTAGGAGGTGCGCAGTGTGGCGTTGTGGCGGGTCGCTCGGGTTAGCGACGTTTGGACCAGCAGTGGTTGAGGGTTCTCCCTTGGTTCGTTCCCACGAGGGTTCGTGTGGCATCACAACCTTCGTATGGGTTTGTGATCCTCTCGATGGGATGTTTAAACTGTTAGAGTTGTGGTATCCCTCCGGTGGGCCCGGAGTGGATCCTCTAGCATCTTTACCCTAGATCGGGTTCTTGGTATCGCTGTGACCGCTTATTCACGGGTCGCGATCCCCTATCTAGCAGGTTAACCCCGTAGGGTTTGTGGCATCATCGGACTTATGATCCCCTACGCGGTGGGTCGTGCACAGTAGGGTTGTGGCATCGTCGGGTTTACGATCCCCTACTCAGCATGATGTTTATATTAGGGTTGCGGCATCGTTGGTTATACGATCCCCTACTCAGCGCTTGGTGTCGGTAGGGTTGCGGTATCGTTGGTTATGCGATCCCCTACTCAGCGCGTGGTTTCGGTAGGGTTGCGGCATCGTCGGTTCGATCCCCTACATCGCGAGTTATACCAGATAGGGTTCCGGTATCATCGTGACCATCTTTATATGGACGATGATCCTCTATCTGAGTGTGAAGCTTTTGTCGAGTGCAGATCGGGTTGTGGCATCCCCCAGCGGATCCTGGGTGTGATCCCCTATCTGTGAGAACTACGTATGCCAGATCGGGTTGTGGTATCCCCCAGCGGACCCTGGGAGTGATCCCCTATCTGTGATCTATGTATACTAGAGTGGGTCTTGGTATCCCCTAGCGGACCCTAGCGGCGATCCCCTATCCGTGGAGTTTGGTGGTTATGGTGTTCCGGTGATGTTTCCTCAGTGATGCTATCCGATGAGCGTGGTCTCACGGGTGAGCGTCTGAGATGTTTGCGAGTATCCCGATGGAGTGTATCTCTCGGATGAGTGTCATCTGGTATGACAGTGTTCGTGGTGTACTCTCCTGGTTCGGACAGTTGCTGGTGATGAGGTCGGTACCTCTTGTGGCTTTGTGGCGTGAGCTGTGTATATCTGGATTGTTCAAGGTGTATGTATGGGCATACACCTGAGCTGAGCTGAGCTGACTAGTTGTGTTTAGCCGAGGATGGTCACGGGATGGAGTTTCTCTCTCGTCTGGGTTCCCTCTGGCTGGGTTGAGCGGACTGTTGCCTTCAGTTGCTCCCTTGGGTTTTGGGTTTTTGGGGTGCCTACTGAGTATGTTTATACTCACCCCTGCAAGGGCTTTGCCCGCACATGTTTGTGTCTTGTGCAGACCACAGGCCTTTTGACGGAGTCCTAATAGGACCCGGAGCAGGCGGAGCTTTGTGAGCGAGTTGACCGGGGTGTTTACCGGAGCTGTGCCGAGCGAGATTTCCGGCGGGTGTTTGTGGCAGCGTTCCCCTTCTTCAGAGCAGGTTGGACGCGCTTTGTAGTTTCCTTTTGGTGGGCCCTGTTTTGCCCTTGTACTTTTGCTGTTGCACTCTGGTTTGGGATAGATTGTATGCATGCTTTTACTTTTCAGTTTCTATATCTCTGCACTGTTGCATGGAGGTGTTTGTGGGTGCGTGTGTACAGGTACCTTAGGCTAATGCCTCCCATGTGTGTGATAGCCTACTCGGCGCTAGTCGCCAGCCCCTGGCCTATTGGAGGCGGGCTTGGGGAGTCGCGGCTCGAGCCCCGTTGGGTCGGGTCTTGACAGAGTGGTATCAGAGGAGGTTCCACCTTTGGGATCTCAGAGCGTAGCTGGTCTAGCTGTGAGTTGGTTTGGGTTGCATAACGGCAGTGTTAGGGTGTTTCGAGTTCGGCTTTCAGGCCAGGGACTCCAGTGTTGGTGCGGCGGCCGACGTATCCATACACCAGGACTCTGATAACTTGCCTTTCGACTCGGGACATTCGTACACTGGTCGCGGGGACATCATGGTACATGCATCATATAGGACTGGGTTTTTGGTTTTTCCTTGTCCTTCTTGAGTCAGCTCTCCAGATATACTCTTTGACTGTGGTGTGTCTTGAATGTATTTCAGGATGCCTCCACGACGACAGCCAGTGAGGGTTCCGCAGCAGGATTGTGCTGATGACCCGCCCCGTGTAGTGGCTGTGGAGCAGGGCGCAGGTTCTGAGGTTGCACCTCCTGGTGGTCTGCCAGTTGAGCCACCACCTGTCGAGCAGCTGGTTGTGCCGGCGGTGCAGGACGAGGTTGCACGCAGGCTGAGTGCGTTGCACGAGTTCCAGAGGCAGCGACCTCTGAGGTTTCGGGGTGATCCAGACCCCCAGGCAGCTGATGACTGGCTCGAGGCAGTTACTCGAGTTTTCCGCCTAGTGAGGACACCTCCTGACCAGATGGTGGTCCTAGCGGCGAGCCTTCTGCATGGTTCTGCCGGGCGATGGTGGAGTTTGGTGACACAGTCCCATGACGAGGAGACGCTCACATGGGCAGAGTTTGAGCAGCTCTTCAGGGAGGAGTTCTATCCGGTGACGCTGAGGTCAGTGCGGATCCAAGAGCTTCTACAGCTTCGACAGGAGAGCCTGACTGTGTCAGAGTACTCAGCGAGGTTTACAGACCTGTCGCGCTACTCCCTGGATATGGTTCGAGACCCGTTCTTTAGGGCTCAAACCTTCGAGCAGGGCTTACGCAGGGATATCTGAGGAGGTGTGGTTTCCTTGTGCCTGCCCACCTATGCTGGAGTGCTGGAGCGAGCGCTGGTGGTGGAGAGCTTTATGGCCGAGCAGATCTCGCCTTTTAGTGCTGGGCACTCGAGAGCGGAGACTTCGTCGGTCGGATCGGCATCTGGTAGCCGACGTCAGACTCAGGGGTCTGGACGTGGCCGACGTTTCAGGAGGCAACCCCATGATGGGGGGTTTGAGCCTCGGAGCTCAGAGGGCTCGCAGGCCAGTTTTGGTCAGCCGCAGGAGAGGCGGTGTTACGCTTGCGATGGTCGGGGACATCTTGCTAGAGATTTTCCGACCCGACGTGCTGCTGAGAGGGAGCCGGTCGATGGACCGCCTTGGCAGAGGCAGCGTCTTGAGCAAGGAGGTCCGCAGGGCGTCGGACGTGGCTTCGGAGCTGGTGCAGCGGGAGGCGGTGGTAGACAGTACCAGTTGCCACCACCCCCACCCCCAGGTGGTCCACGCCTAGCTCAAGGAGCTGGTGGCCGAGGGCGAGGACATCTGCATGCTCTGGAGGCAGTCGACCCAGAGGCACCGCAGATGGATAGAGATACGCCTTGTGTCTTTCTACTTACTGCAGTAGTTTGATAGACACTGTTTAGTGGTACTCTTTCCTTTTGTTGCTTGCTCGAGTTTTGTTCAGGGCATTGGTAAGACCCTGTGTGGGTGTTGTTGGTGAGCTCGCTGGTGTGTGAGACCCAGTTGAGAGTCCAGTCGCTTTCCTTGTGCTTAGGGCTTTTCGAGGACGAAAAGTTCTAAGGGGGGGAGGATGTAGCGACTCGGGTTTTTGGCCCTGTCAGACTTTGGGATATTTCTACGAATAATTCCAGAGCTAGACGCGAAGACGACGTGCGATTCCGAGGCCCGGTGTGCTCGGAATTAATTTTATAAAAATATTAAGTTTTTTTTATACTATGCACGTGGCGGGGGAGTGATATCTCCTAAAAGGTAGCTCAGAACGGGAATCTGAGGGCACGGTTGCGTCCGGAACGTGCCGTTTACCCTAGGCGGGGTGTAAACTTTGCGGGCGCGGACCTGCTGTGAGAAACGCCACCAGGGGCATTTCCGTAAATAAGTGGCAAGTTTGTGTGCAAGCGTCGGCTCGAATAACTTCTGAACGGAGTCTCGGATGGAAAATCTGAGACCGTCGTTGCGTTCAGAACGGCGCGTTTACCCTAGGGGTGACCTTACTTTTGTTCGCATCGGGCGTCGGGTCCGAGGTTGGTTTGGCGCCGGCGGGCGGCTGATATAAATATCAGCGCCCCCCCCCCCCCCTTTTATCGTTCTTCGTCGCTCTTCGCCGTTCTTCGCCGCCACTCTGCCGAATCGAGCCAACGGAGCGCCCTCGAGCTCAGAATTCGACGGCGGACGTTCCAGGAGCGCGCATCGGAAGCTCTGGAGCGCGGATCTGAGGCAGAACGTCGGCGTTTCGCCCGCGAGGTAGGCGGTTTGAGTTTTACAATCCCAGATCCCGTTTTTATGTTGTTTTTCTTCAAATTTTTATATGGGTTGTATAGTTCGGGTCCCGAGCTTTCCAAAACATGTTTCGGATCTGAATTTGGAGCACCGGGGTGCTCCCGGTGGCTCCCGGAAGTTTTCCGGCGAAAAACCCGGTTTTCCGGCGAGACCCGCGGCGGCCATGGCGGAATCCGGTGAGGCAGGGCGGCGGCGCGGCGGTTTCTGGCGACGGCGGCGGCGGCGCGGCGGAATCCGGCGGCGGCGCGGTGGTTTCCGGCGAGGCTGGCGGTGGTCCGGCCAGGATTTTCTGGGGGTTCTTTAAACCCCCGTAACTCGCAAACCGTAACTCCGATTTGCGAGCCGTTTGCGGCGACGCGCTCCTTGCGTCGAGACGGACCTTTTGAACTTACTTTGAGGGTTTAAAGGTTCGGGATCGTGGCCCGGGAGCTAGAAACGTTGTATAAAATAATATTATTTTATTATTTTACGACTTCGGGTCGTTGTAACTTCTACCCGGAGCGTCCGATTGACGTGCCGTCAGTGGCGTTGAGACCCTGATGGTACGACGGACTTTTTGAGATGGTTTCTGGGTGTTGGGTCTGTGAACGGGGTGCGGGCCCCACGAGGCCGGGTTTTGGCGTTTGCTGGGAAACGCAGCTTTTACACCAGGAGTCCGATTTTGGCGGATGAATAGTCGATCCTGTGTGTTTTTCCGAGAGGATCGCAATGGCGCGATCCGTTCGATGAGTTTCGGAATCCAGGCGTGGGCCCCACCCGAGCCGGCCTTCGGTGAATAGTACCTTTTTCACCGGGTGTCCGTTTTGGGCGAGCGAGTAGTCGATTCCGCTTGTTTTTCCGAGGGGATCGCCGTGGTGTGATCCGCCCGATGGGTTTCGGGGTCGTTCTGTGGGCCCCGCACGAGCTAGCTACGGTGAATAGTGTCGTTTTCACCGGTGCTCCGTTTCGGGCGAGTAAGCAGCCTATCCTGCGTGTTTTTCCGCGTGGAATGCGATGGTGGCTCCGGCTTTGGCCTAGGAGGTGCGCAGTGTGGCGTTGTGGCGGGTCGCTCGGGTTAGCGACGTTTGGACCAGCAGTGGTTGAGGGTTCTCCCTTGGTTCGTTCCCACGAGGGTTCGTGTGGCATCACAACCTTCGTATGGGTTTGTGATCCTCTCGATGGGATGTTTAAACTGTTAGAGTTGTGGTATCCCTCCGGTGGGCCCGGAGTGGATCCTCTAGCATCTTTACCCTAGATCGGGTTCTTGGTATCGCTGTGACCGCTTATTCACGGGTCGCGATCCCCTATCTAGCAGGTTAACCCCGTAGGGTTTGTGGCATCATCGGACTTATGATCCCCTACGCGGTGGGTCGTGCACAGTAGGGTTGTGGCATCGTCGGGTTTACGATCCCCTACTCAGCATGATGTTTATATTAGGGTTGCGGCATCGTTGGTTATACGATCCCCTACTCAGCGCTTGGTGTCGGTAGGGTTGCGGTATCGTTGGTTATGCGATCCCCTACTCAGCGCGTGGTTTCGGTAGGGTTGCGGCATCGTCGGTTCGATCCCCTACATCGTGAGTTATACCAGATAGGGTTCCGGTATCATCGTGACCATCTTTATATGGACGATGATCCTCTATCTGAGTGTGAAGCTTTTGTCGAGTGCAGATCGGGTTGTGGCATCCCCCAGCGGATCCTGGGTGTGATCCCCTATCTGTGAGAACTACGTATGCCAGATCGGGTTGTGGTATCCCCCAGCGGACCCTGGGAGTGATCCCCTATCTGTGATCTATGTATACTAGAGTGGGTCTTGGTATCCCCTAGCGGACCCTAGCGGCGATCCCCTATCCGTGGAGTTTGGTGGTTATGGTGTTCCGGTGATGTTTCCTCAGTGATGCTATCCGATGAGCGTGGTCTCACGGGTGAGCGTCTGAGATGTTTGCGAGTATCCCGATGGAGTGTATCTCTCGGATGAGTGTCATCTGGTATGACAGTGTTCGTGGTGTACTCTCCTGGTTCGGACAGTTGCTGGTGATGAGGTCGGTACCTCTTGTGGCTTTGTGGCGTGAGCTGTGTATATCTGGATTGTTCAAGGTGTATGTATGGGCATACACCTGAGCTGAGCTGAGCTGACTAGTTGTGTTTAGCCGAGGATGGTCACGGGATGGAGTTTCTCTCTCGTCTGGGTTCCCTCTGGCTGGGTTGAGCGGACTGTTGCCTTCAGTTGCTCCCTTGGGTTTTGGGTTTTTGGGGTGCCTACTGTGTATGTTTATACTCACCCCTGCACGGGCTTTGCCCGCACATGTTTGTGTCTTGTGCAGACCACAGGCCTTTTGACGGAGTCCTAGGAGGACCCGGAGCAGGCGGAGCTTTGTGAGCGAGTTGACCGGGGTGTTTACCGGAGCTGTGCCGAGCGAGATTTCCGGCGGGTGTTTGTGGCAGCGTTCCCCTTCTTCAGAGCAGGTTGGACGCGCTTTGTAGTTTCCTTTTGGTGGGCCCTGTTTTGCCCTTGTACTTTTGCTGTTGCACTCTGGTTTGGGATAGATTGTATGCATGCTTTTACTTTTCAGTTTCTATATCTCTGCACTGTTGCATGGAGGTGTTTGTGGGTGCGTGTGTACAGGTACCTTAGGCTAATGCCTCCCATGTGTGTGATAGCCTACTCGGCGCTAGTCGCCAGCCCCTGGCCTATTGGAGGCGGGCTTGGGGAGTCGCGGCTCGAGCCCCGTTGGGTCGGGTCTTGACACTAATGTTTAAGAATTAATTAATTCATAGAATAAGAGGGAAAAAATATACATTAATGTAGAGTTTAATCCTTCGTCTTATTCCTTCAAAAAACTCATCTTTCACTCCAAATGATAATAGAATTCAAAAATATGGTATTTATCCTAATCATATTGGGTTCCAAAGATAAGGAATTTCAAATTCATTTCTCTCACTATTTAAAAAAACTACACTATAAAAACTAGAACTTCATAAATTCCATTGGTAGGTGATCCACCATTGTCGCCCTTCAGTTGGAGGTTCACATCTCATGGCCTTGACGTACACAACAAGATGCCACCTAACCCACGGGATGTCCTTTTTATGACAATCATAAAATAATCTCAAGAAATAATTTATCCTTAACAACAGTATCAAATATAAAACTAAATCTATTCCTACCATTAGACGTATCCAAAATACTTCTTTCCAAACTCACATTTCAAAATTGATAAGGTAAACACAATAATGATCCTTTTTTCCTTGTAATAACATGTGAATACCATCATCAGGTATTATTTTAAAGCATTATTACACCATGAATTTCCTTTAAACCATATTTATTTCCTTCATGCTCCCTTATTCCTTATAGAATACTGTATATACTCCTTCTATCAAAAAATGTTGTAAAATCCATCAATGATGGAATATACAAATCATTAATCGGTTTCAATATAGTCAAGAATATACAATATAAACTATCCAAATCAATCATATATTATTCCAAAATCACACCTCAGTTTCATAGCCATATTATGGATTAAAATTCCTTAAACCATAAAGTTTCCAAAAACATTAACCTACTATTGAGTCACTTTTCTTGGTTCCACACGATCACATGTCCTTAATGAAATAGTACTGCAGTAAAATCCTTTTATACTCTATAATTATTATATCATGTACATCATTAATACATTACTCAAATGACACAATACTTTAATAAAAACATAATAAATATAATCATTCCCTTAATCTTTGGTAGTATCATACCATTATTCTTATACAATAGCATCATTTGAGGATTACAATGATGATTTGGACATTGCTTCACGTAGTGTACCAACTCCTTGAAGATGAAGTATTGTACATTTGAAACCTTTTTCTTACCCTTGCAATCAAATTCTTGGTGTCCTTTTTCTCCAAAATTATAAAAAACTCCTATTCTCTTCAAGCATTTACCAAGGTGATTCATTCCATAGTTATCACATATTGGGAAAACCTTATTCCCCCTCTTTCCTTTATCCATCTTTCTCTCTTCCATCCTTTTCTTCTTTTAAATCCCTTCAAAGCCATAGGGTTCAGAGAATTATTAACTTATCTTATTAACTCATGATACTATTTCTTCATATGATGAGAATATCTGGAGGACTATTTTCCTTTTAATGTTTGGCTTAATACAAATAATGTAATGATGCTTCTTAATCTTTCGATCATGCATATTGCTGGAATTCTGATTCTCTCTACTAGACGCCATTTCTAAATAATGGAATACACTAGGTTAGTTTATGAATCGCAGTGCATAATTCCAAACATGTAAAATTCCTAACGTAAATTGAAAAGTATATTCATATAATCTATAATCGTAGAATGTTTTCTTTGAAAATTATTTACTCTTAAATCCTTCATAATGGATTGTAATGAAAATGTGAATTATCCTAAGAATATCCCCAGGGAGTGACTTAACCAAGAGTGCATCAAGGCCCATTGTCGTGTATCAGGATACCTCGGGTCAAGCCAGAAACTCGTTGATGGAGTTTTCACTCCTCGGTACATTTGTTCCAGATCCGCCTCAACTTTCTAGTATCCAATCTAGGATGTATTTCTTGGAAAATACACAAAATCAATACATTACCAAAATTCTTCAGAATTTATTCTATACTAATCTTAAAATTATATATTAGGATATTGTTTTATAATAATAGTTTATGTAAATATACTTTCATAGTTGTTTCTAAAATTCCAAGGATTCCAACTGTTACGCCCTGGCACCAGTTACCTATAGTCAATTATTTATTTTGATACAATGGTATGATAATAAATAATCATGTCCTGAAGGACCGATCATTTTAGAAGTCTTGAAAAATAGATTACATAGAAGAATGTTACATTTCATTATAAAATGAAGAAAAACAACATTGTCTCCATTGAGCACATTCATAACCCTTAAACATTCCCTACAGGTTAGTCATAATATACTTATTCACATCCTAGAAAAAATAAAACATAAAAATGGGTTAGCTCAGATGCCCTATAAAGATAAAAATATAGTGAAAACGTTCATAAATAAGAAAAAATATTTAAGGTAATATATAAAACTAAAACAAAATACTTTAAAACAAAAACCCCAGCATAATATGGCAACGATGACTCAAATAATTCAATTTACATATTCACATGGAAATTCTACTAGTCGAATAATCATATAAAATATCAATAGCTAATTTCATAATGACTCAATGCATAATCCTGGCTTCATAACAACAAAGTCAAGGCCTTGTGCCAAGACTAAAAATAAGATTTTGTCAAGGCCTTGTGCCACAACACTTGTTAGTCACATGAGACCTACCGAAGCATCTAGGAGCTATAGCGGGCTCCACCCATCACTTACTAAGTCAAATGCATTTATCATATGAAAAGGTTTAATCATAACATTGCAATTTGTATGAAAACTATTATATGAAATTTAAATACATTAACCATAATCCATTAATGGTATATAAATAAAACATCCACAGTCAAGCCTATCAGAAAACCTTCAACAAAATGTGGAAGATTTTTATCATAATAAAACAACTTCAAACATGTTTAAAATCCATCAATTGATGTTGACATAGATTAAATTAAAACTAATTGAAATAAATACCTCTTTCTATTATGAAACCATTTAAAATTTACATAATTTATAAATGAAGAAATTTAATGACATATTTGTAGGAAAGATTCTTATACGACTTTGAAACTTTTGAAAGGAATTAAAATTTTAAAATAATCATGTTCGTATAAATAATTCTTTAAAACCATTTTGAAAACATTGACATTAATGAGAAAGGTTTAGAATAAAAAATATTTAAAACATTTAAAATGATATTTTTGTAAAAAATCAACTAAAAATAATCCCTATGAAAACTCATTTATGAATCATGGACATTGATTATAAATTTGTCCCAGTAGATAAATACGTAAAAACAACCTCATATAATAAAGAGATTTTGAAATTAACCCTTACCTTGTACTTTTCCTTAGTAAATGTTAGGTTAACCTAATTTATAATAGGTAATACAATTTTATTAAATTATAAAATAACTATATACATAAATATAATATCATATATGATCTTCTAATATTGGTTTTTAATAATATTTTAGTAGTATCATCGTTTCAGGTGTTAACAGAACCGTTTTACTTTATATGCTTGGTTACACAATCCCTAATTGTTATGGGTGGGATGTATTTGATTCATATCCAAAATGATATTAAGTTCTTAAACATTATTCTTAATCATAAAATTAAAATTATTCTTGAATGATTACGATGGGGATTTAATCTCATCGTCTCGTGGAAACGGTAAGTTATACGTACACACAAGTGACAATATCATTCTTTTGATGGTGAAATCCTACATAATTTAATGGTATATTATATATACAAAATCATTAACATTTTATATTTATTATTTTCATCTGTTATACTCATTATTATATCCATCCAAATAATGAAGTGTTTGAATAACAAAATAAACCACGATGTGGAGACCGTAAGCCGTACATACGCACGTATGGTGACTTTGTCACTTATAGGATGAATAGAATAATGAATATGGTTGTACCATATTTTAAATTACATCACAGTATATAGGATGTACTGGAGTTGTTATTTTTGTATGAAAACAACAATGAAATAGGATGTGGAAGAATAAAAGTACATGAAAGAGGGTGTGGAAATTATTACCACCTCTTTGGTTGTTTCCTTTTTAGTTGACCAAAAGGGCTCTTTAGGTTGGATTTCTGATCAAATTAAAGAATCTAGAATTATGTGAGAGATCATGGGAGGATACTTGGGTAGGGGTTGGCCAAGCCAAATGACCTTGGAGGTGTGATTTTGAGAGAATGGGAAGTTCCCTTTTATAAGAGTGGTGAGGGTCACTTTAGGAAAAGATGAAATTATTAAATTATTATATCATCATATTCAGTTTATAATGGCTCCAAATGAATTTGTTTCGAGTATTAGGTGGTTAATCGTCGTAATAATCTCAACCAATAGGTTTTAGACAAGTTTAGGTTACCATTTTAACCTTATCATTTAGATTTAACTTTTTGTTAAATAGTTTGACCTTAACTGTGTCTTCTTTTTTTCTTACACAATAGTTTTAATAAACTTCCTCTAAACATCCAAAAGAACCACAAGTGACTCCATAATGACATATATAATATTATTTAATCATATTGGCCAATACATAGATTTTTGGGAATATAATATCATCCAATAATATAGTATTTGTTTTAAAAATTAATTTATGTAAATTTTGACACTATTTGGTCTTTTGTTTTGGTGAAAGTCATAACAACATTATCACTAAAAATAAAATTTATCTAATCAACCATAACATTCCATATTAACTTATATATTTTAGGGATGAAATAAAAACTTTTTAAATCCTATTTATTTTAATATTTAAAATATTAACTATTTAAATATTTCATTAAGAAGGCAATAACATCATCATCATTGTGCCCTAAATAAACTTAATTATTTAATCTCTAAAAATTATAAATAAAATATTAATTTATAGGAAATAGTTTTATATTTCTAATAAATATTTATAAACTAATTTATCTTATGTATAACCCTATATGGAAAATGGTTTAGTTAATAAACATTGAATTTAACAATTTTTAATCTTCTTGTAATAAAATATTAATAAATGTCCAAATCTAATCCATGTGTAGCTAAAGGATCATATTTTATTCCTAAGGTTATTTTTTTGTAGAATTACACTTTTCCAATCGAATTAAGACATGTGTTAGGGTAATTATAATAACATTTTTACCTTTAATTACTCTATTTACTTTGAACTGTGTTAAATAAATGTCCAAAGTTACTATTCACCAAAAATTAGTTTCATCTTATAGAATCAAATTTTACTTACTATTCTCAACCATGTCTCTTCGATTTTTGAGATTGAACACACAGAAGAATTTAAATTATGTTTTATGAAAATTTGATAATGTGCCTAGAAGATGGGTAAAAGAGGCTAAAAAGTTCAATAAAATTTTATATATCTAAACTTATTATAAAATTTCTACACTGAATTAAAATGAACATATATAGGTATTATATATCTATTTTGACTTAAAATAAATTTCAAATAAATAAATAATTATTTAAATAATAAGTTAGTTTTAAACAGTAACACAATGTTTTTGACTATTCATCATAAATTGAATGTTTTAAAAAAATTCAACAAATTCACACTATGCTAATTTTCAATTTAAAAATTCAAAAAATTAATTCGATTTTAAAAAATTAAAGACATAGAAGTTTAATTATTTAATTGAAACATAATTCATGTTATCAAAACACAAAATTAGGTTTTTAAAAAGTAGAAACTATCAAAAGATTTACATGTGTTTATATCAAATTTAAATGTGAAATTACTTATAATGACCTACATTCTATTTAATGATAAAAATAAAATCATATTATACTTCCAAACCATTAATATGAAAATTTTATCACTATAAATTATTTCTATTAAAAACATTATTTTCAATTAAAATTTCGTATTTTTCACTATTCATCAAAATATGACTGTTATCAGAAAAGTACCAAAAATTTATCCAAACCAAATTTTTATGTCCTGATTATAAAGATTAATTTATGTTCATTAAATTTAGTATTTAAAAGTTTCAAGTGTTTGTTTTAAAAATTAGTCTCCATTAAATAGGCTGTGTAATTGCATTTTTTGAAAAATACTTCTTTTATCTGAAAAATTGAATTTGTCCTTGTATTATGTCTAAGAAATAAAAAATATGGATTTTAAATTTATATGGAGTATATAAAATTCAAAATTCAGTTAATAATATTCGTAAATGCTTTTTGAAAAGTTAGTTTGGTAAGTCGTGGTGCGCTAGAACTCGGTGTTGCGTGTAGCGCAAGATATTGAATTAATTTAATGAGATATCATACTATGAAATCATGTGGTGTCACATTTACCAACATGTTGAGTCTTCCTCATATATATAAGTGTTATAGGAATCACCTTTTTCAAAATTTTGGGTTTAAACCCACCCGTACACATTTCGTTCATTGATGCTCATTATGATATGCCTGAGGCCATATATTTATTTTTCAGCTCACCGGATTGCCTTCCAGTATAGAATTTTTTATTATACACTAAATGTGTTGGAGATCACTTCATAGATTCCTTTTCCCACTATACTTTATCTTTTGACAATGACTTACCAAATTCCCATTATTAGAAAATATAAGTCATGTCCAATCAAAGGAATACCTCAAATCATCATTTCTCAACAGAGATGTTGATCCAGATTGAGATAATCTTATGATACTTTGATCTATATCTTCCTAACACATGCTCATAGTGTGTCCCAATCATCTACTGTAACATAATTTGATGAATATTTTCTTTTTTGAGGTGTTCCTTTAAGAATTTTCGTGATTATTCTTTTTATTCTCTTATATTTTAATGTTTATATATTCACCGTATGGAATTTACACCAAATCCTTTGAACATAAAATTGATTTAAGGCCATGAATCCCACAGATATAGCACATTCTATCATTACATTAGATGACAACATTTTTCGGTCTATCTCCATCACCTTAAATGTTTTTCTTATATTGGAACTCTTCACTACACCCTTCATATCATGCATTGAAGGGGGTTATCATATACAATTCCAGAATTTACCATACAATGTGGTCATTGAGATGAGAATATATGTTCTTTCATCTCCTCATAAATCACATACTTTATTTTCAATTTATCATCACCTGCCAAAGGAAAATCGAAAAGTATGTTCAGTGCACCCTTCAGCTTAGGGTTTCCTTTTATAATTTATTTCTCTATATATTTCATTACTGATTCTACATCTTCCTCTGTTATCAGGAGCATCATATCTCTTGATTCAATTTGACCACTGATTCTTCTTTAGAGATTTATCCTTTTAGTCATCTCATCATGAAGTTCTCTTGTGAGCTTATCTACTATATGACTTTCCTCATTAAAATTCAATTCTTCATGAGTAATACAATTAGAGGTGGATTTATTTCCTTGTTGCAGCCTTTAAATCTTCTAAATTTTTTTTATATTTTTGTGTAAGAAGATCATCATTTCTGAATTTCAGATTCAAAATTTCATTTGAGTTCAGATTTTTTTCCCTAGACATCAGCATAGAGATATTATCTCTTTATAGACAACATTTTCTATTCATCAAATTGATAATCAATCATCTCCCTTATATCATTGAAAACATCAATAAGCCTTTGATTTAATCCTCATAGCTTGTTATCCTCAATTACCATTACTTTGATCCAGATATCTATAGATTTAATATATTCCTCCAACTTTTGATACAATTCCTTTGTTTCATTGATTACTTCCACTTTTCCCTTTATGGGAGAGTCTTCATTATCAGTATTTCAAACATCATATAGACTATCAATTTCTACACGAATTCCTTCTACATCATTGAATGAGTAATTAATTTCACTATATGATTTATCCAAATCATCATTTTGTTCGCTACTTGATTCCATCAACTGAATCACACTCTTTCTGTTGACACTTCCACATAAGGGAATGTCACATGTCCTCTGCTTCTTCGATGATGTTCTTTCCTTTTCTATGCCACATAACTATATGAGAAGAGTGAATCTGAAAAATGAGAAAATCTAATGAACCATGTTAGAGAAAACAAATCTGCTAAAAGGATTCTTCCCTCTGATAAAAATTGCTAGGCCAACATGGTCGAATACCCTGAGAGAGGGAAAAATCAGGGTATGACATGTTAAAACATTCTCCCATTCAGATATCACTTCATTGGTAGATAGAAGAGAATTCCCTCTTCCTCCGATAGCAATATATGATTAGATATGAAATCATGCACATGACACATCATTTTTTCCATGGTTCCCCCTCACTGGGCTACGTTCCAGGAGCATAAAATGACAATGTGACAATATACCAAATCCACTAAGGCTCACTACTAATAATGAGTAAAATCTTTGGGAAAAATCTTTGATGCCTAGGATCACTACCTATACAAGGTTTAAGGTCTACTCAATACATTCCCATCAGTCACCCCTATGCCACTTTCTCTGGATCACTAGTGGTGTAATGGGTCATTGTTGTCCTCTTTCTGCGCTCAGTACTCTGGAAAGGAATCCACAATCATTTTATCGACTAGTAGGTCAAAAAAATATTATAGACATGTAGGTCCCTTAATTTTCATGAAATCATGCATCCTAAACTATATGTTAATGCTTTGTTGATGTTCATTTTTCACAATATCTAATGTCCACCTTCCAAGGTACTTCTAGGTACCATAAAAAACTTATCCAAACTTATTTGATGCTTTCTCAAGCTCCCTTGTGTATTTCGAGAACCAACATTTTCTTCGACATACTATGTAAAGAGAAAGGTACTCAGATAACACACTCCATGTACTGTTTCCTTCTCCATGAACCTCCTCTTTTTTTGTTTCTTTATCCCCTATGCATACCACTTCATTCGTTCTGCCTCTACGAACTACCATTTGTCTATAACTATTCGCTGTTCACAAACACTATTCACCTCAGTGTACCGAAGCTCAACCTTCGTGTACTGCTTGTGAAATTATATATCTCTCATTATATGGATTCCTCATCCATGTATTGATTTATCTTATTTCATGTACCAGAAATACTCTTCCGCATACCGCTACCTTTGCAGGATACAATCGTTTGCAGAAGCATTCAACGAAATCTCTTTCATGCGAACCACTTCGGCTTTCGTAAACCTCCCATCATGATCTTCTTTTTTCCATTGCCGAAATATTGGATAAAAAATATGTTATGTAATGATATTTTATCTCCCCATTAATTTTTTGGATTATTGATTATTATATAGGAAAAGATATATACAAAATCTTTTGACCCAAGATTTACCAAATTTTTATTCCAGCCTTCTCTATATAACAATCCTTCTACCGTTCCGGACTGAATTCCACCCATGAAACATTTTTCAAACATGGTCTACATACTATCTTTGTTCATACATGGTCGATCTCCTACATTGACATCCATCCATCCATTTACAATATCACCTTCCACTATGAACCGTTTTCAGTTTCATGAACCACTCTGGCATACCGTTCCCGCCGCTCTGCATACTGTTCCGGGAATAGGGTACGTGGCCTAGGAATTATGGTACGCGGTTTTCATTCTTTTAAAATATTCTTCAAATTTTCATCATTTCGTTCACTCCTATAAAAAATTCATTCCAATGCCAACAACAAACTCCCGATTTTGAGAAAAAACAATTTAGCAAACACTGGGAAACTACACCACCTTAAAAACCATACTTTGGAAAACACCAACCATTGTAATTCATGATCATCTAGATTGTTTAAAAAACACAATCTCAACCAAAACATTCCTAGTCGACACCATGAATGAATTTTCCCAACAATTTTTAGTTTCATTAAATTTTACTCACATTCATTTATCTTGAAGAATATAGATCCATTTTGCATTAAATTAGTGATTAGATTAGATATTCATGTGATATTAAAAACAAGTCATCAATAATATCCAACTAATCCAATTAAACTATATATCTTTCTTACCATGTTTGGTGTGAGACAACATTCGATAGATTTTATCTTAGATGGGTCTATCGATACACCTGCTTTTGAGATTATATGGCCACAAGAGAAAACTTTTAAATCCAAAGTCCATACATTGTGAGTTTTTCATGTATTATCTACTTTAGTAGGGTCGTTTTTACAATTATAAAGTGATATTAATTCTCATCACTTATATATTAATAAATAAGAATATGATATATAAATACTACCAAAAAATGATCAATATTATTTCAATGGACACTGTTCTTTTAATCATTGATGATAGTGGGGGAATCAATAAGACTGAATGGCATCGATATATATTAAAAGTATCCATAACTTATATGGAATATTGTTTTGGGTATATCATACATCTTGAACCTTTTTCAATGATATAGAAAATACAGGTCCATCATGAAATGTATTGACCACCGTGAAGATGATAAAAAGGACATCCTTATCGGCTAGAGGCTAAATGATCTAGATTGTGATCCTTTCCATCAATATATAATCAATATAGTGTCCCTTTGATCCATATTTCTTTTTAATAAAATGAATATGTTCACCACAAGTTGACACCATTGGCCAAAAATCCCTTTTCAATGTTCTCCTAGAGTTTAATTTTAGATTCATATAACTCACTGATGTCGAGTTCTTAAAAAAAATATTAGATTAAATCTCTTCATAAAAAATTATCAAAACCAATAAAACTGATGTTATTTCTATCACAAGTTAATATTTAACATCTATCTAACATAAGATAATATGTTGGTTTGGAATATTTAATCTTTCTTCCCTTTCTCAACAAATCCGGGATGGATTAAAATCAATGTGGATGGAGCATCCAAAGGAAAACCGAGCCCAGTGGGTTGTGGTGTAGTATTTAAAAATCACCTGGACCAGATTCTTGGATTCTTCTATGGATCTTGTGGTTACTCCACTACTTTGGAAGCTGAGATGATGGGTTTCATCCATGCCATCACCTTTTTCAGATCACACAGCTGGAACAACATCTGGATTGAGTGCGACTCTACTACAATCATTCAGGCTTTCTAGAATGGTACCATTCACCTTGCTAGGCCTGTTACTGCCCGCTGGATAGACTATTTGAATTCTCTCGTTGGGATGAACCTCATTGCCACTCATGCCTACCGTGAAGCCAACAGGATCGTTAATGGGCTTTCCAACCTTGGTATTACTCATGACTTACATGGGATGGATGACCTCCCTTCTGAATAAATCCCTTATTATGCTCGGGATTTCAGCAAAATTCCATACTTTAGACTTGTGTAACCCCCCATTTTTATCAATAAAAAAGTTCTACCCTTTAAAAAAACTGATGTGGGATTTATCTAGTGGAGGGAAATCCATGCATATGATAACAACAAAATCAACCAAATGAAGCATTACTAAATTTACAAGATGTCCATTATCAGAAATATGAACTAGATAATAATCATATACATGAGATGGGATCATCACACCATTTGCATGATTTACAAATCATTTAATATCTAATACATTTGGTGGAATTTTTAAACCCATATAAAATTTTTCATATATGAATGAATTGGTAGATACAATGTAAAATAAGATATTACAAGTCTTATTGTGGACGAAAAGTATAGAATTACCCATTTTGTTACCACAAACCACATCCAAAACAATGATAATATGACTTTTCACTTCATTACCCAACTTAATAGGTTGCATACATCTATCATTGTCATTATTTTTTGGGTTTGGTAACTTAATGTTATAAATCTTATACATATTTCATTTTAGACACTTGAGTGAAGTGGGTGCATTCTTTGGATATTTATCTCAATTTTTAATAATTGGAAATCTATTTAACCACACTTTGGAATTAAATTTACTGATTACCATCCCTTCCACATATTAAAATTTTTATAGTTCTATTAAGAAAATTTCAACCCTGTTTCTTGCCACACATTGTGGATAAATAAATGCTCATCTTATTCTATATATCATTTTTAGATTTTCCTTTGAATTAATTTTTTCTCTTATTATCAAAAATAAGTAATTGATATGTAACTCCAACCTCCATTTCCACATTTATAACACCTCAAAAAATATCTAAAAATATTTTAATGTCTCTTATAGATATAACCATTTAGAGACTCAGTTTTATGAAACAACTTAATTGATAAAAATACATCTGGTTGGATGATAATATAATACATATACCTCAAAAATCTGGTTAAACTTTCCACATTGGTAGAAATTAATTCTTTATCCTTATTATTTACCTTTAAAAGAACCTTCTCAATAATTTTATGAGGAATACGAGGAATTTATCTATAAAATCTATACCTGAATCACTAGGTTTGAGCCAGAAAGCTGCATTGCCTCATGAGAGCCTCCCTGAATGCAAGAGGTTTCCAATAAATAGTGAGGGTTTCAAGTGGAACCTTGGGGAGAATATACCATATGTATCGTTTCATAGGATTAGATAATCAATATTTATTAATATAAATAATCAAAATAAAAAAGAGGATAGTAAATATGGAATAAATTTAATGTAACTGCTCCAAAAGTGAAAAAAACCCATGTATGTTGTAATGGAAGTCGAGAATGATAATAAACAATCATCAAAGGAGTTCCCCAGTGTTTTTCCCGATCAGCTCCCACTATATGCTCAATCACTCAACCAATAATTAGAGGGTCATTTCCCATCATCAGATTTATGGTCAAGAAATCTACAAGCGCACTGAAATTCCCCTGTATAGTGTGAGTAGAAGACATAGTAGGAAACCACTAATGCTTCCTAAACCTGATATTCTAAAAATAAACGTTTATTCTATAATTAATAATTTTATTTAATCCCCAAATCCAAACCCAAGTGATTTTTCACTAACCAAGTTTCCACAACCATCAGTCATACATTATTCGGCTCTATCACAGATGGATAACAAAGGAGTCAGTAGAATCAATGATTTTCAACACAGATAATGAATATTGTTTTTCATCATCATCACCTGACATCGTATCAATGCTTTTAAAGAAGATATGTAATCAGTGTATGGAAGAGAAAAAAGATAAAATCGGATTCCCTTAATCAATTGAGTTGACATACTAAAGACTGAGAGTTAGTCAGTGTTATTTATTCATCAAAGAACATCATCCTATAAGATACTATGGACCAATAGAAAATCAAATTCCCATATTCATTGACTTCATCCCACGGAATCATCATGTGCCTTCCTCATGTATTAGACATACATCATCAGTCATGAAAATCCCCCCAAAAGAATAACGCATGTCTTAGTGGTCCACTACATTGAATCCCATAGGCATCATCTTGTTCCTACCCCAGCGTCATACCCTCATTGTTCATCATGCACATCCCCACTCTAATGGATAATAGAACATGACGGTCCAACTATCTTATCTCCAAGATAAAGCTACAAGGTATTTATTTCATGGAAAGATGTATATATATATATAATAATGAATAACACATCATCATGTGTAATGTAGCACAAAATGTACACATATTCTCATAGTAGTGTGAATAAATATCTACAAGTACACATGGAATCATGTGTAATATAAAGTTTCTTGGAAACACACATACCCACATACATTCAATATCAATCATGGTCATTTAACATGTCTTTGGATAATAATATTAATGAAATTCATTTGAAAACAATCCTAGAATGTTAAAGAACAACCTACTTCAGTAGTCCTCTACATCAATGGAAACGTCCATCAAAGGATCCATTACCCGAACCACCTTGGCAAGCCTAATATAAAAATGATAACACCCCAATGATTCCTAAAACAAAAACTATATATTTTATTTAAAAAATAACAAAAAAAATCACTTCTTAACACATTCTCTCTATTATATAATTCTTAAATAGTTTTTTAGACAAACACATGACATCCAATTTCATATTCACAAATAACTATAAAAAAATTAGGTAATTTTTATCTTTAAAATATTTTAAAAATAGATGTGGTGTTCCTAAATAATTATTCATTAATTAAACCTAAAAAATATCCATAAATATTAAATAATTTCACTCTTATAATTTAATATCATTATTGTATAATAATGTTTTTTAGATTTACTATTGAATAATTGGTATAATTCTATTCTAATAGTTTTACATAAAAATTATGCTTTATAATTCTATAATGATTTATTATAATTTACATTAAAGTTTTATCATTTGATAATTCATTAGAAAAATCATTGTTTTAAATTTTAAAATTATATATTATAATATTCTACAATTTAAAACTGTTATGATTTTTGAATTATCATTTCATAATTTTCATTAATTATCATTTTAAAAATGTGAGGAAATATTATTTCATAATTTTTTTAATTGATCCATAGATAATTTATTTTCATAAATTACCCACAATAATTAAGAAAAATAAGATTGAGCATACATTTTTATCTTTAAAAAATATGGGATTAAATTTCTTCAAATTGATTCAAACCCAATGGAACTGATAACATGTCAATCCGATAAAAAACAATGAAGATATTGAGGAATGATGTTTGTATAATATGATAAAAAATATAGGAAATTTTGGAGAGTTGGATTATGATAGGAATGAGAATGAGGGGTTTGACTTTTGGTGTGAATTCAATAGTGCCTCTCTATTTCACCCCCTTCTGAAATTATTTTTTTCTCTCTTTCTCCATTAATATCCCAATCCAATTATTAAACTTACGTTAAAATTTTATTTCTCTATTGTAAAACCCTTATTGTGTTAACCATAGAGTGTTAATTTCCAATAAATCTTCTTAGACATGTAAATCCTTGTTCAAATTACATCCATTATATATATATATATTAAGAATCATTGTTGTATATATTTAAAACATATATATATATATATACCACGTATACATATATTAACTCTTGTATGCATATATATTACCCATATATATACATGTTTATATTTATATTACACCCCCCACACATATATATATCTCCCCTATACATAAATAAATTATATATATACACCAATTATTTCCAAATACTCTCCCTGCATGAGAAAATCTTCCCAGGGTATCCTAGGGATTTCTCTTCCTAGGATTTCCTAGGTGTGTCATTATTTGGTGTTACTGACATCACTACCCATCGATGTGTAGGAATTTTAGTGATTCTGGTTTGGGGTTACCTCCATAACTAGAAAACAGTATATATAGAAGACGAATTAATCATCCAACGGTGAGGATTGGTTATTACAAAAGATGAAGAAAACCTAATATCTGTATTAAAAATGATGATGAATTCCAAGTGAAGCGGGATCCACATAAAATAGTAGAGAAAAATGTTTACGATCGACTCATTAATCTTAGTGTAATTAAAAACACCATATAGACTATATAGATGCTAAAGATGGAGTTGCAATTTGTGAAATCAGTTTTGGACTGTGGGTTTTTGAATTCATCGCCAAAGGTTATAAAGAGAGGGTTCTCTTATGATATCCATGTTCTTTTGAAAACCATCTTATGATTCTGGAATACATTGAAGAGGTTTCTCTTATGACATCCATGTTCTTTTGTTGAAAACTCTTTTGAAGACAATTATTTACATTTTGATATCTTGGTAAAGATCCTTCCATAATTAACTATCATTCACTTAATGTGATTAAGATAATGATCAAGTATTTACTCAACACATACTCAAAGACCACATGATCCTTTCTCGGTATGTGAAAAAAGTATATAATGAAAATTTCATTACCGAACAACTTTATTTCTAGTCACCAACTGCCGAAATCATACCGATACATAGATACCAATGAATTGCATTCATCACAATCATCAGCCATTGTGATATCTTATTATTGATTGATCACTTCTAGTATCATCAAATTTAATACTCCCCAAATGTTATATATACTCCATATATATTTATATCATCTTCAACTCCCCCTATCTCGTTTCTCCACATAACAGCTTCTCCTCGTGTCTTTTCTCCTCCTAAATAGTCACACATTCTCCCCTTTGTCAATGAACCCTATGGGCACTTAAAGGATGTCTGCAACAGGGTAATAAAACCATACCCTCATACTAGGGAAAACACAGCATACATTGGGGATAAGGGGACACACATTTACACTTTTTCATGTGTTGGGATTCGACTAGAATCCCAGATCCTATCAATGCCTTTCAGACCCGTATTTGGGTAAGTCCATTCTAAGAATATCAATAAATTTTTTATTCTATAGGCACATAATTCAACATCACAAGCCATTTCTACAAATTCTCCTAGAAAAAAAATTATATTATATTTCAATGTGCTTTGTCCTTGAGTGGTGGAATAGATTTTTTCATAGGTTTATAGAACATGAATTATCACAAAGGATTCTGATTGGAGATTTCACTTCAATTCCCATATCTTCATGTTTCTTCTTCATCCAATACAGGTGATTGCAATCTTGACTAGAAGCAATGTATTCTACTTCTACAGTGCTTAATGAAATGAAATATTGTTTCTTAGTTAACCAAGAGATAAAAAAACCTCCATGATAAAATCCACCTCTTGATGTTGATTTCATTTCATCTACTGAACCACCTAAATCAGCATCTGTATACCAAAATAACTCTGGCTAATATTTTTCATTATACATTTGGAAAAATTACATTGTTCCCATTAGATACCTAATAATTCCTTTTATTGAAATCATGCATCTCTCCCTGGTATTTCTTTGATACACCACTTCTTGGAATGTGGAAAATTCAATATCAGACCTTGTTGCTTTGAGATACAATTGAAATCCAATCATTTTCCTATATATTGTGTTATTAATTGCCTCACCTTTATCATCTTGTGATAGTTTCAATTGGGTAGCAACTACAGTCTTCATATTTTTGAAATTATCAATTAAAAATATTCTCAAAACCTCTTTGTAATATTTATATTCAGAAATTCATGTTCAATTTTTTCCTTGAGTTACCTGTATGCCAAGAAAAAATGTCAACTCACCAATCCAAGACATTTCGATGTCATTTTTCCAGAATGTAGAAAACAGTCCACATTGTGCTTCATCTGATGCACCAAATGTTATGTAATCGACATAAACCAGCAACATCATCCTTTGACTATTTCCATTTTTTGAAATACATGTTGTAATCAATTCCGCCATGTTGGAAAAAGTGTTTCATTATAAATTTATCAATGCATGAATACAATGATCTTGGGGCATTATTCAAGCCATATATATCATTCTTTTGTTGAAAAACTCTATTCTAATCTACATGATCAAGAAAAACATCTGGATTCTCTATTTAGAGTTCTTCATCCAGAACTCCATTCAAAAATGTTGACATGATATCCATTCGGAAAAATAGAAGCTATCATTACACTACTATGTCCAAGAATAATCTGATTGTCTTCAGCCTTACAACGGACAAAAATGTTTAATCAACATCAATAACCTCTATCTAGGAGTATCAAGTGCACCCCAGTCCAACATTCTTTTAATGAAAAAAATGTCTTCTTTCATTTTGATGCGAAAGAATCAAATTGTTCTGAAAACATTCTTGCCTATTGGTCTCGAAACAATTTTCCATGTCTGATTATTCTCAATTTTTTCAATCATTTCATTCATTTCTGGACCCAATTCTCATCTCTTGATACATAATAAAATCATTTAGGGTAAAAATGTGATAAGTATGATGTTTGATATAGTCTCTACATCAACCTTGTATTCAATAGTACTGTCTGATCACAAATTATTTCATGCCTATCTATTTCAACTCTTCTCCCTCATCTTTATGAAGACAATGATTTTTTCTCATCATCTGAATATTCTTATGAATCATTCTCTGAAACTGTATCATCTCTTTACCTACTCATCTATTCATCCATTCCCTCTTTAGTCTGATCATGTATTTTCTGGATATTTTTTTCATTCCCTTCTACTATCACATCATCACCTTCAACTATATTTCCCAGCCGCTTGTTGAGATAGTGTTTATCTTCTATCCTAGCTTCTTGGTATCCTAAAATCATTAACATGATATCATATAGTAAAACAAGAAAATTAACATCCAAAACTAAATTTATGCTGCTACTTCATACACAGTAAGTCTTCCTAATATAATACATCAAAAGAATTCAACCTTTTTATACTCTAGAAATATTATGTTTGATTAGGAGATAGAATGCTTCCCCTGATATACAAAACACATCTAGTTATTAGGCCCACTATTTATACCCATAAAATGTAATTCTCCTATATCATTTATACATCATGTGACCCTTAGAAATTAGCCATCAACAAATCCCCTATTCCTACTGAGTTTGAACTCGGTGTAGGAAACAAGTGATATGTTTAATAACACCATCACAATCCATTTAACTCAATCAATTCCTTTTATCTGTAATTCTGATGACTAATTTGAATTAGTTGATAGTATGGATCACAACCCATCACTAATTTACATCTTTTGATGAAAACTCCCCTTAGATTTTATCTTCCCGTAAACATGAACCACATGAACCTCAGTTAGTATCATTTAAACATTTATGACAATGTTTTATTCTGTAATCCTCAAGAATAGGATTTTAGTTGATCATGATGGGTCAACCCTTTGATTATTTCTACAAAATATTTATTTAATTTTTTTACCTATCTATCTTTAAAGTTTATGGACATATGAATAAGCATTAATTACCAACACATTGAGTCTTCCTCTAGTATATAAGTTCTATAGTCTTGTCATTTTTCACAATTTGGTGTTTAAACCCACCCATAAAAATTTCCTTCCTTGATTCTTCTTATGATATTTCTGAGGCCCTATACCTAATTTTATGCTCACTGTCTTTTCATCTAGTACATGCCTTTTATTTATACACTACATGTGATGGGGATCTATTATTGGATTCCTTTTCATTCACTACTTTCTTATTTTTGAAATATCATACCAAATTCCCAGGATCAGAATATATAATACATATTCTATCAAAGGAATAACTCATTTCATCACTTCTCAAATATTATTTTGATGCATCATGAGTTATTATTATTATATTGATCTCCATAGCTTCCTGACACATGCTCCTAGTGTGTCCCATTCCTCCACAGTAATATCAACTGATGAATATTTTCTTTTTGAGGTGTTACATTGAGACTATTCATTATTCTTCATCATTTTCTCAGATTTATTAAAATTTATATCATCACATTATGAAATGGATTATTGAGCCTCTAAATAGAATCATGATTTTTTACCCTAAATCCCAATGAATTAGCACATTCTATCATTACTTCAGGTAAAAAACTTTTCGGGTCAATCTCTAGCACCTAAAATGTTTTTCTTATCATGGAACTCTTTACTACTCTCATCTTATCATGCATAGAAGGGGGATCATCATACAAAATTCTTGAATTTCCCATAATATGAGATCTTTCAGATGATATTATATGTTCTTGCTTCACCTTATAAATCACATACATTTTTTTTCAATTTACCATCACCCACCGAAGGATTATAAAATAATAAGTTTAGTGCATCCTTCAATGTAAGCTTTCCTTTGTCATTTGATTTTTCCATATCCTTTGTGTCATATTCAATATCTTAATCTAGTCTATAAATAATTTTATATATTGATTAAATTTGATAATTGAGTTCTGTTTTGATATTCTTCTTACTAGTCGTCTCATCAGGTAGTTCTCGTTTGAGCTGATCTACCATTTTATTTTTTTTTCATTTATATTCAAATTTTCATGACAAACAGAATTAGAGGGGGATTGATTCTCTTGTTATTGTCTTTAATTTTTTTTAACTAGTTCAGATAGTTGTGTAGAATGATCATCATTTATAGAATTCATATTCTGAATTTCATCTGACTTTATATTCTTTCCATTGACATCAGCTTTGAGATATTATCTCTTTATGGACAACTGTTTAATTTCTTCAAATTGACTATCATTCTTCTCCCTTAATTATTGATAATGTAAATAATCCTTTAATTAATCCTCTTATCTTGTTAACCACAATTTAAATTTCTCGGATCCCGATATCTTTGGATTTAATCTATTCATACAACTTCTGATAGATGTCCTTTATTTCGTTGAAAACTTCCACTTTTCTCCATATGAGAGTTTCTTCATCATTAATAATTCCAAAAAAACTTGGAATATCAGGTTATCCAATCATTCCTTCTAGATCATCGAATGATTAATAAATTTCAATGAATGATTTATCCAAATCATCAATTTTTTGCTAAATGGTTTCTTTAATAGAATCACACTCTTTCCGTTGATGCTTCCACACTACAGAATTTCACAAGTATTCTTCTTCTTATTTGATCATATTTCCTTGAAAAAGGAAAACCATGATAAGAGAAGAGTGAATCTTTTAAGTGAAAAAAAATGAAAAAACCATTTCAGAGCAAACACATCAGTTAAAAGGAACATTAATTATGATACAAATTGTTTGGTCCGTTATGCCAAATACCCTGAGAGGGGGTGAATCTGGGTATTAATGATTAAAACTTTCTCGAATTCAGATCTTATTTCGTTATTAGAGAAATATTAGATCTCTCTTCCTCTAATAGAAATATATGAATAGATATAAAACCATGCACATGACAGGTTGATTTTTACTTGGTTCACCCCCACTGGGTAACATCCAAGGAGCATAAAACAACAATGTTCTGATGTACTAAATCCACTAAGGCTCACTGCCAATAATGAGTATAGTATTAGGGAAATATATTTTATTCCAAGGATCGCTACTGTTACATTATTTAGAGTCTACTCACTAAATTACCATGTGTCACTCTCTATGCATTTTTCTCTTGAACTTTGGTAGGGGAAAGGGTCATCGTCTTCCACTTTCTGTGCCCACTACTCTGGAAATGAATCCACACATAGTTTATTGACATGTAGGTCATACATAGTTTATGTACATATAAGTCCCTTAATATTCATGAATTCCGACTTCCTAAAAAATAGGTAGATGCTTTGTTGATGTTCCTTTATCAACCGCATATGAATTCCACCTTCCCGGGTAATGCTAGTTACCATAACATACTTTTGAACACTAATTTGAAGCTTTCGCAGGCTCCCTTGTCTGTTTCACAAACAAACGGCCTATTCGACGTACTATGTATAGGGAATGTTACTTGTACCACCTACTCTACGTACAAAAACATCTTCTGTGATCCTCCTCTTTTTGTGGACCGTTATCACCACCGTGTATCACTGCCATCGTTCTACCTCTATGAACAACCATTTTTCCGCAATTGTTCTCTATTCACAGACACTCTTCAACTAAGTATACCGGCGCTCTCACTCCAAGTACCGCTTGAGAAATTCTCCCTCTCACATTCCATAGATTCATCCTCTGTGTACCGAGTCAACATCATCCATGTACCTGACTTCCTCTTCCGCATACTAATACATTTGTGGGATACAATCCTCTACAAAAACATTCAGTGAAATCTCTTCCATGCGAACCACATCAGCATTCGTGATCCTCAATTCATGATCTTCATTTCACATTTCTAAAATCTTGGATCAAAAATATTTTCCCTAATTAAATTTGATCTCCCCAGTAATTGGTGGGATTAGCGATTCTTATACAGAAAAAGATATCCTCAAAATATGCTAAGCCATGATTTACCAAATCTTCAATCCTTCCATCACTACATAATAGTCCTTCTGCCACTGTGAACCAAAATCCAACCATAAACCATATTTCATACGTGGTCTGCATACTGTCTTTGTTCATATATGGTCAAACACCTCCATTGACATCCATCCATCTAGGTACTGTATCACTTTCTGCAGCGAACCGTTTTTGGTTTTTTGAACCACTATGGAAAACGGTTCCCTCCGTTCTACATACCTTTCCTAGAACATGGTATGTGTCCCATGAAATATGGTATTAGGTTCTCATCCTTTTCCAATTTTATTCAATGTTCATAATATTGTTCACTCCTAAGAAAAATCATTTCTTTTCCCACATCAAACTCCAGATTTTGATGCCTAGAAATATGGAAAACGATGGGAAACTACACCACCTTAAAAATAATTATTTGGAAAACACATACCATTCAAATACACAATCATCTGGGTTTCTAAACAAAGACAATCACACCTATAAAATTCCAGGGGGACACCTTGAATTATTTTATTCAAAAAAATAGTAGCAGTAAATCTTCCTCAAATTCAAAATTCATGATGAACAAAGCTCTATTCTAAGATAAATTAGTGAGTGGATTATATATTCATATGAAATTCATAAAAAGTAATCAATAATATCATGCTAAACCAATAAAACTACATATCTATATTACCATGTTTGGTGTGAGACAACATTCAATAGATTTTATCTTAGATGGGTCTATCCATATACCATTTTTTGATATTATATGACCTTAAATGAAAGCTTTTCATTCCAAAATCCATACTTTGTGAGTTTTTCTGGTATTATCTCTTTCAGTAGGATCTTTAGTACACATATCAGGTGCTATTAATTATCTTCATTAATCTTAAAATATATAGGAATATCATTAATAAATACTACCACAAAATGATCAATATTGTTTCAAGGGACACTATTCCATAAATGATTTAAGATAGTGGGGGAATCAGTAACAACAAATGGAATTGATATATATTAAGAGTATCCATACAGTATATAGAATATTTTTTTGGGTATATCATACTTTTTGAACCTTTATCAATGATATCGAAAATGCAGGTGCATCATGAAATGTATTGAGCACCTTCAATATGATCAAAAAGGACATACATATTGGCTAGAGGATAAATGTTCTAGATTTTGATCTTTTTCATCACAAAATAATCAATAACGATTCCCATTTATCCATCTTTATTTTCAATCAAATTAATATGTTCACCAAAATTTGAAACCATTGGCCAAGAGAATACCTTTTTAATGTTCTCCTATAGTTTAGTTTTCAATTCCTATAACTAAAAATGGTATATTCTATATAAAGTATTCAAAATTGGTGTGTAACTATGTAAGAGTTCTATTAAGAATTAAATTTTATTTTTTTGGTTGATGTCAAGGAAAATATTTTGTATCAAAATAAATAAACGCATGAACTGTGGTCGTTCCATTAATGTTGAGTTACAACCCAAAAATATTAGATAAAATCCCTTAATAAGAAGGAATCAGAACATATAAAATTGATGTAATTCATGTAATAAGTTAATATTTAATAACCAACTTATATAAGATCATAGGTTTTTTAGAATATTTAATTTTACCTTGCTTCTTCAACAATTGATGTGCGGATTATGTTGTGATAGGAAATCCATGCATATGATAACATCAAAATCAACCAAATGAATCATGAATAAATTTAAAAGAAGTTCATTATCAAAAAGGTGAACTAGGGAATAATCATATAAATGAGATGGGATCATCACAAAATTTGGGGGTTTTGCTACTAATTTGATATCTAGTAATTTGTGTGGAATATTTAATCCTCTATAAAAAATTTCATATATGAATGAATTATTAGATACAATGTCAATTAGGATATTGCAAGTCCTATAGTAGATGATACGTGTAGAATTACTAATGTCATAACCACAACCCTCATAAAAAACAACGATAATATGACATTTCCCTTCATCTACAAAATTGATATGATTCTTGCATTTATCACTCTCATTATCCTTATAATTAGGTTACGGCTTATAATAACTCTTATACATTTTTCATTAGAGACACTTGAGTATAGGTGGTGCATTCTATGGATATTTATCTTTATTTTAATTATTAGAAATATATCTCACATCACATTGGAATTAAATTTACTAATTACCATCCCTTCCACACATTAATATTTTAATAGTTATATTACAAAAATTTCATCCATGTTTCTTCCCACACATTGTGAATAAATGAAATCTCGTCTTCTTCTCTATATATGTTTTAGATTTTCCATTGAATTAAAATTTTATCATATTATAAAAATTAAGACATTGATATATAATCCCAACCTCCATTTCCACATTGGTAACACATCAGACAATATCCTCACAAAATACTAACGTATCTTATGGATAAATGCATTCAAAGACTTAGTTTTCTGAAATTACATAATCAATAAAAATACATTCTTGTTGGATGATGATATAATATGTATGCTTGAAAAGTATTGTTAAATTTTCCTCATAGGTAGAGATGAATTCATCATCCTTATTATTTACTTCTAGGAGATCCTTCTCAATAATTTTATGAAGAATACTGGGTATTTACCAATAGCATCCTGACCCGACTCACTTGGTTTGATCCGGAATGCTACATTGCCTAATGAGAGCCTCCCCTATGCAAGAGGTTGCCAAGAAGTATTGAGGGTCTCAAGTGGAACCTAGGAGAGACTATACACTCTATACCATTTTATATCTTTAGATAATCAACACATAATAATATAATATATCAAAATAAAAATGTGGAAAGTAATGACCGAATTCATTTCATGTAACCTCTCCAAATGTGAAAAACAAACCATTAAAGTTATAATGGAAAACTATAAAGTTAGTAAATAATCATCCATAGAGTAACCTAGTGTCTGTCCTTTTCACCAACCCCTCCATTCTTAATCGCTCAACCAATCGTTAGAGGGTCCATTCCCATCATCGACCCTCTGGTAATGAAATCTATAAGAGCACCGAAATTCCCTAGTATAGTGTGAGTACAAGATTAAGTAGGTCACCACTAAGGCATCCTAAACGTAATATTCTCAAAATAAAAGTGTTTACTGTAATAAATAAATTTAATTAAACACAAAATCCTACCCTGAGTGGTTTCTCTCTAACCCAGATTCCACAACCCTTGGTCATACATTATTCGTCTTTATATCAGATGGATATTTAAGGAGTCCATAGGATAAATTATTATTCTTTTGGATAATGAATATTTTTTATCATCTTCATCATCATGGGACACAGTATCAATGCTTTTCAAGAAGATATGTACTATGTGTATGCATGGGAAAGAATATAAAATCAGCTTCCCTTAATTATCAAGTAGATATACCATGGACCGAGAGCTAGTCGGTCTCCATTATTCTTCATAGAACACTATCTTATAACATGATATGGACCAATTAAAAATAAATGCCCCTTCTTTATAGAGTGCATCCCAAGGCATCATCATGTGCCTTTCTCGTGTATTAGACACTCATCGTCAGTCATTTGAATCCATCCTCCAAAGGATAACATAAGTCACAGTGGTCCACTACATGGAATCCTCTAGGCATCGTGATGTGCCTACCCCATGCATCATACCCTCATCATTCGTCATGAGAATACACACACCATAGAATAAAGCAGGTGGGATGTCCACCTGTCTTGGGTCCATGGAAAAAACCACAAGGTATACATTGTATAATAGAATATATATATATATATATATATATACATGAATACCACATTTTCTTGAGTAATGTAGCACACATTGAACACATAATCCCATAGATGTGGTAAAAAATATCTTTAAGTACACATAATCAAGTGTAATGTAGAGTTTCCTGGATACAAACATACCCACATAATTCACTATTTAACATGGTCATTTAACATGCATATGTATAATCTTATTAATTTAATTTAGTTGTAAAAAATCCTTGATGGTTAAGGAACAAACTACCTCAAAATTCATCAACGTCAATGGAAACGTCCATAAAAGGAGCCATTACCTGAACCACAATGGAAAACCAACTAGAAAAATGATCGCATGCCAATGATTCTTAAAACCAAAACCATTAATTTAATTTAAAAAATATATAAAATATAACACGTTGTAATACATTCTCTCTATTGGATAATTCATACATTATAATTTTATACAAACACATGAGATCTAATTTTATATACATGGACAAATACAAAAAAAAATCGGTAATTTTTGTTATTAAATTATTTAAAAAACACATGTGGTATTCCTAAATAATTATTAATTAATTAAACCAGACAAATCCATAAAAATTTAATAATTTCCCTCTGATAATTTAATATCATTGTCCGCTAATAATTTTTATTAGAATTAACATTAAATAATTTGTATAATTATATTCTAATTGTTATCCTTACTAATTATACATCATAATTCAGTAATGATATATTAGAATTTACATTAAAAATATATGATTTGATAATTCTTTACAATTGTCTTTGGTTAAAATTGTGAAATCATTATTTGAAAATTTTCTACAATTAAAATAGTTCTGATTTTAGAATTATCATTTGAAAATTTTCTATAATTATCATTATAAAAATTTGGGAAATAATTATTTCATAATTTTTGTAATTTCTCCTTCGATAATTTATTTTCATAAACTATCCACAATAATTATGAATTATAATATTGAACACAACATGTTGGCTTAAAAAAATTGGATTAAATTTATTCTCATTGATACATCACCAATAGAACTTACAGTGTGTCAATTCGATAAAAAATGATTTTGAGAAATGATGATAGGATAAAATAATAAAAAATATATACAATTTATGATAGTTGGAGTATAATAGTCTTGGGAATTATGGGTGAGACATATTGTGTGAATTTAATAGTGCCTATTCATTTATTCCCCCTTATGAATTTTTTTCTCTATTTCATCGATTAATTTCACAATCCCTTTATTACACTTATTTAAATATATTATTTCTCCATTTTAAAACCCTTATTGTGTTAACCCTGGATGATTATTTCCCATGCAGCTTTATAGTCATGTAACTTCTTCTTCCATTTACATCCATTATATATATATATACATATATATGTTGACTCTTTATTGTATATATTTAAAACATATATATTTACCACGTATACATTTAATGACCCTTGTATATATATAACACCCCCCCCCACACACACACGTAGATATATATATATATATATATTTACACCCACACACACACATATATACCCCCTATATACACACACATTATATATATAAACCAATTATTTCCAAATACTCTCATATCATGAGAGCTTATTCCTAGGGTATCCTAGGGATTTTCATTCTATGGTTTTCATAGGTGTGTCAATATTTGATCTTACTAACATCACTACCCATCGATGTGTAGGAATTTGAGTGTTTCTGGTTTGGGGTTCCCTCTAGAACTAGACAACATTCAATTTAGAAGATGAATTAATCAACTAATTGTGAAGTTTGGTGCTAACCATAGATGAAGACATCCCAGTGATGTGGAAACTGCTTATAATAGTAGAGAAACCCCATTATTATCGACTCATTAATCGTAATTTAATTTAATACACAATATAGACTATATAGAGGCTGAATATAGAGTTCCCATGTAATTCCCCGACCCTAGATACCCAAAGACAATGCATTACTTCAGAACATTGTCATGATCACAAAAGATCAAGTCTTGAAATACCGATTAGTTTAGTATCCTTTGAAATACATGATACATTAATAACTTTTAAATTACATTACAAAATGAAAAACAACGAGAACATAGTCTCTATATTCCACAATCAGATCCCATAGACTTTCCTAGTAGGTTAGCCACAATTTACTTCTTCACATCCTAGGAAAAATAAAACATAGAAAGGGTTGATCTTAGATGCTCATTAAGAAAATCAATATAGCAGAAACTTTCATAAATAAGCATAAACATATAAGGAAATGTATAAAACTAAATCAAAATCCTTTTCAACATAAACATTATCATAATATGGAAAATATAAATCAAAATAATTCCATTTACTTACTCACATTGATATTTTACTAGTCAAATAATCAATGAAATATCAATAGCCACTTTCATAATGATAGAATGCATAATGCCAGACCACAAAACCACATAGTCAAGGCCTTCTACTAAGACTACAAATAAGATTTTGTCAAGGCCTTATTCCAAGACACTATATTATCTCATTAGACCTGTCGATGCATTGAGAAGCTATATAGCGGGCTCCACCTGTCACTTACATTGTCCAATGCATTCCTTATATGAAAAGGATGAAACATAACATAAAATTTTGTATTAAAACTAGAATACGAAATGTCAATACATTATCCATAAACCATTAATGTAGTAAAAATTAAACATCTACAGTCAATAATATCACCAAACATTCAATACAATATGGATGTTTTTTATCATAATAAATAAACTTCAAATAAGCTTAAAATTCATCAAAGGATGTTGACATAGATGAAATCAAAACTTATTTTTAGAGATATATCACTTTCAATTTTTAAATCATTTAAAATTCATATAATTATAAATGAAAACATTTATTTTTTAAATATTCTTATAATATTGTGAAGGAATCTTTTATTATGTTATAACGGCCAAAAATATCCGCACCTGCCGAATTAAATAAAAAAAAATTCTTACTTTAATATTATCGAAAAGGTCATAGGGTACCTTGTTAGGAAAATTTCTGAAGGATTCCTTCCAATCCATTTTATAAAAAGTCAAAAAACTGTTTAAATTACATTAACCCATATTCTAGTAAATAGTAAAAATGTTTTGGAATACATTTTTAAGAAACACTGATGTGGATGATAAAGAGGTCCCAGTATATAATTATATATAAACAACCTTGAATAATGAAGAGGTTGTAGAATTAACCATTACCTTGTACTTTTCCATGGTCGAGGGTAGGTTAACCTCTTATATAATCGTGAAATAATAGTTATTAAATTATACAAGAATAATATACATTAATATGATATTATATATGATCTTTTAATATTTCTTTGTTAATAATATTTTAGTATTATAGTCGTTTCGAGTGTTAACAGATTCGTTTTACATTATATGATTTGATACATAAGTAATGTTTGTTATGGATAAGATGTATCTTATTAATATTCAGGATTATATTAAGTCATTAAACATTATTTTTAATCATCTAATGGAAATTAGTCTTGAATGGATAAGATAGGTAAAGAATCTCATGGGTTTTCGTGGAGACGGTAATCCGTACGTACGGACGAGCGACAATATCATTTTTTTGATATTAAAATCATATATAATTGGATGGTATATCATATATACATAATAATTATAATGTTATATTTATTGCTTACATCATTTATATATCATTATTATATCCATCAAAATAATAATATATTGAATAACAACTACACCACCATGTGGAGACAGTAAGCCGTACATATGCACGTAAGGTAACATGTCATACAATGTATTGACAGAATAATGAATATGGTTATACCATATTTATAATAACATCATAGTATATAGAAGATATTGGAGTTAATATTTTATAATAGAAACAAAAAAGGAATGAAGAAGTGGAAGAAGAAAAAACATGAAAGAGGAGGTGAGATGTTTACCTCTTCTTCTAGTTATTCCTTTTGATTTGATCAAAAGAGCACTTTAGTTTTTCTTTCTGAAAAAAGGAAGGCCTATAAAATAAAAAAAAGGTCAGTGGAGAGTATATTTTGGTATGGTTTGGATGAGAAAAATGGATTTTAAAAATATATCATTTGATAATTCTTTACAATTATCTTTGGTTAAAATTGTGCAATCATTATTTGATAATTTTCTACAATTAAAATAGTTCTGATTTCAGAATTATCATTTGAAACTTTTCTATAATTATCATTATAAAAATTTAGGGAATAATTATTTCATAATTTTTGTAATTTATCCTTCGATAATTTGTTTTCATAAACTATCCACAATAATTATGAATCATAATATTGAACACAACATGTTGGCTTAAAAAAATTGGATTAAATTTATTCTCATTAATACAACCCCAATAGAACTTACAGTGTGTCAATTCGATAAAAAATGATTTTGAGAAATGAAGATAGAATAAAATAATAAAAAATATAAACAATTTAAGAGATCTGGAGTATGATAATCTTGGGAATGAGGGTTGAGACATATTGTGGGAATTTAATAGTGCCTCTTCATTTATCCCCCCTTATGAAATTTTTTTCTCTCTTTCATCGATTAATTTCACAATCCCTTTATTACGCTTATTTAAATACATTATTTCTCCATTTTAATACCCCTATTGTGTTAACCCTGGATGTTTATTTCGCATGCAACTTCATAGACATGTAACTCCTTCTTCCATTTACATCCATTATATATATATATTATGATTCTTTATTGTATATATTTAAAACATATAAATTTACCACGTATACATATAATGACCCTTGTATATATATATAACCCCCCCCCACACACACACATATATATATTTACACCCACACACACACATATACCCCCTATATACACACACATTATATATATAAACCAATTATTTCCTAATACTCTCCTATCATGAGAGAATATTACTAGGGTATCCTAGGTATTTTCATTCAGTGGTTTTCATAGGTGTGTCATTTTTTGGTGTTACTAACATCACTGCCCATCAATGTGTAGGAATTTCAATTTATGGTTTGGGGTTCCCTCTAGAACTAGAAAACATTTTATTTAGAAGATGAATTAATCAACCAATTGCGAAGTTTAGTGCTAACCAAAGATGAATACATCCTAGTTTCTATATTAAAAAATGATGATGAATTCATAGTGATGTGGAAACCGCTTATAATAGTAGAGAAACACCATTATTATTGAATCATTAATCTTAATGTAATTTAATATACCATATAGACTATATAGAGGCTGAATATGGAGTTCTCATGTAACGCCCCGACCCTAGATACCCAAATACAGTGCATTACTATAGAACATTGTCATGATCACAAAAGATCAAGTCTCGAAAGACCAATTAGTTTAGTAGCCTTTGAAATACTAGATACATTCATAAGTTTTAACTTACATTAAAAAATGAAAAACTACAAAAACATAGTCTCTATATTCCACACTCATATCCGATAGACTTTCCCTGTAGGTCAGCCACAATATACTTCTTCACTTCCTAGGAAAAATAAAACATAGAAAGGGTTGATCTCAGATGCTCATTAAGCATATCAATATAGCAGAAACTTTCATAAATAAGCATAAACATATAAGGAAACATATAAAACTAAAACAAAATCCTTTTCAACATAAACATTATCATAATATGGAAAATATAAATCAAAATAACTCCATTTACTTACTCACATGGATATTTTACTAGTCAAATAATCACATGAAATATCAACAGCCACTTTCATAATGATATAATGCATAATGCCAGACCACATAACCACATAGTCAAGGCCTTCTCCTAAGACTAAAAATAAGATTTTGTCAAGGCCTTATCCCAATACACTATATTATTTCATTAGACCTACTGATGCATTGAGGAACTATATAGAGGGATCCACCTATCACTTACTTTTTCCAATGCATTCCTTATATGAAAAGGATGAAACATAACATAAAATTTCGTATTAAAACTACCATACGAAATGTCAATACATTATCCATAAACCATTAATGTAGTAAAAATAAAACATCTACAGTCAAGAATATCACCAAACATTCAATACAATATGGATGTTTTTTTTTATAATAAAGAAACGTCAAATCAGCATAAAATTCATCAAAGGATGTTAACATAAATGAAATCAAAACTTATTTTTAGAGTTATATCACTTTCAATTTTGAAATCATTTAAAAGTCATATAATTATAAATGAAAACATTTATTTTTAAAATATTATTATAATATTGTGAAGGATTCTTTTATTATGTTATTACGGCCGAAAATAGTTTCACCTGCCGAATAAAATAATAATCATTCTTACTTTAATATTGTCGAAAAAGTCATAAGGTATCGTGTTTGGAAAATAACGGAAGGATTCCTTTCATTCCATTTTATAAAAAGTCAAAATAAATGTATAAATTACATTAACCCATATTCTAGTAAATAGTAAAAATGTTTTGGAATACATTTTTAAGAAATACCAATGTGGATGATAAAGAGGTCCCAGTATATAATTACATATAAACAACCTTGAATAATGAAGAGGTTGTAGAATTAACCATTACCTTGTAATTTTCCATGGTCTAGGGTAGGTTAACCTCCTGTATAATGGTGAAATAATAGTTATTAAATTATACAATAATCATATACATTAATATGATATTATATATTATCTTTTAATATTGCTTTGTTAATAATATTTTAGTGTTATCGTCGTTTCGATTGTTAACAGATTCATTTTACTTTATATAATTTGATACATAAGTAATGTTTTTTATGGATAAGATGTATATTATATATATTCAGGATGATATTAAGTCATTAAACATTATTTTTTATCATCTAATAGAAATTAGTCTTGAATGGATACGATAGGGAATGAATCTCATCATGTTCATGGAGATGGTAATCCGTACGTACGGATGAGAGACAATATCATTTTTTGATATTAAAATCATATATAATTGGATAGTATATCATATATACATATTCATTATAATGTTATATTTATTTTTTACATCATTTATACATCATTACTATACCCATCAAAATATTAATATATTGAAAAACAACTACACCACCACGTGGAGACGGTAAGTCGTATGTACGCACGTAAGGTAACCTATCATTCAAAGTATTGAAAGAATAATTAATATGGTTATACCATATTTATAATAACATCATAGTATATTGAAGATATTATAGTTATTATTTTATAATGGAAACAAAAAAGGAAAGAATAAGTGGAAGAAGAAAAAACATTAAAGAGGTGGTGAGATGTTTTCCTCTTCTTCTAGTTCATCCTTTTGATTTGATCAAAAGAGCACTTTAGGTTTTCATTCTCACAAAAGGAAGGCCTATAAAATGAAAAAAGGACAGTGGAGAGTATATTTTGGTATGGTTTGGATGAGACAAATGGCTTTTAAGTTGTGAGTTTGAGAGAAGGGTAAGTGCCCCTTTATAAGAGGGGTGAGGGGATCCTTAAGAAATGATTGAAATTTTATTTTATAATAATATAATTTTAGGTTTCTAATGGTTCAAAAATGAATTATTTAAAGTATAATGTGGGGATAGGTCAAAAACCACTCAAAAAATAGTTTTTATGTAGGTTAGGGTCACTATATTAACCATATCTTTTATATTTAACTCTTAGTTAAATAGTCTGACATTTACCATGTCTCTTTGTATTTTTATTTTATATGGTAAATAAACATTATATAATATTTCAAGAGAACCGCAAGTGGTTCATTAATGATAAATATATCATTGTATACATCTTTTGTCAGATCTGTAGATTTTTACTATTATTATATCAACCAATAATATTTTATTTTTTTAAAATCTTATTAATGTCAATTTTTACATTATTTAATAATTTATTTTTGTTAAAGTCTTAACTACATTATTACGTTGAAATAAATACATTTAATCAAAAATAATAATTTTAACCTATAAAATTTTGTTTATGGAATAAAAACTTTCAAATTATATTTAATTTAGTACTTATAATATTATTTATTTGATTTTTTCATTAATAATAAAAATATTGCATCATTATTGGGTCATATATAAATATATTTATATTATGTATAAAAATTATAAAAAAAAATTCCTGAGGTATGAAATCATATTATATTTTTAACTAAATTTTATATTAGACTATATCAATTATATAACCTCATCTAAAAATTGTTTTATTAGAAGATATTTTAATTTGTTATTTTTGTCTTTAATTTAGTTTATTTAATATAAAATGTCATTATCACTTCTATATGGATCCATGTTGTCCGAAAGTCGAAAAAAGGATGGAAATGGTTGTAAATGTATCAGAATATAGGGTAAGGATAGTTTTTAGGGTAATTTAATGTCATTATAATATTATTTTTTAACCTTATTTACAAGATTTATCCCTTTAACCACGATAAATAAAATATTTACTAAAGTAAATATTCCTAATATTTAAAAAATAAAAGTTACATATTTACACAGTTAAGAATGCCTGATTCCAAATATAGAATCCGTTATTCCAAATTCAAAAAAAATAAGTGGTATAAATTATTTTAAAATCAATTCACTTTGTCAAAAAAATGCTTTTTTTTATTAAATAATAACTATCAAAAGATTGACAATTTTTTTTGTCCATTTTAATTAGGAGATTAAATCCAAAGACTTAAATTATATTAAATGATAAAAATATAATCTAAAAATACTTTAAAACCATTAAAATGTATAAATTTACACTATAAATTATTTCTATTAAAAAGGTTGTTTTTAATTAATATTTCGTATTTTCACTATTCATCCAAAATTGAATGTTTTAAGAAAAATAACAAAAAATCACCCTAAGTTAATTTAGAAATTCCAAATCTAAAAATGAAGTCCATATTGAAAGATAAAATTTATAAAATTCCAAAAAGTGGGTATTACTTTTCATAACACCTAGTTTGATTGGTCACATTGTGTTAGAACTCAATGTTGCGTACAAATCACACTTTTGTATTATTCAAAGAGGAGTGTATCATTGAAGCTAGGGGTGTTATAATCTATCCTCATTCAAATAATTTTTCCCTCAAAATTTCTACAATATCACTGCATTAAAATACTTAGGTGTTTCTTCATCATAATTTCATTGGGTTCTCATGTTGCGTCTTCAATCTAATGGCTTCTCGATAGAACATTTACCAGACGAGTCGTCTAGTTTCTTAGAACATGATCTCTTGTATCAAGAACCATGACTGGATCTTTGCAATAAGGTAGATTGGGGTCTAGTTCTAATTCCTCATAGGTGAGTACATGCATTGGTTCAGGCATGTATTTTCTCAATAGTGATAGCTGTAACAGATCATGAAATTTGGAGAGGCTTGGCGGCATTGCCAAATGGTATGCTACATCCCCAATTACTTCTAGAATTTTGAAAGGTCTGATGTACCTGGGACATAATTTTCCCTTATTACAGAAACTATTAACACCCTTCCATGGAGATAACTTCAAGAAAACATGATCTTCTACCTGTAATTCCAATCCTTCCTTCAGTTATTGGAATAGCTTTCCTGCTTACTTTGAGCTGCTTTGATGTGGGTTTGGATAAACTACACCTTTCGCATAGTTTCCTCAACATGTTCTAGGCCTAAGAGTTTTCTTTCACCAACATCATCACAACATGTTAGTGTGCGGCATCTCTTTCCATATAACGCTTCATATGGTGACATCTAAGTACTTTAAGGGAAGCTATTGTTATATAAAAATTCTACCAGTGGAAATTATTGATCCCACGTACCTTGAAAGTCATGTGGGAAAGATCTCAACAAGACCTCTAAAGTTTGAATTGTCTGTTCTGATTGTCCATAATTTTGAGGGTGGTAGGCAGTGCTCAAAAGATGTTTAGTATCTCGGGATTTCTTTATACTTTTCCATAATTTTCATGTAAAATAGGTATCACGATCAGAAACAATCGATTAGGGTACTCCATGAAGTTTCACAACATCATGAATATATATTTTTTCTAGACGTTCAAGTGGTAAATCTTCTCTTATCGCAAAAAATGTGTTGACATGGAAAGACGATCAACAATTACTCATATTTCATCATTCTTTCTAGGAGACTTTAGTAGTTCCATGAAAAATTCCATTGTAAAATTATCCCATTTCCACTCTGGTATGGGAAGAGGTAGAAATAGTCCTCTTGGATTTTTCGTTCCATCCTTCACTTGTTGACAAACCATACATCTTGATATAAAATAAAAAATCACCATATTCTTGTTGTCCCAGCAAAACCGTTCCTTCAAATTTATATACATCTTAGTAATACCAGGGTGTATAGTGAAATTAGAGCTATAAGAATCATCTAAAAATTCCATTTTTAGATCAGGTATATCGGGAACAAAAAAACTCTTCCGAAATTTCAAAATCTCATCTTCAAATACGATGTCGATCAATCTCCCATCGTTTACAGATTTAATCTTCCTTTGAAATTCCTCATCATCATCCTAAGAAAAATTTATCCTTTCTAGTAAATATGGTTTGGAAAACATTTTAAAAATCATTGATGTTTCACCGTTCATGGTTATTACCACATCCATCTTCACTAGATCCATGAAATTAGGATCACTTTCAACTCTCATCTTGTTAAAAACTCCATGATCCTTTCTGCTCAATGCATCTGCAACCATATTTGACTTCCCCAGGTGGTAGTGTATTGTGTAATCATAATCCTTGAGTATTTCAATCCGTCTTCTTTGCCTCATGTTGAGTTCTTTCTATGAGAAAATATACTTTAAACTCTTTTGATCGGTATATATCTCACATTTTTCACCATAGAGATAATGTCCCAATATCATTAAAACAAATATTAAAGATTCTAACTCATGATCTTGTGTAGGATAGTTTTTGTCATGAATTTTTCGCGATCGTGATACATAGTAAATAACCCTATCATTCTACATAATTACATATCATATTTCATTCGTTGATGCATCACTATAATTACCAACACATAATTCCATGATGGTAGAGTCAAGATATGATAATTGACTAATATTCTCTTCAATTACTCAAAACATTCTTCACACTCTTTTGTGAAAATAAATTTAACCCCTTTACATGTGAGGTTCATTAATGGGTTAGCCAATCGGGCAAAATTCTGGACGAAATGCTGATAATAACTTACTAAAACAATAAAACTATGTACCTCGATTATACTCATTGGTGCTGGCCAACCATAGATTGCCTTGGTCTCAAAAGAATCAATACAGATTCTATCCATAGAGACAATATGGACAAGAAAAGATATCTCCTAATGCCAGAATTCACACTTACTAAACATCACATATAATTCATGTCTTCTAAGAGTATTTAGAATAATGTGCAGGTGATTTTCATGATATTCGTAGCATTTGGAGTATAACAAAATATCATTAATAAATACCACTACAATGTCATCATGATATTCCTTGAAAACTATATTCATTGGATCCAAATGACAGAGGGTGCATTAGTCAATACAAAAGGCATTACTATAATCTTGTAATGCCCTTACCTGGTTCAAAAAGTTGTTTTCCGAATGTCATCCTTCTTCACAGACAACTGATGATATCCAGATAAAAGGTAATTCATTGAAAAGTATTGATCTCCATGAAGTTGGTCGAATAAATCATCAATGTGAGGCCAGGGATACTTTCTCATTATTTTTATATCATTGATCTCTCTGTAGTCAATGAAAAACCTCATATATCATTCTTTATTTTTAACCAAAAGTACAGGGTCTCCCATGGAGAAACACTAGGGAGAATAAATCCCTTATTACTCAATTCATATAGTTTTTTCTTTTGATCCACTAATTCCACAATGGCCATTCTATAAGGGGTATTCGATATGGGCCTTTAACCAGGAATTAAATCAATGGAAAACTAAATTTCTCATTCTGGAGGATGTCCATGTAAATCCATTGGAAACACATCAACATATTATTTTACAATAGGTATTTCATCTATTTGAACATTCTTTTCCTCAGCCAAAATTATTTCATTCTCATCACCCTTATAATTTTATTTAGTAGAGCTATTATGGGTGGATCTAGATAAGAAATAGGTGGTGATGTTTCTACTCTAAAGATAAGGTATTCTTTATCATCATCAAAAATTGCAACCTACTTTTTATTACAATAAATTATTTCATCGTGGTACTAAAGCCAATCCGTACTAAGGATTATATCAAATTATATCATGGGTATGATGAGAAGATCAACTGATAAATAATGTTTATATGCCTTAATGGGAACTGATTCATAAAAAGTGTGTTGTAATGATACTTCACTTAAGTGTTTTGACTGTCAACTCCCATGTTAAATAAAATTGGAAATATCTAATTTTCTTAAAAAAATGGGAAGATATGAAACATTGAAATGATCCAGAATCAAATAAAGCATTTGATTAATTTGAGAAAATCATTAAATTACCTGTCACTACATCTTTTAGAGCATGAACCTCAGTATTAGTGATAACATAAGAATGGCCTTGACCCCTTGTCCTTTTCTAATGTAATTTCCTCTATCACATAAGAAATTAATTGTCATAATGTCCCCTTTCTCTACAATTGTATCATTCAACATTAACAGTCTCTTTATTCCCCTTGCAATCATTTGCATGGTGGCCTTATTCAACACACTTGTAACAGACTCTCATTCCCTTCAGACATGTACCAAAGTGTTTCTTCCCACATTTACGGTAGGAGGGATATTCAAAATTTTCCTTCTTCCCCTTATTACTATTTCCAGAGTGTTTAGCAGATATATTCTTCTCTTTATTTTATTTAAAGTCTCAATACTTGGAGATTTATTTTTCTGTCTTGATAACACATGAGACAATATCATCGTATGACATGAAGGCTTGTGAGACTAATTCCTGACAGAGAAATGGTTTTAAACCATCAAAGAAAAGATCAATCATAACTCTTGGGATACGTATATAATCACCAGCATGCCTCGTTAACCTTGTAATGTTATTTTATTACTTAGCGACATTCTCATCCTCATTTTTCCTCAGACTCAGAAATTGTCATTCCATGTTTGCTCAATGGTGATGAGGAAATTATTTTTCTATAAAAAAATTTTAAAATAACTCCATTACCTATTTGATAATTAATCATCTTCTTTTATGTTTTGAATGAATGACCACTATTGATCAGCATCTCTAGTGAGGCAGTAAACTACCATGACAAATTTTTTATTTTTGCTACTCCCCAAGGTGTGGAATATTTTCTCTAAAGAATTTATCCTTTTCTCTATTACTAATGGATGTGTACCCCCATTGAATGTTTGTGGTTGTTTCCTCATGAAGAAATCTAACATTGATCCTCCACACTGTGGATCAGTGTGCTCTATATGTGTAATGTTATTATTCATATCCTGAGTGAGTTGTCCCATTATAGTGATAAGCTGATGACCACCAGTTCTATCACTAGTTCCAATACAATTATCTTGAGCTGGAGGGAAATATCTACATGGAGTGTGTGCATTGATATGGTTTACATTCCTTCCACTATGAGCCATTTGTAAATAATGGAATACACTAGATTAGTTTATGAATCGCAATATATAAATTCAAACTTGTAAAACACCTAACATAAATTTTATAGTTTATGGATATAATCCACAATCCTGAAAATGTTTTATTTAATGATGTATTTACTCATAAACCTGTCATAATGGTTTGTAATGAAAATTAGAATTATCGTAAGCATATCCCCTAGGAGTACTGTAACCAAGAGTGCAGCAAGGCCTGTTTTTGTGCACCTATTCCCATTCGAGACTAGCATAAAGTAGTGTTTTCGGCTTTTACTCCTAGGTATATCTGTGCTAGAGCTGCCTCTACCTGGTCATATCTAGAAAGGGATATTTTTCATGGAAAACTCACAAAATATCTACAATACAAAAATTCTAGGAAGTTCTTCTATACTAATCCTCAATGTCTGTCTTAGGGCAATGTGCAATAATCAGTGTTCATCTAAATCTGGCATCAAAGGTTTTTACTAAACCACCCTCTGATACCTATTATAATGCCCTGAACATAGATAGAAAGATTCGGTACATTATTATATAACATTAACATGATCACAAAAGATCAATTCTCGAAAGACTGATTAGATTATTAGCCTTGGAAATACTTGATACATTCATAAGTTTTACATTAAATTATAAAATGAAAAACTACAATAATATAGTCTCCCTAGGCCACACTCATATCCCATAGACTATCCCTACAGGTTAGTCATAATATACTTTTTCGCATCTTGGGAAAAATTAATCATAGAAAGGGGTGAGCTCATATGCTCAGTAAGGATAACAATACAGTGGAAAACTTTCATAAATAAGTGTAAACATTTAAGTCAATGTATAAAACTAAAACAAAATCCATTTCAATATGAAATTTATCATAATATGTAAAATATAATTCAAAGTAATTCCATTAAAATACTCACATGGATATTCTACTATATGAATAATAACATGAAATATAAATAGCCACTTTCATAATGATGGAATGCATAATTCTAGACTTCATAACTACATAGTCTAGGCCTTGTGCCAAGACTACAAATAAGGTTTTTTCAAGGTCTTTTGCGAAGACACTAGTTAGTCTCATGGGACCTATTGATGCATCGAGGAGCTATAGCAGGCTCCACCTATCACTGACTAAGTCCAATTCTTTCCTCATATGAAATGGTTGGAACATAACATAAACATTCGTACTAAACCTAGAATACGAAATTTCAATTATTTAACCTTAAACCATGAGTGGTGTAAAAATAAATCATCCACAGTCAAATATATCATAAAACCTTCAATAAAATATGGGCGTATTGTATCATAATAAATCAACTTCAAATATACTTAAAATCTATCAAAGGATGTTGACATAGATGAAATCAATACTTTTTTTGATAGAAATGTCTATTTATATTTTGAAATCATTTAAAAGTCAAATAATTATTAAAAAACATTTATTTTAAAAATATTCTTATATGATTATAAGGGAATCTTTGACGATCATATAATGGACGAAAATATCTACACCCACCGTATAAGTTAAAAAACATTCTTACCTTAATTTTGTCGAAAAGGTTATAAGGTACCTTGTTTGGAAAATGACAGAAAGATTCCATTCAAACCATTTTATAAAAAGTCAAAAAAGGGTATAAATGACTTAAACCATAGTTTAGTAAATAGTAAAAAAATTGGAATACATTTTTAGAAAACATTTATGTGGATTATAAAGAGGTCCCAGTAGATAATTATATATAAACAACCTTGAATAAGGAAGAGGTTGTAGAAATAACCCTTACATTGTAATTTTCCTTGGACTATGGTTGGTTAAATTTTTGTATCATGTTGAAATAATCATTATTAAATTATACAAGATTCATATGCCTTAATATGATATCATATATGATCTTTTAAAATTTCTTTGTGAATAAAATTTTAGTATTATCGTCTTTTTAGGTGTTAACTAATTCCTTTTACTTTATTTTCTTTGATTTGTAAGTAATAGTTATTATGGATGGGATGTATCATATTCATCTTCAGAATTATATTAAGTCTTTAAACATTATTTTTAATCATATAAAGGAAATTAGTCTTGAATGGATATGATGGGGAATGAATCTAATCGTGTTTGTGGAGACGGTAATCTGTACGTACACACGGGCAACAATATCATTATTTTCATATTAAAATCATATATAATTGTATAATATATCATAAATAAATAATTATTATCATGTTATATTTATTATTTAAATCATTTATACATCATTATTTTACCCATCCAAATACTAATGTATTGAATAACAACTACACCATGACGTGGAGACGGTAAGCCTTACGTACGAAAGAATGGTGACATTTCATTCCAAGAATGGATAGAATAATTAATATGATTGTAACATATTTATTTTAACATAAAATTATTTATAAGATATTGGATTTATTATTTTAAAATCGACCCAACAATGAATGAAGTAGTGGAAGAAGAAAAAACATGAAAGAGGTGGTGAGATATTTAACTCTTATTCTGGTTCTTCCTTTTGATTTGTTCAAAACGGCACCATAAGTTTGATTTATGACTAAAGTAAATACTCTAGGACGAAGGGAGGACAATTTAGAGGATATATGGGTAGGGTTTGGATGAGACAAAAGGCTTTATGGTGTGAATTTTAGAGAAGGGGAAGTTTCCTTTCATAAGAGGGGTGAGGGGGGCCTTAGGAAAAGATTGAAATATTATTTTATTAGAAAATAATTTTCAGTTTATAATGGCTCCAAAATGAATTATTTAAACTTTAATGTGCCTATGGTTCTAAAAACACTCAACCAACAGGTTTTAGGCAGGTTTGGGTCACTATAATAACCTTATCTTTTAGATTTAACTCTTAGTTAAATAGTTTGACATTTACCATGCCTCTTTATATTTTTATATTATATGGTTAATAAACATACTATAAACATACAAGATAACCCCAATTGGTTCATTAATGATTCACCTATTAATATTTAAGTCTTTTTTTCTGAACCGTAGATTTATAAGATTATTATATCAACCAATAATATTGTATTTGTTTTAATAACTCATTTTTGTCTATTTTGACATTATATAATAATTGAATTATTTAAAGTCCTAAAAAATTTATAAATTCACACTAAATATTTTTAATTAAACATAAAATGTCATATACACCTATGAAATTTGTTTATGGAATCAAAACATTCAAATTATATTTATTTTAGTATTTATAAAATCATTTATTTGATTTTTTCACTAATAAAGAAAATATTGTATCATTATTGTGTCATATATAAATATATTTATATTATGTCTAAAAATTATAAATAAAATATAATGATGTAGGAAATAGTTTTATCATTCTAATTAATATTTATAGTCGAATATATCAATTATATATCCTCATATAAAAATTTTTTTATTAAAAGATATTTTTTTTATTTTTTCCTTTACTTTAGAATATTTAATATAAAACGTCATTATCACTCTCATGTGGCTCCACAGGGTCCCAATATTGACCCAAGGATGCCCATGGTCAGAAATATATCATCAAATATATTTAGGTCAAATATTAATGAAATTTAATTTTATTATAATATTACTTTTTAAAATTATTTTCTAGATTTATCTCTTTAACCACAGTAAATAAAATATTTACTAAACTAAATATTCCTAATGTCTAAAAACAATTTACCTATTTCCAAAATATGGACCTCATAATTCCAAATATGGAATCCTATTTACGAAATTCAAAACACATATGTGGTAGATATTAATATAAAATTAATTCCCGTTGTCAAAACAAAAAAATGTGTTTTTATAAAATAATAGCTATCAAAAGATTAACATATGTATGTGTCCAGTTTAATCGTGAGATTACATAAAATGACATAAATTATATTAAATGAGAAAACTATAATCTAATTTTACTTAAATACCATTCAAACTTATAATTTAACACTATAAATTATTTCAATAAAAAAGTTGTTTTTAATTAAAATTTGTATTTTCACTATTCATCAAAAATTTAATGTTTTTAGAAAAATACCCCAAATTCAGCCTAAGATAATTTCTATATTCTGAATCCAAAAAATGATATCCATTTTCAAATATAAAATTTATAGAATTCCAAAAAGTGGGTATTACTATTCAAAATGGCTAGTTTGAATGGATGCAGTGTGTTAGAACTCGATGTTGCGTACAACAGACGCTATAGTATTATTCAAAGAGAAGCATACCGTGGAAGAATGGGGTGTTACATTCTATCCTCTGTCAAATAATTTTATCCTAGAATTTTCTATAATATTACTAAATAAAAATACATTGGTGGTTCTTCATCATATGTTCCTTGGGTTCCCACATTGCCTCTTACATTTTATGGTTTCTCTATATAAATTTCACTAGACGAGCCATCCAGTTTCTCAGAACTTGTTCTCTTGTATCAAGAATATTGACGTGATCTTTTCAATAAGATAGATCGGGTTATAGTTATAATTCATAATAGGTGAGTACATGCGTTGGTTCAAGCATTTATTTTCTCTATAGTGATATGTGAAACACATCGTGAGCTTTATAGAGACTTGGCGGAATTTCCAAACAGTAAGCTACAACCCCAATTTGATCAAGATTATTGAAAGGTCCGATGTACATGGGACTAAATTTTCCCTTCTTACCGAAACACTTAACACCCTTCTATGGAGATAACATCAAGGAAACCTAATCTGTTGCCTGAAATTTTAAATCATTCCTTCGGTTATCAGCATAGATCTTCTTCCTACATTGAGCTGCTTTGATATGGGTTTGGATTACCATCAATTGTCTCATTTCTTCCTCAACATGTTCTGGGCCTATGAGTTTTCTTTCACATCATCCCAACAAGTTAGTCTGCAACATCTCTTTCCATATAATGCTTCTTATGGTGCCATCAGATTACTTGAATGTAAGCTATTGTTATAATAAAATTTTACCAAAGGTAATTATTGATCCCACATACCTTGAATGTCATGTGTGCAAGATCTCAACATGTCTTCTAAGGATTTAATAGTCTGTTCTGATTGTCCATCAGTTTGAGGGTAGTAGGTAGTGCTCAAATAATGTCATGTATCCTAGTCTTTCTGAAGACCTTTCCATAATCATGATGTAAAATGAGGATCATGATCAGAAATAATTGATAAGGGTACTCCATGAAGTCTCACAACTTCATTAATATATAGTTTCTATAGACGGTCAAGTGGTAAATCTTCTATTGTAGTAAAAAAATGTACTAACTTGTTAAGACGATATACAATGACCTATATTGCATCCTTCATTATAGGAGTCTTCGGTAGTCCCATGAAAAATTACATCATAATATTAAACCATTTACACTTAGGTATGGGAAGATGTTTCATGACTCTTCCAGGCTGTTGCCTTTATTCTTTCACTTGTTGAAAAACCATAAAACTTGACATAAAATCAGAAATCTCCCTCTTCATGTTGTCCCACCCAAAATATTCCTTCAAATATCTATACATCATATAGCTACCAAGGTGTATAGAGAAATTTTATCTATGAGAATCCTCTAAAAATTCACTTTTTAATTCAGGTATATCAGGAACACAAATCCTCCTCCAAAATTTTAATATCCCATCTTCATATACGAAGTTGATAAATCTCCCATCATTCAAAGATTTAATCTTATTTTGAAATTCCTCATCATCAGCCTGAGAACTTTTTATCCTTTCTAGTAAAGATGGTTCGAAAACCATTTGAAAAATAATTAATGTTTCACCTTCCATGGTTATTCCCATATCCATCTTTACTAGATCCATGAAAATAGGTTCCCTTTCAACTCTCTTCTTGTTCAATACTCCATTATCCTTTAGGATCAAATCATTTTCCACCTTATTTTCCTTCTCTTAGTGGTAGTGTATTTTTTTTATAAAATCTTATCCAGGATTATATTGAATAGTCTATGAGGGTTCCTTCTCCTTATAGATTCTAAAAATAAAAGTGTTGTTATCCCTATGAGATCCATCACTGATAATGTGGCTATTTTGTGTGAATTATTCCATTATATTATGATGGATTAAACTACTATGAAAGGTGTTATGGAAATAAAACAAGATATGATGAAGGCCTATGACATGGTCAAATGGAATTTCCTTGAGTTGGTTCTATCCAAAATGGGGTTTGGGGCTAAATGGAACCAAAATGTTATGAGATGTGTCACCTAAATTTTTAATATCATAAATATCTATGGAATATGGTTGGAGAGAATGAACCCATAAAGGGGTATATGATAAGGGGAACTGATTTCTCATTTCCTCTTTATTCATGTGGAGGATGTTTTCTATCATATCATCTGAAGTTCAGTGGAGTAATGTATCATTCATGGAGCAATGGAATGTCATAACACCCATTCTATTTCCCACCTGTTCTTTTCATATGACATGCCTATTTTTCACACGGGACACTCTAGAAGAATGATTTTCAATCATATTGATTATTTCCATTTGTGAGAGGTTGTTGGGGGAACTAATTAACCCCATGATGTCAGAGATGTTTTAAAGAAAAGATGTTTTGTCTTATAGGAGAGAGGAACTCTAGAGGCTATGTAGAATCCATTTTGTGGAGAAACTACCAAAATACATGGACCTCCCTGTATCTTGTGGGAAGAACCGAAAAATATTATTTCACATCAATCAAGTAAATAATTGATAATCTAATCACCCTTTGGACTAGTAAGAATATCTTCAATGTTGTGAAGGTAATTCTTGTCAAATGTATCTCCTGTGAAATTCCCTCATATGAAATGTGGATGTTAACGATCCCTTACACCATGGTTGATGGAATCCATTATCATTTGGTTGTCTTTTGTTCATGATCTTCCAATGAAAATCATAATACGCACAAGATGGATTGGGACAAGATGTGCATCTCTAAGACACATGGAGGGATTAGTTTTAGGAACTGAAAGTGGTTCAACACGTCCCTCCTAGAGGAACAAGGGTGGTGCCTACTATCTTTCTTGAAATCTCTATTTTCTAAGGTACTTTGTGTAAAATAATTCCCTCATTATGGCTTCTCTCATTCCCATATGTGGGAAAGGCCGAGCATCCTATGGAATGCAATTTGGTGTGCCAAATCCCTCCTTGATCTCAGCAGTTTTTAGAGAATAGTAGATGGAAGCACTGTAAGCATCTTGAATGACTCGTGGCTGGCTAACGATGTCAATGTGAGAGTCTCTTAATATGTGACTCCGTGTTTCAAATAAGAAAAAATCTATGAACTTATTAAGGATTTTCATGAGGAGTGAGACTGTGATAGTGTTTTTGAGCTGTTTAATGGTAGGAATCAATACCTCATTTTTAGCATCCCACTCATGTCTAGTGTGGGAATCGACCATCTCTATTGGAAGGTATAATCCTTCAGGAAGAATTCTATTCATTTGGTCTACTGAATTTTGATCCCTGATTTTTCACAGGCTCACCTGACCACTCTGTGGATGAATATCTGGAATTTGGATTCCCCTCGTTGGGTCAAATTTTTGTGGTGCATGTTTTTCTTTTTGTTGATTCCTACTCGAATATTTCTAAAAAGAAGTCATCTAGTGATGGATTATTTGATCCCCCTATTCTCTCAAATGACTAAATATTCATTTCTTGCAAATCCCATGTTCCCTTGGTTAGAAGTGATTTGGATATAATGGTCACCTGAATTTCTAAAAACCATTGATGTTAGCATGAAGAATTCTCTTACCATCAACTAGTCGATTTCAACATTTTTTCACCCTAATGATGTCAGGATGTTATGTTCAATTTCATGGAAGATTTATACTAGATGAAATGAGTGGATATTCCAAAAGAGATCAACACTAAACTATATCTAGCTAAAAAGGGCTAATGAATGGATAAACTATGGGAATTTGAATGAAATTTCGCTGACTCATGACCATTCTCACACTCTATAATTTTCTCGGTCTCACCCCCACCTAATGGTGTCACTAAAATTTACTATGATGTGTTCATTTCTCTAGGGTCAAGGGTGGGGGTGGGACTCATTTTATGGCATCATGATGGTTAGGTTGCAAAATCTAATTTCATGGGTAATCTTTCCTTGTGGATCCCGATGGTGAAAGAACCTTTTTAGTGCCTCTAAATAATCCTTTTAGCCCTCTTAAAAGATGTTAATTTTTTTTTTGGAATTTGACAGCATTAATGTTATCCACACATTATCCAAAAGAGGGGTGTATTTTCATAAATATAGTATTATTCTTAAAAATATTTTATCTCGTGTTGGATCCTTTTCATTTGGAATGTTTTCATTTATTTTTAATGGTGGTAATCTCATTACAAAGTGGATAGAGATGTTTGGGATGTAATAGGGTAATAACTATTGGGTTGATTCTTATACGAATCAGATCATTATGTCTGGATTAAGTGATCAGTAATTTTATTTCCTTTAAAAAATATACCCCTACTATTTCCAAAATTAATAATAAAAATATTAATAACAATAAATATTAATTTTTATTAAATATTTGACATTAATGTTATCATTAGAATTCAAAAAATAATTTTAATTAAAACATGATAATAATAAATGCATTTTATTAATCACATACAATATCATTTATCTAATACAAATAAAAACATCACAATTATTACTTTAATTTAATTATAACAATTAATAATATCACATTAATTACATTTCCACTTATTATTTTTGTCATAACAAAATTATTAATCATAGGTGTATATTTTCATATTCCATCATAAATACAACTATAAATTATCAAAATAATAATTTAATTATTATTATTATTTTTAGTTGTAAAAATAAAATATTAATATTCTAAAAAACGTATCCTTACATGTGATCTGACCAAATTTTTAATTCTTACAAGTTTGATATAGCGTCTCAGGTAAACCCCACATCCCAAACCTAATGGTGGTATCAGATTTCTCATATGATGCACCATTTGAGAGATATTAATTATTTAATATTTCAATAATGGATTTTATAATTAATTAAATATTAAAAAAATCGTGATTGAGGTATCCAAACATCTATTGATTATGAATTTTATAACACACATAGGGTAAACTCCCCACAGACGACTTAACGGTGGCCATGCATTTCTTATATAGTGCACTATTTTTGGGTTATTCAATAATTTTAGAAAACTTGATTGTGGATAATATAAAATATAAAATATTTTACTTTTCCCTCCATCAATACATCATGGGTCTCAGAATCTCACACTATCATGGCATCCTACTCCAAAAATATTTGGTTGGATATTCCAAAATGGTAACTGGGAATTTATCTTTTTGTATTGATTTTATCAAATTTTATGTTATTTTTCTTTGATAAATTAGTTTTTTCACATTTGAAATTTATAATTTATCAAAAAGAAGGATTTTATTCTCATTGTAAAAATTAGGATATCACAATTTTCCCCCTCAATTGAGTTCATGTCCCTGATAAGTATCTCTTGTAGTATAGCTTGAACAACATAGTCCACTGAGCTCAATCATAAGGTTGCGCTCCTACAATTATTTCTATATTCGTCTATGATTCCACAAAATCTTGACGAGTTATATATTCATCCCTCTTGATGCCTTATGACTATGATCATTGATCTACACTAGACAATCATCATAAGATGTATTTGTCTATAGCTCAATGTCCATGTAATCAATAACATGTGTTGGATCAGGAATGTTCCTTCAAGGCTATGACACATGAAAGATGTCATGCATACCTCGTTAGTGAGATGGTTGGTGTAGACGATAGTCCACTACCCCTCTCTACTCAGAGAAAAAAAAGGAGTCCAAAATAACATGGTGCTTGCATTCTCTACTTCCCTATATATATGTTCCCCAACCTTGGATTCACTCTCATGAAAACATGATCACCCACAACATCTTCAAGGGTATCCTCCTATGATAGGCATAATATATTTATATCCTCTAAGTGGTTATCATCCTTTTCATAGTAATGTACACTCTATTGGAGGCCTCTTGATCCAAATTAGGTCTATTAACCATTCCACCATCTGACTCATGCCAATAGATTGGTGAGTGACACACTCTCCCATAAAGATCCTCATATGTTTCCATTTGAATCGATGTCTATTAACTAATATTTTTTGAAACTCAATCAAGGTTAAGTGATCATATCATGCTCCACAACGTTCTAGATTATAATCTTGAAATATATCCTCCAAAATTCATATAGTCTACCTATACTATCCATGGCCTTGATGATGGTTCTTCACTCCCAGTATTAGCTGAGTTCTTATGGATTTTTTGTTTTCCATGAAAAATAATGACAAAAAACATGAATATCATTCTTAAATAATGCCCAAAGGGACTCTATGAAGTATCAGAATCTCTGAAAAAAATAGTTTTCCCAGTTCCTCCACTGAGTGCATCTCTCTAATTGGTAAGAAGTCACCAGACTCCGTTAACTGATTAAGAATCACTCAGACTATGAAATGAATCCTTGGGTTCCTTTGTAATCCTTTCAAAGAGTCCATCATTAATTTTTTCAATTGCACATATATATCAAGATTTTCTGCAACAACCCACTAGGATGTTGGTGTTTGGCCTTCACTGTGTGACATGTAAGGCATCAGGAGAAAAAACATGAAGAGTTCTAATGGGTTTTGGTGCATAAATGATGATATGATCGCCACCTATGGTTCATCATGAGTACTTCCTCGGATTTCAACTATCATAGTACTACTCTCACCCAAGAAATATTAACTATAGCGTTCTTATAAAAACTCAAAAAAATCAAACATCTGCAGATACTCAACCCAGTGCCTATGAATAAAAGGCATGTCCCTTTGTATGAAGATAAATTGAAGAATCGTGTGGTCATTTTTATAAAATTACTATCTCTCCCAAGAGATTTTATTTTAAAAACATAAAATCATGAACCACCACTGCCAGATCCATGTCATGAGAAGGGTAGTTCTTCTCATGGGGTCGTTGTTGACAACACCCATATGCTACTACCTACTCTCTTTCATTCACACCACTACCAGTCCAACACATGATGTATCATAGTTCATTACATAACTAATCTAAGGCTCAAGTAGTGATAGTACTAGAGGTATCGTCAACCATATATTCAAATAAATGGAATCCTTTTACATTGGTCTTACCACTGGAACTTCACTCCCTTCATGCTCAGTGCTTTCGTGGGTGTTGAAATTTGGGAGAATTCCACGATAAACCTCTTGTAATATCCAACCACAGGTAGAGCATAATATAGAAAATATTTTGGGGACATGTCTTATACATGAATATATCAACCATCATTGGGTTAATTAATATACTAGTCTCAAACACCACATGTCCTAGAACATTCACCTCTTGAATCCAAGAGTCACTCTTTTACATCTTGATGTAAAGCATGTGTGATCAAAGAATACTCTAGACTATCTCTCAGTTACAATCATGTTTCTCTAGTTTCAGTGTGTTGATGAGGATATAATCAATGAACACTATGAAAAAAGAGTCCAAGAGTGGATTAATGGCCTCGTTTATGATTTATATGAACACCACTAGTTCATCAGTTAGCCTAAATGGAATCACCAAGTACTGTTACAAATTATACCTACTCTAAAATGATGTATTTAAAATTCCCTCCTAACTAACTCCCATCTGATTATAGCACAATTAATGATCAATTATTGAGAACCACCAAGATCCTCGTAGTAGATTGATATGATAATTGATCCATGAAAATAGATATTGGTTATTCACCATCATCTATTTAAGCTTCTAGTAATAAAAATATATTCAATGACTACCTTCCACCTTCTAGGAGAACAACAGGTGAATCCCAAAGTGATGTAGCTGGCCTTAGGGACTGTCTCCTCTCTATGTTTTCTAGACAAACCTTGATCTCATGATTTAGTATTTGAATTATTTAATATTGGGTATCTAAATGATTACACTGCCAACATTATCCAAATATCAGCTTAATCTATTTATCCTTTAGAGTGATTACTAGGTTGTATATTTCTATGAAATTCAACCCCTTATTTACCATCCTGATAGCCTTTAATGATCTATAAGGATAAATAAATATGGAGTTGAAAATGATGGAAATGATGACCATAGTTTGGAAGTCATATACCTATGAAAGAACTATTGAAAAATGTTTTATTGGAGAAACCCTTATCCCTAATCCAAAAATCATGTGTTGGAGCATTACCAACTCCATTCTCATATAGATCCTAGGGTATAAAAACACATAATGACGTGTTGAAGTATTATGACATGCTTCTAATGTAATCTGTAATACTTTGTAGAAGTAACATCTTATGTAATATTATAGAACACATTTTATAAATGAAATAGAGTCATTAGGGTAAATACAAATCAGTCTATGTGATTACAAAAGGTTTCACCTAACCATTCTATGAGAAGAAACTAGGTTTTCCATGGAGTCTATCCATTACCCAATGTATACCCCTCCTAGAACTAAATCATGTTTTTTTCCTACATGTTATTCATATTCCATATATATATAATACTCTTTAAAACACATTAATTCTAATAAAGACATATCACACAGTTTTTCGAAATTGAAATATCTCACAGAACAAACATTCCCAGAAAGATATCCCAAATCATGGAATCTAGTTAATGAACTACTATGCAACACAATAACATGTATATGTATGGAATGTGATCCAACACTCCATTTAATGATGTATTAATATACAAAAAAATCTCATAAATCACATTTATCATCATGTTCATCACCCACCAAAAATTAATAGTAACAATAAGAAATAAGTTCCCCACTATATAGAAACTCGTGGGACTGCAATTAAGTTCTGGATAGGAAACATCGTAGTTCCCCTAACCGATTCCCAATATCTTATATAATGGATAACATATCCCATCCCAAGATATGAGAAGAAACAAGTTAGTATGTCCAGATCCTTATATACCATTTTATATCATCCCGACCAAAATCACTTGGTTTATGAAAGAATGCAATATGGCCTCATGCATTCCTCCTCATACACAAGAGTTTTCCGACTTGCAACGATGACATCATGTGGATCATTGGGGAGACTACAACCTCCGTACCATGTCATAGGATTAGATAGTCAAAAATAATAATATAATAAATCATAATAAAACTTAAGAATGTAACGATGTAATACATATAATTTAATGACAACAAAATTAGAAATCAAACCAATTAAATAATAGAAATAAAATAATAAAGTAAACAAAAAATAATTTTTGGAGTGATATGGTGCGTCTACCAGTCCTCTCCCTCTCCATGCATTATCGTTCAACTATCTCCCATAAGGCCCATTCACTTTATCAAATCACTGGTCTTGACATCTATAAGCACACTGAAATGCCCAAGTGGGGTGTGAGTAACAGAATCAGTATGACACCAATAGTGTGTCCTAAACCTGATGTGATCAAAATAAAATTATATTCCATAATAAATAATGTGATGTAAACAAACAATCTAAAATAAAGAGGTTGTGAGATAAACATGCTTCTCCAACCCCCATCTATACATTCTTCACTAAATTTAAGATGGATAACCAAGGTGTTAGATGTATCAACGATTAGAAACTAGGATAATGAATCTTTTTTTACAACATCATTTTGTGACATAGAATCAATTGTCTGTAAGAATATATGTACTCTGTTTATGCAATAAAAATGAGATATAATCTGATTACAATAATTGTAGATTTGACATACTAAGGAGCATTATCTAATCGGCATCCTTTAGTCATTAAAACACATTGTCAAATAATATAACAGGGATCAAGAAAAAAAAATCCCCTCTTCATTGAGTTCTTCCAAGGCATCATCATGTTTCTTCCTCATGTATTGGACCATCATCATCAGTCATTTGAAACCCTCCTCTAAATGATCACACAAGTCAATGTGGTCCACTGCATGGAATCCCCATGTAATTTTCATGTAAATTTCCCATGCATTAGTCCCTCTTCGCGAGTTATGCACATCCCCCCACCAAAGGATAAGGAAATTCGATGGTCCACATGTCGTGGATCCAAGAACAAAACCACTATGTATAAATAACATTGAAGGATATAAATATAAAATAATAAAACATATTCATGAGTAAAGTAGCACATAATATACACATAATCACATAGTATTTTGAATACCCATTTTCAAGTACTCATGGAATCAAGTTTAAAATAGTGTTTCAGGTGCTACAAACATACCCATATGCATTCCCTATCTCGATAGGACATTTAACATGCCTATGAATAATCATAATAATGAAAATCATTTGTATTAAAGCCCAAAAAGAATAAGTAAAATCCTAACTCAAAAATAATCAACATCAATGAAAAATTCCTTTACTGGTGTCATTACCCAAACCACATTCTCACACCAACTAAAAACATTATTACATGTCAAGGATTCCAAAAACCAAAACCATATATTTTATTTTAAAAACAAATAAAATATTACATTTGATAATACTTTATATCTCCTGCATAATTACTAAATTCTCATCTTAAACCAGTTCTTGCACTAACAATTTTATTTTTAAGAATAATTATAAAACTAGGTTAGTAATTTAAATAACTTAATTAATTAAAAAACAAATTTGGTATGCCAAAATAATTTTTCATTAATAAAAAAACAAAAATATCCATGAAAGTTTCATAATTTTCATATGATTATTTAATATCTTTGTCAGCTGATAATTTATTATTTTAATTTCAATAGAATAATTTGTATCATTATATTCCAATAATATTCATTATAAATTATATTTTATAATTAATTAATTACCTTAGATAGTTTATTTTATAAATTATATTTTTACAATTAATGAAAATTTTATTTTGTTAATATTTCACAATAATCGTTTGATAATTTTTACATATTTATAATTGTTAAGATTTTACAATTATCTTATGAATCATTTTGGTAAATATCATTGATAAAATTCGAAAGAAACTCATATGATAGTTTTTTTAATTTATTCATTGATAATTATTTTCATAAATTATCCATAAAAAGTGTGAAAAATTGGATTGAATGAACCTTGATACTTTCAAAAGCCATCTTAGTATTAAATATCTACTCATCGATATGAACCTCGTGGAACTGACACTGTGTCAATCTGATCAAAAACAAAGAAGATATCGAGGAAAGAGGATTGGATGAAATGATAAATAAATAAAAGAAAATAAGGACAGATGGAGTCGAATAGGTCTGAGAATGTGGGGTTAGATCTCATGTGTGAAATCCCTAGTGCCTCTCCATTTATTCCTACTTTTAAAATTATTTTTTTCTCTTCCATCCATTAATTTTTCAATTCCATTGTTATACTTATTTCAAAATATTATTTCTCTTTTTTAAAACCCTTCATGCATTACCCATGGAGTGTTTATTTCCTATGTAGGATCATAGAAAAGTAACTACATGTTCCATTTAAATCCATTTAATATATATATATATATATTAAATGTCATTATTGTATATATTTGTATCATATATATATATATCCACATTTACATATCTAGACCCCTGAATATATATATATATATAACCCAAAATTATATATTTATTTACATCCAAACACACACACATATATCCCCAATATATTTAGAAACACATTATATATATACACCAATTATTTCCCACATTAAGAATAATTATATATTTAACAACTAAATATATTTAAATTTTAAATATTTGACATTATTATCATCATTAGCATTCCTAAAATAATATTCATTAAAACCAAATAATAGTAAATTTATTTTAATAATGTCGCACATGATAATTTATCCAAAATAATTGATAACATCACATTTATTACTTGAATTCAATTTTCTCAATTGAAAATATAAAATTAATTACATTTCTCATATATTATTTACACTATAACACCATTATTAATCATATGATTATATTTTCTTTTTCCGCCCATAACACAAATAATAATAATAATAATAATAATTTAATTATTATTATGTATAGTTTCCAAATAAAATATTTATGTACAACAAAAAATTATCCTTGCATGTGATATGATAAATCTTCAAGTTCTTACAATGTTTATACACCAATTAGGTTTAACACTACATCTCGTACCTAATGATTGTCATATAATCCTCATATGTCACATCGTTTTAGATATATTAATTATTAAATATTTAAAAACATGATTAAATACTTATTTAAATATCATAATGTTATTTTTTTGAGTGAGGAATCCAATCTTTAGAAGCTTACGAATGTGATAACTCACCTAGGGTTAATGCCCCATTACAGAACCAACTATGGTTTTTGATTTCCCATAAAACACACTGTTTTTGAGTTATTCAATTATAATAAAAAAATTCTTGGGTATATTATAAAATATTTAATATTTTTAATTCACATCTTCTAAGGATTTACAGGCCTTAGAAACTCACACCAAAGTAGTGTTCTACTCTAAAAATAATGGACTAAATATTCAAAAATGATAACTTGTATTTTATCCTTCTAAATGAATTTTCACAAATTTAATGATATTTTTCATTCATAAATCATTTTTCACAGATAACATTTATAATCTATCAAAAAGTGGTCGTTTTTTATCATTTTAAAAAATATGATATTAAATTATCTATCGAAAAATATGTTATTAAATTAATTCCAATCGATGGATTCAATTTCAATATGATCCCATGAATTCATAATGAGAGTCCATGATTGATTCGCTTCACATCCCAAATGATAGACAACCAAAATTGGTTTTTCATGTTCTAAATAGTAGATAATGAAAAATATATTTTAATTAGAACTGATCCATTGATCAAAAACTAGTAAATTTTTATATCCACTTAAGGATGGTGGATATTTCCTTATGGAGGACTCAACAAACCATTTTTCCATACTTTTCTTAAATAGATGTTTAGAATGATACATGGATTGGGAAATCTGAGTGAGTATAGAATTTATATTTTTCATTCAATATCCCATAATGTTTTTATTCACAAGAGAAAATTCATTTTATTTTCCATTACATTACTGATTTACTTAATTCTTTTCGATTCAAATCATTGAATAAAACCAAAAAGTATATTGTATAAAAAAATAACCAAAGGGGGGAACCAAATAATCATTAAAAATAACTTATTTGATGTTTACATCATTACACATTATTTTTAATATATATCAAATAAGGCTTATCCCTTTTCATTCATAGTAATAATTTATTTAAATCCTTTATTATGGTATGTTAAGAGTTTGTATATTTCCAAAGAATATACACCTGAGAGTGTGAAACTGGGTTTATAGAATTGCCAATTTTGGTCAACTTGGTTATGATTGAGTCTAACTCAATGTTCCATTTTTAGTCTCATTACCACTGAATATATCTACCCTAATTCCAAATCCTCTTGTAATATATATACTGGGATATAATTTAATGTAATCCACCCACTATAACCTTCAAAAAAATCATGGCTATTTTCCTATAATTCTTCTCATAATTAATGATATCCTTAAAATTATCATTGGGATATCACTATTGTATTAGAATCTTAGTTCCCAAAGGTTATCTAATACTATACTCAGATACTAACTGTAATGACCAATGAATTTTATTGCAAATATATTATGTTTACTAGACCTATTAAAATTCACAATAGATTCCATGTATCCAATAATAAGGTATTAATATTTTGAATATTGTGGTGGGTATTCAAGTGAAATGTTACATGGGTAGTACATGCATGGTACCAATTATGCTCTGTTATTAATATATAGATGTTATACCTAAATCCATTATAATTTTATGTCGCATAGATAATTTGTAGTATAATTTGATTGATAATTAGATGTCAGGAGAAACAATCATGAACAATGTCTACAAGACGCAACCAGAAAGGGATGGTGAAATCAAAAAATTCAAATAAGGGGATAATGTTTCAAAAATATTGTTTAAGATTTATGTATGAAACTATATCATATAAAATTAATTTTTTATAAATATTGTCCTTGTCTCTAAAAAAGGATAGTGGGAGTTCGATTTTTTTTCATCTAAAATATTTTTGGTATATATTGAAAAGAATTTTTATACATAGAGTTAGTTAATACAAGAATAAAGGATATAATCTAGATATTAAATTTAATTAGAAACATATGTTTTATGAAAATAATATAAATAGGTAGATTTAATGTTTTCGTAGAGGAATTCAATCCAAAATATGATGATAAGGTATTAAAAAATCCATGTTGGAATAATTCAAGAGAAAATTGATACCAATTTCACATAACATAAATCTCTATAAGAAATTTATGTTACATATGAAGAGATTTATATGGTTTGTATAATTACAAATTCTTTTCATATGGATCAGTTATGTATTCCATGATACATAAAAATAATTATTTTTCCATCATACAATTTATATTTGGAAAATATAAGTAATATCTTGATGAAATATAAGGGATATTTTCAGAACAATCTGAATATACTAAAGAAAGTACAAATGTCATGTACCTGGTATATGGAGAGAGTGGGATAATAGTGATAAGGGGGAAAATAGTTTTTCCTATAATGTAAATATGTTATAATATCATATTTAGGAAGAGAAAATAATCATGAAATGAGTATTCAAGCAAATGGTATCCATGTATTCAAATATTGAGTATGTTTTTCCTTTTGAGGTAGATAAGAAGTAGTTTAACAAATGAAATGATTTGTTCTATATCTTGGAATCACACCAAGTGTGTATGGAATTATGATAGTGTAAACTATGGTAACCTTAAGAGATGATATGTCATATTTTGATAGTGGAAGAAATGAATACACTCAGGTTTCACAAAGAAAGAGGATTTTTAATCAAGTAGTTAAGGTTACACATACCATAAAAACTAGACAGTGGATACATGTAAGACCTAAAATCAAAATACGTGAATCATTAGAAACATGATTTTAAACATTTGAAAGCTATCAAGGATGGTTAGTATATTTTCCATAGTGAATGTGGGAGTTCGGTAAAAGTGAGTGCACAAGAGCCAAAACTATCCATATGTTTTATTAAAATATCATGTATATAATGAGTTATGTATGATTTACACTTACCATTTTTTATATAAATTTTTTCAAAACTATTAAATTATAATGTTCATAAATTTATTTTAGTATCAAAAGGTTATATAAAATCCGATGCGATAATGAGAACCCCATGTTTATATGAAATTAATATTAAACATATTTCTTATTGTGTTGGTACATCTTATAGAAAAGACACAATTGATATCTGATTATTAAGTGACAGAGTCCATAAGTATTAAGAATTATTCGAATGAAGATCACACCTAGAGATCTTTGGTAGATGAGTTCTTGATTACAATCCCACTAGTAAAAACACCACATGTTTTGGGTGTCCATGGATATTACCATATATAGAAATGTATATTGGTCTCCTGACTTGATACCATTATCAATGTGTTCTATTTGGTTGAACACATTGATTCTAGTTAAAATCCATGATAATGAATTTGTGGTGGGGTCGCCTAAATTTGGTGTGTCATTGGTTGTATATCCTTGTTTTAATGTTAAAGATTGAATTTTTTGCTTATGTGTTGAAGAAGAAATATATCAGTTCAGGTTGATCAGGATGGTAGAACCACTATAAATCCATGGCCATGGTAGTTAAAGGTAAATACATATAATAGATCAAGAAATAATAAATCCTGAAAATATAATGACACAACATTTCCCCCTGCTTTATTAGATATCTAAATATAAAAACATTGTGTTACACAGTGTGTGTTTGTTTGTTTGTTTTAATAGAGACGACTATTTCTTATTTCATTGGGTCCCTTGAGTATTTTCTAAATTCTTCTATTATTCTTTCTATATTATTCAATACTTCTGAGATAAGGTCATAGAGGGTCACACACAATATTTTACACAAGAAATACCATTATATTAGTTAATATGTATATTGGACACGGTGGGACCCACCATAGGGTCTAAGAGTTGTCTACTTTTAAATATAACCAATAAATAAATAAATTCGTTATAATTCATGTGAATAATAATTTTTCAGAATTTATATATTATAATTATTTATAACGTTTTATGTAAATACAGGGAATAATATTAAACAAATAAATATTATTTAATATTCATGATTAATTTAATATTATCCAGAATAACGTATTATTTTAAGGACCCATGTTTATTACATAATATAGTTAATATATATTGTTGGTATGTTAAAATATATATTATTGGGATAGATCGTCATAATTATTATTTATTACTAATTTAGTAAACATTAAATATACGTGGGTTAGATATCCCAAAATAGGTATTATACCATAAACTATATAATTAGAGGAGAAGATAATTTTAATAGTTGGTCATTTATTTGAAATATGAGTCCCTTCCTCCTCCTATATCCCAGAGAAACAAATTCTCACTATCGTGATTGATTCATGAATCCTTCAATGGATAAAAGTCTTGATATTGAGATTATAATTGCATTGTCGAAGAAATCATTAGATATCAAGGAAAGAACCCATAATTTTAAAAATTTTGTGCTTTTTGATTAATAGATCTTGTGTAGATGGTCTAGAGGAGTTTAGATTTTGATCCTCTGAACAGTGGTCATTGATGATGATTTTTAGTCGAGCATTCTTAAAATAAAGTAATGAAAATGTTCTATTTATTTTTCTATTCTTTGAATAATCCACATGACATCATCAAATAAAATCTGGGCTCATATCTCTAGACATGGCCCGTTTCAAAAATCTAGTGAGAAATTTTTAAAATTCCCTGCCCACTATCTTCGCTGGCATGCCCCGTCGAAACACATATGACATGAATTGTAAAAAAAATAGAAGAATATAACCCGGTAGATAATTACAATTTCATAAGACATGGAATTGTGGAATTAAAATAACCATAGAGAATCATATCCATTACAGTAGAGGCTCACATCAACAGTTATCATAGAATAATGAGTTCACTCCCAAAACCTTCATTGTTTTCATGGTTCACTCCCAAGAACATCAATGAAGACAATGTACCATACCTAAAATTGTTCAATCCAAATTACTTCTATATCTATAACATGGGATACAAATATTTATCCAATTAATTAGAGGGACATATAGGTCCACCCATCACATAATTAAAATTATATGTATGTTTGCTACAATTTAGTAAAACATTCATGATATCATAAGACATGATTTGAAATTAGTATCATTAAAATTCCCCCTTATCATAACAAGAGGAAAAGTGATTGGTTTCATAATCATTCCATGATTTTATCATAGTATAACTCATTAATAGAATAATTATTCATAAACGCATCCTCATGGTGTATCCCTCATAAGAGAAACTTGTTTCATAAATATCCTGAAATCCTAAAAAACACATCATAGAAATATTAGTAATGTTATCCATGGATTATATCCCATGTTATAGATGTGAATCATCAAGGAATTTCATCTTATATTGAATATTAATTGGAATGATCATTTAAATCATTTACTATAGAAAATACTATTTACAATTTAGAAAAAATTAAAAATTGGAACATTTTGAAAAAAAATTCCTTGAATGTTACTGAGTATGATTATAAATTAAACCTCAGGTAAATGATGGGTCATTTTGTTATATATTTTTGTTCATTGTGTATAAGAAAATTGAAAATTCTATTCATATTTTTTGTAAAATAAAGATGAGATTATTTTTTGGAAAATGGAAAAAATATTCCTTTCAATTAATTATGAAAAATAATCAAACATATTTGAAAATGAATTAAGTAAATCATTTGGGGAATTTTATTAATATTTTTTGAAAATAAAATTTACAAAACATTGTTTTGGGTTAATGATATGTTTTAATGTAAAGAGATAAATACTGTCTATTTTTCATATTTTTTTAACTCTTGAGTAAATATATAGGGGAAAATGAATTGAGAGGATCTACATTAAATAAATAAAAAGAGTAGGATAAAATTAATTCGTTTGTTGAGAGATAATCCTTATATCTCATCTCTAGAATCATATTGTTGGGAAATACCTACAAATGATGAGATTATAACAAAAAAACCCTTACCATAACAGTAATATTGAATTATAATCCCCATTAATGAATATTGTTAAATTAAACACATAATTTCATGTGAAAAAAATTCATGATATTTAATGTAAAGGGGAATTTTTATATGCCCCATCAAATAATATAGGTGAAAAACATAAAATTTGTCTAAAAGAAGGGTAATTAAGGGAAAAAAATATTACCACTTTGAAAAATTTTTATCTATAAATTTTATTAAAGGGAGATCATAAAATGAAAATATAGATCCCAAAAATTTAATGGAAATTTTTAATATTATATATTCATGGGAAGTATATACACTGCATAAACGCAACACATGCTAAATATGAAATTTGAATCAGAATAAATAAAAATTGGAAAATATCCTTAAATAAAAGTCTAAACATCCTTCATATAAAATCAAACATCCTATATAAAATAATAAATTTATTATTAATATATTTCGTAACAATAATTATATATTTCATACCATATTTTATTTTCTTACCAAATAAAATTACCCTTTATTTAACATTTCTTTATTAAAGTCATGTTTCTTGAAATAACAACATTGTTTTTCTTGTTTGTTTTGATTTTTTGTTTTCTTGTCAGGCATTGATCCTGGTTCCATAATATCTAGATTTTTAAATATTATATAAATTTAATATGTATTCTGTGTATATGATTTTTTAATATTCTATATGATTTATTAATGGAAAATATAATACACCATTTATGGAGATGGTATGTTGTACCTACACATTATTGATGATTCCATTATCCATATGGATTGAAATAAATAAAGTTAATAATATATTACCATTACATAATAATTTTTATTTCATATATATATATATATAATATTTTCTTTAAACCCATCTTTATTATGTTTTATTTATAGAATGAATGAATCTCATCTCGTCACAAGCCATTGTACACACAAGAGATGTAATTGAATTCTAATATAATAGAAAGTATGAAGGTATATATGATATATTAATTTTAGATGTATAATAATAACATATATATAATACATAATCATTTAATCCATCATCATATTCATTCATGCGATGTGGTTATAGAAAATAAAAAACATTGGTTCACAAGGTAATAGTCCAACATACTGACGAATGAGGAATTTATATCCCTTTTGATGGAATAGGATATGGTTTCAGGTAAATAAAAATACCTAAATATATATATTTTATTTAATAGAATTAGGTAATTATATAATCTTTGTTTCATAATGATTTAATTAGGTAGATGATGAAATAAACTAAAACGCTCGGTTGGATGTGTTATCTATTCTTTAGAAAGGTTCTCTTGGTTGGTATGAAATGGCATAATGGGTTGACTTTCAAACAAAAATAATTATTATAAGATAATATTAGGGAAGTTAGGATGTGATAATGGATGGTACTATGTTTGACTAGATGGGTTTTAAATACGTAATTGGAAATGAACAAGGTAGACTTTTATAAGTATGGTGAGTGGAATACTTGAAGTTATTTGAAATGAAAAAACTGTTTAATCATTATTAAAGGATCAAAAAAATTTACCATTATATATAAAATAATATATAATGTATTAATATCACTATATAATTCTGTTTTTAATGTTTTTTTATTTTAAACATTTACCATTCTGGTTTATCCCTAGAAAAAAAAATTACATCAATAATGATAAAAAAAATTATTATTACTATTGTTATGGTCAAAACATAAAAATATCATATTTGATCATATAAAAATTTATTATTATAAATATTACTTTTAGTTCACAATACCATTTACAAAAGTTGTAAATATATGTTAAAATTAAACACACAAACTTGATAGGAATGCATTTTTCTAAAGGGGAAATGATAACATGATTGAATTTTTTTATCCAATTTAAAATTAAAAAAATTGATCTAAAATTGATTAATTTATATATAATTGATGTAATTTTTTAATTAATCACATTTTAAACCAAAATTTAACCTTATAACTTATTTTAATGGAAATTTATTATTCATTAAAAAAACGTACTATTTTGTATTCACTAAAAAATTAATCTTGTCAGAAAAATATCATGTATTCTCCCGAATATAATTTTGATCTTATAATTTTAAAAATTATGAATATTTTATAAAATTATGTTTCTAAGAGTAAAAATATTAAATTTAATTATTGTTTTTATATATAAATAATAGCATTGTTTGGAAAATATAATATTTTTTAAATAATAAATATCATTTCAAAAAATTAAATATCCTGTTATAAATAATATATATTTTAATAAAACCCTTACAATTAAAATTTTACATTATATTATTACTTTTAATATCACAATATTTAATGATTTTGTTATAACAGTCACTTTTGAACAATAATATTCATAATATCCCTTGGTTTTTTAAAACTCATGGCTTTGTGTAACATAAGATATAAATGAAATTTAATTTCATATAAAGAAATAAAAAAATTTAAAATTTCATTGTCATATATAAAAATATTACCGATGAGGGTACATGTTAAAATAAATGAGCATATTTTAATTAGAATAATTTTTTAAAATCTTTAGACTCTCAAATCAGGGGAATTGATGGAAACAATGATTCACAACATGTAAAGGGTTAATACAATGGTATAAAAATAATAATAGAAATTGAACAATTATTAAATAAGATTATCATAATTATAATGAAAAATAAACATTAAAGGTAATACTAGTTATTAGAATTATGATTCACAATTCACATATTATGAACATACTAATATTGGTCATATTAAAGAAAACTATACAATATTAATGTATGAGAGAGAAGATAAAAAATTATAAAAAATTGAAATGATATTTTGTAGTTGGTCGGGGATACAATAAAGATTCATATTTAATTTATGAGTCAATATTTGAAATTTAGTATTTTAACATGTTAAAAATGGCTACAAAAATGGTGCTAGTGTTAATTTTTTTATTTTCTGAAATTATGATTTTTATTCTGCTAAAATTTTTGTTCCATAACATTATGAAAATATTTAGAAATCAAAATTATATATGATAATAATTAATTAAATTTATAAGGAACATATAGTTTAATAAATAATATTATAGAATATAAAAAAAATTTCCTTGTGGAAATGAAAATCATATAAAATCATCTTCAAATATTAATGAAAGAGATTATGATGAATTAAATATTAGTTAAAATGAAAATGAAATGAAAATGAATAAAATTGAAATTTTAATTTACAATATATGTACTTTTTTCCATGGTAAATAACCTAAAAATAAAATAATAACTATGAAAAAATTGATTAAAAGTAATACTAGATTGTAAATTGAATAAAAATTAATTAAATATATAATAAAAACATTGTACAAAGTTATAATTGAAGTATTTAAATTATTAGATGTATTAAATAATAAATGTGATGTCTCAATGAATGTGAATTTTATTTAATATTCATATAATTTTATGGAATATTGATGTTATTTGTTTCTAGGAATTTATCTTCAATATTACTTTATATCATTATAATCAATAAAATTGGTAACTAAAAATTATTTTTCAATTACTATAAGAACCAAAGTATTCATTATACAAGCATTGTTTTAATCTATATTTTTTCATGAGAAATGAATAAGATTCCATAAGAAGGATATATGGTGTACTAATAGTGGTTACTCATGGAAAAATATAGGTGTTATATCAAATTTATTATCATAATATCAATTTCATATAAGATAGGTAACATTTGGAGACAACTCTTATGGTGATGTTAATAAATTTGGTGAAGTTGGTTTTTTTAACAAATTTATTATTAATATTGTTTTGTTGATTAAATAATAACAAACATAATCTGATTATTAATTATAAATTATGTGATGATGCAATGTTTGTGAAATTGGAAAATTTTAAATTTTTTGTTTTCATGAAATGATTTGATAATAATATATACTAACATGTTTAATAATAATTATTCTATATATTTTTTTTTTGAAAAATAAAAGAATATTGTTCCGTAATATTGAAATTTTGGATGCTATTTTAAAGAATATGATGCATGGATATGAAAATTAAATATCAATATAAAATTAATCAAACAATTATCAATTGTTTTACTTACTTGAACATAATGTGAACCAATATAACACATGTGAATCATCCACAATGTGAATGGAATATAAATAATGTTTCACGTTTATAAAAAATTATAAAACTATAAAAAATTTCATCCTATTGATTTATTTTAATATATAACAATTTATACATCTCGTTTTTCTAGATATAAATTTATTTATTTTGTTATTTTTTGGTTTGTAAGGTTTTGATTTTGAGTATTAGATATTATTTTAATAATTTTTATGGAATGTATGATGATGGAATATTTTTTTATTTGAATATTAGAATAGATAATAATGTTTTCAATTAAATAGATATCATTTTAGATTAATCTATTCATGTTTTATTTGATGATGGTAAATTTAAGAAGAAAAATTCAGACCTAGATTAGATTAAAGACTATTTTAAATGATATTTTTTTTTAGAATCATGAAGACAAAAACAATTTACTCATTTTAATAATGTTTAAAATCCAGAAATATATTTGAAAACAAATATAGAACACCCTCTATGAAATTCTATTGATGATTCAAAATCAAAACTGTAAACAAGAAATTGTTTAATGAATTATTAGGATCACTCATCTTTTATTTTCTAATTTATCCCAAATGTTTTTTATTTGAAATGAATGTTTATTTTGGTATTTTTTCTATGTATGAATAAAATATTAATTGTACTATAATTGATGTTGCGACATTTTGAAAACTATAAAACACTCATAGAATATTAGAAAAATGATTGATTTAATAAAATTAATGGCATTTTTAGACATATTATAATGAAAATTTATAGACTAGTCTCTCATGGAATGTGTTAATAAAGATGGATTTATTATATTTAGGCTTTTCAATAAATTTTTCTATTTTTCTCCGTTTAGATTAACTATCATATACAATATTTCATCGATATTTTTTTATCAAATGGATGTGAAAATTGAATTTTTAAATGGATAGATGACTGATGTAGTATATGTTAAACAAAAAACTAATTTGAAAAATGAGATGCTTCATGATCATGTTTTAATTTATCCAAAATTGTTATATGAACATATGTGAAATGATAATGAATAGAATCTAAGACTTTTCTAATTTATTTTGAATAATGGTTTTTGGAATGGTCATGTTTAAACTAATTTTTATTAATAATAATTCTAATGACATTATAACTATTCAATTTTATAGGAATAATTTTTTAATCGTCAAATATTTTTTTTTAAAAATATTCAGATTTAATGAATAATGTTATTTACATTGTTTCTTGGGAAGGATTTGAACTTATTTTTATGAAATTAAATTTTATAATGATGTGACCGTTTTTTTATTCTCAATGTAAGTATGTAAATGAACAAACCTAAATAAATAAACATGATTTTATTAATTATTTTTGTACCCTTAAGATAAATACATATAAGTGGAATAGTGTTGTTGTCAGTAAATATTTTGATATTAATTTATTAACTGTAATTATAGGTAGTTTCATTTATCTAACCATAAATTGACCATATATCTTATTTATAATGTAAATATGTTCATGATATTAAACAGAACTAATATAAAGCCACATGAATGATGTTAATTAGATAATTTTATATGTTAATGTTATAATTATTCATTATTTTATTATCTGGGAACATTGGGTTAAAAAAAGAGTTATTCTAATTCTAATTTTGGATAATGAAGAATTAATAGGAATCATATATCTATTGAATGTTATTTATTGGAATTTCAATAATTTCAGGGTGTTCATTGAATTATTTATCACATATATTATTTATTGATAAATAATAATACATTATTTCTACTTGTGATTGTTCTCAATGTTTGTAGATAATAATAATATTATCTTATTTATATGTTAATATTTATATAATTGGAATTATTTTTTATTTTTCTTTTTATATTTCTATTTTTATAAAACATTATTATAATTCTATAAGTTTTTATATAAATGAAATATATCATTTTATAGGAGATTTTATTAATATAGTATATATTAAATTGGAATAAAATTCTATGTATTATAAAAATAATGATATTTATACTAATCATTTGTATACATTTAAATCTAAGAAGGATAAAATTATACATTAAATGATGGATGTATAATTTTTACAAGGGAGATATTGTAGATTTACTACCATTTATAATTCAATTATTTTTTAATCATTTTCTTGTGTCATTTGTTAATTTTATCCATTTATATGATATGTTTTGAAATATTGATTGCATACTTCGACATCAATTTTTGAATAAGATAGATTATGTTCTAAGGAAGGTTTTATCATTTCAAATATATATGTATTCTTACATTTTAGGGTATATCTACATTATAAAATAATTATTTTCTTATGTTATTTAATTTAGGAGCATTTTTCTTATTGAGTTTATCATGTAATTTTTTTTTGATTAATTTAGTTTATTATAAAAATTTTCAAATTCCATATAAATATTTAAAGGGATATAACTATTATTTAGATTTACAAAAATTAAGTTATTTATATTATTTCTATTTATTTTTACATTCAACTATTTAAAAAATGGTTATATTTAATATGTTATTGTTGATTTCCTTTTTAGTGATATAAATGCATGAACTTATTAGAGGGACTCTTTCAGCACTAATTTTTTTATTTTTGTAGTCAATATTGTCTCAATATTTTTTTAATGTTATCCACATTTTAATTTTAAGAAAGTATTTGACATTGTGATTGTTTATGTATATAATAATTATATTATTATTACAATTTTTATTATAGTGTTTTTATTATGTCAATTGTGAAATGTATCTTATATATCATATAGATTAATGGATATTGTCTAATATATATATATATAATAGAATATCTATCTTCTATTTTGGTGTAAATTAATATTATTTTATTATTTTCATCATCTTACATATTTAACTATATTATTACATACTAAACAATTTCAAAAGAAATTAGTTTTATCTATCGATCAAACATATATTATTATTTTTTATTTTATAAAATTTTATTTTTCAAATATCATAAAAATTTAAATAACATTTGAAATGTATGTTATTTATCAATGAAAGATATCAAATTATCTTTGATAATTTATATTTCAAGAAATCATTTTTAATCATTAAATATGAAGTGGGAAATTTTATTACCTATTATTATTTTTCCAAAATTATTATTTTCAAATAACATGAAAATTATATTACACAATGTGTTTCTTACGTACATATGGGTATAAATAATAGAAATTATCATATTCATTTAGACAACTTAAAAGGTTTCTCTATGTTTATTGTTATTCCTCTAAAAATATTTTAATTTTTTATGACATTATTTTTAAGAAGGAAATTTCTTATATAATGAAATAACAAACATAATTTTTAAATATATTATAATAATTTGATACACTATTTATTTCTATTTATTCACCTGCTAGAATGATTCTCATATTTTTTATTTATTTAATTAATTATTTTAAAAAGATTCACTATCTTAATATAAGAAGATATACCTAAAAGTGCTAAAAAGAAATATAAAAATTTCCCCAATGATTATTTTATTTTTATTCTTATAGAATACAATTTCACATCATTTTTTTGTTTTATTAAATGTGGGATTAATTGAATGTCATTATTGAAGAGTGAATATAAGAATACCTATTTGGAAACCATGACTGATGGATCCATTGAATGAGAATTTGTAAACACAGTGAATTATATTATGGATAATTTTTTAAAAAATATATATCAATATATAATAATGAATAATAATAATTTTTGGATTTAATGATTAAATGTTGGATACAAACCCCATGACTATCTACATTCTAAGATTATTTTGAGGACTACATCATACTAAGACTGATTACTAAATGTTATTAGGAAGAAATGAAAATTCTATGTTAAATTGATCTAGTTTTTCTCAGAGTTTTTTTTATTATCGTTAAATACTGTATGTAATTTTTTCAAGTTTATGCATTCCCAAAAAAAATAGAAACAAGTATCAATTAAACCTCTATTTAAAAAGTATATTTTTGAGATGTTGACTCACACACTGACACATATATTTATTTAATTTTATACAGTGTTCTATTTATCAATAGTGGACCCCTTTATTATTAATTCTTGGGTAATCCATAGAAACTTTCCTAATATACAATTATTTTAGGGTCAGTAGTAACTATATAGAGCCTTTTTTGGAAAAGCATCATTTTTAGCGGAGTTGTTTTCAGAATTGGTTTATAGTTAGTGTAACGACCCAACCCCAGTTACGTAGAGTCGGTGCAATATTACATAACATTGTCATGATCACAAAAGATCATGTCTCTAAAGACCGATTAGTTTAGTATCCTTGGAAACAATAGATACATTCATAATGTTTACATTACATCAAAAAGTGAAAAACTTCAAAAACATATTATCTCCATATACCACACCCATATCCCCTCATACTATCCATATAGGTCATTCATAAAATACTTCTTCACATCCTGGGAAAAATAAAACATATAAAGGGGTGCGCTCAGATGCCCAGTAAGTATAATAATATAGCAGAATCCTTTATAAATAAGAATAAACATTTAAGAAATGTATAACTAACACAAAAGCCTTTTAAACATGAACTTTAGAATAATATGGAAAAAATAAAATGAAATAATTCCATTTACTTGTTCACTTGGATATTCTACTAGTTGAATAATCACATGCAATATCAATAACCACTTTCATAATGATGGAATGCATAATTCCAGACTATCCTAGCCACATAGTCAAGGCCTCATTCCAAGACTATAAATAATATTTTGGAAAGACCTTGTTCCAAGACACTAGTTTGTCTCATGAGACCTACTGATGCATCAAGGAGCTATAGCAGGCTCCACCCGTCAATTATTAAGTCCAATGCATTCCTTACATGAACATGTTTAAACATAACATAAACATTCGTATTAAAACTAGAATACGAAATGTAAATAATTTCTCTATAAACCATGAATGGTATAAAAAATAACACATCCACAGTAAAACATATCTCAAAGCCTTAAATACAATGTTTTGAAAATGATAGAAAGATTCCATTATAAAATTCTTATAAAAATTCAAACATGGGTTTTAGTAACATTAACCCATAGTCTGTAAAATAGTAAGAATTATTTGAAATACATTTTTATGAATCATTTATGTGGATTATAAAGAGGTCCTAGTAGATACTTACATAAAAACAACCTCGAATAATAAAAAGATTGTGAAATTAACCCTTACCTTTTACTTTTCCTTATTCAAGGGTAGGTTAACCTCATGTATAATGGTGAAATAATTGTTATTAAATTATAAAAGAATAATAAACCTAAATAAGACATCATATATGATCTTTTAATATTTCTTTGTTAATAATATTTTAGTATTATTGTCGTTTCGGGTGTTTACTGATTCATTTTCCTTTATATGCTTTGTAATGCAAGCCATGTATGTTATGGATAAGATATATCTCATTCATATCGAAAATGATATCAATTCCTTAAACATTAATTTTAGTCATCAAATGAGAATTATTGTTGAATGTATACGATGGGGAAATGAATCTCATCGTGTTCGTGGAGACAGTAATCTTTACGTATGCACGAACGCTACTCCATTTCATTTTTAATTTTAAAAGGAATCAAAACAAAATGATACATAGGTATATTATTATTCCAGTATAACATAATATCTTATATATGTTACTTATGTTAATTAACACAATCCTTTATAAATTCCATGTATGGTATGAACGAGTTATATCACTTTGAGGGGGCGGTAGTCCGCACTTCCTAAAATTAAATTATCATATATATATATATATAACATGAAACAAATAATGGAATGAAAAAATGGAATTAAAGAAGCTTATATATAAAATAAATATCATAAATATCATATTTAATTACAGGGCCATCATAATGGCCACCATTATAGGTGGTAGGAAATAATTGAAGAATCATCGTTTTGTGTGGCGTTTGTTTTCCATCCACAAAATCATTATATTCCTCACCAATTAGATGGAGGTGTGTGTATGTGTAGTTTGAATAATTCTCATAAAAATATCCTAGGATATTGAGTATACTGGTGTTATTACAAAAAAATAATAAGAAGAGTTTAGGGGTGGATAAGTAAAATAAAAGAAAAAATCTATGAGAAATCATTACCTTTAATTTTGGAAACTCCCTTTTTTTGAACCAAATGGACTCTTGAAGTTCCTTCTGCCAATGTTAAGGCTTCATGGATGAGTAGAGGGATGTAGGGATCTTAATTGGGCATAGGTTGGACGATCCAAAAGGATTGAGAGGTGTGAGGAATTGGTTAGAAGTTGTGTCATTTTATAAGGGGGAGGAGGGGCTCTTTAGGAAGGATTGAAAATATTATTTTATTATATGATGATATTCGGTTTATAAAGGTCCAAAACTCATTACAGTTGAAGATAAGATGACTCATTATGTAAATGATATCATCTAATAAGAATTGGATAGGTTTTGGGTATTATTTTAGTCTTTATAATCTTATTTATTTAAATAATTTATTAATGAGGTAAACACTACATCATTATTGTGTCATTAATAATTTACATTATTAGATGTCTAAAAATTAAAAAAAATACCAGGATGTAGGAAATATTTTTAGATTTATATTGAATATCTATAGTCAAAAATATAACATATATAACCCTATGTAAATTTTTTTTCTAAATAATATATGCTTATGTCATTTTTGTATTTACATTATCTTAATTAATATAAAGTGTCATTATCACTTAAAAGTGGCTCCATGGGGTCCCAAAATTGACCCAAAGATTACAATGGTCGGATATGTATCAAAAAATAGGGTTATGACACATTTTATGGTAATGTAGTATTATTATAATATTATTTTTTACCATTATATACCGGATTTACCCTTTTACTATGGTATATAAAATATTTACCGAAGTAATTATTCAAAATGACTAAAAATAAAAGTTACCTACCTACACAATTTGGACCTCAAGATTTTAAATATAGAATCCAATTTTCTATATTCGAAAAACATAAGTGGAAGAAATTAATTTAAAATTTATTCCCACTATCAAATCAAAAAGCGTGTTTTTAAGAAAAAATAACTATCAAAAGATTGACACTTGTTTATGTCCTGTTTAAATGCGAAATTATGTCAAATAAAAAATATTGTATTAAATGGTAAAATTATATTCTAAATATACTTTAAAAACACTCCAATTCATAATTTATCACTATTAATTATTTCGATTAAAAAAGTTTTTTTAAATTAAAATTTAGTAAATTTCACTATTCATCAAAATATGAAAGTTTTCAGAAAAATAAAAAAATTTCACCAATGGATTATTTCGATATTATGAATCCAAAAATGAAGTCCATTTTGAAATATAATATTTATAAAATTTCAACAAGTTATTATTACTATTAATAACGGCTAGTTTGATTGATTGTGTTGTGTGTTAGAACTCAAAGTTGCATACAACACACGCTACTGTATTACTCAAAAGAGAAGCGTACCATGGATGTTTGGGGTGTTAAATTCTCCCATCCTTAAAATATTTTATTCCTCTAAATTTCTAGGATATTACTTCATAAAAAGGCTCGATTGGTTCTTCATCATAAGTTCCTCGGGTTCCCACGTTGACTCTTTCATCTTATGGTTTCTCCATATAACTTTTACCAGATGAGTCCTCCGGTTTCACAACACTTGTTATTTGGTATCAAGATAACTAACTTGATCTTCGTAATAAGATATATTGGGTTCCAATTCTACTTCCTCAATGGTGAGTACATGCGTTGGGTTAGGCATGAATTTTCTCAACAGTGATACGTGGAACACCTCGTGCACTTTTGAGAGAATTGGCGGCATTGCCAAACGATAAGATCCAACCCCAATTTGTTATAGAATTTTGAAAGGTCCTATGTACCTGGGACTCAATTTTCCTTTCTTACCGAAACATATAACTCACTTCCATGGAGATAGCTTCAAGAAAACATGATCTCCTACCTGAAATTCAAAACCCTTCTTTCGGTTATTGGTATAGCTCTTGTGTCTACTTTGAGATGCTTTGGTGAGGTTTTGGATTACCTCTAAATTTTCAATCATTTCCTCCACCAGTTATGAGCCTATGAGTTTTTATTCACCAACATCTTCCCAATAGGTTGGAGTGAGACATCTCTTTTCGTATAGCGCTTCATATGGTGCCATCTGAATACTTGAATGTAAGATATTGTTATAGGAAAAATGTACCAGAGGTAAACATTGATCAAACATACCCTGAAATTAAAGTGAGAAGGATCTCAACATGTGTTCTAATGTCTGAATAGTCTTTTCTGATTGTCCATCTGTTTGAGGTTCGTAGGCAGCGCTCTAACGAAGTTCAGTATTCAAGGCATTCTGAAGACTCTTCGAGAATCTCGAAGTAAAACGGGGATCACGATCAGAAACAATCAATAAGTGTACTCCATGAAGTCCCACAACTTCGTTAATATAAATTCTTTCTAGACGTTCAAGTGTTAGATCTTCTATTATATCCAGAAAATGTGCTGACTTGGTAAGATTATCAACAATTAACTATATTGCATCATTCCTTCTAGGAGTCTTTGGTAGTCCCATGACAAAGTCCATCGTGATGTTATCCGATTTCCACCTAGGTATGGGAAGAGGTTTTATGACTCCTCCTGGCTATTGCCTTCTATCTGTAAATTGATGACAAACCATACATCTTGACAAAAAATTAGCAATCCTTCTCTTCATGTTGTCCCACCAAAAATTTTCCATCAAATATCTATACCTTTTGGTGCTCCCGTGGTGTATAAAGAAATTGGAATTATGTGAATAATCCAACAATTCCCTTTTTAGATCAGGTATATCGAGAACACAAAGTCTCTTTCCAAATTTCAAAATTCCTTCGTCAAACACAATGTCTTTCAATCTCCCATCATTCAAATATTCAATATTATTTTGAAATTTTACTTCATCGGATTGAGAAATCTCAATCCTTTCTAGTAATGATGGTTTGGCATCCATTTGAAAAAGTATTGATGTTTCACCTTCTATTGTGATTCCCATATCCATCTTTACTAGATCCATGAAAATAAGATCCCTTTCAATTATTATCTTGTTCAAAACTCCATGATCTTTTCTACTCAAAGCATTTTCAACCTTATTTACCTTCCCCGGGTGGTAGTGTATCATGCAATCACAATCCTTGAGAAGTTCAAGCCATATCCTTTGCCACATGTGGAGTTCTTTTTTTGAGAAAATCTATTTTAAACTCTTGTGATCAGTATATATATCACATTTTTCACCATAGTGATAGTGTATCCAAATCTTTGAAGAAAATATTACAGCTGCTAACTCAAGATCATGTCTAGGATAGTTTTTCTCATGAATTTTCAGTTGACGTGATGCATAGGAAATAACCCTATCATTCTACATAATGAAACAACCAAGTCCTTTCTTCGATGTATCAATATAAATAAAGAACCCGTCATTCCCAGATTGTAGAGTCAATAGAGAAGAAATTACTAATATTCTCTTCAGTTCTTCAAAAAATTATTCACACTCTTTTTTTTAAATAAATTTAAGCCCTTTTCATGTGAGTTTCATTAATGGGTTAGCCAATCGGGCAAAATTCTGGAAGAAACGTTGATAATAACCTGCTAAACCAATAATACCGCATACCTTGGTTATGATCATTTGTGCTAGCCATTAATGGATTGCTCTTTTCATAGCAGGATCAACAGAGATTCCATCATTGGAGACAATATGACCATGAAACGAAATCTTCTGAAGCCAGAATTCACACTTTCTAAACTTCCCATACAATTCATGATCTCTCAGATTCTTCAAGATAATGTGAATCTGATTTTCATGATCTTCGTAGATTTTGGAGTATACCAAGATATAATCAATAAATACCACTACAAAAGCATCAGGATATTCCTTGAAAACAATATTCATTATATCCATAAAAAAAGGGTGAATTATTCAGCCAAAAAGGCATTACTGTAAACTCATAATGCCCGTACCTGGTTCGAAATGCTATTTTCAGAATGTCTTCTTTCTTTACACAAAACTAATGATTTCCAGATTGAAGGTCAATCTTTGAAACGTATAGAGCTCCATGCATTTGGTCAAATAAATCAACAATGTGAGGTAGGGGATACATGTTCTTCTTTATTGTTATAGAATTGATCTCCCTGTAGTCAATGCACAACCTTGTAGATCCATAATTCTTTTTAACAAAAAGAAAAGGGGCTCCCCATGGAGAAACACTTCTACAAATAAACCCCTTATTACTAAATTCCTATATTTGTTCCCATAATTCCACTAATTCCACAGTTTCTATTCTATAAGGGGTCTTTGACATGGGTCTTGATCTAGGAATTAAATCAATGGAAAACTAAATTTCTTTTTCTGGAGGATTTCCAGATAAATCCTCTTAAAAACATCAATTTATTCTATCACAATATGTACATCATCTATTTGAACATTCCTTTCCTCACCCATAATCATTTCATTATCTTCCTCACCAATAATTGAATTTAGTTGAGCTACTGGGGGTGGATTTAGATAAGAATTAGGTGGTGACGATTCTGATCTAAAGATAAGATGTTCCATATCATCATCATAAAAAATAGTAACCTCCTACTTCTTACAGTAAATTTTTGCATCATGGTCCAATGGCCAATCCATACTGACGATTATATCAAACGCAATCATAGGTATGATGACGAGATCAGCAGATAAAGAACATTTATATTCTCTAATGTGAACTAATTCATAGAACTTTGTGGCAAAGATACTTCCCTAAGTATTCTTAACTGAAAACTCAATTGTTAAATAAAGTTGTAAATATCTAGTTTTTTTAGAAAACAGGGAAGATATGAAACAATGCGATGATCCAGAATCAAAAAACTGCATTTTCTAAGCTTGAGGAAACCATTAAATTACATGCCACTACGTCTTTCAAAGCTTCTACCTTAGCAGTATGGATAGCATAAGCATGTCCTTGATCACTTGGGCTTCTCTACGTTATGTTCCTCTGATGCTTAGGACATGCATTTTCATAATTTCCCATGTCCCTACAATTGAAGCTGTAACACCCCAAACTTCCACGGTACGTTTCCCTTCGAATAATCGATAGTGTGTGTTGTACGCAACCTCAAGTTCTAACACACACCACAACTAATTAAACTAGCCGTTGTGAATAGTAATACCTACTTTTTGAAATCATATATATTTTATATTTCAAAATGGACTTCATTTTTGGATTCGGAATATTGAAATTAGCCTAGGGTGAAATTTTGGTACTTTTCGGATAACTTTAATATTTTGATGAATAGTGAAAATTACTAAATTTTAATTAAAAACAACTTTTTTAATCAAAATAATTAATAGTGATAAATTGTGAATTTGAGTGGTTTTAAAGTATATTTAGAATACATTTTTACCATTTAATATAATGTTGGTCATTGGACATAATTTTACAATTAAACCGAACATAAATAAGTGTCAATCTTTTGATAGTTATTATCTCTTAAAAACACGCTTTTTGTTTTGACAGCGGGAATTAATTTTAAATTAATTTCTGCCACTTCTGTGTTTTCAATTTAGGAAAATGGATTTCATATTTGGAATCAGGATTTTCAAATTGTGTAAATAGGTAACTTTTATTTTTAGACATTTTGAATAGTTACTGTGGTAAATATTTTATTTACCATGGTTAAAGGGTAAATCCGGTAAATAAGGGTTAAAAAATTAATATTATAATAATACAAAATTACCCTAAAACGTGTCCTAACCTTATTGGTGGACACATACCCGACCATGAGAATCTTTGGGTCAATTTGGGGACCCCTTGGAGCCACTTGTATGTGGTAGGGACACATTATATTAATAAAGTTAAAATAAAAATAAAAATGGCATAAGCTTACATCTTTTAGAAGAACAATTTTTACATAAGGTTATACATGTTTGATTTTCGATTATAAATATTCATTAGAAAGATAAAAAGATTTCCTACATAATGATAATTTATTTATAATTTTTAGACATTAAATAAGTTATTTTATTTATGACACAATGATGATGCAGTAATTACTATAATAGTGAAAAATTAAAATAATTAATATTATAAATACCCAAATAAATATAATATGAAACTTTTAATGAATTAAACTAATTTTCTAGGATAATATGATATATTAGGATTGATTTAATTGACTTTGTTCGAAGTAATCAATCTGTTATGAGTTTCAAAAAAAATCAACTATTGAATAGTGTCAAAATTGAAATAAAAGAGTTCTTAAAACAAATATTATATTATTAATTGATATTAAATTCATAAAAATCTAAGGTTCGGCCAATAAACTTATATCATGATAGGTTAATCATTAATGTACCACTTGGGGGTCTCTTAGATGTATATAGTAAGTTTATTAACCATATTATATAAAAATACAAAGAGACATTGTAAAAGTGAAACTAATTAACTTAGAGTTAATACTTAAAGATAAGGTTAATATAAGTACCCAAACCTGTCTAAATTCTATTGGTTGAGTGGTTTTCGACCTATCCCCACCTTAACCTTTGAATAATCAACTTTTGAGCCTTTAGAAACCGAATATGAATTTATTATAAATTAATATTTCTAACTTTTCCAAAGGTGCCCCTCACCCCTCTTATAAAAGGGCACTCCTCCTTCTCATTTCTTCACACCTTCAAAGCCTTTTGGTTCGGCCAAACTCTGCCCAAATACTCTCCCAACATACCTCACTACAACCTAGAGGCCTTAGTTTGATCAGAAAGCCAACCTAAGGATCCCTTTTGATCAAATCAAAAGGAAGAGCCCGAAGAAGAGGTAATGATTTCACCACCCTTTTCTAAGTTCATTTCTTCTTCCACTTCTTCTTCCTTTGTTATTACCATTCTAAAATAATAACTCCAGTATCTCACATATACTGTGATGTTATTATAAGTATGGTACAACCATATTCAGTATTCAATCCACCCTTTGAATAACATGTCACCATACGTGCGTACGTACGGCTTACCGTCTCCACGTCGTGGTGTAATTGTTATTCAATATAATATTATTTGGATGGGTATAATAATGATGTGTAACTCATGTAAATAATAAATATAACATGTTAATTATTCTGTATATATGATATACCATTCATTTATATATTATTTTAATATCAAAAGAATGATATTGTCGCTCGTGCGTACGTACGGACTACCGTCTCCACGAACGCGATGAGATTCATTCTCCATCGTAACCATTCAAGTATAATTATCATTTGATGATTTAAAAATGATGTTTAAGGACTAGATATCATTCTGGATATGAATAAGATACAACAACCATGGCTTATGTAACAAAACATATGAAGAAAATGAGTAAGTTAACACCCGAAACGACGATAATTCTAAGATATTATTAACAAATCAATGTTAAAAGATCATATATGATATCATATTAATATATATGATTCTTGTATAATTTAATAACAATTATTTCACCATTATACAGGAGGTTAACCTACCCCAACCAAGGAAAAGTACAAGGTAAGGGTTATTTCACAATCTCTTCATTATCCGAGGTTGTTTATACGTAATAATCTACTGGGATCTCTTTATCATCCACATCCATGTTTCTTAAAAATGTATTTCAAAACATTTTTACTACTTACTAAAATATGAGTTAATGTCATTTATACCCTTTTTGACTTTTATAAGTGGTTTATAAAGGAATCTTTCCGTCATTTTCAAAACAAGGTCCTTTTTAACCTTTTCGACAGAATTGAGGTAAGAATGTTTTTTTTAACTTATACGGCGGGTGCGGTTCTTTTACGCCGTTATAAAATCTTCAAAGCTTTCCTTACAAGCTTATAAGAATATTTTCAAAGAAAATGTTTTATTTTATACGGATCTTAAATGATTTCAAAATAAAAGGAGATATTTCTTTAAAAAGAATTTTGATTTCATCTATGTCAACATCCTTTGATGGATTTTAAGATTATTTGAAGTTGATTTATTATGATACAAAACTTCTATATTATGTTGAAGGTTTTGTGATATGTTTGACTATGGATGTGCTATTTTTATACCATTCATAGTTTATGGGGAAATTATTGACATTTCGTATGCTAGTTTTAATACGAATGTTTATGTTATGTTTAAACCTTTTCATATGGGAATGCATTGGACTTAATAAGTGACGGGAGGAGCCCGCTATAGCTCCTCGATGCATCGGTAGGTCTCATGAGACAAACTAGTGTCTTGGCACAAGGCCTTGACAAAATCTTATTTATAGTCTTGGCACGAGGCCTTGGCTATGTGGTTATGATAGTCTGGCATTATGCATTCCAACATTATGAAAGTGGTTATTGATTCTTTCATGTGATTATTAGATTAGTAGAATATCCATGTGAATAAGTAAATGGCATTATTTCATTTTATTTATGCCATACCATGTTGAAAGTTCATATTTAAAAGGCTTTTGTTTTAGTTATACATTGCCTTAAATGTTTATTCTTATTTATGAAAGTTTCCGCTATATTGTTATCCTTACTGGGCATTTGAGCTCACCCCTTTTCTATGTTTTATTTTTCCCAGGAAGTGAAGGAGTAAATTATGAATGACCTGCAGGGATTTTATGAGGGGATAATAGTGTGGTCTATTGAGACATTATGTTGTTGTAGTAGTTTTTCATATTATAATGTAATGTAAAAGTTATGAATATATCTGGCATTTTCCAAGGCTACTAAACCAATCGGTCTTTCGAGATTTGATCTTTCTTGTGATCATGCCAATGTTATGTAATAATGCACCGACTCTAGGCAACTGGGGTCGGGGTGTTACAATTGGTATCAGAGGGAGGTTTAGTACAAACCTTGTAAGCTAGATTTAGATAAACTCTGATTAGAGCACGTAGACCTAAGATGAACTTTGAGGATTAGTATAGAAGAACTTCCTAGAATTTTGGTATTGTAGAGATTTTGTGAGTTTTCCGAGCAATACATCCCTGTCTGGATACGAGCAGGTAGAGGCGGCTCTGGCACAGATGTACCTACGGGTAAAACCCGAAAACACCGCTTTGAGCTAGACTCGAACGGGAACTGGTGCACGACAACGGGCCTTGCTGCACTCTTGGTTACGACACTCCCGGGGGATATGCTTAGGATAACTCTCATTTTCTTTACAAATCATTTTGAAGGGATTATGAGTATATACTTCCTCAAAGAAAACATTATTATGATTATGGATTATATCCATAAATAGTTCAATTTATGTTAAGTGTTTTATAAGTATGGGATTATGTATTTTGATTCATAAACTGATCTAGTTTATGCCATTGTTTAGAAATGGCGCCTAGTGGAAGAAATGGAAACCGTATCAATGCACGCACTCCATGTAGGGATTTCCCTCCTTCTCAAGATAATTATAGTGGGGCTGGTGATGCAACTGGTGCTGATCAGCTAATCACCATACTGGGACAACTTACTCAGGTTATGAATAATAACCTTACCCGTATGGAGCACCCTGATCCGCAGCGTGGAGGATCAATGTTAGATCGATTCATGAGGCAACAACCACCAACGTTCAATGGGAGTACAAATCCCTTAGTAGCTGAGCAATGGATAAATTCCCTAGAGAAAATATTTTAGGCTTTGGGGAGCAGTGAAAGGGAAAAAGTTATCATGGCAGTTTACCGCCTCACTGGAGATGCTGATCAATGGTGGTCATTGATTCAAAACATGAAGGAAGATGATGAAGTATCAAACATGGAATGGAGGGAGTTTAAAGATCTGTTTTTAGAAAAATACTTTCCTCACGACCATCGAGCGGATATGGAAAGGCAATTTTTGAGCCTGAGACAAAAGGAGGATGAGAATGTCACAAAGTATGAGGCTAACTTTACAAGGTTATCAAGGTATGCTGGAGATTATATTCGCAACCCAAGAAGTAAGATTGATCGTTTCTTTGATGGGTTAAAACCATTTCTCCGCCGAGCATTAGTCTCACAATCCTTTTCATCGTATGAAGACATTGTCTCATGTGCTATCAAGACCGAAAAGGAATTCTCTAAGTCTTATGACTTTAAATCAAAGCAAGAGAAGAAGAGACCTGCTGATCAATCTGGGAATGGAAATAAGGGGAAGAAGGGAAAGGTTGAATATCCATCTTGTGGTAAATGCGGGAAGAAACATCCTGGTACTTGCTTGAAGGGAATGGGAGTCTGTTACAAGTATGGTGAAAAAGGCCACCAAGCTCATGATTGCAAGGGGAAGAAGGAAGCTACCAACGTTCAGTGCTACAATTGCAGGGAGATGGGGCATTATGCAAATGCATGCCCTAAGCGTCGGGAGAACTTACCTCAGAAAAGGCCAAGGGATCAAGGCCAGGCTTATGCTATCACTACTGCTGAGGTAGAAGCTCCGAAAGACGTAGTGGCAGGTAATTTAATGGTTTCCTCAAGTTTAGCAAATGCATTATTTGATTCTGGATCATCGCATTGTTTCATATCTTCCAAGTTTGCTAAGAAAATTAGATATTTTCAATTTGATTTAATAAGGGAGTTGTCAGTTAAAACTCCTAAGGGAAGTATCGTTGCAACAAAGTTTTGTGAATCAGTCCCCATTAGAGCACATAAATTTTCTTTATCTGCTGATTTCATCGTCATACCTATGATTGAGTTTGATATAATCCTCGGTATGGACTGGCTTTCGGACTATGATGCGAAGATTTATTGTAAGAAGAAAGAGGTTACGATTCTTGATGATAATGATAAGGAGCACCTTATTTTTAGAGCAGAATCGTCACCACCTAATTCTTATTTAGATCCACCCCCAGTAGCTCAACATAATTCAATTATTGGGGAGGAAGAGAATGAAATAACTGTCGGTGAGGAAAGGAATGTTCAAATAGAGGATGTACCTGTTGTGAAAGAATTTGTAGATGTATTTCCGGAAGATTTACCTGGACATCCTCCAGAACGAGAAGTTGAGTTTTCTATTGATTTGATTCCTGGATCAAGGCCTATATCGAAGACCCCTTATAGAACGGCCACTGTAGAGTTAGTCGAACTAAAGAAACAACTAGAGGAATTGAGTAATAAGGGATTTATTCGCCCTAGTGTTTCTCCATGGGGATCCCCTGTTCTTTTTGTTAAAAAGAAAGATGGATCTATGAGGTTATGTATCGATTACAGGGAGATCAATGCTATAACGATAAAGAACAAGTATCCCCTACCTCGTATTGATGATTTATTTGACCAACTGCATGGAGCTCAATACTTTTCAAAGATTGACCTTCGATCTGGATACCATCAGTTGTGTGTGAAGAAGGAAGACATTCCGAAGACAGCATTTCGAACCAGGTACGGGCATTACGAGTTTACCGTAATGCCGTTTGGATTGACTAATGCACCCTCTGTATTCATGGATCTGATGAATAGAGTTTTCAAGGAGTATCTCGATGAATTTGTGGTGGTATTTATTGATGATATCTTGGTATACTCCAAAACCTATGAAGATCATGAAAATCACTTGCGCATTGTCTTGAAGACTCTGAGGAGGCATGAATTATATGGGAAGTTTAGCAAGTGTGAATTCTGGATTCAGGAGATTTCTTTTCTTGGCCATATTGTCTCTAAAGATGGAATCTCTGTTGATCCTTCTAAGACCAAGGCAATCCAAGAATGGCCAGCACCTACGAGTATGACTGAGGTACGTAGTTTTATTGGTTTGGCAGGTTATTATCGACGTTTCGTCCAGAATTTTGCCCGATTGGCTAACCCATTAACGAAGCTCACACGTAAAGGGGTTAAATTTGTTTGGACAAAAGAGTGTGAAGAATGTTTCGAAGAACTGAAGAGAAGATTAGTCAATGCTCCTATATTGACTCTACCATCGGGGAATGATGGGTTCGTTATTTATAGTGATGCATCAAAGAAAGGACTTGGTTGTGTCCTTATGCAGAATGATAGAGTTATTGCCTATGCATCACGACAGTAGAAAATTCATGAACAAAACTATCCTACTCATGATCTTGAGTTAGCAGCTGTGATCTTTGCTTTGAAGATATGGAGGCACTACCTCTATGGTGAAAAATGTGTGATTTATACTGATCACAAGAGTTTGAAGTATATTTTCTCACAAAACGAACTCAACATGAGGCAAAGGAGATGGCTTGAATTACTCAAGGATTATGATTGTACGATACACTACCACCCGGGGAAGGCAAACAAGGTGGCAGATGCTTTGAGTAGAAAAGACCATGGAGTTTTGAACAATATGAGAATTGAAAGGGATCCAATTTTCATGGATCTAGTGAAGATGGACATGGGAATAACCAGGGAAGGTGAAACATCAATGCTTTTTCAAATGGTTGCCAAACCATCTTTACTAGAAAGGATTAAGAGTTCTCAGGCCGATGATGAAGAATTCCAAAAGAAGATTAAAGCTGTGAGTGATGGGAGATTAAGAGACTTTGTGTATGAAGATGGAATTTTGAAATTCGGGAAGAGACTTTGTGTTCCCGATTTACCTGATCTAAAAAGGGAATTGCTGGATGATGCTCATAGTTCCAATTTCTGTATACACCCTGGGAGCACCAAAATGTATAGATATTTGAAGGAACATTTTTGGTGGGACACCATGAAGAGGGAGATTGCTGATTTTGTGTCAAGATGTATGGTTTGTCAACAAGTGAAAGCTGGAAGGCAACAGCCTGGAGGAGTCATGCAACCTCTTCCCATACCGGAGTGGAAATGGGACAATATTACGATGGACTTTGTCATGGGGCTACCAAAGACTCCTAGAAGGAACGATGCAATATGGGTTATTGTCGATCGTCTTACCAAGTCAGCACATTTTCTTGCTATAAGAGAAGATCTACCCCTGGAACGTCTAGCAAGACTATATATTAATGAAGTTGTTAGACTTCATGGAGTACCCTTATCAATTGTTTCTGATCGTGATCCCCGTTTTACTTCAAGATTTTGGAAAAGTCTTCAGAAATCCCTGGATACTGAACTTCATTTGAGCACTTCTTACCACCCTCAGACAGATGGACAATCAGAACGGACTATTCAAACCCTAGAAGACATGTTGAGATCTTGCTCACTTGACTTTCAGGGTATGTGGGATCAATATTTACCACTGGTAGAATTTTCCTATAACAATAGCTTCCATTCAAGTATACAGATGGCACCATATGAAGCGTTATACGGAAAGAGATGTCGTACACCAACCTGTTGGGATGACGTTGGTGAAAGAAAACTTGTGGGCCCAGAACTAGTGGAGGAAACGGTGGAAAAGGTGAAGGTAATCCAAAATCACATCAAAGCAGCTCAAAGTAGGCAGAAGAGCTATGCCGATAATCGAAGGAAGGATTTGATATTTCAAGTCGGTGATCATGTTTTTCTGAAGGTATCTCCGTGGAAGGGAGTCATACGTTTTGGTAAGAAAGGTAAATTGAGTCCCAGGTACATCGGACCTTTCGAAATTCTAGAACGAATTGGGGCTGTAGCTTACCAACTGGCAATGCCGCCAAGTCTCTCCAAAGTTCACGATGTGTTCCACGTATCTCTGTTGAGGAAATACATGCCTGACCCAACGCATGTACTCACCTATGAAGATTTAGAACTGGAACCCGATCTGTCTTATTGCGAAGAGCCCATCAAGATTCTTGATACGAGAGAACAAGTGCTGAGAAACCGGACGACGCGTCTGGTAAAAGTTTTGTGGAGAAATCATAAGATGGAAGAGGCAACGTGGGAACCCGAGGAACTTATGATGAAGAACCACCCGAGTCTTTTTATGCAGTAATACCCTAGAAATTGCGAGGACGCAATTATTTGAAGGAGGGGAGAATGTAACACCCCAAACTTCCACGGTACGTTTCCCTTCGAATAATCGATAGTGTGTGTTGTACGCAACCTCGAGTTCTAACACACACCACAACTAATTAAACTAGCCGTTGTGAATAGTAATACCTACTTTTTGAAATCATATATATTTTATATTTCAAAATGGATATCATTTTTGGATTCGGAATATTGAAATTAGCCTAGGGTGAAATTTTGGTACTTTTCGGATAACTTTAATATTTTGATGAATAGTGAAAATTACTAAATTTTAATTAAAAACAACTTTTTTAATCAAAATAATTAATAATGATAAATTGTGAATTTGAGTGGTTTTAAAGTATATTTAGAATATATTTTTACCATTTAATATAATGTTGGTCATTGGACATAATTTTACAATTAAACCGAACATAAACAAGTGTCAATCTTTTGATAGTTATTATCTCTTAAAAACACGCTTTTTGTTTTGACAGCGGGAATTAATTTTAAATTAATTTCTGCCACTTCTGTGTTTTGAATTTAGGAAAATGGATTTCATATTTGGAATCAGGATGTTCAAATTGTGTAAATAGGTAACTTTTATTTTTAGACATTTTGAATAGTTACTGTGGTAAATATTTTATTTACCATGGTTAAAGGGTAAATCTGGTAAATAAGGGTTAAAAAAATAATATTATAATAATACAAAATTACCCTAAAACGTGTCCTAACCTTATTGGTGGACACATACCCGACCATGAGCATCCTTGGGTCAATTTGGGGACCCCTTGGAGCCACTTGTATGTGGTAGGGACACATTATATTAATAAAGTTAAAATAAAAATAAAAATGGCATAAGCTTACATCTTTTAGAAGAACAGTTTTTACATAAGGTTATACATGTTGGATTTTCGATTATAAATATTCATTAGAAAGCTAAAAAGATTTCCTACATAATGATATTTTATTTATAATTTTTAGACATTAAATAAGTTATTTTATTTATGACACAATGATGATGCAGTAATTACTATAATAGTGACAAATTAAAATAATTAATATTATAAATACCCAAATAAATATAATATGAAACTTTTAATGAATTAAACTAATTTTATAGGATAATATGATATATTAGGATTGATTTAATTGACTTTGTTCGAAGTAATCAATCTGTTATGAGTTTCAAAAAAAATCAACTATTGAATAGTGTCAAAATTGACATAAAAGAGTTCTTAAAACAAATATTATATTATTAATTGATATTAAATTCCTAAAAATCTAAGGTTCGGCCAATAAACTTATATCATGATAGGTTAATCATTAATGTACCACTTGGGGGTCTCTTGGATGTATATAGTAAGTTTATTAACCATATTATATAAAAATACAAAGAGACATTGTAAAAGTGAAACTAATTAACTTAGAGTTAATACTTAAAGATAAGGTTAATATAAGTACCCAAACCTGTCTAAATTCTATTGGTTGAGTGGTTTTCGACCTATCCCCACCTTAACCTTTGAATAATCAACTTTGGAGCCTTTAGAAACCGAATATGAATTTATTATAAATTAATATTTCTAACTTTTCCAAAGGTTCCCCTCACCCCTCTTATAAAAGGGCACTCCTCCTTCTCATTTCTTCACACCTTCAAAGCCTTTTGGTTCGGCCAAACTCTGCCCAAATACTCTCCCAACATACCTCACTACAACCTAGAGGCCTTAGTTTGATCAGAAAGCCAACCTAAGGAGCCCTTTTGATCAAATCAAAAGGAAGAACCCGAAGAAGAGGTAATGATTTCACCACCCTTTTCTAAGTTCATTTCTTCTTCCACTTATTCTTCCTTTGTTATTACCATTCTAAAATAATAACTCCAGTATCTCACATATACTGTGATGTTATTATAAGTATGGTACAACCATATTCAGTATTCAATCCACCCTTTGAATAACATGTCACCATACGTGCGTACGTACGGCTTACCGTCTCCACGTCGTGGTGTAATTGTTATTCAATATAATATTATTTGGATGGGTATAATAATGATGTGTAACTCATGTAAATAATAAATATAACATGTTAATTATTCTGTATATATTATATACCATTCATTTATATATTATTTTAATATCAAAAGAATGATATTGTCGCTCGTGCGTACGTACGGACTACCGTCTCCACGAACGCGATGAGATTCATTCTCCATCGTAACCATTCAAGTATAATTATCATTTGATGATTTAAAAATGATGTTTAAGGACTAGATATCATTCTGGATATGAATAAGATACAACAACCATGGCTTATGTAACAAAACATATGAAGAAAATGAGTAAGTTAACACCCGAAACGACGATAATTCTAAGATATTATTAACAAATCAATGTTAAAAGATCATATATGATATCATATTAATATATATGATTCTTGTATAATTTAATAACAATTATTTCACCATTATACAGGAGGTTAACCTACCCCAACCAAGGAAAAGTACAAGGTAAGGGTTATTTCACAATCTCTTCATTATCCGAGGTTGTTTATACGTAATAATCTACTGGGATCTCTTTATCATCCACATCCATGTTTCTTAAAAATGTATTTCAAAACATTTTACTATTTACTAAAATATGAGTTAATTTCATTTATACCCTTTTTGACTTTTATAAGTGGTTTATAAAGGAATCTTTCCGTCATTTTCAAAACAAGGTCCTTTTTAACCTTTTCGACAGAATTGAGGTAAGAATGTTTTTTTTAACTTATACGGCGGGTGCGGTTATTTTACGCCGTTATAAAATCTTCAAAGCTTTACTTAGAAGCTTATAAGAATATTTTCAAAGAAAATGTTTTATTTTATATGGATCTTAAATGATTTCAAAATAAAAGGAGATATTTCTTTAAAAAGAATTTTGATTTCATCTATGTCAACATCCTTTGATGGATTTTAAGATTATTTGAAGTTGATTTATTATGATACAAAACTTCTATATTGTGTTGAAGGTTTTGTGATATGTTTGACATGGATGTGCTATTTTTATACCATTCATAGTTTATGGGGAAATTATTGACATTTCGTATGCTAGTTTTAATACGAATGTTTATGTTATGTTTAAACCTTTTCATATGGGAATGCATTGGACTTAATAAGTGACGGGAGGAGCCCGCTATAGCTCCTCGATGCATCGGTAGGTCTCATGAGACAAACTAGTGTCTTGGCACAAGGCCTTGACAAAATCTTATTTATAGTCTTGGCACGAGGCCTTGGCTATGTGGTTATGATAGTCTGGCATTATGCATTCCAACATTATGAAAGTGGTTATTGATTTTTGCATGTGATTATTCGATTAATAGAATATCCATGTGAATAAGTAAATGGCATTATTTCATTTTATTTATGCCATACCATGTTGAAAGTTCATATTTAAAAGGCTTTTGTTTTAGTTATACATTGCCTTAAATGTTTATTCTTATTTATGAAAGTTTCCGCTATATTGTTATCCTTACTGGGCATTTGAGATCACCCCTTTTCTATGTTTTATTTTTCCCAGGAAGTGAAGGAGTAAATTATGAATGACCTCCAGGGATTTTATGAGGGGATAATAGTGTGGTCTATTGAGACATTATGTTGTTGTAGTTGTTTTTCATTTTATAATGTAATGTAAAAGTTATGAATATATCTGGCATTTTCCAAGGCTACTAAACCAATCGGTCTTTCGAGATTTGATCTTTCTTGTGATCATGCCAATGTTATGTAATAATGCACCGACTCTAGGCAACTGGGGTCGGGGTGTTACAGAAGCATTGAACATCAGTATCTTCCTTCTTCCCCTTGTAATCACGAACATGGTGGCCTTTTTTACCACACTTATAACAAACACCAGTTCCTTTTAAAGAAGTACCTAGGTGTTTCTTCCCACACTTACTTCAGGTTGGATATTCAAATTTTCCCTTATTCCCCTTATTTCCATTCCCTGAGTGATCAGTTGATATCTTCTTCTCTTGATTTGCCTTAAAGTCATAAGACTTTGCAAATTATTTTTCTGCCTTTATAGCACATGAGACAATATCATCATACTATGAGAAGGATTGTGAGACTAATTCTTGATGGAGAAATGGTTTTTGACCCATCAAAGAAATGTTCAATCTTACTTAATGGGTTATGTATATAATCTGCAGCATGCCTCTCTAAACATGTAAAGTTAGCCTCATACATTGAGACATTCTCGTCCTCCTTTTTGTCTCAGAATCAGAAAATACCTTTCCATATCTGATCAGTGGTCACAAGGATAGTATTTTTTCTAAGAAAATCTCTTTAAAATCCCTTCATTTTATATTTTATACTTCATTATCTTCCTTCGTGTTTTGAATCAATGACCACCATTGATATACATCTCCAGTGAAGCTGTAAACTACCATGATAACTTTTTACCCTTCACTACCCCCCAAAGCATGGAATATTTCATCTAATGAATTTATCCATTGCTCAGATATTAAAGGATTTGTAATCCCATTAAATATTGGTGGTTTATGCCTCATGAAACAATCTAACATTGATCCTCCATGTTGTGGATCAGGGTGCTCCATACAGGTACAGTTATTATTCATATCCTTAGTGAGTTGTCCCAGTATGGTGATAAGCTGATAAACACTGGTTTTATCACCAGCTCCACTATAATTATCTTGACCAGGAGGGAAATACCTACATGGAGTTTTTGAATAGATACAGTTTCCATTCCTTCCACTAGGCGCCGTTTATAAACAATATCATAAACTAGATTAGGTTTTTAATCAAAATACATAATTCCAAACTTCTAAAACACTTAACATAAATTGAAGAGTTTATGGATATAATCCATAATCATAAATTTGTTTTTCTTTGATGAAGTATATACTCATAAATCCTTCATAATGGATTGTTATGAAAATGAGAATTATTCTAAGAATATCCCCCAGGAGTGTTGTAACCAAGAGTACAGCAAGGCTCGTTGTCATGCACTAGTTCCCGTTCGAGTCTATCTCAAAGTGGTCTTTTCAGGTTTTACCCCAAGGTACATCTATGCTAGAGCCACCTCTACCAGCTCGTATCTAGACAAGGATGTATTGCTCGGAAAACTCACAAAATCTCTACAATACCAAAATTCTAGGATGTTCTTCTATACTAATCATCAAAGTCCATCTTAGGTCTATGTGCTCTAATCAAAGATTCTCTAAATATAGCTTCCAAGATTTGTACTAAACTTCCTATGATACCAACTGTAACGCCCCAACCCCAATTACCCAGAGTCGGTGAATTGTTACATAACATTTTCATGATCACAAATGATCATGTCTTGAAATGCCAATTTGTTTATCTTCCTTGAAAACACTATATACATTCATAATGTGTACATTTCATCATAATGTGAAAAACTATAACAACATATTGTCTCCACATACCACACTCATATCCCCTCATACTATCCCTACAGGTCATTCATAAAATATTTCTTCACATCCTAGGAAATATAAAACATAGAAAGGGGTGAGATCAGATGCCCTGTAAGGATAACAATATAGCAGAAACTTTCATAAATAAGCATAAACATTTAAGGCAATGTATAAATAAAATAAAATCCTTTTAAACATGAAATTCATTATAATATGGAAAAAATAAAATGAAATAATTCCATTTACTTTTTAACATGGATATTCTACTATTCGAATAATCACATGAAATATCAATAACCACTTTCATAATGATGGAATGCATAATGCCAGACTATAATAACCACATAGTCAACGACTCGTGCCAGGTCTACAAATAAGATTTGGTCAAGGCCTTGTGCCAAGATACTAGTTTGTCTCGTGAGACCTACTGATGCATTGAAGAGCTATAGAAGTCTCCACCCATCACTTATTAAGTCCAATGCATTCCTCATATGAACAGGTTTAAACATAACATAAACATTCGTATTAATACTAGCATAATAAATGTCAATACTTTCTCCATAAACCATGTATGGTTTAAAAAATAAAACATCCATAGTCAAATATATCACAAAACCTTTAATACAAAATGGATGTTTTGTATCATAAAAAAATCAACTTCAAATAATCTTAAAATATATCAATGGATTTTGACAAAGATGAAATCAAAACTGTTTGAGAGAAATATCTCTTTTTTTTTGAAAAAAATTTAAAAGTCACAAAATTATAAAATAAAAAATTTACTATGAAAATATCCTTATAAGCTTGTAAGGGAAGTTTCTAAGATTTTACAACTGTAGAAAATAGCCACACCCGCTGTATAAGTTAAAAAAAGACATTTTTACCTTAATTCTGTCGAAAAGGTTAAAAAGAACCTTGTTTGGAAAACGACAGAAAGATTACTTTATAAACTTATTTTAAAAATTCAAAGATGTGTATAATTAACTTTAACCCATAGTATGTAAAATAGTAAGAATAATTTGAAATACATTTCTAAGAAACATAGATGTGGATGATAAAGAGGTCCCAGTAGATACTTACATATAAACAACCTCGAATAATAAAGAGATTGTGAAATTAACCCTTATCGTCGTTTTAAAACCTCATATATGATCTCTTAATATTTCATTGTTAATAATATTTTAGTATTATCGTCATTTTGGGTGTTAACTGATTCATTTTCCTTTATATTATTTGTCACGTAAGCCATATTTTTATGGATAGGTTTTATCTTATTCATATCCAGAATGATATAATGTCCTCAAACATTAATTTTAATCCTCAAATGAGAATTATTCTTGAAAGGATGTGATGGGGAAATGAATCTCATCATGTTCGTAGAGACGGTAATCCGTACGTACGCACGAATGCTATATCCATTTCATTATTCATTTTAAATTGAAGAAAAACCAAATGATAAATAGGTATATTATTATTCTAGTATAATATATTATCTTATATATGTCACTTATGTTCATTAACTACATCCATTATATGTTACATGTATGGTATTAACGAGTCATATAACTTTGAGGGGGCGGTAGTCCGCCTCAAATGAAATTATAGTATATGTATACAACATGAAACTAATAATGGTATGCTATAAAATGGAATTACAGAATATTATATATATATATATAATAATTATCATTAATATCATATTTAATTACAGTTCCATCATAATGGCCACCATGAGAGGTTGTAGGAGATAATTGGACAATCATCGTTTCATGAGGCGTTTGGTTTTCATGCAAAAAAGCATTATGTTCTTCACCCAATAAATGGAGGTGTGTGTCAGTACAGTTAGAATAATTTTCATAAAAATATCCTAGTATATTGAGTATACTAGTGTTGTTACAAAAGAAAATAATTAGAAGAGTTTAGGGGTTGGAGATGTTCAAGAAAATAAAAGAAGCTAAGAGAAATCGTTACCTTTAATTTGGGAAACTCCCATTGGTTTGATCCAAAATGGACTCTTGAAGTGCCTTCTTCCTATGGTAAGGATTCTAGGAGGAGTATTGGGATGTAGGGAGCTTAATTGGGCAGAGTTTGGATGATCCAAAAAGCGTGAAAGGTGTGAGTAATTGTTTATAAGTGGTCACCTTTTATAAGGGGGAGGAGGGGCTCTTTAGGAAGGATTGAAAATATTATTTTATTATATAATTATATTCGATTTCTAAAGGTCCAAAACACATTAAAGATGAAGATAAAATGACTCATGATCTAAATTATATCATCCAAAAATAATTGGACAGGTTTTGGGTATTAGTTTAGTATTTATAATCTTATTTATTTATATCATTTAATAATGAGTTAAAAACTACATCATTATAATGTCATAAATAATTTAGTTTATTATATGTCTAAAAATTATAAAAAAAGGACGATGATGTAGAAAATACATTTATATTTCTATATAATATTTATAGTCAAAAATATAACATATATAACCTTATGTAAAAAAAATTTCTAAAAGATATATGCTTGTGTCATTTTTTTATTTACATTAACTAAATTAATATAAATAGTCATTATAACTTACAAGTGGCTCCATGGGGTCCCAAAATCGACCCAATGATGCCCATGATCGGACATGTATTAACCAATATGATTAAGACACGTTTTAGGGTAATTTATTGTTATTATAATATTATTTTTTATCCTTATTTATGAGATTTACCCTTTAACCATGGTAAATAAAATATTTACCGAAGTAATTATTCAAAATGTCTAAAAATAAAAGTTAACTATTTAAACAATTTGTACCTCCTGATTCTAAATATGGAATCAATTTTTCTAAATTCAAAACACACAAGTGGTAGAAATTAATTTAAAATTAATTCATGCGGTCAAAACAAAAAAGCGTGTTTTTAAGAAATAATAACCATCAAAAGATTGTCACTTGTTTATGTCTGGTGTAAATGTGAAATTATGTCCAATGACCAAAATTGTATTAAATGGTAACAATATATTCTAAATATAATTTAAAACCATTCAATTTCATAATTTATCACAATTAATTATTTAGATTAAAAAAAATTAATTAAAATTTATTAATTTTCAATATTCATCAAAATATGAAAGTTTTCAAAAAAATACAAAAATTTCACCGTAGGCTAATTTTGATATTTCAAATTCAAAAATTAAGTCCATTTTGAAATATAATATTTTTAAATTTTAAAAAATTGGATATTACTATTAATAACGGCTAGTTTGATTGGTTGTGGTGTTTGTTAGAACTCGATGTTGCGTACAACACACGCTACTATATTATTCAAAGAGAAGCGTACTGTGGAAGATTGGGGTATTACAGTTAGTCTAACTTTTTTTCATCCATTTTTTTGTTCTTCATGCCTTTTAGTGAGTCTCACGTGTTTTTTCAAGTTGTGTGACCAAACTGCATGAATCACCCAATGATTTTATTTTTTTAATTTTCCAAAAAATCCCTTAATGAATTAAATGCCCATTTTGAGTGTTTCTTCCCCCAAATGAATCATGTACCTTGATTACATTCATTGGATATACCCCTAATGTAGTACCCCTCAATCTATCATCACTCTTGGGAGTTTATTTTGATACTTATTTACTGTGTTTTCACATATGTATAGGTTTTCATATTATCCACTTCATTATACTTATTAATTGTTATTCATTTCTTCTCTCCCCCTCACAAGGAAAAACCCTATTTGATACCCAATAAGTTTCTTGTTGTTTTATTCTAGAGTAATTATTTTCATAGGGTGTGGAATGTCTTTATCCATTTTTATTGAACATGTAATCAAACAGTTAGGCAAATTGTTCCCCATAATACAAAGTATTTCCCATTTATTGGGCCATAAAATTATATATCCCTAATTTCATCCTCATGAAATGAAATTTTATTGGGGTAATAGATTTAATTTAACATATCTATATACATATTTAATGTAAGGCGATGTTTTACTTGAATTTGATCTCAGTGAAAATGAACTTCTAGATATAAAAACATGTAAACAAAATTGATAATAAGTCTCAAACACCAAGTGTTTAAAAAATTCCCCTAATATAGTTTATAAATTAAATATTTTAATAGATGTTTCTAATATCCTAGTGGATACTCATTTTGGTTCTTTATAGATGCATATAATTTCATATAGCACTTGAAATGATATGTATTATTAACATATTTTATGAATTATTTTGAGTAAATTATTGAGATTTTTTATTTCATTTGTAATATTTTCTTGTAATATTCATATATATCGGTGCACACACACACACAAACACACACATATATATATATATTCATATATATATATCTCATTATATAAAAATTCAAATGATAATATCAAAATTTTCCTTCCAAAACAGATATATGTGTGTGTGTGTGTGATTAGATATATATTATTATAATGACTATAAAAAGAATTTTAATGTCAAATATGATGAATTTTTTTACAAATGATCTTTAAACTTGATATATATGTAAAAAAATAACATAACATTTTAAATCTTCTAATGAATGTTTTGAAATATATTTTATTATTAATGTTTCTATTATTATCAATATCATTACTATGAATACAATTATTCTTATTATTATCCCCTTATATATGTTCCTTTGATATTGAATTGATGATTGTTATTTTATTAAATAATTGGATGTTCAAATGAAATATTTTAAAAAAATTGACATGTTTATCGTTATGGGGTAATGTTATGAATATAATTGGAAGCCTAGGAACTTGGGGTTGAATTCCAAGATTTGATGAGTTCATATTTTCTAGCATGGGTGGAAACTCAGCAACTAATATTGTTTATGAATTTCCCCAATAACAATTATTGTAGATTTTTTTGATCAATCATTGTTGTATCCTAGATCATTAATGTAGAATTTATACAAAACCTATCATTAGTAGCCTCATGGTGTTTCCCTATGACGCTTGTTTTAGAATCCCATTTATATGATATGTTATTAGGCAGTTTCATTATAGTAAAATCATAATGTTATGTTATGTTTTCATCATTAAAAGTAATATTTGATTAATTTTTGGAGATTTATTCATATATTTAAATATGGATTTTAATTTGTTTTTAAAATCTATTCTCTGAGTTGTATGAGACTGGATTTCATATTAAAATTATTTTTTTCTAATAAATGTTTCAAAATAAATTACTTTCATTTAATAGATATAAATATTTAATAAATTTAAAAAATTATAATAGATATATTATTGATTTTTATAAAATTTAAATACTATATTATATTTTTATATAAAACAATCATAAAAGGATCTATTATTTTTAGGCATGTACCTGGGTGTGGTAATTTAAAAATCATATATAGCATTATGCTTAAGCCTATCTATATCATTTCAGTTTAGATTCCAGCTTATTCTCATTTTCTCATGGAGAAATATTTGTTTATATTTTAATTATAACTCTTATATTCACAAGGATGATTGTTTATATTAATTTCAGTTCACATTATATAATAAAAAAATTACTTTTCCATCATTTAGTTAAAATTCTTCATTGATCATTATATATTTGAATATCAGGGATGTTAGGGGTGACTATATCTGAAGGTTAGAGAGTTGGTGTTGAGAGGAGGGATTTATTTTTGTTAGATTTCAATTTAATTTCATATGTGAATTTATTTATTTATAAATTTATTTATTTCTTATTTCCTAATGCTGCATGGGAATCTAAAATAATAAGTGGACGATCTAATTTAATAATGCTATCAAATTGATTTTATTGGGTGAAATAATTCTAATAACATATAATAAAATTCCCTTTAAACACATACAACCTCCATTAAATATAATACACACATTGGTACATCATGAGATAGTCAAGCTAGCTAATTTTCATTTGGAGTCTCATGATTCCAAGTGTGGTCTGGAATTTTATTTTTTGTTTTCAATTTTTTGTTATTATATTATCTATTTATTTTTTTATTTTATTTTAGATGATAATTGGAGTGATCTAGTGGTACCTGGTGAGCTCGCATGGCCTGATAGTCCATGCATAGCAAGGTTACTTGGTTCAAAGTGACACTTGGTGGTAGTTGTTCCTTTAGAATATTGCCTACCAAGCTGTGAGACCATTCTATACTTATGTACAAAATAAAATTTTAATTAACCACTATAAATATTCTTTTTTTTTCATTTATTTTTATTATATAATATTATGATTCTTATATAAGACATGTTTCGTAATTTTAAAAACAATTTTATAAATACTTATTTTTTATATTTAAATAAATATATGGGGTTATTAAATTAATTTAAATATGATATTGGTAATTAAATATAAATTTTTTGGTTTTGATAGAGTGGTTTTTCATATGTGAAGTAGAATTTAAGAAAAAATAATTTAGTGTTTTTCAATCATTTTTATAAATAAAAACATATTTAATTTTTTGGAAAAACATTATTTCAAGATTTAAAATTATATAAGTATTTATAATTGTGTAGTTTATATTATTTAAAGATGGTTTTGTGAAGCATATAATGATCTGCTTTGTTTTACTTAAATCATTTCAATATTTCATTTATTCCAAAGGTAGATGCATCCAATTTGAATGAGAAATATTTTTTTAAAATTGATTTTGGAATTTTATTGAAGAGTTTTAATTTTTTTAGTTGAAGATGATTTTGACAATTATTAAAATGGCCACATGTGATTCAAAAAAAATATAGTATTTAAATAAGAAAATGTTTTTTACAAATTTTCTTTTATTAGTTAACTATGTGGGGACAATTGTTTTAGGGTTGTTATTTTATATTATATGAGGAAAAGTGGTTTCGAGTGCCTCTAATTTTAAGAAAAATGTTTTAATGGTGGGAAATGAAATATAATTTCATTAAGAGGAAAATATGATGTTTTTGAAGTTGGGTTTTTCATGTTTTGGTATGTGTATTTTATGTCAGGTCCCTTGGTTTATTTTAAATCCATTTTTGGAATAATTAAGTATCAAATAATTAGGTTTATTCCTACTGTGATTTTTATTTGGACTCCCATAAATGACTAAATAAAATATTGGAATATATTATTTAATGGATTATCAATTTTGGTATTTTGATGTAAATCATTTAGTTTTGTGGTGTTTATTTTTTTGGAGGCATATCCTTGTGAAACTAAATGATGATGAGATGATTTGTTGATATGCTATTCAGTGTGATTCTATGCATTATTATTATTTTTTTAAAAAAAATTATTGAATTTTGAATATACCATTGTGTTCTCTTGGATGACCTCTTTGGAATGTGGTTCACTAGTCCATACATCTACCTTAGTTTTTGGATTACCTAGTCCAAGATTGGATAGGAGTTTTACCTGGTAAAGAGGTTATACTTATATGGGGATGTATATTGGTGTTTTTGGATGATTGTATCGGTAACTGAGATGAGTGTTATATTATTTTTTTCAGTAGGGTTCACCATGAGTTAGTGCCTCGTACATAATATCCCATGATACTCTCTCGATATCTATCTCCCCCACTCTCTATTTTGACCCATGTCTTGGACATTATTATTTTGTTATAGTATGTTTCAATAGTGGTAGATTTAGCCATATCTTATTTCTTCCATCATGGATTTTCTTTGTTGATTTTTTTTGAGAATACAGTTATTCTTGATCTCTTAGATACAGTTTTAATAAGGATCTTTTTAATCAAAGAGGTTTCTGATGCATTTTTACCCCTTCATACTGGAATTTACCCTTCATAGATAAAATCGGTTTTTTTATTTATCTGCAATGAGAAAAACATTTTGAGATTTATCATATTATTTGTGATCAAATATGGCACATATATCACCATGGGTGAAATATTTTTAATTTTTTTTTCATTCTTCCTTTATTGAGAACCCTCTTCTAATGAATAGATATTGATGGGTTGTTGGGAATTATCTTTGTAGTTCTTCATTACCACATCCATCCAAGGTTATCAATTGATGGTTCATTTTTTCCATTACATGTGTTGTTTATTCCAAAATCCAAAATTGATTTTGTTATTTCTTCATGTAATTCCACTTTTTTAGTCTGGGTGTTCATTGATTTTGAGATTGTTCCTTATGAAGTCAATTTTTTTCTTCTATCACGATTCATTTCATTTGTTTATAATCCTATATGAATTTTTAGGATACAAGAATTAGATAATATTTGTGTTTACAATTTCTATAATAAGGTATAAATCATCAATATTTATCCGCCATATTATTAAGTATTCATAAATTTTGAGTCATATCATTAATTTTGAGTTAGGGCCAATTTTATTTATGATTCAACCATTTCATATTAATATTTCGACAGGAATAAAGTGTTACATTTTTTATAATAAATAAACCCCACTCATATTTTATTTATTTAATCATTTATTAGAAATTATTTTTATTCATTCAATTTAGAATAATTTCTTTTTCATAATTGGATTAAAAAATGAAAAGAGAATACTTCACATTTAAAATACAATTAGAAGTTGCAGTGTTGAATATGTGCAGGTATGTGTAAATTTTTAGTATATATTATGGAACATTTGGTCCATGATTACCCTAATTATATACCCTTACCATGATCTATGATTTGGTAATTCTTATAAGGCTCTCATTATTGGTAAAAGGTATTGATTATTTTCTTACCAATATTTAAAATCAATTAGGTCATCAATTTTTTAAATTTTGAAAAAAGTCATTTTTAATTTAAAACCCATTTTTTGTGTTTCTTCCCCTAAATTAGATTTGGAAAATGATGCATCACCTTATATAAACCCCTTGAATGTGACCCCACCATCTAGCTCAATATCATTTTGGATATTTATATTCTCATTTGTTGTATGATCACTTAAGTTTAAGGCTTCTCCTCCTAACCCTCTTCTTTTTTATTATTCATTATTAGTGATTTAATTTATGAATTTTATTTTATATCACCCTATGAAATATCCTAGAGGGTTTTTTATTTTTGTTTCAATCAAATTTGGTTTCTAATAGTGTATAATATCTTTCTCAGGTCATATTCATCACTAAATGGAATCTACAATCTATCTGTGAATTAATGCAAAGAAGATATTCCCTTGAAATTTTTATTAAAATTCATGAAACCTAATTTCATTTGCTCTAAATTATGTTTTTTAATTTTATTTATGAAATATCATAGACTCTCATGAGGTGTATGTTATTGTTTATTTATATCTCATTATTTTGGATTAAGGAACACTTTTTTGAATATATAAGGATCCATGTGAATTTTTCAGTGGATCATTTTTTGCAATAAAGGGAAGAATATTCATTAATTTCATGTTGCAAGGTTGAAATAAAATTAGTAGTAACTGTGCAACCATGCAATGCATTCCTGGAGGAGCGGTTCATGGTTTGGGCAAACAATGCAATGGGGGAGGAAAAACTATTTGGGCTTGGATAGAGAAATCTCATACGGTCTGATCATGGTTTATTGATCTATGTAGGATACCTAAGTAATGGTGTTGCCTAGAACCCTCTTCGATAGAGGGTTTCACATGGTTGGCGCATAGTTTGGCCAACTGTGTGGCAAAACTGTGTGCCTTATTAAAAGTGTGAATTAAAAAAAATTCTCTTGGGGATTAAGTGGTATAACTCAGGATAATTTAAAATTTTTCCACATACATCCCTTGGTACAAACCATGTCTCTCATAACTCCCCACGAATGGATAATCATAATTTCTAGGTATATTTTAGAGCTATTGGTTATGAATAAAAGATATGGGTAAGTCTAACTCTCTTATTTTTTCGATTTTTCAGATTATGGTTAGTATAGTGGTAATCATCATCCGGATCCATAAAAACAAATTTTCTAAGATATCATTATTTTGGTATTTTAAGGGAGTTCATATCCTACTCATTCACTTTGGTTAAGAAAGAATTTTACTTTAAAATCAAGGTAAGTGGTCTAAATATTATATCTCATATTCTTGTTGCATATTTATCTGAATGTGGTTGTGCTTATAGGTGGTTGGGTTTCCCTTTTGTTTTTCCATGGTATGATTCATTAATTGAGTGGAAAAATGTTTAATGAACACCTCATGATCTCCATGAAATTTAATGAGTTTTATTTGACTATATTTTGGGCCACTTATGGGGTGTGATTCTTCTATAACATTGAAATTAAAATGAAAACTATGGATATGAATTGTTTTAACATAGATCCCATAATTAATGTGTTCTAAAGATAGCTTCGGTAATTAATTCGAACTAATTGTGGTTGTGTTGGTCGTTAAAATGGGATAAATGGTTGTTTGGGATATCCATAATGGGTTAAAGGGATTAAATATAATGGTATAAATTAATTATGGTTTTAAATAAGAATGCGAAAATAGGAAAGACATGAGGATGATTGTTTATTGAATTTACTAGAAATGGTAAATGTTATATATATTTATATATTGTTGTTTAATAAAAAAATTTATGATAAAAATGGTTAAAAAGAATGTGTACATGACTTGGTGGTATGTGGGGTATTAGATATAGGATCCTCCCATAGGTTGTGTTTGACAGAGGCTCTAAACCCACAACAAGAATGCAGAGGTTAGGGAGATAAACTGATTGTCTAGGCCCCTTACGATTGCATTTTTTGGGATTAGGAGTATATAATCTCATTGTTAGTGTGATTTAATTGACTGTGAATTGGATTCCGTAATGATATTTTGAAATAGATTTATTTTTATTATGTTGTTTACATGATCAAAATCAATAATTATGTTATAAATAAATTTATGATCCCTTGTTTTAAATGATTTAAACAATTTATGTTAATTAATTATCTAACATATCAATTTATCATTTGTATTCATTGTTGTCATTTTTGTACACACATACACTCTCTAATAGACGGTATATTTTTTAGTCACCATTGGTTGTGACCCACTATGTTGCAATCACACCATAATCATGCCACCATTGCATACTCAAGCAGAATTCATGGTTTCATGTCAGGACGAAGGAAAGGTCCCTATGAAAGGGGGATCATTGGGTATGGGATGTGTCAGGAGGAGGGAACTAGATGTAGTGTTAGAAGCAATTTTGGAGGTTTGTTGAGTTTTTATTTAATTTTGGTTTCCCATTCCCTTATCACTATATGACATGGCATGGCATGCTTATCATTTTTTTTGGGATTGTGGCCAATTTAGTGAAATTAATGGTTATGAATGGTTATTGTTCATTCTATAAAGTTTATTGTACCTTTTTCATCCTATTATATTTATGATGGATTACTCTAAAAATTAGGTTACAATCTCGCCACCTCACATATTAGACCCTTGTTATTTGTTGGTATCCTCTGGCATACGGGGAGGCGCTCATGGGGTTATGGGGAATCCCATCTAGGAGCACGAATTTTGTGCCTTTTGGGTTGGGTATGCTACAATGTGGTATCAAAGAAAGTTCTTTTTGGTTTTCATACAACATGGGGATGGAAGAAGGAATACATGGATGTGTCATGATATGTAAATGATCTCGTTCATTGGATTACCTAACCCATGTATAATGGATAACCCAAGTACCCTAGGGTAGGATTTTTTTTGACATGTATTGATTCAGTTGAATGATATTTCACTATCAGGGGATGCACTTGTTTGTGTGATTGAATATTTTATATTATTTTATTATGGCTGAAATTGTATGAGGATGTGAATTCATGAATAATTTTAAAAACCTAGGCATATATATTTCATTAACCATATTAGGAACACATGGAGTTGATCTTTGGGACATTAAGGGATGGATGCAGTTTGTTCTATTTGAAATTTTTAAAGAATTGGTGTCTTGTATAGATGACACAAATGGGTAAATTTAATGAATGAGAAATAAATGTAACAAATAGTGCTTAATTAAATGTTATAAATGGGTCAAAATACTGATTTTGAATAATTGTAGTGATGGGAAGAATTTTATAAGATACCCATTAATATTGTGGGATTGAAAATGGTAAAATGGATGTTTAATGAAAACTTTTCTGAATGTGTTGGTATGTTACCCCATATTGAATATGAACTACTGTGAGGGATGTATTAGGGTAGTGATAGAGATGTGATGTTTTAATTTCAGATAGTATATGTGGAGTGAATTTATTATGTATAGTGCATAGATTTATTTTGGGGAAATGTGGATGGTTTGTTTTATATTTTATGAGATGCCCATTTGGAATTATAGGAAGATGCCTCTATAATGTCGTGTGCTTGTTGGGTGATAAGAGGATGTCATCCTGAATAATCCTCTAGAGGTGTATCATGTAAACCCAATGATCATGGGTAATATTATAAGGCCCCAACCTTAAACCTTTCTTAATCTTGAGTTATTACAAGATTACACATTGAGGATCTTTTCAGGTTTAGAGTTTTAGAGAATTAGAACATAAAACATTCATTACATTCCACATTTAAACAAAGTGGTTACATAAAAGATTGTATTCATTTTTCCCATCAACGGAAACATATTTAAAATAAAACATGGATTCATTCTTGACACTTCTTTGACACTATCATCATATCATATACCCTTCCCTTGACCTGTGAAAAACATTTCAAAAACTTGGGATGAGCGTAAAAAGATCAGTAAGGGATATAAAAATATGGAAAGGAAACATGAGTACATGTATACATAAGAATGAAATCATACATTACCCATAAAACATAAGCACTTTAACATACCTCATAAAATAATGAATAAATCATAGAAATCATAAGACATAAAAGATAACTTGATGAATTCATAACATTATTATGTAGGGAGTAACCCTATTGGTTACGTTTGGAATAACCACCATAGTATATTCCCTAAATCTCATCGGAGAAACCTTAACGTTTCACTCCTTCACGTTACCCAATACATGGGAGAGCTATATCGGGCTCACCCGCCCTTAGTTTGTCACGGAACCACCCGTTTTCATAATGATCCCCATGAACCATAACATAAATGTATCACATAAAACATTCATAAAGGAAATATAAAATTTCCACATTTCAATCACAATATAACATTTTAGGATATTGAAATAATGAATCCATTAAAAAACCATTTTCAAAACCATTTAAAACATTTAATAAAGAGATTTTTGAATCAAAGTGTCTCATACCACCTTGAAGCTTTTAACATTCTAAACCATTAATATCCATATAAACAAATCCTTAAAACCATTTTGAAAACATGGATATTAATAAGAACAAATCATTAAAACATTTAAAGCGATATTTTGGTTAAAGGGTTTTTACCAAAATTAGAGAAACTTGAATACAATAATTGAGGAATAACATTTAATCAGAACTTTATAATATAATGAGAATAAATGGATTCATGATATAATATTCCAATTGACAGTATATACACTATATAAGAGTGAATTGGTGCATAACAACAATGAAGTCTCAATAGAGATGTAAAATGTGATGAAATCCCTTATAAAGAAGGTATCCTTAAATTAAGGATAAATCAATCTCAAAATTATGTGTGACAAATATAAATACACCCAATATAATTGTATATTAAGTGTAAAACAATTAAAGTTAATTCACATATTTTCAAATTATGACATATTCAATAACTACATGTTGAACCCAAAGAAATCGAAATTGGGTTAAAAAGTTCCCTTGGTAAAATTCGACAGCCTAATGACGTCACTTCAAAAATTCAGAAAATGAGTTGATGAGAGATAAAAAGGGAATATCATCACTTGGACATAAAATTTACATCAATAAGGATATAAAAGAACATATCCCAACAACAAGAAAGATTAGCATTAAAAGGAATGACATTAAAGAGTGTACTTAAAAAGAAAGAGAGGTGTAGGATCCCTTACCTCGGGTCCGACTTGACTCGATCATTTTTTAATCTCCTGAATAATAAACTTGAGTTAATTTCTACATCCTTAAGAACCTTTTTCAATTTTATTGTTCCTTTTATATCACTTATTACCATGTCATGAACACTATGTAATTATTTTAGTTAATAACGGTCGTTTAAATGATCATTGGTACTTGAGTCAAAATATGCTCTTTATAATTACAAGTTGTTCATGTATCCATTATATCCAGAGTTATAATCATGATGTATATATCATATATATCATATATATCCAGTACATATTCATCTTATACTATTCCATATCATTTTGAGAGAGAAAACGAAAAGCAGCGTTCATGGAGACGGTTGGTCGTACGTACGCATGAACGCTACTTTCATTTTTTTATTTTTTATATTAATGGAATTAAAAATAACTGATATATATATATTAATTAAAGTATAATATATATTTTATATAGGTCACATATGTTCATTAATTTCATTCTTTATACATTCCATGTATTGCATGTACGAGTCACATCACTTTAGGGGGTGGTAGTTCGCACTTCCTCATATGAAATTATCGCATTTACACAACATGAAAAGAATAAAGGAATGGTTTAAATATAAAATAATGAAGAATATAGTAAACATAAATAACATATATATAATATATAAAATACAGTGACATCATAATGGCCACCTTTAAAGGTGTTAAAAGAATATTTAACAATCATCGTTTCGTGAGGCAGCAAATCACCAACCACAGAAACAGTATGTTCTTTAACCATTAGAAGATGGTGTGTGTAAGTGTAGCTCAAATAATTCTTATAAAAACATCCTATTATATTGATAATACTGGAGTTGTTAGAAAATAAAATGAATGAAAAGATTTTAGGGGGTTGGAGAAGCAAAATAAAACAAAAGGACTCAAGTGAAGACATTACCTTAAAATCGGGTAACTCCCCTTGGGTTGAGCTCAAAGGCTTCCTTGGGAAGGATTCTTCCCAAAGTGAGGCTTCAAGGATTTAGAGAGGTATGTGGAGAAACAAAATGGGTAGGGTTCGGCCGAGACAAATGCTTTGGAAGTGTGGGAAAGGAGGTAGAGGTGGGGGCCTTTTATAAGAGGAGAGGAGGGGCACTCTTGGAAAGGTATAAAATGTAACTTTATATTCAATTGAGTTTCAGATTTTAATCATCCCACATTGATGTTTTTCGAGGATAAGGTGATAAGGGTTCGAAATCCACCCATACAATCGGTTTTGTACATGTGAAGGTCTTAGATGTTACATTATATTTCCATTTTATTTAAATCATTAAATAAGGAGGTCATCGCTGCATCATCATGATGTCATAAATAATTTAATTTATTTAATGTCTAAAAATTATAAAAAAAAATACTATGATGTTGGAAATATTTTTATATTTCCAATGAATATTTATATTCCAAAATATAATATATGTAAACAAAATTAAAATTATTTCACTTAGGTGATACATTATTTGTTACATTTATCATTCTTTAAAAAATAAAAAGACAAAGAGTCACTTTCTCACAAAAGTGATTCCATGGGGCCCCCAAGATTAGAACAAGTCATCCCATGGTCGTCCATGAGACAACCAGTAGCCTTAGGACACATTTTGTGTCATTTTTTATTATTATGATATTATCTTATTATCTTTAACTACCCGATTACTCATTAATCAAGATAATTAAAGATAATTACCGTCGTTACTATTCATAATGTCCAAAAACAAAAGAGTCTTAATTGAATAATTTGGAACATCTGATTAAAAATATTTAATCCATTTTACCAAATTCCAAACACATAAATTTAAATAATTAATTTAAAAAAACTTCCCATTGTCAAAAGAAATAGCGGGTTTTTTAGAAACAATATTTATGAAAAGTTTTTCACTTGTTTATGCCCAATTAAAAAGTGAAATTAATCCCAATGACCATCATTGAATTACATGGTAAAAATATATTCTAATTAAACTTTAAAAAAAATTAAAAAGATAATATAACCATATAATTAAATTATTTGAAAAAGTAGTTTTGATGTAAAATGGAATATTTTTCACTATTCATCGAAAAATGAACATTGTCATAAAAATACCAAAAATTAACCCAAGTTAAATTTCAATGTCCCAATAATAAATAATATGTTTATTTTGAAAAATAGAGCTTATATAATTGTCAAAATTTTGATTTAAAAATGGTTTTCCATCAAAAGGTAGTAAAACAATCTTTTAAAAATACTAGTGTATTCAATGCTTAAGATTGGATTCATTTGTATTTTAAGTAGCTAAAATTTATTGGATTAAAGTAAAAACATTTAACAAACATATATATTCATATTTTAGTTATTTCTATTCATCCATGTCAATACAACGGCTATGTGTTAACTACTATTTAAAATAATATTATTTTATTATTAGAGTGCAACGTAAGATTTCCAAGGAACTCGTTGTTGCGTATTGGGTAAGCCATCGAGCATAGAGTTCCATTTAAATTAATATTGAAATTTTTTCAAAAAATAGGGATAAATATAAAAATGTCATATTCTTTATTTACCTGGGGTGTTACATCCTTTCCCCCTTTTGGAAATTGCGTCCTCGCAATTATAAAACTGGGCTTGGAAACATCATTGAAAATCCAACATCGGAACAAGAGTCGATAAAACAATCACTTTAAAATAAAGAAAGAGAAGTATAGAGGTCACCCGAGTTAACCCATACTAGGATTCCAAGTATGAAAATATGGACATGGAGGAAAAAAACAAAGGGTCATGTTCTGATGGAGAGTGATAGTAAACATGTCTAGGAGAAAGTTAACCATAAGAGAATCATAAACTTGTGATGGGTTAAACGGTATTCGATTACCCAGAAGAAAAATTTAACAGACAACACTTTTGTTTTTAAGTTACTCTTCATTGAGAAATTTATTTTTGATCTTAAGGAAACATACTTACTTGTCATGTTGACTTTCAACTTTTACTAGATTTCTTACACAAACTCATACTTTCCCCAAAAGACGAGTATTTAGGAAGACTTATTCACATTAAGAGTACTATAATCAACTTCTAAAGAATCATCTAATCCAAAAAAGAGAACTATATATTTCCCATATCATTAGACCTTAACCAAAACCAAAACCAAAAAGGTTAGTACAGTATCAGATAATACCCAAAAAGGATAATACTTTTTTTTTAAAAACAAATCTATTCTTAATCTCCAAAATTTATCAAACAATGCCCAAAATTCAACAAAGACTATTCAATAAAAAAATTGTCCATAACATACTTCAAAGTAAACCAAACTAATATTGAAACCCAAATATTTGAAGGATTTAGTCGCATACTATTCCAAGGTACAAATTAACACTTATCTCCAAATAACATCAATTATTCTTAAAGTCTCGTATTGAAAAGTAATTAACCTAATAACATATCCTCCATGATAGGTTAATCATTTCCATAGATAACCCAAAATAAACTTGATTTTTATTCCTAAAATCATCTAACTAAAAATGATTAGTCAAACTAACCAGGGACTTCACGTAGTCCAGTGGTAGGTGATAAAAACCAGTCGCACATTGGTTATGGGTTCGATTCCCGTAGCTTTGTCCGACGCGACGGGTTGTCACCAGTCTGCGTGTTGTCCTTTTTATAAAACTCCAAAAATAACCCTAACATGTTTTACCATCAATAGTTTCTCGTATAACTCTCATTTTCATCCAAATTCGTTACGATCTCAACATCTTAATTCTTGAATTCTTATTTCACCACCATAAAAAAACGATTCCCAAAATGAATAACATCATACCTTGATCATGGAGTCCACTCGGTTTCATCGTCATCTTGTTCACGTAGGTAGAAGTACCTTGCATTACAACAATGATTTAGAGATCCTTCAAAATCATTTGCTTCCTCCATCCAAATACACCTCGTAGAACATGGGTCATATGGGTGTTCACAGAAAAACAGTTTTGGAAAATAATCATGTATGACATATAATTCCAAAACATCTGATAAAACATGATTTCTATAAAATTGTCGGACTGAAATTGAGTTGAAACTTTTTATTATTGGTCCTTTTAAAATACCATAAGTATGTGCTGTGAGACTATATTTTAAATGCAAACATAAATAGGTTGCGCAAGGGTCTCCTTCCTCAGCACCATTTTTAAAATCATAATATGCTTCAAATTCTTGTGATAAGGTAAAATATTTGAAAATACCTTGATAATATTTACCTTTCTTGAAAATATGAGAATATTTTTAAAATAGTATTTGTCTAAAAACAACCCATGATCCATGATGATAACGAGGTATAGAGGAGGTGTTTGATATCTCAAACAACTGCTTTCAAGTGAGTTGTATGCTAGAAAAAGTTTCACAATCATCCGAACATGACTTTGCAATAATTATTGCAAGAATATCATCAGGAAGAGAGAGGAATGTCATTTTAGATCCTTCTCCTTCCATTCGTAACTTACTTTACTTGTCCTGAAAAAAAAGTTATAAAATAAGGATTTAATTGAAATAATAGATATAAGGACTAACCATGTGTCTAACAAAAACTCCTAATCTCTAAAGTTGTCTAAACCGACCTCTGATACCAACTATAAGTCCCCAGCCTTAAACTGTTCTTAATGTTGAGTTATTACAAGATTACACATTGATGATCTTTTCAGGTTTAGAGTTTTAGAGAATTAGATCATAAAACTTGCATTACATTCCACATTTAAACAAAGTGGTTACATAAAATATTGTATTAATTTTTCCCATCAATGGAAACATATTTAAAATAAAACATGGATTCTTTCTTGACACTTCCTTGACACTATCATCATATACTGTACCCTTCCCTTGGCCTATGAAAAACATTTCAAAAACTTGGGATGAGCATAAAAATCTCAGTAAGGGATATAAAAATATGGAAAGGAAACATGAGTACATGTATACATAAGAATTAAATCATACTTTACCCATAAAACATAAGCACTTTAACATACCTCATAAAATCATGAATAAATAATAGAAATCATAAGACATAAAAGGTAACTTGAGGAATTCATAACATTCTTACGTAGGGAGTAACCCTATTGGTTACCTTTGGAATAACCACCACAGTATATTCCCTAAATCTCTTCGGAAAACCTTAACGTTTCACTCCTTCACGTTACCCAATGCATTGGAGAGCTATATCGGGCTCACCCGCCCTTAGTTTTTCATGGAACCACCCGTTTTCATAACAATGCCCAATAACCATAACATAAATGTATCACATAAAACATGCATAAAGGAAATATAACATTTCCACATTTCAATCACAATATAACATTTTAGGATATTGAAATAATGAATCCATTAAAAAAACCATTTTCAAAACCATTTAAAACATTTAATAAAGAGATTTTTGAATCAAAGTGTCCTATACCACCTTGAAACTTTTAACATTTTAAACCATTAATATACATATAAATAAATCCTTAAAACCATTTTTAAAACATGGATATTAATAAGAACAAATCATTAAAACATTTAAAGCGATATTTTGGTTAAAGGGTTTTTACCAAAAATAGAGACACTTGAATATAATAATTGAGGAATAAAATTTAATCAGAACATTATAATATCATGAGAATAAATTGATTCATGATATAATATTCCAAAGGACAGTATATACACCATATAAGAGTGAATTGGTGCATAACAACAATGAAGTCTCAATAGAGATGTAAAATGTGATGAAATCCCTTATAAAGAAGGTATCCTTAAATTAAGGATAAATCAAACTCAAAATTATGTGTGACAAATATAAATACACCCAATATAATTGGATATTAAGTGTAAAACAATAAGAGGTCATTCACACATATTCAAATGATGACATATTCAATAACTACATGTTGAACCCAAAGAAATCGAAATTGGGTTAAAAAGTTACCTTGGTAAAATTCGACAGCCAAACAGCGTCACTTCAAAAATTCAGAAAATGAGTTGATGAGAGATAAAAATGGCATCTCATCACTTGGACATAAAATTTACATCAATAAGGATATAAAATAACATATCCCAACAACAATAAATATGATCATTAAAAGGAATGACATAAAAGAGTGTGCTTAAAAAGAAAGAGAGGTGTAGGATCCCTTACCTCGGGTCCGACTTGACTCGATCATTTTTTAATCTCCTGAATAATAAACTTGAGTTAATTCCTACTTCATAAAAACCTTTTTCAATTTAATTATTCCTTTTATATCACTTATTACCTTGTCATGAACACTATGTAATTATTTTATTTAATAACGGCCGTCTAAACGATCATTGGTACTTGAGTCAAAATATGCTCTTTATAATTACAAGTTGTTCATGTATCCATTATATCCAGAGTTATAATCATGATGTATATATCATATATATCATATATATCCAGTACATATTCATATTATACTATTCCATATCATTTTGAGATAAAAAACGAAAAGCACCGTTCATGGAGACGGTAGGCCGTACGTACGCATGAACACTACTTTCATTTTTTTTTCATATTAATGGAATTAAAAATAAATTATATATATATATATATATTATAATTCCAGTATAATATATATGGTATATAGGTCACATATGTTCATTAATTTCATTCTTTATACATTCCATGTATTGCATGTACGAGTCACATCACTTGAGGGGGCGGTAGTCCGCACGTCCTCATATGAAATTATCGTATTTACACAACACGAAAAGAATAAAGGTATGGTTTAAATATAAAATACAGAAGAATATAGTAATTATAAATACCATATATATAATATATAAAATACAGTGACATCATTATGGCCACCTTTAAAGGTGTTAAAAGAATATTGAACAATCATCGTTTCGTAAGGCAGAAAATCGCAAACAACAGAAACAGTATGTTCATTAACCATTAGACGAAGGTGTGTGTAAGTGTATCTCGAATAATTCTTATAACAACATCCTATTATATTGAATATACTGGATTTGATACAATAGAAATTAATAAAAAGAGTTTAGGGGGTTGGAGAATCAAAATAAAACAAAAGGACTCAAGTGAAGACATTACCTTAAAATCAGGTAACTCCCTTTGGTTTGAGCTCAAAGGCTTCCTTGGGAAGGCTTCTGCCCAAAGTGAGGCTTCAAGGAGTTAGAGAGGGATGTGGAGAAACAAAATGGGCAGGGGTCGGCTGATCCAAAGGCTTTGGAAGTGTGGGTAAGGAGGTAGATGTGGGGGCCTTTTATAAGAGGAGAGGTGAGGCAATCTTGGAAAGGTATAAAATGTAACTTTATTTTCAAATGAGTTTCGGATTTTAATGGTCCCACATTGATGTTTTTCGACTATAAGGTGATAAGGGTTCGAAATACACCCATAAAATAGGTTTTTGACATGTGTAGGTCTTATATTTTACATTATCTTTCCATTTTATTTAAATCGTTAAATAAGGAGGTCATCGCTGCATCATCAAGATGTCTTAAATAATTTAATTTATTTAATTGCTAAAAATTATAAAAAAACTACTATGATGTAGGAAATAGTTTTATCTTTCCAATTAATATTTATAGTCCAAAATATAATTTATGTAGACAAAATTAAAAAAAATTCACTTAGGTGATACGTTCTTTGTTACATTTAACATTCTTTAAAAAATAAAAAGCTAAAAAGTTACTTTCTCACAAAAGTGATTCCATGGGCCCACAATTTTGGCACAAGGCATCCCATGGTCGTACATGAGACAACCAGTAGCCTTAGGACACATTTTGTGGTCATTTTTTATTATTATGATATTATCTTATTATCTTTAACTACCCGAGTACACATTAATCAAGATAATTAAAGACAATTACCGTCGTTTCTATTCATAATGTCCAAAAACAAAAGAGTCTTAATTGAATAATTTGGACCTTCTTATTCCAAATATGTAATCAATTTTACCGAATTCAAAACACATAAATTTCAATAATTAATTTAAAAAAACTTCCCGTTGTCAAAACAAATAGCAGGTTTTTTAGAAACAATATTTATGAAAAGTTTTGCACTTTTTTATGCCCAATGAAAAAGTGAAATTAATCCCAATGACCATCATTTAATTACATGGTAAAAATATATTCTAATTACACTTTAAAAAAATTAAAAAGATAATATAACCATATAATTAATTTATTTGAAAAAGCAGTTTTGATGTAAAATGCAGTATTTTTCACTATTCATTGAAAAATGAACATTGTCAGAAAAATACCAAAAATTAACCCAAGTTAAATTTCAATGTACCAATAATAAATAATATGTTTATTTTGAAAAATAGAGCTTATTAAATTGTCAAAATGTTTATTTAAAAATTGTTTTCCATCAAAAGGTAGTAAAACAATCTTTTAAAAATACTAGTGTATTCAATGCTTAAGATTGGATTCATTTGTATTTTAAGCCGCTAAAATTTATTGATTAGAAGTAAAAACATTTAACAAACATATATAATCATATTTTAGTTATTTCTATTCATTCATTTCAATACAACGGCTATGTGTTAACTACTATTTAAAATAATATTATTTTATTATTAGAGTGCAACGTAAGATTTCAAAGGTACTCTTTGTTGCGTATTGGGTAAGCCATCGAGCATAGCGTTCCATTTAACTTAATATTGACATTTTTTCCACAAATAGGGATAAATATAAAAATGTCATATTCTTTATTTACCTGGGGTGTTACAATTATGGTGGAGGATAAGTTACATGGTAACACTACACATTTTATGAAAATGATGGAACAAGACCCAGGGTGATTGGTGTCTAGTATGTTTGAGATGACATTGGATTTTTAGCCATAATAACATCCAAATTTCACTAGAGAGGTTGGAAATGATGTTTCCGAGTTCTGGATTGATTCCATTCAAAATATTCATGATCAATTAGAGACTCCTCATGGGAAGTGATTAAAATTGGCGGCTGACATATAGTGAGGACAAGAAAATTGTTGGTGGTATGTTTTATTTTAGACCAAAAATGATGATGGAAGTGTATGGATATTTTTCATGGAATTTATTCAGGAACATTTCACTCCAGATTACATAATATTGATGAAGTATGTAGGGGTTATGAGTTTGACCCAGGGGTCTATATAAGTGATGGGATATATTGTCTGCATCACTAATGGGCAATGATTGGTTCTATCATTGGAAAGGGATGACATAGAAAATGAGCCTCATCCCAATTGGTGAGGACTCCTTAAGTTAATCCAAGAGACCCATGATAAAATCCAGGTGGGGGATAATTTATGGGGGTACTGTAGCAGTACTGTAACAGGTACTATAACAGGAACTGTGCAGAACTGTAGTAGGTACTGTAGTGGGAACTGTAGCAGGCACTGTTTGGCACTATAGTAGCTGGGAATATGCCCCCATTTTGGCCTTCAGGCCACCGATTTGGTCCTCTTGTCCTTTAAGTCCTTCGAGCCACCCAGGAATTTCGGTTAGTAAGGCCTTCGGGCCACCTCAAGGCCTTTAAGAAACCTTAAAGTGCAAATGAAAACCAGAAAACCTACAAGGAACAATCTTTAGAAGGAGGAGGATCAAGGAGCTTTCACCATAGAAGAAGCTAAAATGGATTGCAAGAATGAGAGGGTTTGGCACCTGCCATCGGGACAAGCCTGTGCATGCACGGGGAAGTCTAGTCGAACAGCCGTGCGAAGGTGGAGAGATGATTTCATGATGAAGATGCTGGGGAGGAGCAGTTCCAAGTAGTTAGTCTGGGTTTTATGTAATGTTTGAAGCCTACGGGCAATTAATTTCTCTAAGGCCTACGGCCCATTTAATGCTTAGGCCTATGGGCCTTATAGGGTTCCACCTCACCCTTGGAAAGGTGGATTATCAAAAATCAATAAAAAATGAAGGCCATCAGGACATTGGAGGAAAGGGATGACATAACTAATGTGAGACATTTCCAAGATACAATTAGAAAAGAAAATTAGGTCTCATATAAATATATTTCATTAAAGGAGGTTTGTTGAGATGGTGGATTAGGCTCTTATATTTGAAATAAAATTCAAGGGTGCTTTATTGGTGGGTTTGTAGCTCTAGCTTGGTGGTCCAGTGGTGCGATATTTGATAGTAATGATATTAAATTTGAGAATTTACACCAAGGATGTTGTGGAAAATGTTTTAAGAGAAGGAAACTAGCATCCAAGGGTAGTTATCATGTATTTTCTATTGGTTATGTAGGTTAGGCCACATGCATCTTCTGTTTCCCAAACCACCGGTCAACTGACAAGCATGTGGTAGGTTGGGTATTGTCTATTAATTCAATAAGAACCGTCAACAGAGGGGTACTGATGGAGGATCAAGGCTGATTCAATGTGTATGTAGGGGGTTGTATACCCCACAACTTGAAATTAGTTAGATCTCTACAGAATGTAAAGGTCTGGGTAATGGATGATGTCCATTAGGACTATAGAATCAATATATGTAGGGTAATGTAGCCCAGGGATTACAAATCAGGGATTATGGTAGAGGGTAAATTGGAATCCTAATTTTTATCATGTAGTTGGATGTAGCAATGCCTCTTCATCGATAGTCTGAGGTATGATTTATGTAGTTTCCACTCATTGTAGTTATTTGTTTGATATAGGTTCCTCACTTAATTTTATCTATGATAAGTTTTTTTAGTGTGTTAGACCAAGATATGGGATATATTTTTGGATTTATATCGATTAATATGAACTTGGGAGTTTATGTAGAAAATATATGGTAGTTTTAGGGGTGTTCCATCAAGATTTATGGGTTTCATTTTCCTCGGGAAATGTTTGTGGAAGAGATGTCATGATTTTATTTTATTCTTTAATAGGATATTATAGTAAATACCATTACCAAATAAACTATTACTACTCTATGGTATCATTTATGTCCCTAGAGGGGTGTGTATGTGTTCACAATGGGGAATGTGATATTTGATATTGTCGTATAGGGCCAGTCTACCAATAATGTGGTAAATTCACATCCCATGTGGGAAGTATTATGGTTGATGATGGGGGGGGTAGAGAACCTTTTTTCCACTGTGGGATGGTCATTTTTAGTAACTGTTTTCTGAATACATCTCAGGGCTGCCACCCGAGAGGGAGGGTCAGTTCATGAAAGAGATTATATCAGGAGAAGAACTGGTTTTTATTCCACTATATAGAATTGTTGTGAAATTAATCACAGAACATAAAACTCAGTTGTAGTAATTGAAGAAAAAGGGTATCATTCATATTAGTATATCCCCTTGGGGAAGTTCAGTATTGATTTACATTATGGTTGATGGATCCTCACAGTTGTGCGTGAATTATAAGAAGGTTAATCAGATGATAGTTAAGAACTGATGCCAACTTCCATCAATTAATGATCTTTTTAAACAACATAGGGGTGATTCTATGTAATATAACATTTATTTTAGATCAGGGTATCATCATCTGAGGGTGATCCATTCTCATACACCTCAAGACATCTTTAAGAGAATAAATATATTATATGTGTTTTTGGTGATGTCGTTTTGGCTGAAGAAAGAAGAGATAATCTTTATGGATTTAATGTACCCAATATTCTTCCACTGCCTAGATTAGTCTTTTATTTTAGTTTTTGATAAAATCATGGTGTACTCCATGTCTCATGATGATCATGAAAATCATTGGAACATCATATTGACTACAATAAGAGTGAAAAAATATACTCTAGGATATCGATGAATAAGATAGTATATTGCGTGGGTAACATTATCTCGGAGGAATGATATTCATAGGACCTAGATAAAGTAAAATTTGTTTTATCTTGGGAGAATCCCCAGATTGTTTTTGATATCAGAGGTTTTTTTTTATCATGTTATTATCAAAGGTTCAAAAAGTAATTTTCCTATATAGAAGCACCACATTTAGGATTTACTAAGAAGGGAATAATGATTGAATGGTCTGAATCATTTGAAAATTATTACTAAAAATTAAATAATTTTCTTAATTCTAGACCAAATTTTTATCCTAATATATTTTTTTTAATAGTATACATTGTTTTGGGATATATAAAATGTTTTTCTTGGGTAATTATTGATGAAGGATGGTCTGGATGTGTTGAATGGGTCGTGATAGTTATGTCCTCTTGAAATAAATTAACAATTTCATGATCTTGAATTACCCTTTGTGGTTTATTCCTTAATGTTTTGGAATAATTACTTGATAGGAGAAAGGATTACTATTTATACTAATCATATGATCCTAAAATACAGCTTCTCCTAATAGAAGATTGATTCATCAATAGTGATGATTTGTTGAATAAATCCATTCCTTTGAATTCAAGATAATAAATAACATGAGAAAGGGATATAGTATAGTTGATGATTTAGTCAATAGACTCAAAATAATGCTATTCGAGAATCCATATCTGAGTTGAGGATGATGAATTTTTTTGATGAGATACATTTATAGGCATATTATTGGAAACGGAAGATAACCCTTACATCCTTGGAAATTGAGTCCTTGCTATCATTCCTGATCAAGGAGATGAATATTGAGGATCATAAGTGTTTGTATTTGAGGGTATATATTGAAGGTTTGGAGACACCATTTTGTTGGAATGTTGGTTTCAATGATATTTTTTATGTTTGTTGATGTGTTTTCAAACCTTAATGTATGTGAGAAAAATTGTTGTAAAATTTTAATGCATCAAGAAGGTGGTAAAACTTGTATTGGACAAAATCCATCATAATATTCATAGTATGTATTGATGGATATGGATAAAGAAGAAATATATAGGTTTTGGGATGTGATGATACACTTTTCATAAAGTGAAAGATGAGCATCACTGACGGGGTTATTTTATTGCAACCACTTCCTATTCCAAAATGGAAATGGGATGACATGATGATGGATTTTTTGGCAGTTCCTCCACATACACCTCTGATTAATGATGAGATATGGGTTTTTGAGGATCATTTGACCATGGTAGATCATTTTTGACTGGTTTGAGAGAACATCAACATTGATCAATTGGTTGAGTTGTATTTTCAATAGATAGTATTGTTTCATGAGGTACCATGGAGTATAGTTTGAAATCATGATTAGTGTTTTTCTTCTTATTTATGGAAGGGGTTATCAAAATCTATTGGTAACCATGAGTTTTTGAGTACTCATTTCCACCGAAAAATGGATGGTTAGTTAGAGACTACTATTTATGAACTATATGCAATATTGAGGGATTTTTTCTTATATTTTTGTGGATCTTGGGAGAATCACCTAGTGCTTGTTTTGTTTTATTATAATAATAGTTACCAAAAGATGACTCAAATATAATCATATGAGGCATTCTATGGTAGATCATATAGATCAACATTGTGTTTTATGGACGATGGAGAGTAAGTGGTGTTCAGACTGAGTCTCATTCATGAGATATCAAAACATGTTCAGTTGATTTAGAAATGATTGATCACAATTTAGATTAGAGAAAAGTCTTATGTGGACCAGAGATGTAGACCTATTGAGTATGTGGTGGGTAATAATGTGTTTCATTATGTTTCAATGAAGTTGGGTTTCCATAGGATTTTTATAAAGGGTACATTTGTTCCTAGGTATATTGGGTAATTTGATATACTAGACTAGATTGGGTAGGTGGGACCCCAATAATCACTTCCACAGTGGTAGAGTCCCATGCATAAAGTCATTTAGGTGTCAAAACATCAATAGTATCACTATGACCCATATCATTTGATTGAAATTAATGATATTGACCATGAGGATTATGCATCTTTGAGGAACATTGGGTTCATATTTTGGGTCATGGTAAGAACGTCTTGTGAGGGAACACTATTCCATTAGGTCATGTTCTATGAATAAATAGAAATATTTGTGAAAAATCATGGGAGAGGGAGATTGATATATGGGTTTAGGGGCCTGATGATTTTACACTGGAAGGTCAATGATTCTTAGGAAGAGTGGATGGAAAATAATTCCTTATAAGGTGGGTACGTTGTCATATCCAGATCATTATTGATATATTATTAGGTTTGTGTGTGAATTAAATAATGTGGTTTATTATAAAGTAATATTTTTCAAATTTATATGGATTCTAAGGGGTGTTCTCAGGGTTTGTGAAAAAAATAAAGGAAAAATTTAAAATCTTGTGCATTTTGTATGGTTAGATCATGGTTATTAGTAATCATAATCAGAAACTATGAATTCCCCCGGGAGGGGTGTTAGTTAGGAAAAAATAATGTAAGGGGGAATGTGAAATTATGCAGACTTGGAAAAATCCATCTCACAAAGTCTAAGATCTATTTTTTAAACTTTGGTGTTAACATAGGTTGCAGTGCATCCTTTCCCCCTCTTGGACATTGGGTGGTGCGTGGTTGGTGCACAGTTTGGAAAAACATGTGAATGAACCACATACGCCATTAAAAGATGGAATTTACCAATTTTCCCTCTCTGGCCTTATTTGATCTAACATGGTACTTGCATTATTTTTTCTCCTAAAACCGAAGGGAGTAACCAAATCACTCATGTTTCCCCAAGGATTGGTATCCTTAATTTAATGGTCAATAGGATTACTCTTGGTTGCGAATCACATCTTTGGGTGAGTCTAACACTCCACTTTTCTCTATTTTTTATTTTTGGGTTTGTTTTGTTGTTAATATTCTTCTAAAAACCTAAATCCTACATTTCTAATGGCTCATAGTTTAGGGATTAATTTTTTTTTTGAATTTCAGTCATGGGATAAGGTTAAGTAAGTGTTTATCTTCAAAATCAATGTCAGTTGTATATATGATATATCCCATAGTATTGTTCGATAAATTTGTGAATGTGGTTTTGTTTTTGTGCATTTTTGTTTACCTTTTTATTTGAATGGTATGAATGATGTATTTTTTTGGTTAAAGATGAATTTAATACCTCATTATACCTATTTGATGTGTTAAACTTTATTTAACTATGTTAAGGGCCACCCATTGGGTGTTCCATTTCATGAACATGGAAAATTACAAGATAAAATTAGATTTGAATCATCATGACATAGATCCATTAATGATACTATTTTAATGTTATCTTGGGCTATAAAACGGAACTAAAGAAGATTGTTTTGGTTGTTAACATGGCATAATGGATTGTTTTGGATATCATTGATGGGTTAAAAGGATTAATTTGAATTAATTAAATGACCTATATTTGAAAATGAGAATGTGAAAATGGTTAATACATGAAGAAGATTTATATTTTGAATAAACAAGGAATATAGAATTTTCAAGTGTATTTTCTAATTCTGCTTTACTGAAATGGTTCATTTGATGAATTTTTAATAAATGATATCTACCTGGCTTAATGGTATGTGGGGTAATTAAATAAGGCTCTTATAATGGGTCAATAATGACTAAGGCTCCAAAACCTACTCAGAGAATCCACATATTCGGGAGTCATACCGATTGATAGGTTACTAATGGATGAATTGGATGAGACTAAGTGGAATGAGGCTCCATGATAGTGTGATATAATTGAATGTGAAATGTTTTCCCTAGTAATAAATGGAACATATATTATTTTCTTTATTTATAGTGGTTTTCCAACATCAACTGTTGTGTTATAAAAGATATGCCTATCCATTGGATTTAAAGATGAAAATGGTTAAAGTGAATAATGTATACTAATGACTAGGTTTATCATTTATTTTTATTATTGTTATTTTAGAACATACTTACACTTGATTTTATATTGGATATTTTTTGGACATTATTTGTAGCTTTCAACTGAGTTGTACTAACACAATTCATGGGATTCCATTGGGTACTAAATAAAAATTCATGGTTGCAGGTTAAGGTTTGTAAAATGGCCATATTCTAGAGGGTTGATTTGGAATGAGATGTTCATAGTGGAGGGGACCATATTTGGTGTCAGAAATCATTTTGTGGGATTCTTTATTTTGTTATTATTATTATTTTTCGGTACACTTATCAATGTATGAAATAACATGGAATATATATCATTTTGATACGGCAATATAACATTTTTAGGGAAATAGTTGTCAAAACAATGTTATTTTTTATTCCTTAATTTTAATTTTTCACATTATTTTTTATTATATCTGTGGTGTCTTACTCTGATAAAAATGTTATTGTCTCCCGCATGACATATTTTTCCCTCACTACAATTCATCAACCTTCATCATATAGGGATATATGCCTGAGGTTTTGGTGAAACCGGTCTTAAAGAAAAAATTTTGAAATTAATTTATTGTTTCACATGAATTTTATTTTATTTCTTTGGAACATATAATTGTAATTAAAATAAAAATCTATTTTAAATAATATCACATGAAATTTCTTGGTTGATATTTTTAAGTTCCATTTTATATCAATTAGGCGTTTTTGAAATATGTTAATATTTTTAAAATAGAATGTTAATTCTTATATTATGATTTTCGTTTAATTTTAAAGAGAAATTGGAATTCCAATTGTTACTAAAATATTAACATAATTTTCATGATAACAATGTCATATTTTCAAATATCTATTGATATATTTGGAATATATATGCCAATAAATGGATGTAAAAATATTTTTCTTCGTATACAAATTCACATGAGAATATATTTTTTAAATGAGATATATGTATATGTTTGTATGTGTGTCGGTATATATGAGTTAAATGATTAAAGGAAACATTGGAAATATATAGTTGATGATAAAAACATGCATTTACACATGATATTTTTAATATATTCCCAAAAATATATATTATAATTGTGTGTATGGAATTTTGAATATAATTATATGAAGGATTCTTAATTATTTTTTTTGTTTTTGTTACTATTATTGTTTTCAAGGTTTGTATTGTTTTGATTGTTGTTTTGGTTTTTGTTGTTTCTTTATATATACCATTTTGAGATTAAAAAAGTGGATTGTTGTAATATATTGTATGTGTAACTTCATATGAATTTTTTAATAAAATGATATTTTAGTGATTAATGTTGTACTATTTAGAACCACATGGGATGTGTAGGAGACTTAGTTGGACAACCTAGGTCTCTGAGGCCCCCATTACTAGCACGAGTGTTAAAATAGATGGTGATATTTTTTACACATCACCACATTAGAGAGCATATAAGATATAGTTCATTTACTCATTGAGGTTCTTCTTAATCAGTGTTAAAGAAGTTACAGTGCGTCTAGATTTATTGGCCTTATTTTAAGACATGATTCATAATAATATTCTCATTTGCATGATCAGTTCTTCAGATATTTTATTATATTACTATAAATTACTTATATTTTGGTTTTACCTCACACAAATCTATTTTATTTATTTTTGGAGGTTTTATGTTTCGAGTAAATTTTTATTCTATTGATAATTGAATATCGTATTTCATAAGTGTTTAAAATTTGTGTATTTATTAAATATACACTTATGCTATAAATGATTTTCTAAAAAATTCATTCCATTTAAATGAAAAAAATAGTTTTTATAAATTATCACTAAACTATCATTAGGTTTGTTAAAATGGAGAAAATATATTTTTTATAATGTATTTCAAGGTTGTGGATAATGGATCATTTTCTAAAAATATATAATTGGGGTGTGGTTAGTTGGAATACCTACTATTTTTTATGCTCACACATATCTCTATTATTTACATATATGCTCAAATTCAGCTCTCATTTTTTAATGGAGCAAGTTCGTTTAGAATTTTTTTAATAGATCATGGATTCATATATAAATATATATTTATTTATTTAAGGGTATTTTATCACATCATCCCTGAATAATATTTTTTGAGTTCATTTATCATTATTTCTCAAGAATTATATATTTGGAGACTGAGGATACTAGTTGTGATGTTTCTTTTAGTGATGGGGTCTAGTTGAGTAGAGGGACAATTGTTTTCATATGTTCTTTCTTGTTATGCTAATTAAATAAAATTATTTATTTTATATTATATTATTTATTTTTATATACTCTGTGAAGATATGATGTATAGGGTTGTGGTTACAATTATTTTCTAATATTAAACACAGTTTATTAGGTAAACTATTCCAATAGGTGATAACTTCATTCCATAGGACTATCTTATAGTTTGGGAAAATGAGGAATTTTCCTCATGTATATCTTTATCTATCTTAATCACCAAGTGTATGATTTATTATGCCTATTCTGGTAATGTCTATTCTTACACTTTTAAATGGTAGGGTTTTATCAAGTTGTGATTCACATGAAAAATTCATGTTTATTTATGTAATTATACCTCCATTAAAAAAGGAGGTTTTAATTTGAGTTATGAGTCTCAAAAAAATTTCATGGTGTGTTAATACCATTTATCTATTGGATTATATAGTATTTTAGAGTGTATGTATAACCATAATGTTATAAACTGCTATAAAATTTCAATACCAATTTTTTATGTTTCTCATGAAATATAATTTTATATTTAAAACTAATTTTGATTATATGTAAATTTAATCTAATTAATTAGGAATTATATTTACCTTCTCAACTATCTAATCCCAGGAACATAACTTTCAAAACATTATAGTGGTAAAAAATAATCTGAATTGACTGGATAGAAATGAAAAGGAAAATATATACTAATAAATAAGATTAAAAACATGGGACAGTTCTCCCTATGTTCCCCAAAAACCCAAGGGATAACTCTAAAGAAGGGTTCAGTAAAGAGAACAATCTAGTGTTTATAAAATAGTGTATTTAAATTTCATATTTAGTGGAATTTGTTTATCAAAGGAGGAGTTTTTAGGGTTACTACTTGATTTGTGTTATTTTTTATCATATATATTACAAAAATGGATTATAAAGTTCTCTATAGAGATATATAATTTTTCATGAATGAGGGGGAAACAATAATAATTTATGATAAATATAGAAATAAAATATCTAAAAACATTATTTAATTTCTAAGCAATTTTTGATTATTGTAAGATGTATGTGGTAGGTGTGATTAATATGGAGGCCTCTTAATTGAATTTTGTACAATCATCCCACCAGAGAAAAATGATTTAATTAAATATGAGAATATTCAACATTAAATATAGATCCAATAACATGATTATGTGGTCGAAGATTCATATTAAAAATTTAAATTTAAAAAACATTATTCTATATATAGTGGTCTTTCATCTTATTTATATTCTATGTTATATAACACGAAAGGAAACAAATGGAATAAAGGAGGGATTATTAACCATTTCAATGATATCTATTTAAAAATTAAATGAGTTGAATTTTTCATTATTGGGAAATATTATTTAAATCGTAATAATATTTCTTTTAGTGATATTACACATAAACTATTGAGTGTATAATAACATTTCGATGATAGAAGTGATGTAATATTTAGAAAAAAATTATGTCTCCAATGAAGAGGTTATGAAATTGGGTTATTATAACAAAAGGACTGAAAACCTGATAAACCAATTTAATTTTAAATAAGATGGGATACATTGATAGTAAAAGTTGAAAATATTTTATAGAATAAAATGACTTCCTATCAAGGAGTTAATAAACTTTAAATTTTTATTATTGAATATGATGTATAAATTATCCTAGTTCTCAAGAAAGATAATACTAGAATTTTGAAAACCTTTTAAAAATGAAAATTATTTTTATAAAAATCATAGGGGTTTGACATTAATAATAAAAATCAAATATATAGGGACCAATATATTATTTTTCCACATATGAAAATTAAAAGAACAAATAGAGAAAACTACTTTATTACATTAATTGTATACTTTTCCCTAAATAAATTTATCATGATTTTTTATAATATTCATAAATAATTTTATGGATTCAAAATATTTATATTTCTTATAAAAAAATTGGGTTTACCATTAATAAAATTGGATATGATAATGGTCTTGAATAGTACATCAATTATTTCTCAAGATATATTGATAGTCATGGTGTTATTCAAGAGTTTTTTTAAATGATGCAATCTTTGTCAAAAAAACCCAAGCACTACAATATATAAATGTATCAACTATATTACATGTGTGTGAATGAGAGAAATTAATTAAAATAATTTTCATTTAGAAGGATGAGATCCTCTTGGAGTTCATCCATGAACGTAATATATTTTCTAACTCCTTTATTGGAAGTAGCATCCACCACCATGTTCGCCTCATGGAATGCATGTGTGATTGTATGATTGAGATCTATCAGTTGTTGGAGTCACACAATCCATATTGATATGAGGGGACACCCCAAGTGATCCACCCCATGTTGAAGGGCTGGATCTATTATATTGGAGTCATTTTAGATCCATATGTTGTTCAAATAATTTTTCATGACGAGGAATATGACAATAATGACGTTGAATAACTTTTCATCTAAGTAGGATGAAAAACTGGACGAACCGTAGAAGCATCCCAAAATGTTCCCATTTAGATTGCTTTACACAAATATGTAGCCCATGGGGATTGGTGTTAATTTTGAGGAATAATGTACTTTTATTTTTGATCTATCCAGTGAGAGGGGATTTCCAAATTACGTCCATCATAACGTTCAACTGGCAGAATCTTCCTCGGATTCTGATATGAAGAGAAACTATAAGTTCCTTGATCGAGTTGTTGAAGGTAAATTATTCACCATTATAGCCTCATTGATAGAAATGTGTTGCTTCACAAAAGTAACATGAATATTGAATTTCTATAATTAATATAAATACATATTAGACCGTCATTGAAATAGTAACGGAGGGAATGAAATATTAAATTTCAATATTTAACTTAAATACATATATAACAATATATATATATTTATATATATATTATTTCAAAAAAATTGACTCTTTATGTGATTTAGTGATTGAAAAAAAATTATATCAGCTTGTGATATAGTACTCTACTATACACATGAACTTTGAATTTTTCCAATTTAATAGAGAAGAAGATAGAATAATATGAGGTAAATAAGAAAATAACATAAAAATATATATTATTTATTTTTAATATAATATTATCAGTTTTAATATATTGATAAATGTGTTAAAAGAGTATATAAAGAAGAAATATCTTAGTTAATAAAATTGCATTTTTTTAGAAGAACCTCCATTGGATCCTTTATTATGGACTCTAAATCATGTCTTTTTGGGAAGACATGAACAACTAGAATATGGATAAGTATTTCTGGAATGTATTTTTTAGGAATTATTTGAGGAAAATTTCAATATATGTTTGAAGAATCGAGTGTATGAGGTTCCGTTTTATAAGTGGGGGAGGAGATGCTTTTAGGAAACCACAAGGAAATTTCCCAAAAGAATCCAAAATTATAAATTCATTACCAAGAAAAATGATTCCAAATGACCATATATTTGATGTTTGAATATATATATGTTTAAATATTGAAATAAAAAAAAATTGAAATTTTTGAATGGAAAAACTTCCCTTATATTTTTTATTACACCCTCCAATCGAACCTATATTAACCATACATAGAGTAATTATTTTTTAGTATTTTTACTATTTATTGTTACAAAAAATTATGTTGAAATTATAACTAAATATAAATTATTATTAATCAAAAATATTTATTCAATTTTACAAATTTAAATCATTGAATGTGAAAATTAAATTTTACATAAACCTATAAAACTTGTCGAAAAACAATTTTTCAAGAATTTAATTTTTCAAAAATATGAGGATCATATATTTACTACATAACTAAAAATTATCATTATATGGATTCAAATTATTATAAATAGAAATATTATCTATAAAATTAATTTAACTCAATCATTATTGAATATTATTTTAATCAAGAAAAAATTTATTGACATTATGCCTTTTTAAAAAATAGTTTTCTAAAAAACACCTTTTTTCTTCTAAATGATCTTATCATTATTTCGATAAAAATTATAGTTAGTAAATATTAAATTCCACATATTAGATTAAATTATTTTCAAATTATAAAATTTCAAATAATTATTTTTGATTTATATATAAAATCTTATTTCTAACAGATATTTTCAAAAATTCTATATTTGATTGTTTTAGGAATGATAAATAAAAATAAATATTTATACAATTAAAATTAGAAATTTTCTACCAAAAAAATATTAAATGGATAATTTTGTTATTATTTTATTAATATATTATGTTCACATAAGATAAATTATTATTAGGTATTATAGTATAAATATCTGAGTAATGATGTGTATAGAAAAGTATAAGTGGATAAAAATTTAATGTGAAAAAGACCAACACTGCAACATTCAATTCGATGATATTATTTTTTCTAGAAATGAATAAAAATTATGTGGATAATTTTCTATGTATATTATTTCAAATTACAATATATATTAACTTATTAAAATTAAATTATTATTTAGTTTATATATAATCTAGACTATAGAATATGAGTTTATCTCTAAATAAATATATACAAAGGAGTGTTGATAGAGGATTTCCATTGAGGTTTATAGAAAAATGACTACAAAAATACTAGTAGGATTAAAATATAAAATATTGATTGAAGATTAAAATTGGAATTTAATAATATTAAAAAGGATACAAATAAGTATATTATATTTTAATACATTAAGGAAATACATTATTTTTGTAGTTGATCTTTTGTAGAAGTTACATTAAGATCCCAAAAATCCACATCTTCTGGTGGAAAAAATATTTCCACAATATATTTCAAAACATTTAATTATTGATCAATTTATAAGATGATGGGATAGAAATATCAAAATGGGTTTACAATTACTTATTGTGTAGGATATTTTTAAGATAATAATCATACATCTATTAGTATATTTTTTTATTTGTGGGAAATGTATTTCATTGAGCCCAAAGATGGAAATATTAGCCATAAAGAATTATTTAAATAAATTAATATATAGTTTCTTCCTTGGAAGATAGATAGATGATCTGGATGAAAAAATATTTATTTTATGGTGGTTATTTCTAAATATCCATTAATATGTCATTTTTATAATCAAATTTCATTAAATGTTTCCAAGAATACAATATTGGTTTCTAGATTGAAATATACTTGTATGATGGGGTGTCGGTTCCAAATAGCCCTATTATCTAGGGTGTTGAAACGATTCGTTAACGATGAGGATGGATTCTCATATAGCTAAGGGTGTAAACATATTTTCTTCTAGGGGTATGTCTCCTCAATCTCTGACTACTTTTTTCATATTCATTTATAGTGCATTTCTATCTCAGATCAATCCTTCTTTGATGATTTTTCCTTCACCAAATATTTTTTGTTTCCCTGACTAGATATCATCTAGATATGGTTTTTCTAATCCTATGGTTAGCTTCTCATTATTTTGTAATGATTGGATGTGATGGTGTCATCAATGTTTTATTGTCGGTATTTGTGCGAGGAGATGATGTCAACCGAGATGTTGATAGAGTGGATTTAGAACTATAAGACATTGAGGTTGCTGGAATCCATATTCTCGAGAGGCTTTAATGGCATTGATTCACAAAATCCAGGCGATGTCGGTGGCTCACAATTTGGGTGATGAGGAATCCATATAATCCATGGCTTCATGCATAGTGTTTTTAGTGCCTAAGAACTCGAGATTGAATGAAAGATTAGATTAGGATGGAGAAGGGGAGGGGTGTCTATCAGTGATTTTTGGTGGCATCAGCAATAGTGACATGTGGGGACTGGTAGCAATGTCTAGAGGTGATAGTTGTCTATCGACTGAATAATATTGGTTATGTCTTGATGGTGGTCTACTAGTGGGGGACTTGGTCGGGGTTATCTTGATTTGGTGGTAGTTTAGAACCTTGTAGCTAGTCTTTTCTAGTGGTCAGTGATTGGATCAACAATATAATGCTTGGTTCATGGTTCTAAATTTTTTGGTTTTATATTTTTTTTCATGTGTTGGTTTAATAGATGTTTCATCTAGATGGTTGTATTAATTTTTTCACAACATACTTTGGGGGAAGCATTAATTAGATTATGGGTGTCATTATACCCCTCATTCAACATTCACTATTCATTTTTATTAGATGGTTAAGAACCCAGCTTTGACTCACGCTCTGTGTTGTTAGATTGATTTTTTTTATACGGTTAAAATTATTATGATTTCCTCAGACACATTTCCGAGTTGACGTCAAAAATGAGATAATGGTGTTCTACTACCTTTCATCTGTGTATCCTACACATGTTTGTTTTTGTTAGAGAGGTGCATTGCGACATTGTGCTATTTTAGCATGGTGAATATTCTTGGATGAGGGGTGGCACATCATTTTTAGTATGTTCACTATTTCACAATATGTTGAGAAGGAAACATGGTGTTTTGGGGGGTTTACCTTTATTATTGTTTCTCAGTGGGTCCATTATGACATTTTTTCATGTTTCATTAAGACATTTTTTAACATTCATGTAATTATTTCCCCATTTTTTAACATTGTAAAGAGGTTTAAAATTTTTTATGTTTAATAAATGTGTCTATTAAATAAAAAAATTTAAAAAATGAAGGTATATAATATATGTACATGAACGAAAATAATTCTAATGGAATTATAAATCTATTATTTGTTCCCTCTAATGAACAAATACAGGATATCCCAAATAAACCACTAATAACTGACACTTTCTTATTAGTAGGGGATGCAAATGAGGGTGCATTCCACTTCCTAGCATTAACATATGTTATGTTTTTTTTTGTTTATCCTATATTCTATTATACATAAATCTTTATATAAGGAGATAAATAATCTGATCATCGAGTAATCTATGTCTTATAAACTAACATTTTATTTTTTATTTTGAATGGGTGTAGGTAATTAATCCCAAAATATACTTCTTTAAATATATTTAAATATATAATTTTGATATTTTACATCTCATTGATTTGTTGAATGATATCTCGGATTTTTTATCAAATTATTCTTGTTTTTGATACCGATCTTACTCAATTAATGTAAATTTTTATTGGTATGAGGATCGTTGATTGTAAGATGTTTATACCACCTCTTTTATATTCTCATGGAATTTATAATTAATAATTTGGTGATAATGATTCTCCTTTTAGATTATTTTTTTGAGTTTAAGGGGTGGACGTCTAGGAATCATGGATACAACAAAATGAAGATAAATGAAATTTAGTATTTTGTGGAAATTCAAATGTGGAGATTAAATAACACTCTTGAGGACGTTTGTATAATTTTTTTAATACATAATTTAATTGGTTTATAATTTTTCATATTTTATTTAGGGTGGTTGGTGATAATTTAAATTGGGATAATGAGGTATTGTTCTATATAAATGATATCGAATAAGTGAAAAAAGTATATTTTTGAGGTTAAAAATAGATAAATAATAAATATTTCTGAATACATATATAATATTAGAAGACATCATTACTATTTTTAATAGTTTATATGGTTTTGAAATAATTCTATCATTTCATAAGAGTAATGGATTTCACACAACAGTTATTTTGATTTCATAATAATTACAATGTTTTGGAAGTTATCTGTTCCCTCATAACACTATTAATTTTTTTTTTAAATTTCATGGAATTAATTATTCTTTTTTGGTAAACATATTTTAAAAAAAGGAATTTCATTTCTATGAAAAATTATACCCTCAGACCAAATGAACAAGTTATATGTTTTCATAATATTGTCAAAGAAAACTTAGCAATGGAATTTTGTAATGGTAGTATCCTATTTTGAAAGAGACATCATAACTCCATATTTTTTTTAAAAAATGGAATGGGTCATTATTTATTGAGTAATTTTTATTTACCCATATATTTTTTTTGTAGAAAAAAGAAAATATATGAAAGATATTATTTTTAAAAAAGATAATGATAGATTATATTTTTTATATTCATATAAAATTTCATAATATTAAGAAGTTGGACCTTTTGAAAATAATATTCCAAATTATAAATCATGAAAAACATTATTTTTTGGAAGATATTAAAATTTCATTGTCCTCTAATTAATATATGATATTTGATGATGAAATTGTATTTATGGAATGGGGAAGAATTTTTAATTGATATATTATATATAATTATATCCCAAAACTATTTGAGGATACGATCAAGAAAAATATGGTTCTATAATTTGAGAGGTAATTTCCCAAAATAAAGAGTTTTATGTCATAGTTTGAAGTATATAATTATGCCATGGGAAATATACACATCCTGGCATAAACATTTTATAATATAATATATTTACATATAAGAAATTATAAAATTATTTTATTTTTTGGAAGGGAGTTACTATATTATTTATTATCATTATATGAATAAAATTATGAGCTTCAAGGATACTTGGACAATGATTTCTTATTCCAGGGGAATGTTTATATAGGAGGGGGTACAATAAAAACTTTTCAAGAGTTAATGTCAATGTTGGGATATTGAAATATTCCCATGCTATTTAAAATAAAAATGATTTATGAAAATATATAAATTTTTTATTTATAAAAATAGACATAATGAAATTATAGAATAAACATAATGGTGTTTATTAAATAAATAAGGTAGAGATAAGCCATTATTGAAAATGAAAAAAATATTTTAACAACGTGATTAATGAAAATGGTCACATCCACTCAGTCATTCTAACATAATCTTTCTCTGGTGAATATTCATCAAAAATGTATTCATAAAAATATTATTGTGAAATGGTACAATCATAATGTTCATATTAGTTCCATAATTTGTATTCGCTGAAACAATATATTTTTCTATGTTCCTTCAGTATAGTAAAAGAATAATTTTTTGTATATTGTATAAAAACCACTTCACACACTAGGAATTTAGTCATACATCTGTGAGAAAAACATCATTAATAAATTTTTTCTATTTTTAATTTTTTTAATTCAATTTGTTATAAATAAAGACATGGTGATTAGTCATAAGGGAATTTTGGATTTCAGAAAAATAATAATCAAAACTTATTCAGGAACCCCCTTAGTGTTTATTTTATTTTTTACGATCCAATATATTCCCAATATTCCATTATTAAAACAACAACTCATTACATATGTAACCCATTATTGGGTATTATTGGTGTATTTGAACAAATAGTCGTATAGGGAATTGATATTAATTAAAAAATGACCTAAAAAGTTTTATAATTCCAAAAATATACTAAAAAAATGAATTCTAGTAATTTTTAATATGTGATATGAGAGAAAAACTTATATGTTGTTTTCATAGCATATTATTAATGGATTTTTTTGAATATTATGAAATTTATCTGGTCTTAAACAATGAATTTTAACATTATTATTCATTTTATAATTATATCTGAATAATAAATTTAGCGATAATTTACCTAATAATGTATTACATGGAGTTATCCTTAGTCGATTTATGTCATGAAGTGTTTTAGGATGGGATAAAGTATTATGTTTAATATGTGTCGGATTTCATAATAGGATGCCAAACATGTTTATGGGAAACAAAAATTGTTTTGGGTTTCTTATGAAATGTAAATTATTTCACATAGATTGTTATATACAATGGTTTCAACATAATAGGGTCATAAGTTAAATATATTTATATTCATACTACATAATGATACACATGATACATAGCATAATAACATTCATTTCCTTTCAAAGTCATACATTATGACTGAGCTAATTATTTGGTGCATGGGAATGTTGCTAATTTTGATTGAGTCAAGTAAAATGATAATGATATTATTTATCTCTCGTAAGATGAATGGGATTTGGTCCTCTGATAGATAAATATATTTGGGTGTAAAATAATATATAGATAAGTAAAAATTCTGTCTCTTATCTTTTAGAAAAGGGGAATGTAGTAAACTCCTCCATTAGGATGTCTCCCATGTGATGTGTTAGTCTATTTGGTTACAAAATAATCAGAGAATCAAGAACATATAAGTATCTATATTTGCATAATATACATCATGTACCATAATTACATATTTTATTAGTTTTTTTTATTATATGATTGTTTATTCATCTATATTATATTGACTGTGGGACCAAGAATAAATATAAATATACTTAATTGAGATAAAAAAGATCATTTTTCATGGGTTTAATGGATGATTTTATAGAGACCACTGTGTACGTACATTTATTTTCTATATAATTATCATTTGGTATCAATCTAGATTATATCATGGATCTACCTCGTATTTTTGATTAAATGGGTAGCATGTTTTTCAAATAATAGAAACATGGTCAAAAAGTGCTTTAGTGTTTCCATGAAATATGATTTGGGTAGTTTTCCAAAAATTATTTCATATAATGTGATACATTGTACAGATGATGATAACATTAAAAAAGATTTCTCTTAATATCTAAAAATATTTTGGGGATATGGTTCCAGACGTTATTTTACATGATAAATATAAGGTCAAATGGATTATGGTTCATTAGACTTTATTGAATGTGGGGGGAAACGTAGATATGAAATTAAATCTTTAATTATATGATATTTTGGATATATTATAATAGAAAATATGTATAATTTAGTGGTTAGTACATAAGTGAATCAAACCCACATAAAATCCCATGACTTGTTATATGATAATGAACCATATATTAGATATTAGAGCACTACCTTATCTATTTTGTGTTATATAATAATAACATGCATTAAATGTTATGATATGAATGAATCATTGTTTATGATTATCATTCTCTTTCAATCATCAATATAAAATGTTAAATTTCCTTTGAAATAAATAATAAATTTTACTTAAATATTATATGATGAAATGTATAGGTGATTCGACCTTATATATTTAATAAATTAAGTATATTTTTCTCAATGGTTGCATATATTTTAACCATTATCTTTACATGAAATTTTATTAATGATTGTGATCATAATAATCACTCCCATTGGAAATGATATATTACAATGTTGATGAAAAATTTCTTAATGAAACTTATTAATTTTTACAGATGATGTTTTATTCCCCTTCATTGGTTTCCACATAAGTGGTACAGTCATTCCATTGACATAAAAATGATATTTTTCTAATAATTCATGATTTATTATTAAATTGTAAAACCTAGATGTTAGGAATGTAATAGTTTCATCTTAGTTATAATCAAAAAATTGAAATTAATGATATATTATTTATCCATCCTTTGGTTTAGATAAACATGTACATTATTTTGTGGAATATATGATTTAATTTTCATATATTATAGTTTATGGGAGTTTATTTTCTCATTTTCATCGAAAACATTTAAATTTTTTTTTTGCCCTCAAAAACCAAAAAACAATGAACATATCTATTGAGAGACCCCTATATGATATAATAGGAAAAAGTGGGATATCATCATTAATTAAATACTAAAGAATAACTTTATTAAAGTTTTGGGTACCATTTAATTTAAGCCCATCACAGAGACGATATATATCAATGAAAATAAAAGATATAAATTCTAAAATTCGGTTTAATATAGAAGTTTCTAATATAATTAGAAAAATAATGGTACATTAAATTTCATTCAAGGAATCATATAGAAACATATTAAATGCTTGACCTTCTAAGTCCATCTATTTCTATAGTATTGATAGAAAAATATTTTATAATGGTGCCACTAAAATACCTATAATTAACCAACACAAACTATCAAACATAATTTATTCTACAAATATAAGTATCCCAGGAAATTTAATAATAACTATATCATAGTAGTGGTTTCTACTATGATATATATGAAACTATTCATCCCCATTGAACCCATTTTCATTGGACTTGAAGGTTGAGTTCCATTGAATACCCTAAACAACATGAATAAAAAACCTTCATTAAAATCTTATAGTTATTATTTCATTATGTTTATCATATAAAATCTATTCATATAATAAAAATTATCTTTAACACCACAAAACATTTTCCATAATAAAATTATAGATCTTAGGAATGGAGAGTTCCTTCACAATTATTACTTCCTAGTATAGATTCATCATCATCCAAAAAATTTATGGATTACATGAAATAATAAATTAGAATCACTATTTTACATTTTCATATAGTTATATTATAGATATATTATTAATATAATTTGATGAAAAATCATGCAATTTAAATATAACTATTACTTATTCTGGTTAAGATAAAAAAGAAAATTTCATTGTGTTCTTTGATTTAAGCCTATGTGTTTCATTAACCCAAGATGTGAGGCCTATATCCATCCATATCCCATTCAATGCCTAATTCTTTTTCAATTATTTTATTTTATAAAAAGCATGAATTTAGCTTCGAATCATGTAAAAAATTTCTAAATATTAAGTCATTAAAATCACAAAATACCATTGAATTATATTTTATTATATCATAATTATATTAATATATTTTCTATGTGGGTAAAAAATTATCATTTACACACATAGAATATTGACTCCAATACACAAAATAAAATAAAATTAAAATAAAATTCTCACAAACCATCCCTCGGGGCCCATTTATTAATAAACCCAAGCCCTCCATCCAAAGGCCAGGGGTTGGAGACTATCAATGGAAAGGCATTTCCCAAAAAAAGAACGAATCACCTAGAAAACTGTACACACACACTCACACGTGCAAGTGAAACACAACGGAAGAGTAAGGTGAAACCAAAAATAGATTCCTCAACTGAGTATAAGGGTATGTACTGAATTTAATGGGCCATAATACAAGACCAACTTAAATGGAAATACAGTAAAAAGGAGAACATCATCGGAGGTCCTCTACCAAGGATCCAACCTGAAGGGTAGGTACATCTCATCGGGTTGCTCTCCATGTCCACTGGTCTCCTCCATCAACATCATGTTCTACCCCCACGTGTCCAATTCATGGCTTATCATCGTCTTTACAAGACACAGCAATGTGTGGGCGAAGCCTATGTATGGGTGAGTATAACAATACACAGTAGGGACCCCAATTCCCCCAATGGTCTCTCCGAATTCCATAAAGGAAAAAACACAAAGCGTGATCTCAATCACAAATCACAAATCAAAGGACTCATTTTAATATAGGTATAATTAAAGAACATAAGTATAGATTACGAGTCGAGAAGCTAGATAATATTATTATGTTGAGAGACACTTCAGCTGACCATGCAGATTTTGACCCACATAGGATTGATAGCTACTAACCCCCTCAAGACCAACAAACGATTTGACACACAAAAGATCAGTATGTGATGACCCACATAGAATCGCTAAGTGCTGACCCACACAGAATCTGAACCACATAGGATCAGTATGTCGCTGATCTACGATGTGCTGCTCTATAGCTTGTCCTCATCAGGTCATGTACTGCGGATCTACAAAGGATCGCTCGATGTTAATCCACACAGGATCTCTAGGTGCTAACCCGTACAGTATCGCTCAGTGTCGATCCAACCCTACCGTAATCAAACATTATGTAAACCAATTGTGGAGTAATCTCAGAATGACTATCTCGCTCAATGGATCCTAGAATCGTTGATAGTTCTTCAAATGGATTTTAAGTTCAGAAGATATGGTTTATTAAGTGTTTCTAGGCTTTAATGGGGTCTGGGTCAAGTCTCACCCATCCCCGCCTGAGCTGGCCTAGGCAAGCCTAGTTGGGTAGGGTTGCAGCGAGGTCGGCCCACTAGGCCACAGACCGGCTTGACCTATAGGGCGACGCGGCCCAGTGCGCTGCCCTGGCTCACAAGCCGAGTGGTTGCGAGCTCCTCAAAAGGCTCAAGAAGATTCATTTGGATCTTCAATTAGCAGTTCCACGTTGTTCTGCCATCTGGATTGTGGGACCTGGGGGACCTGAGTCCCCATCAATTTGTGACTACTTTTCTGCAGCCCGTGATGGTGCACCACCTCGCCAATGCAGCCGACAGGTTCCCGGCCGCCCCTTCAGGTTCGCTGTGGTGCCAAGCGACGATGCCCTCTTCTGTGGGCGGTGAGAGATGGGTGCTGTTTTTGCGGCCGACACCAGTCGCTGGTACCGCCTCACCGATGAATCTTCCATAGGCCACTAAGTGAGCTTTAATGGTTTATTCTTCCATCTAGACGTGTCTACTGTCCTCCCAGAATGTTGTTGTCATTGAGTGCGTCTATGTTTCAATATTCTGTCTAGTTAGAACAAACGAACTATAATAAAAACAATGAAAAATCAAGTGGCAGATGGAACAGTTCTTTCTATTTTGGCATGCACCCTCCACATTAGGATTAATAAAAGTATGAGTAATTTATATATCATATTAAAATAATGATAAACCTTGTTTAAATCCATTCTAACAACAACCTGAAAATTCATGAACAAGGGGAAGAATTGATAAAATTTAATATATTAAAAGACAAACCCTACCTTGTGATACATTGGAGGCATCATGTTGGTGGAAAAATATTTTGTGTTCGATGAAGTCATTGACATTCATCGATCCAAGTTCATAGCCTCCCGAGATTCTTTCATCATAAGTAGATTGTGTCATTTCACGTCGCCATAGGTTCCTCGCTTGATGAATTCATGCCAAAAACTCTACCCCGAGCACCATTTAAATACATGGGGAAATGGGTGACTAATGCACTGAGGAATTTATGAGGTTCATTAAATGAAATAATTAATGTGTTTCATTAATTACACGGGGGTAGATACACAACCAAGGTGAAACTATAAATTTGTATCTCATATTTAAAATTCTGAAAACCTCTATGGTCCCTACAACCACAGCTCAATAGGTGGTAGGAAAAGAATGAAATAAAATAAAAATTCCTTTGTTATTTTATTATTTCTTTAAAATGTTGTAAAAAATTAATTTTTCACCTGACCAACTGCTATCGAAGTGAACCCTCCCTTAAACAAATACCAGCACTACAGATTCAATAGTTCCCTCTGATTTTTAATCCAAGCACTGGTTCAATAGATTGGAAATGTTCCTCCTTCATTTACTGAACGTACCTTTAAAAGATTTTCAAAAAATATTAACAGTCACCCTTGACTTGCACCGGTCAAGGATAAGAACTTTTTAATTAAAAAAACACCTCACGATCTCAACAGTACTCTCAGATTTCCTATCTAAGTTACCATTTAAGATTATTATTATTTACCAAAAAAATAATTGTTACATGATTATTTTATTTGCGGACAAAAACTAATCTCCACAGCTGGCCCACGTCGACCACTGTTAGCATCTACCTAACGAATGCATAACTGCACATGTTTAGTGGTGGTCTCATATTTTTAATCGGTGTCACCATTCATGATTTACACATATTTTCAAAAATAAAATAGTTTTATTTAATTATTTTTTATAGTTATTCCATTTTCTAGTTTTCTCACTGGAGGCCTACGCTGACTAAACATATGTCGCTTTTAGGGTTAACCCGTAATTCAAAACGCAATAGTGACCATTGATTTTTTATCCAAGCACCCCTTTATGTGTTATTACACATTTTCAGGAAAACTGCTCACACGTTCTTTTTTAAGAATAACACCTTTCTCAATATATCATTTCAGGAACATCAGGCCACATAATAATGTGCCGTCAGATTTTTCGGTCTCAAAAAATTTCTATATAATTAAAAAAAATTACAAAATTTCATGGTATTTATTTTCTCCTCATCGTAGGACTTTACATCCCTAAAATCCAAAATAATTAAAAATTAAACACGTGGGGATGTTGAGAATGTAAATGAGCATCCCGATCCAATATTCTCTCTTGTACATTCTCATTCTACCAATGAACCCGCACTAGAGGAATCTACCTTACACGAAGGACCTACTCTTTTCGATCCTCTATCTCCATCGGGATGTTTGAAAAAGTCAAACCATCAACAATTTCTAGCTCCCCATAATTGATAATGTGTGATTGATCATGCACGCATCATCTCAGCAGTGAAACACAGCAATTGTTATACACCCAGTGAATCGGTGGGGGAAGATCTTGGAGGTATACAACCTCACCAACTCTAATAAGAACCTGGAAAGGTCCGATGAACCTCAGAGATAGCTTGCTACCCCAAAGAAACCTCGGTAATTTTTGTCAGGATGTGGCCTATAGGATGAAAAGGTATCCCTATTCAAACTCTATGGTTCTCAGTATCTTGTCAACATATGACTTCTACTAGCACTGTGTAGTCTTCATCTGCCCCTAATGATCGGTTCCTTCTCTTAGATAGCCTTCTCCAACTCTAGACCCATAAATTCTTACTGCCCTGAGTCTGACCAGCAAAGAGGGGGTCTACATGGTCATCTAATCAAGGCCTCAAATGGAGCCTTTCTGATGGTGGAGTGATAACTATGGTTTTATGCGAACTGCACTAATGGTAGGTGGTCCTCCCTACTATGACCAAAATCGAGGACACAAGTAGAAATCATGTCTGTGAGTGTTTGTATGGTCCGCTTTTTCTGACCATCTATTTGAGGGTGAAAGTGGTGCTCAAGAGTAGATGAGTCCCGAATGCCTCCTATAATCCCTTCCACAAGAAGGATGTAAAGCAAGTGTTGTGAACTGAGAAGATAATCAACGGCATTCAGTGAAGTCGCACAATCTCCTTCACATCGACGTGTACCAAGCAACCTATTGATCCCTTCTCTCGGATGGGTAGAATGTGGGAAAACATGGTGAATCAGTCAACAATCACCCAAAAAGAATCATGGCCCCTCAACATATATGGTAGCCCTATCATGATGTCCACAGAAATAATATCCCACTTCCACTCCAATACCTCAAGTGGTTATCCTAAGCCCGCCGGTACCTGATTCTCATTATTAACTTATTGACAAGTGAGGCATCGGGATACACACTATGCCATTGAATTATTCATCCCTAGCCACCAGTATTGTCATGACCCGTCCTCGGGGCCCGTGTCGTCACTACCCCAAGCACGCCTTCCATAGGCCAGGGGATGGCGACTAGCACCAAGGCGTAAATTCTGGTAAAAGGGAAGGCATTGCCTTTGTAATGTAAACAAGCACCTCAGAGTAAGCATGCAGAAAAAGTAAACACTAAGTAAAAACAGAGTACAACTGCAAGTGCAGAATGTAAGTGGGCCAGAATACAAACCCAAACTGAAAGTAAAGTACAACGTGAAAGGGAAAACAACAACAGAAAAGTAAAAGCCGCTACGCCGAGCTGTCCACTGGAAATCCCACTTGAAGGGTGGGTACAGATAGCTCCACTGCTCCTCGGGTCCCGCCGTCTGCTCCGAGTACATCCCGCCCAATGGTCCTCCTCCAGGTATCGTCCTGCTCTGCATGCCTCAACCACGATCAATGTTGTTCGTCGTCTACAACCAACACAACGTAGTGCGGGCATAGCCTGTGCAGGGGTGAGTATAAGCTACTCAGTAGGGACCCCGAGACCCCCAACGGTCTCCCAAAATCCACAAACGATAAACCACAAAGGAAAGATACAATCACGAAGTAACAACCGACACTGCTTAGGAATGTGCCCATACATATACCTAAGTCAACAATTCCAATACGCTCCAACCTCCGATCCCAAGTAAAACTCAGTCCACACTGGAAAGTGTACGTATTCCACACAAGAAAGCAAAACGTAATCCACACGGGATAGCACAACACAATCCACAAAGGAAGCAAAACAGGTTTCAGCTCACACAGGTATACATCATCGAAAAGGTGAAAGAGATGATCAGACATAGATACTGAATCATCTAAGCTGGGACCCACATAGGATACAAGACCAGCTGTCTTCATTGTTTCATCTATGCTGGGACCCACATAGGATACAAGACCAGCTGTCTTCATTGATTCATCTATACTGGGACCCACATAGGATACAAGACCAGTATTGAATCATATAAGCTCGGACCCACATAGGATACAAGACCAGCACAGCTAGGACCCACATAGGATACAAGACCAACTGTCTTCATTGATTCATCTATACTGGGACCCACATAGGATACAAGACCAGTACTTGAATCATCTATACTGGGACCCACATAGGATACAAGACCAGCACAGCTAGGACCCACATAGGATACAAGACCAGCTGTCTTCATTGATTCATCTATACTGGGACCCACATAGGATACAAGAACAGTACTTGAATCATCTAAGCTGGGACCCACATAGGATACAAGACTAGCACAGCTAGGACCCACATAGGATACAAGACCAGCTACTTTCATTGATTCATCTATACTAGGACCCACATAGGATACAAGACCAGCTTTCTTCATTGATTCATCTATACGGGGACCAACATAGGATACAAGACCAGTACTAAATCATCTAATCTGTCAGATCCACAAAGGATCGATAGGTACTAATCCCCACAAAGGCCCACACAGGATCGGACCCACACAGAATCTGTAGTACTGATCCCCGTAGGATCGCTGAGTGTTGTAGTCGTCGTCGTCGAATCCACTGAGGATCTCTGCACAGTCGTCGTTGAAGTCGCAGTCACAGTCAGCACTAGGGTTCCCGCACACAGCAAGGTCGTTCGGGAGGGTCCACTCCATGAGCCGAGAGGCTGATACATCAACTGTCACATAGTCCGAAGTTGATGTATCTAAAAGTTCCGTATCGTCAAAAGGAACTCAACGCAACAGACGGCGCGTCAATCGGACCCCCGGTCTGAGAGTTATTGGCTTTTTTCGTTTCAGGGGCCCGGTTGGTTTTTAAGGCAAAACCAACCCGACCGTACTCCACCTGCGTCCAAACCTCGGGCGGAGTATGCCAAAATATCCTCCTCACTAAGAGGAACTCAACCAAGTCGATGGCACGTCAATCGGACGACCGGAGTTCAAGATATGAGCATTTCCGCTCCGAGGGCCCGGTTGGTTTCGTGTACGAACCAACCCGGCCAAACACAAAGTATTTTGAAACCTTGAGTGTGATATACCTAAACGACCGTCTCGATCCAAGGTTCGTGTTGCCGCTGACAGCGCGTCAATCAGAGGTCCGTAGCCCAAGATATGGGTTTTTGAACCAACTCAGTCCGAAAATAGGGGGTCTGGGCCAGGCCCAGCCCGACCCAGTACCCCCTGGGTCGGCCGAACCAGTTCGACCCGGTCCGGGCGGCGACCCGGCCCGATGACCCGGCCCGGCCCGGAAGCCCGGCCCGGCCGTCGGCGCAGCGGCACGGCGGCGCAGCCAACGCGGCCAGCGAGCCGCGCGAGCGCGCCCAAGAGAGGGGCGTTGCCCCTCCTTTTTGAAAAATGGCGGCCCCCTTTAATGGGCCGCGCCAGGTGTGCAACACGGGGGGTGTAACCCCCCCCCCCCACGACTTTTCCCCTGTAACGGTCGGCCAGCGCAGGGCCGGCCGGTTCCTCACCGCAGGACCCCGCGGTCCTGCGCCTTTCCGGCACCGGCGGCCGGGGTTCCGGCCGCCTCCTTCGAGTTCTTCGGCGGCCGGTTTTTCCAGCCGCCACTTCCAAGATGGCTGCAAACTCGTCCGGCGTGGCATGATGACGCCATGTCCTTCCAGCGCGGCCCAACTCCGGTCGCGGCCTCGTTCATACCCTCAACGTGGTGCGACGGCGTCACGTTTCTTTGTCGTGGCCCGCATCATTCACGTCTCCTTTCGCTCAAGCGCGGTGCAACGATGCATTACCGTCTTCACTAATCAAAACCTAAGAATAGAAAAGGGTGGACGGGTATCGGCCGTGTTTGTGCGGACCGATCCCCTCCCGTTATATCGATAGTAGTTGGCCGAAACGTAAAACGTTTAACCTTCACAATTTTTAATTTAAATAAAAAATTGGAACATGGCCGTCAGATTTATCTTTCATATTCGAAGGAATGAAATTACCAACTTAAAAAGATTCAAACCCCTACATCGGTTCAAGAACGGTGCACGTCAACGATCATCGGAAGACGAGCGTCGCCGAAATCGGTCATCGTGGAAAACGAACGTCGTTTCCGTTAACATCGAGGTGCGTTCGAAGAGGAAATGTTGTTGGAAGAAGACATCGCGTTCTTCGTCGGAGATGTTCTTCGTTGAAGAACGGTGTTCTTCGCGTTCTTCGTCAAGGTTGAAGAAGAAGAAGACTTCACACTTCCCAAACCCCTCAAGCTAGAAAAAACTCTAACAATAATAAAATAATACCAAGTCTTAATTTTATTAACACAACTTAACCATTTGAATTTCAAGAGTTTTAAATTAAGTAACTCACCTTATTAATTATAACAAGTTTCCAAAACAAATTAATAAAAGTGAGTTAATGGGGAGTTAGGAAGGTGAGGGGTTAAGAGGAGTTAAGGGATTTGAAAAGGAGGGGTGTTTTTGTGGGCCCCACACTTTCAATTATCCACACATGGGATTTTGGGTGGATGTGGGCCCCACCACCAACTTCCCATGGGAGAAATTAACCACCTTGATATGAAATAAAATTGATCCAAAAATTTTATTTACTTTTTTTAATTAAACCCCATTAATTAACTTATTCTCCCGCACAAATGAAACTACGATAAAGGTTCTCTTAAGCATTTACCAGTGTTGCGAGTTCATCGGTGCCATCGGATTTCAATTCCAAGCACTGGTTCAAAAGATAGGAATTCCTGCTCGTTCGTTCACTGAACGTACCCGAGCCAAACTTCAGAAATTGATTCCAGGCACTCCGGGCCTCGAAATCAGGCGCCGTTAGAAACTGCGTTCTTGTAAAATTCCAAAGAAAATTAAGAAAAAAAATTCCTTGAAATTTATGGGTCTTTACATTACTCCCACCACAGGGCTTTACGTCCCCATAAAGCTTCAACACAAACTAGGGATACAAAGGCGGTAGAGCTAGGCGGTAATCCACCTCGCCAATCCGGCTGAGGACCTGGAAGGGTCAGATGAATCATGGAGACAACATTCCACCTTGGCCAAATCTCCGTAATCCACGTCGAGGTGAGACCTGCATGAAGACGTGGTCGCTATCCTCAAACTCTAGTGGCCTCCGCCTCCTGTCAGTGAAAGACTTCTGTCGGCTCTGTGCTGTCTTCATCCGCTCCTGGATGACCTGGACCTTCTCTATCATGGCCTGGACCACCTCAGGTCCCACAAGAGCTGATATGATTTCTTCTTTTCCGATAAGAGAAATCTGGTCTCATCCCCTGGATGAACCACGTTCTTTGCCTAATACAGTCAATCCCGACATGGATGATACTCATCCATACCAAGGATGACGTCGTAAGGCCTCGACGCTACTACCAAGAGATCTAACTGTTAATCTCGCCTCCAAGGGTTGAGTAACACTGTCGGCATCAGAGTGTGGTAACTGGGTCTCCTCCAGTAGATGTCTCACAATTGAGGGTCAAGTCAACATTCAAAACTGGAACAACTTAGTAACAACACAAAAGAGGACAGGAATGAAAACATCACAAGGGTATGCATCTTTTATTATTGCAGCTCATAATACAAGGACGCTACACAATAGCAACAAGGAACTAGAAGTAAAAAAGATGTATCCAGTAGTTCCGCTCCTATCCATTTGCTCCCAGAGCTCCATGATCGAAGGCCTCAGCTGCCTGAAGCTAAGATCTCCCATGTCCACCAACACCCTGCGATAGGGGCGGACCTCCTGATGGTGGTGGTGGCAACACCTCGAAGCGTCGTCCACCACCTGCTGCTCGGCCAGCTCATCTGCCTCGCCCGCCTTCACCATGCGGACCTCCATGGACGAACCTCTGTCTGGGAGGTCCCTCTACCACCTGATGCTCATCTGTAAGACGAGTCGGGCCATCTCGATCCATGTGACCTTGCCCGCCGCATGCGTAGCAATGCCTACCCCTCGTGTACCTGGCTCTCTTTCGTGTTCCCCACACAACTGAATCTCCATCCAGTGACTTCCCATTTGATGGTCTGGCCCGTTTAGACCTCTGCATCACCTATCTACAGCCAACTACAGAAGACCCTTCTACGGGCCGTCCTGCGGAGGGCCCTATCACTGGAGCCTGCTCGGCGATAAAACTCTCCACTAGAAGGGCTCTCTCCAACACCTCTGCCTGCGTCAGAATGTTGAGGGAGATCATCGAAGCCCTGATCTCGTGCCTCAGTCCTTTCTTGAAGGTCCGGGCCTGGAAGAACGAGTCCCGTACCATATCTGTGGAGTAGCGTGAGAGATCAGTAAATCTCGCCGAGTACTGGGCCACTGACAAGCTGCTCTTCCGCAGCTAAAGAATCTCCTGAATGTGCACTGCACGGAGGGTGGCTGGGATGAACTCGGAGCGGAAGATTCTCTCAAAGTCCGTCCAGAGAAGAGATGTCCCGTCGTGCTCCTGGAGCATCAAGCTCCACCATCGGCCCACTGCTGCGTGCAATAGGCTCGCTGCGAGGATCACCATGAGGTCTGATGGTGTCCTCACTAGCCTGAAAACTCGTACGACTGCCTCCATCCAGTCCTCGGCTGCCTGGGGGTCCATCTCCCCACGGAACCTAGGTGGTCTCTAGCGCTGGAACTCGTGCAGTGCGATAAGGCGACGTGGATCGTCAGCGGCTGGGGCTGGTAGCATCGGTGGCTCGACGGGTAAAGGTACTGCCGGTGCCTCTACTGACAAGGAGCCCTGCACCGAGGCCTCATCGCTCAGTGGGCTATCATCACACTCGACTCTCGGAACCCTAACTGACTGCCGTCGTGGGGCTATTCTGAAAAGGAAATAGGTGTGCCATGGTCAAACATGATACCTGGTGAGCTGACACAAGTAATCACAATGAAATTGTGAAACACACACGCAATCAATGTTTTCATGCATTAAGTCGGAAATCAGAAGTCAGGTTCCTGGTGTACGGATACGTCGGCCGCTGCACCAACACTGGACTCCCTAGACTGATAACCACACCCAATACGCTAAACACTATTGCTTCACATAGAAGAATGATCAGAGTCTGCGGTAGAACCGAACTCCTCTGATACCAATTTGTCACGACCCGTCCTCGGGGCCCGTGCTGTGACTACCCCAAGCCCGGCTTCCATAGGCCAGGGGCTAGTGACAAGCACCAAGGCATAAATTCCGGTAAAAGGGAAGGCATTTCCTTTGTAAGGTAAACAAGCACCTCAGAGTAAGCAAGTGGAAAAAGTAAACACTAAGTAAAAACAGAGTACAACTGCAAGTGCGGAAAGTAAGTGGGCCAGAATACAAACTCAAACTGAAAGTAAAGTACAACTCGAAAGGGAAAACAGCAACTGATAAGTAAAATCTGCTACGCCAAGCTGTCCACTAGAAATCCCACCTGAAGGGTGGGTACATATATCTCCACTGCTCCTCGGGTCCCGCCGTCCGCTCTGAGTACGACCCGCCCAGTAATCCTCCTCCAGGTACCGTCCTGCTCTACAAGCCTCAACCACGATCAACGATGTCCGCCGTCTGCAACCAACATAACGTAGTGCGGGCATAGACCGTGCAGGGGTGAGTATAAGCTACTCAGTAGGGACCCCGATACCCCCGAAGGTCTCCCAAAATCCAAAAAGTATAAATCACAAAGGAAAAAATACAATCACGAAGTAACAACCGACACTGCTTAGGTATATGCCCATACATATACCTAAGTCAACAATTCCAATACGCTCCAACCTCCGAGCCCAAGTACAACTCAGTCCACACAGGAAAGTATACGTATTCCACACAGGAAAGAAAAACGTAATCCACATAGGAAAGCACAACACAGTCCACAAAGGAAGCAAAACAGGTTTCAGCTCACACTGGTATACGTCATCGAAAAGGTGAAAGATATGATCAGACATATATACTGAATCATCTAAGCTAGGACCCACATAGGAAACAAGACCAGTTGTCTTCATTGTTTCATCTATACTGGGACCCACATAGGATACAAGACCAGCACTGAATCATCAAAGCTGGGACCCACATAGGATACAAGACCAACACAACTAGGACCCACATAGGATACAAGACCAGTTGTCTTCATTGATTCATCTATACTGGGACCCACATAGGATACAAGACCAGTATTGAATCATCTATGATGGGACCCACATAGGATACAAGACCAGCACAGCTAGGACCCACATAGGATATAAGACCAGCTGTCTTCATTGATTCATCTATACTGGGACCCACATAGGATACAAGAATAGTACTTGAATCATCTAAGCTGGGACCCACATAGGATACAAGACCAGCACAGCTAGGACCCACATAGGATACAAGACCAGCTGTCTTCATTGATTCATCTATACTGGGACCCACATAGGATACAAGACCAGTATTGAATCATCTAAGATGGGACCCACATAGGATACAAGACCAGCACAGCTAGGTACAGATAGCGCAGCTCCTGGATTGTCCACCACGGATCCTACCTGAAGGGTAGGTACAGATAGCCTCCTCAACGCTCTCTCCCGTCAACCTCCTCCATGTGTCTTCTGGCCGTGAAGTCCCCCTCTAGATACGGTCTCGTCATGTATTCCACCTCCGGGTACTGAATCGTCGTGTAGTCCACCTCCGGGTACCGTCCAGTCCTCGAACACTCAGCCTCTGTCAGCACTGCCCATCGTCTGCAACCAACACAACGAGGTGCAGACATAGCCCTTGCAGGGGTGAGTATAACGATACTCATTAGGGACCCCGAGACCCTAAAGGTCTCACTAAAACCAACAAGGATAACCACAAAGAAGATCTCAACAGATAACATATACTTAGGTATATTCCCATATATATACCTAAGTTGTCAGGTAACCCATCTCAATCATTAGGTAACACAAAGGTTATGAAATCAACGGATAACCACTACCCAGGTATATGCCCATATATATACCTAAGTTATCAAGTGACCCATCTCAATCATGAGGTAAACACAAAGGTCAAAAGTCTCAGCTCAAACCAGGATTTTCATTATCGAAACCGTAACTGTTGAAGAGCTCCGTCTCTGGAGTGTACAGTGGTCCTGTCACGACTCCGAGATACTGCTCACTAACCTAAGACTGCTGAGGTAGTCCTCCTATCGAGTACCTCGGGTCAGCCACCCAAACATAGTAGTGCTTCCCATCGGGGTATGTCACCCAAACACAGTAGTGCACACCCCCAAGTAGCCTGCTGAGGTACTCTCCGGACGAGTACCGCGGGTCTGCACTATCACATAGGTAGTGCTCCGTCCGCCATGGGTCAGCACCTCACAAAGTAGTGCTCCATCCACTGGGCTAGTTGACTCACTCCAAGTCGGGTCGGTCAAGCAGTCGTCAGGTCTCAGTCGGCTACACGGTCTCTGTACTCCGCACGCTCGTCTCTGGGAGGGTCCGCTCCATGAGCTACAGGTCGATACTCCAAGTATCTTAATGTCCCATGAAGAAGTATCTCAAAGGACCGCCTCGTCTTAGTGGTCTCAACGCAACAGACGGCGCGTCAATCGGACGCCCAGTCTGTGAGTTATTTGCATTTTCGTCCCAGGTGTCCGGTTGGATTCATGTGCGAACCAACCCGGCCGTATATCAACTGTACCCCGAACTCTCATAGGTTATTCTCATAGGGACCGTTTCTCAATTTGATCACCAACGCCGCTAATGGTTCGTCAAACGGACGTCCAGTCTGAAAGATATCAGCTTTTCCATTCCAAGGGCCCGGTTGGATTTCGGGTGCGATCCAACCCGGCCACTATCCAACTATATCCAAAATTCGGGCGAAGTATGCCCAAAGTTCTGTCTCATCAAGAGTAATTCAACGAAATAGACGGCGCGACAATCGGACGCCCGGTCTGTGAGTTATTGGATTTTTCATTCCAGGGGCCCGGTTGGTTTCGTGAGCGAACCAACCCGACTGCACTCCGATGACATCCAAACCTCGAGCGGAGTAAGCCAAAAGATCCACCTCACTTAGAGAATTCCATCAAAGTCGATGACACGTCAATCGGACGTCCAGAGCTCAAGATATAAGCGTTTCCGCTCTGAGGGCCCGGTTGGTTTCGTATCCGAACCAACCCGGTCGAACCCAAAGTAATCTGAAACCTTGAGTGCGATATTCCGAAACGACCGTCTCGATCCAAGGATCGTGTTTCCACTAACGACTAGTCGTTTGGAGGCCCGTAGCTCAAGTTACAGGCTTTTGACCGAAATTGGTCCGAAAACGGGGGGTCTGGGCCCGGGCCGACGCGGCCCGACCCCCCCTGGGTCGGCCCGAACCGGGTCCGACCCGGCGCGGCCTGACCCGGCGCGGCCGGCTCGGTCCGGCCCGACCGGCCGGCCGCGGCTCGGCCAGCGCGACCGAGTGGACACCACGGGCGGGGTGTGCGGCTCCCCCTCCCTTCGCCGCTAATTGAGGCCGGCGGCGAACCGCCGGCCGCCTCCCTTCCGGCGGCGCGCCGCCGCCGCCGGTCGCCGGGGCCGCCGCGCCGGTGTGGCACGCCGCTGCCGCCTTCCGCGGACCACCGGACGCGCTCCGGTGGTCCGTTTCTCCTACCATCTTCGCCTATAGTCCTCCCAGGACCCGACCTTCACTAAGGAGGCCTCAAAATTACCTTGCGGCATTGTTTCTCGTCGCCCTTCAATCCGCACGTCAAAAACGAAATGCGCCGTATTCGTGGTTCTCCGGCGCGGCGCATTGGCGCCGCGCCCTTTCGCCGCAGCCCGACTCCGTCCGCAGATGTCTTCGGGTTTCTTCGACACAGCGTGACGGCGTCGCGTCCTTGTTCTTCTTTTCACGGCACGGCGCGACGGCACCGCGCATTTTCTTGTCGCATGATTTCGCGTGGTGCGATGACACCACGCCTTTCCTGTTTCAATCCACAAGGAACCAACATAAAAAAAGGAGGAGGGTCGGCCGTGTTTGTGCGGTCCGGCCCCCTCGCGTTATTCGATAACAATTGGTTTTAAAAATCCACGAATATCGTCAAGGTAATAATCAGAAACAAATCAAATAATAATCCTTAACCTAAATCCGCATGAACGAATGATCCACGGATCAACCTGGAATTGGTTGGTCTGTGCTCGTCGTTCTTTTCTCAAAAGATAATAGAACACCAAAAATAAAAACCCAACTCTCCACATAATCTTTGCAAATCAAATTAATGTTTATTTGATCCGCGTTCATTGATTTAGAAGGAAGTAGCATGGGGTTCATTAATATTTCATAAAAAATTCCCTACCTCGGTTCAGGAACGGTGTTCGTCAACGAGCCGTGGAAGGCGAGCGTCGCGGAGGTCGGGCGTCGCGGGAAAAGAACATCGACGTCGCGAAGCGAGGATTCAAAGTTGTTGATGGCGATTTCGTCGCGGAAAACCGTCGCGGAAGAGACGACGCGGAAGAAGAACGTCGCGTCGCGGATACGGCGTCTCGGAAGAACCATGTTCTTCGACGGATAAGTTCTTCGTTGAAGAACGGTGTTCTTCGCGTTCTTCGTAGAGGTTGAAGAAGAAGAAGACTGCTTCCCCAATCCTCTCATGGTTGTAAAACTCTAACAATAATAAAATAATACCAAGTCTTATTTTACTAACACAACCTAACCATTTTAATTTCAAGAGTTTGAAAATTCAAAACCCACATTTAACTCACTTAAGTTATTAACATAATATGTTATAAAATTAATGAGGTGATAAGTTAACAAAACTTAAATGGGGGGTTTAGAGGGGTTAGGAAAGTGAGGGGTTATGAGGATTAGGGAGTTTAAGGAATTTGAAAAGGTGGGGGGTTCATGTGGGCCCCACCCTTTCAAATATCCACACATGGGAAGTTGGATGGATGTGGACCCACCACTAACTTCCCATGGGAGAAGTTAACCACATAACAAGAAATAAAATTGATTCAATAATTTTATTCACTTTTTTTTATAAAACCCCAAAAATTAACTTCTTCTCCCACACAAACGCAACTACGGTAAAGGTTACATTAAGCGTTTATCGGGGTTGCGAGTTCATCGGTTCCATCAGATTTCAATTCTGAGCACCGGTTCAAAAGATAGAAATTCTCACTCGCTCGTTCACTGAACGTACCCGAGCCAAACTTCGGAAATTAATTCCAGGCACACCGGGCCTCGGAATCAGGCGCGGTCAAAAACTACGTTCTTGTAAAATTACAAAGAAAATTAAGAAACAATTTTCCTTGAAATTTCCAGGTCTTTACGAAAATATTAAATTATATTTCAAAGTAGTGAATTCGAATAAAAAAATATTGGAATTGAAAGGATGAAATTTCAAATTATTTTCATATGATATTCTAATTTTATATATGGATCAAATATCTTACAAAAAATTGATTTAGATTATATGGTTATGGAATGATGATGAAGTAGATGTGATTTACATGGGTTTTACCATCACATACATAAATATATTCCACATTTTATTGTTATATGATCCACTTAGTACTATGTTACAAAGGGTGGTATGATTTATTCATGATGATTTAATGCTATCATGAATGTGTTCAATTATTTCATGGTATCACATATCCTAATGATCTTGAGAAACGATGATTATGGGTAGAGATGATAATAATTGTCATCAACCAATCCAGTATGAACCCTTAAATAAAAACCACAACAATAATATGAAGAGGGGTGTATATGTAATTATGATGTAGATGATTTGAGTTAATTTAATGGGATCATTATATATATTTGTATCATATAGTTGAGTTATTAACATGTCCATTCATGAGATGTATGTAATATTAGTGATGTGATTTTAATATACTATCTAGAATTTAACATTTATGGACTTAGATGATATAATGATATATTTATATGACTAGGATAATGTATTGAATGTTAATATGTCCCCACATGACACAGATTCTATGTATGTTATAGTTCACATCAATTGTTCTCCCCATTTATAGTATTTTATACATAAATTTATGAGGACTCCAAAATTTGATAAATTAATATTCCATTATAATAATGTTTATGCACAAAATGTGTTGGCATAATTTATTTTTTCTATCAGGTGATATTTTTGAGGTCAATTGGCAGTGTTAAATCTTTACTCACATTGACATAATAATACTATATGTCCAAGATTTCCAAATATTGAAATAGGTTTATCACTCCCCTAGAAATTCTTGTTTGATAGGGTGTTCTTTCCCAGTATGAAATATAAAGTTTCGTAATCATAAAGTATGTATTGGTAGAAACATATTTCTTAAGGGATATTTGAATCGTTAAAACCCATAAATCTCTTAGTAATACCTTCAATGGTGCCCCCAAATAAATAGGTAAGCCAGATGAGGATTATTTATATTTATTGAGATAATAAAAAAATATCTATCCCATTTCGAATGTGGTTGAGTTTCAATATGTTATATGGAATATATGATGATTGGATGTTGACTATTGGAATTTTTTATCCTTAATGAGTGGCATAGTGAAATTTTCGAAGATTGATATTATCTCAAAATATAATACTAGTGGAATTATTATTGGAGGAAAAATGAATGTTTATGCCTATGAGTATTCATAGTATTTTTATTAACAATACTATATTTTTGTGACTATGAGAGAAGAATAATTTTTATATCAGGGTTGTTTACATGTTCATACATGGTATCATCGATGTGGTTTGGGTTAGACATACATCGATGCAGTCAATTCCACCCCCTTGGGACCAAAAATATGGGATTCTAATATTTTTCCTTGTTTATTCGAGACCATAATATTCATCATGATATTAGTGATGCATGTTTTACATAATAAAATATGTAGATTGGAACAACCATATGGGATATGGGATTTCCCCCCATAATTTGAGACTCTACTCCCTTGACTTGTTTATATTTCACAAGATTAGGTGGGATAGTATATTTTTATTAGTTGGTCAGATAGAAATTTTCTGGATAATATTATTTTCTAGTTGATTAACTTGGAAATATACAATTTTATATTGATTAAAAGGTGATAATATTTTATCTAGTATACCCTAATAATATGGGGAGAAGTTATCTAATTCAGAGAGAAGTATCTTGAGGTGTGGAAAAATAGATACATGACTGTTTATTTGGAGGTTTTTAATTTAACATTAAATTTCATCATTATTACATTCTAATCAATGGTTAATATCCCTTAAATATTCAAAATATATATGTATATAATTTATTTTTTATATTTTTGAAAAATTTCATGTTTATTTTGAAAGAATCATAAAATCATGAATATTGTGATAAAATGGATGTTCTAAATTTTAATTCCATGGTTGTAACTTAATTTTATATTGTTTATAAGATTTATTGAATAAAGGAACAAAACACTTAAAGAGATAGGAATTCAAATTCCTTGTTGAAAAAAAATATGATAAAATATTGCTAATTTTTTAAGCTAACATATCCCATATTGGTTCTCCAGATAGATTTTCATCTCCATTATTTTCCCAAATAATCGCATAATGTTATTTTGAAAAGAATAAATAGATTATTAAAAATAACCTAATATTATAATACGACCCTAATTTATCATGAAAGGGGACCAAAAAAGGAATGTCAATGAGAAATTATACATGGGGTTACCATTATGAGAGCTTTTTAATTCCATTATTTCCCAAAACATTTACATAGTATTAACTAAGTTTCCAATAAAATTTTTCTCAAATAGCTAGGATTTTATCAACATGTAACAATATATCAACCCCTATATTTACTACCATTATCATGGAAACAATTTTTCACATAAAAACAAATATTATAAGCACCAAAAAATATAAGGATCATTTTGATGCCATAGATTAATAAACATCCTAATCTGGAAGTTGTTTCAATATAATTGTGTCTCAAGTACCCAACACAACGTTTTCTCTATAAAGCTACCTACCACTATAATGTATCACATTTCTAGCCTTCAAAATATTCTCAATCTCAGGCATCAGGTATGTAACTGACACCAATGAACTTTGATGACACTAAATTGGACTATGTTGGATAAAATAACAACCACCCTAATATTCCCGTTGAAGATTCCATGTTTCATCAAAGATGATATTATATTGTCTATTAATGAAGGAGAGGGAAACATTGATGAAATTAATCCATATGATATCATTTTTTATTAATAATAAACTCTACAAAAAATTGGATTTCCCCTAATGAAAATTCCTTGTGTAGTTTAATCCATGTGAGGGAATAAACTGATATCTTCGGTATTGAAAGACACTCTCTAGAGACATGGTGATGATGTAATCCATATAATGGTAATTCAGAGTACTTGATAAAATTTACAAAATGTTAATCATTAATTATAAATATAATTTTATCCCATCAAAATATTCTATCTACATTTTAATTTTATACATAGCTTTAATTTATAGTAACTTTTTTTGTTCATCTACATTTTTTTCTTCTTCTGTATTTTTTAATATTGTGATTCTGATCTCTAACATCCATAATAGTGTAGAACTAAACTATGGACAATATATTCAGATAGGTATTTTTATTACATGGTTGTTTCTTCATTTATATGTTCCATCTTTGTTTCATTGTGATAATGTGGAGTGTGGGGTGTTTGGTATAGATATAGTCAACTTTATCCATATTTATGTAACATCATTTTATCTCATTAAAAATAATTTTTACCCCATTTTCACTAGAATCTCTAATGTATAACTGAATTACTGAATTTTTTTGGAAAAAATTATATAAAGGAGTTTAGTGTTGTGGAATTTTCGTAATGTGGTTATGTTTTTCCATTATATTTCCACTACAGAGGATATGGTATCTTATGTGTCAAAGAGATTAATATAGTTCATTGGATATTAAATATGATAGGTAGAGGATGATTGGTAATGAATGATATTTATTTATCCTTTAATTGAACATAAAAAGTTAGAATAATTAATGGATTCTTTTTTAAATACTGAGATCATTTCCAATCACTCTATTATCTATGATTTTATCATCAATACATAGAATTTACATATTATTATCATCAGTACACAAATTAAAACCCCTAATTAGTTTTCAAAAAACAATATAATCCAAAAAAGAGATTAATTAAGACAATAACATTAAATTAATCACCATGTGACTTTAATGTAATCCCTAATCAGATACAGTACTAAATAATAATTTCTATTTTTCCTAGATTTTACCATACTATTTTGATTCAATCAGTATTGCTGTCTATGGGGTGTTATGGGTAAAAATAGTTACCGTATTTGTAAATTTTTTAAATTTTTTTAATATTATTTATGTTATTTACACTAAATATGTTGAATAATCAATAAATATATTATTATGCATTGATCCATTACTCATAGGTCACTAAGAAAGAGTATGATTAATATAATTTGTAGTTAGAAAAACTAAAAAATAAAACAAATGATCTAACCAAACATTTATCATAACTCTATATAAAAATTATAATAACCACATTAGGAACTTCAATTTGATGATACTAATGAATAATAAGAAACTCTATCAACAATTAAATGTAAATATAGAGAATTATTAACTCGAGTGATCATTTATTTTCAGCAAGTGGAAGATGATGATTTACTACGTTTAACCTCAATAACTCCCATATAAGAGGAACCTTTTACGTTGGAAGAAATGTATTAGAATAAACCATATGGAGATATAAAAATTTTTAATTTTTTTTCGTACATTATATAGGCCAAAAGGAAATCCATCTCCCCCAATATTGATATTTAAAATTAAGAAAAGATTTGTGTATCCTTCATTGTTAAGCTAATGAATAACATACCGTGTTTGATGAAGTCATATTTTTTAATAAGATATCAAAAAACATTATGAGGGACCATAACATGATTTTTAGGACACCCTAGGCATAGAGAAAGAATTTATACCAAAAATTAACAAGGGACATGCAATTTTTAGAATTAATTTATTTTAGACGTTATGAATCCTTAATTTGAAATTTCATTTCTATGTTCAATAAATTCATATTTGATACACCTATTACATGATATATATATGAATAGGAAAAATGATAAGTGATCTATTTTTAATATGTAATCGATGAAAAATTTTGGTTTATTATTTCAATTTAATAAGGATTTTTTATATAGATTCACATTCACATAGAACACTATGACCATTATAAAAATTAGGATCCACTACATGAATTTTATAATTAGTGGCTAGTTTAGACCACATCACCTCAAATAGTTATTGAATAGAATCACTATTATACCTTTTAACCCCCATATTACATGATCAATATCACCAGAAAGAGGGTGCTCATATACTATATAACTTCTATGGGATTAATCATATAGTAAATTTAGATAAATCATGTAATATTTAGTATGTGGACATATTAATAACAAAAAACACATTCTTTTTTATATTATGGATAGAAACATTTACTACCCAGTAGTAGGAAATATGAACTCATCAACTCTTGCTGGGTTAACCAATTATTTCATTCCATTACCTTTCTTTTGTGTTTTCATATAATTAAATGGGTTATATTTATTTTATTTTTATTCTTTTGGTTTTATCAAATCACCATTGAGTGGTAAAGATAATAATGGATGTTACATAGATAAATAATCTTGAGTTAGTATGAATCATTCTTATTTATTAAATTAATTCTCCATTATTTTATGAAATTTTTGGGGAATAAATTAACACTATTTTATATATGATTGGGAAAGATTCTATAACATGATGTAGGCTTGAATATCGATTTTTAGTGTTAAATTTTTTAATATTATCAATAATAATTTTCGTTGAAGTAATTTCCTTATCACCATTCAACATAGGAGAAAAAATATATAAACATAATTGAATAAACTTTAAGGCTCCATGAGAATGAAATGTAATTGAAAATTGAAATGTAGATTTTAATTTTTTATATGTTTACACTATATATCTACATTCCAATTTAAAGAATCGATTTGCTCTGTTTAATTAGTAACATATATAAAAACCATACATGAAAATTTAAAAAATTATATGAATAATAGAAAAATGATAACATAGAAAACTAATAGATTTTTTAGTAAACTATTTATTTAATTAATGTTTCAAAAATTAAATCCATTAATAAGGACTAAAATGAATTCATTAATTTGATTATCTGAACCATTCCTACATTCCCAGATTATAACTGAGAACCTTTGGGGATGTTAAAATTTTGGAATTAATTTTTTCTTAAATATCCATAATGGTTAAATAAAGACCATTTCACCTATATGGTTTTAGTGAAAATATAATATGTACCCTGTTTGTGAAGGGGTGTTGATGGTGAGGTGAATATGTAACATCGATAAAGAAATGGTAGATGATGTATCATATTATTATAGAAGTTTTATTTTATATATCTGATTCTATGGTGTGGGAAAGAAAAAAAGGGAGTGGGATTTAATATGTTGTTATATGCTAGAATAATTATTCAATTAATGTATGTTCATTTAGCATTCATTGATTTGCGGAATATCTTGGGAAGAAGTTTTTTCCTAGTTAAATAATGGTATAGAGATGATTTTTAACACATTTAGTTCAACATAAGTGTAAAACAATTAACTATGTGTGGTTATTAGAAAAGGAATTTTTTAATATTATCATATCATTTAATGTTAATATCCCTATAAAATTTAGTATATATTGTATTTTACTAGTGTTTAGTGCATAGGATCAATTTAGAGTTCATGAATCAAATGTATTTAGATAAATAATTTTATATTTAAAATTTGGATTTCATTTCAATATCATATTCTTAACATAATTTGTGATTTTTTGTGGTTCCCAAGATGAAATAGATAATGGAATTCCTTATGTGATAAATGATTAAATGTTATTCTAGAATAATAATTGAGTGATGTGAAATATTTTATTAAGATAAAAAAATCCTTTCTTATCTCTCTATAGGATGTCAAATAAAAAATTTAATCCCAAAGAATCATTACTTATTACATTTATTGAATAAGGAAATGTTTTATAATAACCTATGTATTCTATGTTCCAAATTTATTTAAGATGAATACCCCAATAATTCATTCTTATTAAAAAATATCCATGTATTATATTTTGATGATGAATCATACATTAATTATATTAACACACACTAATTTGTTGTAATATTTGCATATAAAAGACGTTATGTCAACTAGATTAAACGGTTTTCAATATCCCATATAGTTATATAATACTATTCAAGATGGGTGATATATATTTCATTGATGTGTTATTATAGATAAATTAAATAAATTCATGGGATGAGTGTTATAAGTATGTCCCCTTACTATCTTGATTGTTTATGTTATTAATTTTTTGAAAACATATATATGTGTAGGTTTATTCATTGATATCTGACATTAATATATTATTTGATACAACATTTATATCAAATGATTTCAAAGATGATCTTTATTGAATTCAAGAAAACATAAATTTATTGAAGTGGTACTCTCTATAATAGTTTTAAAATATAATTGAATAATATCTATATTGAAATATATTGAGAGATGCTATTCCATGAAAATAAATATATTTAGAATATGGGGAAGCTATACATAGATCATGGAGACATGAAATGATGAATCATGTAAAGGCGGTCCTTTGGGAGATGATTGACTTCATTTAGAGTGACTAAAAAATGTTGAAGAAAAATTGATTAATCCATTATGTGACATGAATAAGTATAAAATTCAAGTTCTGATGTTACTAAATTATACAAGGTTGATATTGGAAGGTTAAATACTAGTAAAATGAATTTTGAAAATTTTAAATACCACCGATACTTTATGAGAGAGAGAAAAATTTCATGATAAGTTATAGTAAACTTATAAAAAGTGTATGATGACATTGAATGTGTATTATATAACATTGGAAGATTATATATTAACCTTAGAAGAATGTGGGATGCATTATAACGGTAATTATCATAGTTTTGAGGAGTAATAAGGGTATTTGGAAAAGTTCATGGAGACATTAGAATATTATAAATAGACATTATAAGAGTATTATGGTACTTAATATGTGTAATAAATACATAAAAAGAGTAACATCATGAGTTAATATTAGTTTTTTCAACTATAAAATGAAAAATGGAAAAGTATTGGGACATTTTGGATAGTAATATCACGACATTAGTATGTTTTTTACATTGGGAAAATAAATACAATGTTGAATCCATGAAAAATATCAAGAAATAAAAATAATATTTGATGTTTATTACTATTTATCAGTGATTTAAATACAACAACATGTTTATGGGATTCAAGATGATGTTTGATAGTTTTAAAATATGAGAATATGTTCCATGTCTCAATGAATTATGCTACCATGAATACATTGAGGAATTAAATAGTGAAAATGTTGTGGATTGGGTGGATATTTTTAAATGACGAAAATATAAATCTATTATAGAAATATACTAGGAAGATGAATGAAATTATACTAGGAAATATAACTATTGTATATCAAATACTTTAAATAAAATTTATATCTGTCCTGTGAGATTTATGTAGTTTCCATAAACCATTTATTGAGAGTAATATTTTTGAATATATGATTATAAAATGAGAAGTGGAAAAAAAATATAAAAATATCGAAACATTGTGATAACCTTGGAACATACTTTATTACAAATATACTATTATCATTAAAATAATGAGAACATGATGAAACTGTAATAATAAAAACATTCAATTACTAAAGGAGAAGCACCCAAAGAAATTATGGATATTCTAGTTCACCATGGAATAAGTAGAAGAATAACAACAAAAATCTTGATCCATATAAGGGGTCACGATGAATCAATTAGATCTAATTATTATGCTAATGAATTTTGAAGTGATAAAGATATATTAGTGGTCAATGTAATATTCATAGGATTTTGAATGGGTCCTTTCATGAACAGTGTGAAATAGCCAATATTGGAGGTTTTCCACACCCACATAGAGGGATACAAATGAGATAAAATATATAGATATTCTAGTGAGATAATGGAATATAAATTGGGATGTTGGGTAATCATTGTGCGAGACTACGCATGGAGAGTGATTCATCATTGGATCCAAGATGATTACATCCCATTAATACCTCATTCATATGTAGCATAAGAAATTATTATTATGACGGATAACCAATGACATCAATGATTATGAATTTTTTGATGTGAATGATCCGTGTTAAAATAAAAGATTCATCTTTATTTTTTTCTTGAATAATATGAGTAAGGAAGAGGGAAAATATAAGTGTGTATCGATATATTAAATATCCATATAGGTTGATTTAAACGGAATGTAAATTCTAAATTTGATTCTGAATTCACCAAGACCTCTTATTATTTATCTATCCAAACCTAGTCACAAAAATTATTAATATATAATTTAATGTCAGCCCCAAACATATGCTTCCATTCAAAATCCTACACTATATCTTGATTCATAGAAAAGTACAAACACCATTTATCATAATGGGTTTCAAGATCCCATAATCCAATGAGCATATTAGTTTAATTCTAAGACGACATACTCCCAACAATGACTCATTGTCCCAAATAAGGTGCAGATATCCCCACACTATATTACCTCATAATTTTTTTCCATCTACCAGTCATAATTATTTTGATCTCATGATTGAGATTATGAGGTTTTCATAACACACATTTATTCCTTAACTTGGGGCTGTGTTGGATGGAAAGAAAATGAGGTCAGAAATGCCTCACAAAGGTTTTAATTTTCATTATAGAGGAAGTAATACATACCACTAATAAATGGGAGGCCCATATAGAAGAAATTAAACCAGACATGACCATATAATATTTTCCACATCCATTTTGTAAAAAAATTATTTATTTCTAAATTAATAAATCCTTATTGAGTTTGATTGGCCAAAGAGTATAAAATGAGATCATGGGCTCAAAAATCAACTCACTCAAGGTATAGAGATGAATCCAGTCATATAAAGGCTATATAGTGTTGTTGAAAATAGTTCCAAAATGGTTATTATTTTTATTAATATAATTATTTATTTTCTATAATGGTATTTCAACTTTTCAATTTATACTTTTCATTATTTCAAGGTAATTACACTCTTTTCATCTTCATTATATGTTTTTTTCATCATCTAACACCTTAAAAAATTTTATTTTGATTTCCAAAATCCACTATTTTAGAGATAAATTTCAAGGGTTTAATCCTACGGGATGAATTGATATCTTGATATTTTTTCTTAAATTCCACAACATAATTTCATTTAATTGTGATATAGAGGATTGTATGATGTTTAGCTTCAAACTTGTAAAAATATCTACAAATGATTGTTGTAATATCCTCCCTTTATAATTATTTTTACCAAAATTTACCAAAGTAATGTAATGTTTAATTGTATTAATGGGTTTGGTTGAAGAATAAAATATGATGGTGCCAAGTGTTGATTTATTGGAATACTATATTTTTAGATTAAAAATAAATAAAAGCTATAGAGAATGTAAGATCTTATGTTACACAGATTTCTGTTTGTTTCATTGGGAATTCAAGAGAAATATAGGAGGAAGGTGGATGATGAATGATATTGAGATTTTCCTTGAGTGAATGAAAGGGAATCTAAATGAAAATAAATTATGTATCTCATGTTATTGAAACTGGGATCATTTACATTCTCTCTAACCAATTTTTGTATAACTTTTATGAATTTCATTTTTATATTCTACATTCCTCTATAGACAACAATCACTATGTTTGATGTTTGAAACTCATTTAATGTCAAAAATAAAATAATAGATAAATAAAGGAGAGTTAATTGAATTTAATACCAAACCACCTTGGAGACAACCGTATTTAACCACTATGATACAATAAAAGTTATAAATTATTTTAAGAACTATGATATACAAAATTTCATTAATCAGATGCTTAGGTGAGATCATTCATTGTGGTAATTTCATTTTTAAGAATGGATCATATAACATTCGTGGTCATGGATGATCTGTGAGATATAGTTCAATTTGGAGATGTGTATTTCAATTCATTGTTTATTACAATGATGGGATCGCCAGACTATCATTCTATACCACATTTAAATTTTGTATTATATGTTATTGTTAATATGGAATGTAATGTAGTAACTCCCTATCCTCATTTCCTAACTTATATATTTTTTCCCATTTATCATTATATATGTGGTTTTTTGTTAATCCATTAATTATGAGTTTACGTATCATATTTCTTTCTTTTTTGTTGATGATGTGTCCTATAGGTATTTTTATACCCACCCAAGAACACGAATTTCAACATATATGTGATCATTCTATGAAAATGACCAATAATTTTGGGTGATATTAGAATAGACTAAATTAATCGACTAGTATCATAGTTAATACCAATGATGACATCTACATGAGGTGTACATAACATTTTTTGAGGTCCAGAAGGCATCATCCAATTTTAATTATGGTTTATGCGTGCTTAGGACATTTGGCATTCTCTATTGTTTTCCTATATTACATATTGGTCCTATTTTAACTCGGGAATGTTGGGGATTATTAAATACAAAAATTACTCCATTAGCCCTCATTGAATCATAAATCATATAGTTTTTATATTATTTGTTAATTTTTTTAGATTTAGGGATAGTACAGATTTTCATTTGGTAGTGGCCTCCCATGAATGTTTTGCCTTTTTGGTGGTAGTCACCCGAACTTGATATAATTAATGAAAGCATGGAGTAACACTTTTAGGCTAACATATTAACTATGAGTGGTCCCAATGTTTATGGCCATATCAATATATATACTCCAATAACATACTATCATTCATGTATGATGTTCTCCAATTCCAGAGAAGAAAACTCTTATCACTGACCACTCCTACCACCACATTCATCATTTTGATTGTTCTATTATAGTTTTATTACATGTGGATAGTTTTGATGTTATTAATAAATATTTTATATTATAACTTTTCACTAATATAGATTCTACTCCAAAAATCCTGAATTCAGATCCTACTTCTACCATTATATATTTATTGGCTATCATTTTAATGTGAATAATACATTATATAACACCTAGTAAACAGATGATTTAGGGTAATTAATCATATTTATTAAACAAGTGAATCATTTTTTGACCTAGTGGATGAAAAGCTTATCAATTTTTCACATATTATTTATGATAAGGGAAAACATATATTATCCTAATGGACTATCTGTTAGTAGAGGTGGGGGGAGACAGACCAGGATATTCATGGAGATGTTTTAGATCAGGTACCACCACCTCATTATCTGACATGACTTTAGTCACCCTAAACAATCAATCCTAAATATAACATCTAAATAGAAGAATATTAAATAAATAAAATTATTAACATACTATAACCATGATGGTCTGGTGAAATTGGAAACATAAATATATATATAAATACTATATAAAATATATAAATATTTTCCCATTTATTATTTATAACATGAACCCATCATAAAATTATCATAAAGAAAAAATTTCATCAAAACCTAGGAAAAGTTTACATAAAAATTGCATATATGATATTCCAATTATAGTTTAAAATAATATATATAAATTAATTACCATTAGTCATAAAAACAGATGAATAATGGAGTGAAATTTTATTCTAAACATTCAATAATATTACCAAATAAGTTAATGATAATTAATCATAAATCATTTTGTGTTTTTTTCCATTAAATTATTTAATAAATTTGTATAATAAATCATAAATAATAAATTAGTATATGTCAGTACTTAATTTAATAGAAAGAAATATGTATTAGGAGTTCACATAAGTACAAAAAAAATCATGATCATAGTCAATCCACCTTTATGATCATTATACAAAAATTACAATAATAGAAATCCCAACCCCATTTTGGAAAAAATTATAACGGGAGCAAATTCTACCTAGTTAACTCAATCATCTCATAATATTCTATTAACATTGACATCTCATTGATGTTTATTATATTTTTCATCACTTTAGAGTTTATAAAATCAACTTTCATCACCCAATGCATTGGTGGGATATTATGGGGCAACCCATCAATGGTTTATAATGTGTCCACACATCATTGGTTTATAACTGAACCACTTATCACATAATAATAATCCATAACAATTTAATCCAAAACATCATGAAAACACTTATCATTACATTAAATCATAACTCATGGAATAAAAATGGGTTTCATAAACATTTCACCAGCATACAAATAAAACATCCAGATATATATTGATTATTGAAACATTGGATCATATTCCCTGTAAATAATAATTATCATAAAAGGATTTTGTTATAGATGATAAATAATATTATAATATCACTATAATGTTTCTTGTAGATAATTCCCCTTTCATTTTGGAATCAATTTTATAAAATCAAAAAAAATTAAAAAAAAATTAAGGATATAATTTTATTTGAAAATAACCAAATAATCCCATAAGGGCATCTTCACGGAATGTGTAATGATGATTTTGAGGAATTTTTTTCATGTGGTGTAATTAAACACAAAAAAATTCTTTTCACACTTTTGGTAAAATTTAAAATTATCTCATGTAGAAAATTGAAAGGAGGTACATTTTAAAAAATGGTAAATAATGTAAAATATTTTATGGAATTTATTTAAACAATATTATCCTATTAATAAAATAAATTTATGAAAATATTTAAAATAATGTAGTGTGATGGATACTAATATTCCAAAAATAAGATAAAAACATTTTCAGTTTTCGATAAAAACATACTCTCGATAACCTAAGTACATAAAAAGACGAAAATTAAAGGATAAAATATAATATAAAAATTTGACTATATGTGAATAAAATAATTAATTTTTTGGAGGGATATATTATAAAATCTATTTATTAGAAATTTAATTATAAACTATCCTTGTAAAATAAAATAGTGACATAAGAACCTTACTATTGTGGTGTATTTTCAATAAAACAACAAAAAATTGAAATAAAAAAATTAAACCTTAAATACCCTGAAAATAAGGAATTTAATGATTCAAAATATCAATTGGCTAGTAGATATATGTCAAAATAGAAGACATTAGTATAACACTAAACCTTTCTCAATGAAACAAAATTGAGATGATGAACTCGTAATATAATAGTAATTATTTATTCAAAAATAATTATAAGTTTTAAATTCATATGATATTGTAAATCATTTTTTTAAATATTATCATATTCCATAAAAAATCATGGGTAGTACATGCACCACATATATAATAAACTATTTCATAATATTAAAATATTTCACAAAGAAAAAAATCAATATGAAACCCATACATTATATCTAACATGGCTCATATATTCCTTAACATACTATATAATAAATTAAGATTTATTATAATTAGATAATAATTCATATTAATACATATAATATCATATATTTTCCACTTGTATATATTCAACACCTGTTTATTTACTATTCCTTATTAAATTTTGTCATTATGAGTGTTAATTGATTATTTTCAATTGTGATTTAGTTATACAGTTGTAGTCCATTAACATTGATCATATTTGATATATATATAAAATTATAATAATTATACAAATTTATATTAAATAATTATATTCATTTTTATTACCTTTCATATTATGTGGTGATTAAAAATGTATTGCATGATTTCGTAGAAAGAATAATCTATATATACACATGAGTGAGGGTTATATAATTTTTGGTTGGAACTAAAGCTAGATAAATGATAATTATATATTTTAAAATAATTTTTACAAAATAAATATTACATATTTTCATTATATATAGCCTTTTTATTATTCAATTAATTTAGAAATGATAAAAAAATTACATCACATTGTGGAGGATGTAGTCTACACGTATGGACGACTGATGTCATCATATTCCAATGGTTCAAAAGGAAATAAGGTAGATATGTTAATATATTTTACGATGAATTTTTTTATAAATATCATATGTAGATATTAAATCCATCATTATAAATATTCATTAATGATGGTGGTTGAAAATTAACTGTATCATTATGTGGAAAGGGTAGTCCACAAAAATGAAAAATAGAAAATTTATTCTACTATTTGATAGAGAAGTTGTTGTAAATTTTCATTTCATAATCATAGTAGATTAATGATATATTTATTATATTTCATATATCATATTTTTAGTATTGAAATCAGTTTATAGGAATAAGAATAATTCAAAAATTTGAAAGAGTAATGTCAGGATTTACACCTATTATTTGAGTGACCTCGATTAGATTACTCTTTATGAAATAAAGAATTCATACTTGTAGAAAAAATGATCTAACATTAATGGAGGAAAATAGGAAGTGTTATTAGTAGGTATTTATCATGATATAATTATCCAATGTTGTGAGTATGGGGGGAAGAGATGTTCCCTTTTAAAAGTTAAGGAATGGACACAATGGAAATATCATAAAATATTTCAATTATATAAGTTCACAATCATGGGAATATGGATCATAATGGAAAATGATATTATGTTTTAATAATAAAAGGTTTAAATATATTCTTAAAATAATTATCTAAAATATTTGGGTGGGAAACCAACCATTATCTCCTGATTAACCCCACAAATCCATTTTAACATTATGTGTTGTAAAAAATTACTACATTTACAATTTTATATGTAAAAAACTAAGTTATCCCTATTAAAATTTAATAATTATTATAATTAATAATATTGAATAAATTTTACCAATTTTAATATCTATATGTTAAATAATTCAATTTTAATTAAAATAAAAAACCACACTACAAACCCCTTTAGAAACATTAATTTCTAAGAATAAAACTAAATATTCATCAATTCTATTCCTTGTAAAAAATTAAAATGATTGATAAAATATATGACTGAATATATAATATATAATTTCATTAAAATGTTAATAAATATTGGAGGATATAATTTATTGAGATAAAATCACATTAAGTGTATAAAAACAGTTTTTTGATAAATGTGTTTTAAGCCCAAAAGTTATCTTATTCCAAAATAATGGTTGATGAATATTAATATTTAAAAAATTTTATAGATACATTCTATCATCAATTATATAAAAATAATTTTCATTATTTTGGTGTGTGATTCAATTTATTATCAACTATTTTCATTCATTTTACTATGATGAATGATCAATATGACATTTTCTAGGATAGATCAATAAACATAATCATTAATTGATCACAATATCGTGAAAATAATTGATAGTCATTCATTTAGTATCAAAATATTAACCAAATCCATAATTGTTAGAACATGTCATATAATATGAAAAATATTAATATAATTTAAGAATATGATAAAATCTTAATCCTCCACACTACCAAATGTTCCACATAAAACATTACAAAAAACAGTAAACATTATGACTCCTCCCAAATATGTATGTCAAAATTTGAAACAATTTTTTTAATATGGATTCAAAATTAGAAAATATTATTGAATTTAATCCCTTTATAAAATAAATTATCTCTTAACATCTCATAGATAACAAGGGATTACCGTGATTATATATTATCTCAAAAAATTCTAATAACATAAATCACCATATATATAATATTCCAATCCTTACATAAATATAAATTATATCACCATTAAATAATAATGATTACATTTTACAAATATATTTCCATAGAACGTGTAACACCACATGTAAATAAAGAATATGACATTTTTATATTTATCCATATTTTTGAATAAAATATTAATATTACATTAAAGGGAACTCTATGCTTGATGGCTTACCCAATACGCAACAGCGAGTTCCTTTGAAATATTACGTTGCACTCTAATAATAAAATAATTTTATTTTAAATGGTAGTTAACATATAGTCATTGTAATGACGGGAATGAATAGAAATATCTAAAAAATGATTATATATGTTTTTCAAATATTTTTACTTTTTACAATAAATGTTAGAGGATTAAAAATGCAAATGAATCCAATTTTAAGCATAAATCTTCTAATAATCATTAAAAGGTCGATTAACCGCCTTTTGATGGAGAACCCTTTTTAAATATACTTTTTACAATTTTATATTTTGTATTTGAGAAAATTAAATTCTTCTTTAGAATCGGGACATCAAAATTTATTTTTTGTAAATTTTTGGTATTTTTCCAATAAAGTTCATTTTTTAATGAATAGTGAAAAATGTTGTATTTTAATTCAAAACATATTTTTAATCTAATTTATTTACATGATTAGAATATCTTTTGAATTTTTTTTAAAGTGAAATTAGAATATATTTTTACCATTTAATCCAATAGTGGTCATTGGAATTAATTTCACTTTGAAATTTGACTTAAACTAGTGTAAATCTTTTGATATATATAGTTTCATAAAAATACACTATTTGTTCTGACAGCGGAAATTAATTATTAAATTAATTAATGTAACTTATATGTTTCGAATTTTGTAAAATAGACATCATTTTTGTATTCGGAATATCAAATATAGCTTCGAGTGAATTTTTGGTATTTTTATGAAAAACATCAATTTTTGATGAATAGTGAAACCACTAAGTGGTACTTAAAAAAACTGATTTTTCGTTTATATGAAAATTTACCACTTCTTTGTATTGAATTTCAAAAATCCGAAGTACATGGTTTTCATTAGGAAGTAACATGTGGTTTCATGGGATTAAAAGATTTTTTGGGTGAATATTAACTTTTATGTTTTTAATCACAATTAGAGGTAATTAGTGTAATTTAAGGTAAAAATAATGTTTTAATAATATGAAATGACCTTGACACATGTCCTACCCTTATTGGATGTGTCATTGCCGACCAAGAAAATCCATGGGTCAACTTGGGGACCCCATGGAGCCACTATGGTATGAAAATGACCAAAAGAAATTATTATTTAATGTTAAAATAAAAATCTCACAAACATGTGTTGTTTTACTAAAACAATTTTTAAATTGGATTTTACAGGTCATATTTTTTACTATAAATATTAATTAGAAAGATAAAAATATTTCTTACATCATGATATTTTTTTTATAATTTTTATACATTATATAAATTAAATTATTTATGACCCCATGATGATGCAATGATTACCTCATTATTTAACGATTTAAATAAAATGAAAAGATAATGTAAAATATAAGACCTACACTTGTCAAAACCTATTAAATGGATATATTTAGAACTATTATCACCTTATCCTTGAAATATATAATTTTGGGACCTTTAAAATCTGAAAATCATTTTATAATAAAGTAAACGATTAAAACTTTACAAGAGTGCCCCTCGTCTCCTCTTATAAAAGGCCCCCACCTCTACCACCTTACCCACACCTCTCAATCTTTTGGCTCAGCCAAACCCTGCCCATTTCATCTCTACAAATCCCTCTATTTATCATTGAATCTTCACATTTGGGCACAATCCTTTCCAAGGAAGCCTTTGAGCTCAAATAAAAAAGAGTTACCCGATTTAATGGTAATGTCTTCCCTTGTGTTCTTTTGTTTTATTTTGCTTCTCCAACCCTCCAAACTATTATTATTCCTTTATTTTTTAACACCACCAGTATCTTAATTATACTATGAGGTTTTTATGTGAAGTATTCGAGCTACACTTACACACACCTTCGTCTAACGGTTAAAGAACATACTGTTTGTGTGGATGGCGAATTTCTGCCTCACGAAATGATGATTGCTCAATCTTCTCTTAACACCTTTCATGGTGTCCATTATGATGTAACTATATTTTATATATTATATATATGATATTTATTTTTTATATCTGCTTCTGAATTTTATATATCAAACATGCCTTTATCCTTTTCATGTTTTGAAAATGCGATAATTTCATACGAGGAAGTGTGGACTACCGCACCCTAAAGTTATGTGACGCGTTCATGCAATACATGGAATGTATAAAGAATGAAATTAATTAAAATACGTGACCTATATAACATATATATTATTCTGGAATTATAATATATATATATCTCTCTCAATTATTTTTTTAATTCCATTAATATGACAATGAAATGAAAGTAGTGTTCATGCGTACGTACGGCCTACCGTCTCCATGAACGGTGCATTTCATTTCATTTTATCTCCAAATGTTATGGAGTAGTATAAAATGAATATTTACTGGATATATATGATATTTAAATCATTAATAATTTTCTGTAGATGATTTACTTATAACTACATGGACAATCATTTTCAAACAAGTTCATTTTTGACTCATGTAGCAAACATTGACAAAAACATATTATATGAACTCACATTATTAACCAATTATTATAACATTATAATATGTGATATTAAATGAATAATAATATTTAAAATAGGTTCTTAATCAAATATAAATGGACCAAATTTTATTATTCAGGAATATAAAGAAACGAACAAGACAAGTCAGATTTGAGGTAAGGGATCCTACATCTCTCTTTCTTTTTATGTACTCTCTTTTATGTCATTTCTTTTATTATCATCATTATTATGTTTGGGGATGTTATTTTATATTCCTCATACATTAATTTTTATTTTCATATTATGAGAGACCCTATTTGATCTTGTAAATCCATTTTTGGAAGTTTTAAGTTGCGTCGTTATACTGCTGAGTTTTCATAAGGGTTTTTTCATCTCACTTTTATTCCCGTGAGATTTATGCTACATTTTCCACCATTTACTTTGAGTGGTGTATGTACTGACCATTATTCTACTCTTTGTGTAATATAATTTCGTTTATGGGTATTTATATCAATGTTGTATAGTCCTTCTTTCATGTGGCGTATGTTTCAGAAGTTACCCAATTAGGTAAGGGAACCTTTCACCCTACTCATTTTAAAAGACTTCTTTATGTTAGGTCTTTTAATCTTATTATGATGGGATATGTTCTTATATAACCTTATTGCTATAAATTTTATTTCCATGTGATGATATACCCCTTTTTATCTCTCATCATCTCTTTTTATTAATTCTAAAGTGACGTCGTTAGGCTGTCGGATTTCTATAAGGGAACTTCTTAACCCCCTTTCAATTCTTTGGGTTAAACATCTACTTTTTTATTTTATTATGCAAACATTATGTGTGGAATATCTATGTTGTAATTTCCACAAACCATTGTGTGGATATACTATTTCTACACATAATCATCTCATTGATGAATTCTTACGTCATTTATTCAAACTTGTATGGGAAATCATAACTCAATCTCATTTCATTGAGTTAAATATCTATGTCATTGGTTTTGTTTTTTCAAGAGTATATGTGAATGAACTATGATCATTTTACACATAATATTCACTTATATTTGGTGTATTTATATTTTTCACACATAATCATGGAATTTATTTATCCTTAATCTAAGGATACCGACTTTTTAAGGGACTTCGTCTCAATCTCCTTTCATTGAGGCATGTTTTGTTCTAATACAAGACTTTATTTTATACGCTTTATAAAACACCGTTGAGTTTTCATTTCATTCAAAGGGAATATTTTTCTACGAACCATTTTACTAAACGACAAAAAGGAATGTTTATTTCAACGTACGCGGTGACAATGACCTTTTCCGCCGCCGCGAGTATTATTTGGTCATTGGCTTCCTCAACAAGTCGTAATGTTTTTAAAATGAAATAAATACCATATAATATTTTCTGTATTTTGGTATTGAAAATGTTTTTTATGATGAACTTGTTATGTCAATATATTTAAGTGATATATTGTGATTTTAATGTGGAATTGATTTCTTTCCATTATAATCGTTTTATGTCTTATGATCTTATAATGGTACTTGGACATTTTACAGGTGGTTATGTGATAAACCATATGACGGGTGGTGCCGTGAATACCAGGACGGGTGGTTACGTTATAACCTCCAATGAATTGGGTATGGAAGTCGGACGTATGGCTATTCCATTAAGTATTTGTGGAAGTCTACTGTATGGTTATTCCATTTAAGTATGTTTATGTCCCAAGTTACCATTATATGATATGTGTTATTTATATGGGTTTTATGGTAATCATTTGGTTACAAAAGGGTAAGTAATGGTCATTTATTCTGTGAAGAGTTTTTACTACTTCATAAAGGAGAAAAGTATTACTTCGGTAAAGTACCAATGGTTTACTTGTTGTTTTGAAAAACTATCAGTTTTCCATCTTTGTGTATCCTTTACTGGGCTTTTTATGCTCATCCGAAGTTTTTGAAATGATTTCCATAGGACTTAAAGGTGAATTGGGTCAAGGATGGGATCAAGGAAAGACATTCTTTCTAAAACATGGAACTAGACATGTTTCGTTTTAAGTGTTTTTTTATTTTATGGAAACTTAGTAAAAGTTTCTACTATGTAATCTTTTGAGATATCATAGTTATGACCTAATTCTCTAAAAATATAAACCTGAAAAGGTCCTCTATGTGAATTATTCATTTAATTCATGATTATGTAATGTTTAAGGTCGGGGCCTTATAGTTGTTATCAGAGGTTGGTTTAGATAACTATAGAGGTTAGGGTATTCTCTAAGCATAAGTGAAATTACCATATTGGTTAGGATTTCATAAAGAGTCCTAGTTTTAGATAAAGTGATTGAGTAAGTATATCTTAGTGTTTATCTTCCTCATTAGTAAATTTTGGTTTTTTTGATATACTCACACTGACCTTTTTGGTTTTAGTAAATGGATGGATCTAGAGGGCACTAAAGTAACAGTGGATGTGAACGAAACTGTGACAGTTTTCTGAGCGAGCCACTGAATTATATTGGAGCTGAAATGAGAACTCTTGTGTTTATCCTCAACCAACTATCTAGAGTCATGATTAACCACCTAAAACTTGGTGATTTCTATAAGGAATCATATATGCGGGAAACAAATCACTGTGGAACTATAGGTAATAATCATAATGGTAACTCTGTTCAAAAACATATGTGTCAATGATGTGGAAATAAACACCTAGGAAAATGTTTCGGTTGAGTCAATAGATATATTTTTACTTCTATATCTTGTTTTGGAAATCACAAATGTCTTTTTAATCATACTGACTTTATCAATAGTATCATACTGACCTTGTCAATCGTATCATACTGACCCTATCAATCGTATCATACTGACTATTTCAATCGTATCGTACTGAATCTGTCAAACGTATCATACTGATTCTGTCAATAGTATCATACTAATCTTGTCAATCGTATCGTACTTACCTTGTCAATCATATCGTACTGACCTTGTCAATCGTATCATACTGAATCTGTCAAATGTATTATACTGACTCTACTATTCTTACATTCATTACTTTTTTTGGTACTTAGTCAAAAACACTTGTTTCATATTAATCGTACTATTGTTTATCTTGTTCATATATCTTGTTTTAACTAATACGATGTCGTTGAGTTAGTTTCAAACTAATCAAAACAATTTTGTTCTTTCTGTTTCAATATGGCCGTTATGATGCCAGGTGTCCAAGTCCCTCCGATATTTTCGGAGAAATATGACCGTTGGAGGAGATGTGACCATTGAAACCCAAGGCCTATAAATAGGAGGTCATTTGAATCTTAAAAAAATATACTTTTGGAATAACTGTGATACTCTACTTCAATCAAGTTCTAGAGAGAGACACTGTGACTTCTCTCATCTGCTTTGTGCATTCGATCATCGTATCGGGGGCTGCCGGAGATAGGCAGACGGATGGTCCGATCATCGTATTGAGGGTTTTCAAGTGATTGAAAGACAGAGGTTCCGATTACCTACAAAATCGAGGGCTTCCATGGATAGGCAGACAGACGGTCTAATCTTCGTATCGAGGGATGCCGGAGATTGGTAGACAGACATTCCAATCATCGTATCGAGGGCTTACCATGGTGTTGTTGAGATAGACCTTTTATCCTAGGTGAAAGGATAACCCTTCTCTTTGGGTCAAAAGAATTGTATTACTTTTACTTTTCTGCTGCTACTTGTATTGGAAAGGAATTTGTATTGTTTCCTATCTTCTTTACATATTCAATTGTAATTGTTTCAATTACAATCATTCTATTAAATATTGTATTGATTGATTCTATACGCTTTAAGGTAGAACCATTCATCTTTATATTACTCTGATTATTGTGTTTATCTTGAATACAATTGTTATACTTTTCATTGGTATTACATTACTTCATACCTTTTATATTCAATATAATTGTGGGTTTTTGTATTTGTATTAGTTTAAGAATATTTAAACTAATCTCTTAAATGTTTAAATAAAAAAAGTTTTTAAACCTACAATTCACCCCCCTCTTGTATTGTTCCATCTAATATACAAATACATCTACATATTCAATCCAAAAATTGGTATCATAGCAGGTTTTCCATAGATTTGTATTACTTGTTCTATTTTTTTACTTACTACACTAACGTGTGGAGTGGAAAAGATTTTTGTATCTTTAGATTGCAGGAATGAATATTGGGTCAATAGACAATCTGAATCCTTCTAGACCACCTATCTTTGATGGGAATGATTATGAGTACTGGAAAGATCTTATGAAGACTTTTTTGATCAATACTGGTGTAGAAAATTTTATTATGCTTACTGGATGTTACAAAAATCCTGACAAAGAAGTCAGTACATTCACCAACCAAGAGAAGCAAGAATATCAACTGAATTACAAGGTACGCAATACTTTATTATGCTCTATGACCAGAAATATATATAACCAGATATCTTCATGTGAAGCAACCAACTATATTTGGATGAAATTAGAAGTCACTCATTTTGGTACATCCATGGTTATAGAAACAAGAAGAGCAATTCTTAGAGCTGAGTATCTTGGATTTGTTTTCCGTATGGAGAGCCAGTATGTAAAGTGAAACAAAGGTTTATGACAATTGTCAACAGCTTACAATCCATGGGAGAAAAATGCCTTGAGGGTGAAGCTCTAGTATATAATATTATAGATATAATGCTGAATTAATGGGAGTGAAAAAGGACAGCTATTGATGAAAATAGAAAAGTTTCCCAAATTACTCTTGATGAACTTTTTGGAACTCTTTTACAGCACGAGACAAGAATGAAAAGAGATGCTGACTTCAACAAAAAGAAGAATGGAAATGGAAGTTTAGCTTTTACATCTAAAGCTAAAACACATGAAAGGATAACAAGATCTAATGCCAAGAAAGTTGTTATATCTGATTCAAGTGATTGTGATCCTTCGGATAATGAGTTAGCCAATCTCGCTCAGAGGATGAACAAGATTGTGGGAAAGAAAGACTTCCAGTATAGATTCAAAAAGAAAGATAGGAAGGATAAAAAGGATTCATAGGTAACCTGTTATGAATGTAAGAATGTAGGGAATATAAGGCCCGATTGTCCTTTACTAAAGAGAAAAGACAGAAAGGAAAAACACTCTGAAAGAAACAAGAAAAAGTTTTAGAAGACAAAGACAGAGAAATTCTTAAAGGTAAATGATACATGGAGTGTGAGTGGTAGTGATTTTTCAGACGATTCTTCAGAATATGAGTCCTCAAGCTAGATAAATATTGGACTTATAGCCAGATTACCAATTTATGATCATTGTCTCATGGCTAAGGTACATAATGCTGGAGATATTACAAATGTCTCTTTAAATGAAAATTATACTGATAATGGATATTATGAATCTTAAAATGATGAATCTTCATCATCTGAAGATGATAAATTACCTTCTTTTGAATAAGTATCTAGATTTGCTGAGTTAATTGAAAATGAAAATTCTAAACTCAAGAAGAAGCTTGAGAAAGAAAATTCTAGAATTTCAATTTTGACTAAAGAAGTGTCAGATCTTTCTAAGAATCTTGATATCAAAACTTCTGATTTTGAAAGTATTTTAAAAACCCTCCAGAAAGTAAAATCTGATAAGGATAAACTTTCTAAGGATCTTGAAAATATGATTTCAAAGAAAAATGTTTTAGAGCCTAACTCTATTTTTAACTCAAATGTTTTAGAAAATAAGAATTTAGTTTCAAAATTATAGTCAGAAATTTTCTCTTTAAAGAAATTTTTTTCAAACATTACTTTTGGAAAGGAAAACATTGACAAGATTTATTCTCAAATTAGACCTTTGAGAAATTGTTCTGGACTTGGTTATAATTTTTACAAACCTGTTTTTAGCAATAACTATTTTATTCCTCAAAAAATCTCTTTTTTCTCAAAGTGTCAATGTGGAGGACACTAGAGAAGAGATTGTTCTCTTAACAGAACTCAATCTTTAGGATTTCATAAAGCTCATTTTGCAAAACAAATTTGGATTCCTAAAATTCTATTATCTAACCCTTCTGGATCCAAACAAGTTTGGATGCCAAAAAACTAATTGTTTCTTTTTCAGGAAAATGAGAAGTGTACCAATAAAAATATTTTGTACATGGATAGTGGTTGTTCTCGACACATGACCAGAAACAAAGATCTCTTTGAAAAAGTTATCAATACAAAAGGTGGAAAATTTTCCTTCGGAGATAATGCTCAAGGAAAGATTGTTGGTATAGGTAATATCATTTTTCATGGAAAAAGATCTTATTTCAAATGTTTTGTTTGTTAAAGGTCTTACGCACAATCTCATCAGCATAAGTCAATTATGTGATGAAGGTTACCTTGTGAATTTTAGAAATGATAAGTGTCTAGTTCACAATTCCAAGGATGAGTTCATTCTATCTGCTCATAGGAAAGAGAATGTTTACACTATTAACTTATAATACCTTAGGAGTCAAAATTTACCCTCCATAAGTGCAATAGAAGACCAATCATGGCTATGACATAGAAGACTAGGACACTGTAATCTGTGAAACCTTAGTAAACATTCAATGAAAAGACTTGTGAAGGGACTATCAGACCTTAGATATGATTCTTCAAAAGTTTTTAATCCTTTTCAATTTGGGAAGCAATATAAAACTAGCTTTAAATCAATTAATTAAGTCTCAACTTCTAATGCATTACAGCTAGTGCATATGGAACTTTTTGGTCCCACACAAACTGGAAGCATTGGAGGCAAATACTATGTATTTGTTTTAGTTGATGACTTTACTAGATTTACATGGGTATATTTTCTTATAGATAAATCTGAATCCTTTTCCTATTTCAAAACTTTTAGAGCCCAAGTTAAAAATGAGAAAAACCTACCATTGATAACTATTCATAGTGATCATGGTGGTGAATTTCAAAATTCGGAATTTGAAACTTTTTATAGTAAGAAAGGTATTACTCACAATTTCTCAGCTCCAAGAACTCCTCAGCAAAATGGTGTTGTTGAAAGAAGAAATCATATTCTTCAGGAAATAAATAGAACCATGTTGAGTGAATACTCAATTACTAAGAACTTTCGGGCTGAATCTGTTAGTACTGCTTGCTATACTATAAATCATGTTTTAACTAGACCATTTCTTAATAAAACACATTATGAGTTATGGACTGACCGAAAACCTAAAGTTTCATACTTCAAAGTTTTTGGGTGAAAAGTATTCATTCTGAATACAAAAGATAATCTACACAAATTTGCACCAAAATCTGATGAAGGAATGTTTCTAGGTTACTCCACAACCTCTAAGGCTTATAGAGTTTTCAATAAAAATAATTGTACTATTGAGGAAACATTACATGTGAAATTTGATGAAACTAATCCTTTTGTTTTCAACCAACCCAAACCTAAATCCTCGAATTTGTTTTCTAAAAATGATTATCAACCGTTATTAGAAGATCATTCTGATAAGGAAAATGTTCAAGAAAGTATTCCTGAAACATTTACCATAGAATATTTTCTACCATATGTTTATGAACAGGTTTTACAAAACTCAAATCAATTGTTTCATAGGAATCATCCCAGTGATAACATCATTGGTGATGTAAATCAACCTGTAAGGACCAGAAATTCCTTAAGAAATTAAATAGAACATCTTGCTTTTCTTTCCCAATTTGAACCTAAAAGTCCATGTGAGGCCTTAGGTGATAAAGATTAGATCAAAGTAATGAAATATGAACTAAATGAATTTTAATGGAATCAAGTCTGGACTTTAGTTGATAGACCTAAAGAAAGAAATGTAATTGGTGTGGAATGGGTTTTCAGAAACAAATATGATGAAAATGAAATCATTGTAAGAAATAAAGCAAGACTCGTTGCTAAAGGTTATAATCAACAAGAGGGAATAGATTATGAAGAAAACATATTCTCCTATAGCTAAACTTGAATCTATTCGTATTCTATTAGCCTTTCCAGCATACCTTAATTTCAAACTATTTAAAATGGATGTAAAATGTGCTTTTCTAAATGGGTTTTTTCAAGAAGAAGTTTTTGTCAAACAACCTCCAGGTTTTCTTGACCCAAAACATCCTGATCATGTTTTCAAACTTACCAAGGCTCTATATGACCTTAAACAAGCCCCTAGAGCATGGTATGATAGACGTACATGATTTCTTTTACAAAACAATTATACAAAAGGTACAGAAGATCCAACCCTTTTTATAAAAATGGAAAAAAAATGTTTTCATTGTTCAAATATATGTTGATGACATCATTTTAGGATCAATTCAGAAATCTTTAACTAAATATTTTTCAAATTTAATGAAGCCTGAGTTTGAAATGAGTATGATGGGTGAGTTAACATTCATTTTAGGTTTTCAAATTTCTCAAAATACAGAAGTAAATTATATATCTCAACATAAGTATATAAAGGATTTACTCAAAAAGTATGGTTATGACAAAACTAAAAGTATTATCACTCCAATTGGTACCTCAAATAAACTTGATCTTGATGAAACTGGGAAACCAGTAGATCAAACAATCCTTAGAGGTATGATATGAAGTTTTCTAGACTCGACAGCTAGTCGAACTGACTTAATGTTTTCTGTATGCTTATGTGCGAGATACCAATCTAATCCAAATGAGTCTCTTTTAATAGCCGTAAAGAGAATCTTTCAGTATTTTAAAGGAACTATGGATTTAGGTCTTTTTACTCTTCTGGGAATGATTTTGTTTTAAAAAGTTTTTCAGATACTGACTTTGGTGGTTGTAGAATGGATAGAAAAAGTACATCTGGAACATGTCATTTCTTAGGAGATTCTCTGGTTTCTTGGTCCTGTAAAAAACAACACTCAGTAGCATTATCCACTGCTGAAGCTGAATATGTAGCAGTTGGAAGTTGTTGTGCTCAAGTATTGTGGATGCAACACACACTCACTGACTATGGATTGAGTTTCTCCAAAACTCAAATTCTATGTGATAATACTAGTGCCATAGCTCTTAGTAAGAACCCATCACATCACTCTCGTGAAAAACACATAGATGTTAGGCATCATTTTCTTAGGGATCACACACAAAAAGGAGAAATTATTCTACAATTTATCAGAACATAAGAACAACTTGCTGACATGTTTACAAAACCATTACCTTCTGATAGATTTGAGTTTATAAAATAGAAGCTAGGAATGATTACATTAAAATAATTATTCATATCTACTTCATGTTTTACCATTCTCCTAACATTAAATAACTCCCTTTGAAAGGGGGAGGACATTTCTTACTATTTTTTTCCTTTTTTATTCTTACAAAGTTTCTTTTTATCGTATCATTTATTTTTCTGTTTATCGTATTGACAGTTTTATCGTATCATTTATTTTTTTGCTTATCGTATTGACATTTTTATTTTTTTACTCCTATTTCCATCATACTGTCAGATCATGGTAATGAATTTCTTTTCCATCGTATTGACCGATCATGGTAATGAACTTCTTTTCCATCGTATCGACCGATCATGGTAATGAATTTCTTTTCCATCATATCAACCGATCATGGTAATGAATTTCTTTTCCATCGTATCGACCGATCATGGTAATGAATTTCTATTCCATCATATAAACCGATCATGGTAATGAATTTGTTTTCCATCATATCGATCGATCAGGGTAGTGAATTTATTTTCCATCGTATCAACCGATCATGGTAATGAATTTCTTTTCCATCGTATCAACCAATCATGGTAATGAATTTCATTTGCATCGTATCAACCGATCATGGCAATGAATTTCTTTTCCACCGTATCGACCGATCATGGTAATGAATTTCTTTTCCATCGTATCAACCGATCATGGTAATGAATTTCTTTTCCATCGTATTTTCAGTTCATGGTAACGAGATTGTTTTCCATCGGCTAGTCAGTTCATGGTAACGAGATTGTTTTCCATTGGCTTGTCAGTTAATGGTAATAATATTGTTTTCCATCGGCTTTTCAGTTAATGGTAACGACTTTGTTTTCCATCAGTATGACTATTGATAGTATACATTTACTTTGTACGTTTGTGTTGTCTTTTGAACTCTACTAAAACCAAAAATTACCTTATGTTCTCGGGTAGGTACTTTCCATTTTTTTTAATTTTTATTTCTTTCGTTTTAATCCTAACCATTGATCTTTTTCCCTATAATCCTAACCGTAGAAGATCAATGGTCACCCCTATAACGCCTATAAATATCCCCCCCATCCCCAAACCCACATTGGTTTTTCAGGTTTTGAGGTGATGCTCTACTCCACTATTTTTAAATCATCGTACGATCTTTCATCGGCAGCACTTATATGTCTCAGTCCTCTGCTAATACTCCCGCCGAAATGTCTTCAAAGACTTTTACAGAGAAAGAGTTTTTCAGAGAAAGGTTAGTTTCTCGGGACTTTTTTGATTCGTATGATTCAACAATCAAAAGATTCATTCTGTTTCAAGGATGGGAACATTTATGTGTTAAAATACACGTTTCTCAAGATCTGGTTCTCTTTGATGAAGTCAGTAAGTTCTATAAAACCGCATCTTTCGACAAAGACATGACTATAAATTTTTCTGTGTACGATAGAAAGTTATTTATGTCTGTGAAACAAGCGGCTCATTTTCTGAATGTCCCAACAGAAGGGGATTCATTCTGTCAATCTCATAAACTACCTAAGTAATTTGGTATATTTAATAATGAAAGTGATAAGAAGTATTTGTTTGTTATAAATGAAGATAAGAGAAAAGTGGGTCATCTTTCTCTAGACAATCGGTTTGTGACTTTATGGATGCAAGGTTTTCTTATCCCAAGGAAAGGGGATAGAGAAACTCTGAAAGTTTCTAATATTTTTATGCTTGAATATCTTGTAAATATGAGAAAAGTAAATCTCATGGGGTATGTTTTTGAAACCATTAAGAATGTCAAGACAAGAGGGATTAATTCCTAAATTATTATGTATCCATCCATCCTTACAAAGTTTATTCTTGAGAGCATGAAGTTTTGAAACATTCCTTTGAATGCAAACCTGATAGATCTGAAGCCATCTTGGATTAGTATGAGTACGATGGAAAGGTTGAATGTTTTTTTGATCCAAATTCAAAACTTTTTATAAGATATGTATAAGCTTAATCGGCTCAAAATCAATCGGCACCTATGCCAGCCAAAGACATTCCTTCTCTTGTTGTTCCTCAAAATTCTGATCCGAAAACCATCTCAAAGCCAAAGAAGAAGCCTAAGTACAGTAAGGAAGTTGTAGCCAAATGGAGAAAGGATAAGGAATATAAAAATGAAGTTGATCCAATGTTTGGACTAGATCCAACTGAAGCCTTTTCTAAGAGATTAAGGGTTGAGGATACCCTTCAGGCTGAAAAAAAGAAGAAGGTTCTTTTGAAAAGAAAAGCACATGTATTTGATGATTCAAATCTCTTGAAAGCAATTGAGGAAGATAGTTCTCAACATACCATATAATTACATCAAGAGCCCATCATACAGATCCTTCCTGAGAAAGAAAAAGGAAAACAAATGATGGAAGAGATAGAAGAAGTGGAAAAGGAGGAAAAAGATTTTCTTTTAGAATTCCTTCAGAGTTCGAAGAAGAGTAGCGAGGAATCGGTTCAAAAGCAGAGTGAAGGTGTCCACCAAACCCCTCATGTCGATCATGCACCTTTTGAATCTTCTGAAACTCCGGATAAAACACCCCCTCAAGTAAAGCAAGGTGCTCAATATTCTCATACTGAATAAATTATTGTCATCAGTGACAAAGTAGAAGAAGAAAGAAAAGAGAAAGAAAAAGCAAAAGGAAAACATCCCGTTGTTGACTCAAGCTGATCAAATCAATTGCCTTCATATGATGAGGATATTGATTTAGAACATACTATCTCTCTCAAGAAAATTTATTATATTGTTCATGTTTTGAGAAGGGTTGAAAAGACAATAACTTATTTTCCCAGGATGGAAGAGAAAAATGGTTTCATTACTAATAATTAGAAAAAGAAGTTTGGTTCTGTAAGAGATTTGAGAAAGAAATTTTTGTCAGTTGAAGCCGATTTGAAAGTTCTTTCTGAATCCTCAGTTGTTCATAAGAAATATTGCAATAGGATGACCAAGTGGTCATATAAAACGGAAAGCTTGGTGAATGACCATGAGATTGAAATTGAAGACATAAAAGGTTGTCAAATGATCTTGATATTGCCTTTAATAAACTTGACAAAGAAACTGCTGAAAGGATGAATCAGATAACTAATGGAGCCGATATTCCTTCAGTAAAAGATTTACAAGAGAGAATGAATGCTTTTCAATCTGAATTCTTGAAGGTTTCATCTTTCTAGGATGAAATGATTTTGTTAAAGAAACAAAATTCTATGTAATCCAAAGATAACAAGAATCTGGAAGACAGAATTGATACCCTCGAGGAAGTAATCAGAGTCCAGGAGGAGACTATCAGGAATCAAGATCAGATTTTTGCAGACCAACAAGAGCTTCTCAGAACTCAGGGTGATTCAATTTCTGAAGACAAGAAAGAAATCAAGAAGATCAAATATGTTCTTCATGAGCTCATAAAGATGGAAAGGGAAAGAGAAAACAAATGACTGATGTATTTGTTCTCCTTTGGAACATGTCTTTGTTTTGTAATAACTTCGATGATTATTTTCTTGTGTCCTGCAATTCTTCTATCTAACCCTTTCAGGTAACTCAAAGTGACCCCATTCTTTTTGTAAACCACAAAGGGGTAGAATATTTTATTAAGGGGGAGAATATTTTACAATGGGAAATTGGTTTAATCAAATTCTTCGAAACCAAGTAAAATCTATGAATACAATCCTTAGGAATGTATACACCTAAGGGGGAGTTAGTTATATTCAATTTCATATTCAGAAGAGTTTCCAATAACTCAGGGGGAGATAAGTATTTCTTTTATATTTACTTAGTGTGTTGTGATTTCCAAAAAGGGTGAGATTGTTGAGTCAAAAGTTCTCTTTTTACTTCTATATCTTGTTTTGGAAATCACAAATGTATTTTTAATCATATTGACTTTATCAATAGTATCGTATTGACCATATCAATCGTATCGTACTGACCTTGTCAATTGTATCATACTGAATCTGTCAGTCGTATCATACTGACTCTGTCAAACGTATCATACTTATTCTGTCAATAGTATCGTACTGATCTTTTCAATGGTATCGTACTGACCTTGTCAATCGTATCGTACTGACCTTGTCAATCGTATCATACTGACTCTGTCAAATGTATCATACTGACTCAGATATTCATACATTCATTACTTGTTTTGGTACTTAGTCAAAAAAAACTTGTATCATATTAATCATACTATTGTTTATATTGTTCATATATCTTGTTTTAACCGTTACGATGTCGTTGAGTTAGTTTCAAACTAATCAAAACGATGTCGTTCTTTCTATTTCAATATGACTGTTTTGATGCCAGGTGTCCAAGTCCGTCCAAGTTTTTCGGAGAAATATGACCGTTGGAGGAGATGTGACTGTTGGAACCTGAGGCCTATAAATAGGAGTTCATTTAAAGGTGAAAAAAAAGATACATTTGGAATAATGGTGATACTCTACTTATATCATGTTCTAGAGAGAGACACTATGACTTCACTCATCTGCTTTGTGCATCCGATCATTGCATCGAGGGCTGTCGGGGATAGGCAGACAGATGGTCCGATCATCTTATCGAGGGATTTCATGTGATTGAATGATAGAGGTTCCGATTACCTACAAAATTGAGGGATGCCGGGGATAGGCAAACGGACGGTCCGATCTTCGTATCAAGGGCTGCAGGGTATAGGCAGACAGACGTTCCGATCATCGTATCGAGGGATTACCAAGGTGTTGGTGAGACAGAACTTTTATCCTAGGTGAAAGGATAACCCTTCTCTTTAGTTCAAAAGAATTGTATTACTTTTACTTTTCCGCTGCTACTTGTATTAGAAAGTAATTTGTATTGTTTCCTTTCTTCTTTACATATTCAATTTTAATTGTTTCAATTAAAATCATTCTATTAGATATTGTATTGATTGATTCTATACGCTTTAAGGTAGAACCATTCATCTGTATATTACTCTGATTATTGTCTTCATCTTAAATACAATTGTTTTACTTATCATTAGTGTTACATTACTTCATACCTTTTATATTAAATACAATTGTGGTTGTTTGTATTTGTATTAGTTTAAGACTTTTTAAACTAATCTCTTAAATGTTGAAATAAAATAGTTTTTAAACCTAGAATTCACCCCCCCCCCCTCTTGTATTGTTCCATCTAATATACAAATACATCTGCCTATTCGATCCAACAGTTTCAATGGGACAGAAAAATGCTATAGATGTGGAAATGAAGGTCATAAATCAAGAACCTTCCATGGAAAAGGGAAGCATCCAGTTGACTCGAGGAAAGGGAAAGAAGTTCATTCTGAGGGATCAATTGAATGTTTTAAAATTGGTGTGCGTGGTCATTATGCAAACACATGTCCTATAAATAAGTTTCAAGAATGGGATCACCAAAATCATAGAAATATTCTTTTACCAATACCTAATGTCATTCTAATTGAGGATGAAGAAACTAACAATGACCAATCAAAGGTATGGATTATTTCATGACATTTGTTTTCCTATTTTGGAATCTTAGGATATGATTCATGATTTTGTTTGTAAGAAAGTATTATTTCAGAATAATTTGGAAAGGAATGGTTAATGGATCATGAAGAATGTTGAATGAGTAAGAAGTCAACATATAAGGTCTTCAAGAGTAATGGTGAAATTCATAAGAGTATTAAGTCTCTTTTGATGATGGGGTTACATTAGAAGTCTTTTTGTAGTATGTGTAACACTGATGTTTGATATTTGAAAATTTAATTCAAGTAATAGTTATCTGTTCTTTTGTGGACATAGTTATAAAGAAACATTTGGGTTTATATGATCCTTACTTTTGAGGTAATTATGGGTTACCATATGTTATGATGGAAAGTGAAAGGCATGAGATAAAATTGAGGTTAAATTTTGTTATAGTTATTTTTGATGATTTTATCTCTTTTTGGGGAATGATTTGAGAATTATATAGTTTGGAAAAAGGACAACATGCTGACCGTGTGACAACCCGTTGCATCAGACAAAACAGCGGGAAGCAAACCCACAACCAAAGTGCGACTAGTATTTATCACCTACCACTGGACTACGTGAAGTCCCTGGTTAGTTTGACTAATTCTTTTTAGCTAGATGATTTTATGAATTAAGAGTAAGTTGATTTTGGGTTATCTATAGAAATTATTAACCTATCATGGAGGATATGTGGTTAGGTTAATTAGTTTTCAATACGAGACTTTAAGAGCAACTAATGTTGTTTGGAGATAAATGTTACTATTTAACTTGGAAGACTATGTGATTAAATACTTAAAATATTTAGGTTTCAATCCTAGTTTGGTTTACTTTTGGTCTTCATTGAACTTTGGGTCTTGTTGGACAAATTTTGGAGATTAGGAAGAGATTTCCTTTTTATAAAGGATTATCCTTTTTGGGAATTATCTGATGTCATACTAAACTTTTTGGTTTTAGTTTTGGTTATGGTCTAAAGACATGGGAAGTATACAGTTCTCTTTTGTGGATTAGGTGATTCTCTAGATGTTGATTATAGCTCTCTTAATGTAAACAAGTCATCCTAAATACTCATATTTTGGAGAAATTATGAGTTTGTGTAAGAAATATAGTAAAAGTTGAAAGTCAAAATGGCAAGTAAGTATGTTTCCTTATGTTTTAGTTAAGCTCAAAAATAAAATCCACAATGAAAAGTAACTAAAAAATGTTTTTTTTACTTTTCCTACTGGGGAATCCAATACCGTTTAACCCATCACAAGTTTGTGATTTTCTGGTGGTTAACTTTCTCCTAAACATGTTTTCTATCACACTCCCACAGAACATGACCCTTTGTTTTTTCTTCCATATCCATGTTTTCATACATGGAATCCTAGTATGGGTTAACTCGGGTGACCTTTGTACTCCCCTTTCTTTATTTTTAAGTGATAGTTTAATTTACTCCTTTTCCGATGTGGGGCATTCAATGAAGTTTATGAGCCCAATTTTAAAATTGTGAGGACGCAATTCACAAAAGGTGGGAAGGATGTAACACCCCAGGTAAATAAAGAATATGAAATTTTTATATTTATCCATATTTGTGAATAAAATATTAATATTACTTTAAAGGGAACTCTATGCATGATGGCTTACCCAATATGAAATATAGAGTTCCTTTGAAATCTTACGTTGCACTCTAATAATAAATAATTTTATTTTAAATGGTAGTTTACACCTAGTCATTGTAATGACAAGAATGAACAGAACTAACTACAAAATGATTATATATGTTTTTCAAATATTTTTACTTTTTACAATAAAGTTTAGAGGATTAAAAATGCAAATGAATCCAATTGTAAGCATAAATATTCAAATATTCTTTAAAAGGTCGATTAACCGCCTTTTAATGGAAAGCCATTTTTAAATATACTTTTGACAATTTTATATGTTTTATTTGAAAAAATAAAATTCTTCTTTAGAATTGGGACATCAAAATTTACTTTGTGTAAATTTTTGGTATTTTTTCGATAAAGTTCAATTTTTAATGAATAGTGAAAAATGTTGTATTTTAATTCAAAACCTATTTTTAATCTAATTTATTTATATGATTAGATTATATTTTGAATTGGTTTTAATTGGAAATTATAATATATTTTTACCAATTAATCCAATAGTGGTCATTGGAATTAATTTCACTTTGAAATTGGACTTAAACTAGTGTCAATTTTTTGATATATATTGTTTCATAAAAACATGCTATTTGTTCTGACATCGGGAATTAATTTTTAAATTAATTAATGTAACTTATATGTTTTTAATTTTGTAAAATATACATAATTTTTGAATTCATAATATCGAATATATATTAGGGTGAATTTTTGGTATTTTTCTAAAAAACTTCAATTTTTGATGAATAGTGAAACCACTAAGTGGTACTTAAAAAAACTAAATTTTCTTTTAAATGAAAATTTACCACCTCTGTGTTTTGAATCTAAAAAGTCCTAAATACATGGTTTTAATTAGGAAGTAAAATTTGGTTCAATGGGATAAATATAATTTTTTGGGGAATAGTAACTTTTAAGTTTTTAATCGCGATTAGAGGTAATTAGTTTAATTTAAGGTAAAAATAATGTTTTAATAATATGAAATGACCTTGACACATGTCCTTCCCTTATTGTATGTGTCATGGCCGTCCAAAAAAATCCATGGGTAAACTTGGGGACCCCATGGAGCCACTTTGGTAGGAAAATGACATTAAAAACATTTTATTTAATGTTAAAATAAAAATGTCACAAACATGTGTTGTTTTACTAAAATAATTTTTAAATGGGGTTATACAAGTAATATTTTTTACTATAAATATTCATTATAAATATAAAAAGATTTACTACATAATGATAGTTTTTTATAGTTTTTAGACATTAAATAAATTAAATTATTTATGACACCATTATGATGGAGTGATTACCTCGTTATTTAACGATTTAAATAAAATGAAAAGATAATGTAAGATCTAAGACCTACACTTTTCAAATACATATTGTATGTATATATTTAGAACTCTTTTCACCTTATCCTCAAAATATAAAATTTTGGGAACTTTAAAATCCAAAAAGCATTTTATAATAAAGTAAAAGTTTATAACTTTCCAAGAGTGCCCCTCCTCTCCTCTTATAAAAGGCCCCCACCTCTACCACCTTACCCACACCTGTCAAGCCTTTGTATCGGCCAACCCCTGCCCATTTCATCTCTCCACATCCCTCTATTCATCATTTAAGCGTAACCTTTGGGCAGAATCTTTTCCAAAGAAGCCTTTGAGCTCAAATCAAAAAGAGATACCCGATTTAAAGGTAATGTCTTCCCTTGTGTTCTTTTTTTTATTTTTTTTCTCCAACCCTATGAACTCTTTTTATTACTTTATTTTGTAACAAAACCAGTGTCTTAAATATAATAGGATGTTTTTATGTGAATTATTCATGCTACACCTACGCACACCTTCGTCTAATGGTTAATGAACATACTGTTTCTGTGGATGGCGAATTTCTACCTCACGAAACGATGATTGTTCAATCTTCTCGTAACACCTTTCATGGTGGCCATTATGATGACACTATATTTTATATATGATATATATGGTATTTATGTTTTCTATATGCTTCTGAATTTTATATTTAAAACATGACATTATTCCTTTCATGTTGTAAAAATGCGGTAATTTCATACGAGGAAGTGTGGACTACCGCCCCCTCAAGTGATGTGACTCGTTCATGAAATACCTGGAATGTATAAAGAATGAAATTAGTGAACATATGATACCTATATAACATATATATTATACTAGTATTATAATATATATATCCCTCAATTATTTTTTAATTCCATTAATATGACAAAGAAATGAAAGTAGCATTCATGCGTACGTACGGCCTACCGTCTCCATGAACGGTGCTTTTCATTTTTTTATCTCTAAATGTTATGGAGTAGTATAAAATGAATATGTACTGGATATATATGATATTTAAATCATTAATACTTTTCTGTAGATGATTTACTTTAAACTACATGGACAATCATTTTCAAACAAGTTAATTTTTGAATCATTTACCAAACATCGACAAAAACGTCTGATAAGAACTCACATTATTAACCAATTATTATAGCATTATAATGTGTGATATCAACTTAATAATAATATTTAAAATATGTCCTTAAGAAATTATAAATTGACCAAAGTTTATTATTCAGGAATATAATGAAACGAACAAGTCAAGTCAGACTTGAGGTAAGGGATCCTACCTCTCTCTTTCTTTTTAAGTACTCTCTTTTATGTCATTTCTTTTAAGCTCATCTTTCTTATGTTTGGGGATGTTATTTTAGATTCCTCATATGGTAATTTTTGTGTTCATATTATAAGGTACCCTTATAAGGCCCCTGCCTTAAACCTTACTTAGTATTGAATTAAAAGAATAATTCACGTTGAGGATCTTTTCAGGTTTAGAGTTTTAGAGAATTAGAACATAACTATTACATCTCAAATGATTACAAAGTAGTCACTTCTACTAAGTTTCCATAAATAAATAAAAAACTCTTAAAAGAAACATGTCTAGTTCCATGTTATATATAGCATGACATTCCCTTGATCCCATCCTTGACCTTATTCCACATTAAGTCCTGTGAAAAACATTTCAAAAAAACTTGGGGTGAGCATAAAAAGCTCAGTAAGGGATACACAAAGAATGAAAACTGTTAGTTTTTCAAAATCAAGTAAACCATGTATACTCTATCAAAGTAATACCTTCACCTTCATGAAGTTGTAAAAACTCTTCAATGAATAAAGTATCATTACTTACCTTTTTGTAACCAAAGGATTACCATAAAATCCATAAAAAGAACACATAACATATATAAAGGTAACTTGGGACATAAACATACTTAAGTGGAATAACCATACGGTCGACTTCCACACATATCACTTAATGGAATAGCCATATGGCCAATTTCCATACATACTTAAATGGAATATCCATACGGCCGACTTCCATACCCAATGCATTGGAGGTTATAACGTAACCACCCGTCCTGGTATTCACGGCACCACCCGTCATATGGTTTATAACGTAACCACCCGTTAAAATGTCCAAGTACCAATATAAAATCATAAAATATAAAACCAATATAAAGGAATGATAACATTTCCACATTTCAATCACCATATATCATAAATATATTGACATAATAGAATCCTTTATCAAAACCATTTTCAATACCAAAATGCATAAAAGAGTATATGGTATTAATTTTATTCTAAAAACATTACGGCTTGTTGAGAAATCCAAAGACCAAATAATACTCACGTCGGCGGAAAAGGTCATTGTCACCGCGTACGTTAAAAAAACATTCCTTCTTGTCGTTTAGTAAAACGCTTCGTAGAAAAAGATTCCTTTTGTATAAAAGTAAAAGTCAAATGGGTTTATACACCGTATAAAAGAAAGTTGTGTATAAAACGAAATATGCCTCAATGAAAGGAGATTGAGACGAAGTCCCTTACCTCGGGTCCGACTTGACTCGATCGTTCTTTAACGTCCTGAATAATAAACTTGAGTTAATTTATACTTGATTAAGAACCTTTTTAAAGTTCATTATTCCTTTTATATCACTTATTTCCATGTTATAAACATTATGTAACCATTTAAGTTAATAATGTTTGTTTTCTCAATATTTGGTTCTTAAGTCGAAAGTTGACTTCTTACAATTACACGTTGTTCGTGTGGTCAAAGGTTCTTTATATCCAGAATGAAATTCCTGATTTGGATATCATATATATCATATATATCCAGAATATACATGTATTTATAATATTACATAATCATTTAGAGGTAAGAAATGAAATGCACCGTTCATGGAGACGGTAAGCCGTACGTACGCATGAACGCTACTTTCATTTCTTTGTCATATTAATGGAATTAAAACTAAATGAGAGGTATGTATATTTTAATTCCAGAATTATATTCATCATTTAGATATATCATTAATTATATATATCCATTATATAAATGTACTTTTAATAGTACATTACATTTGGGGATAAGAAATGAAATGCACCGTTCATGGAGACGGTAAGTCGTACGTACGCATGAACGCTACTTTCATTTCTATCTCATACTTTAATGGAAATAAATAATAATGATATAGAGGTATATTATAATTCTAGTATAACATTATATATAATAACTTTAAATCCATCCTTTACACGTCCCACATATGGCATTAAAGAATCACATCACTTTGAGGGGGCGGTAGTCCGCACTTCCTTCAATGAAGATATCGTGTTTACCCATAATGGAAACCATGAAGGTATGCCAAAATGAAAAATACATAAGCTTAAAGAAAACATAAACATATTATATATCATATATAAAAATAGTGACATCATAATGGCCACCTTTGAAGGTGTTAAATGAGTATTGAACAATCATCATTTCGGGAGGCAGAATTTCGCCATCCACGGAAACCGTATGTTCTTTAACCATTTGATGTAGTTGTGTGAGAGTTCAGCTCAAATAAATCTTATAAAAACATCCTAGTATATTGAAGATACTGGTGTTGTTACAAAATAGGTAAATAAAAATAGTTTAGAGGGTTGGAGAAGCAAAATAAAACAAATGAACAAGAGAGAATGAATTACCTTTAAAAGTGTAACTCCTTTTGATTTGAGCCTAAAGGCTTCCTTTGAAAGGATTCTTCCCAAAGGAAATCCTCTAGGATGAGGATAGGGATGTGGATAGAGTAAATGGGTAGGGTTTGGCCGAGCCAAAGGCTTGAGAAGTGTGTGAAATGAGGTAGAGGTGGGGGCCTTTTATAAGAGGAGAGGAGGGGCACTTTTGGAAAGTAAAGAAATATTACTTTATTTGAAAATGTGTTTCAGTTTTAAAAGGTCCCACATTGATATAATTCGTGGATACGGTGATAAGGGTTCGAAATCCACTCATCCAATTGGTTTTGGTCATGTGTAAGGTTTAGATGTTTCATTATATTTCCATTTTATTTAAATTGTCAAATAATGATTTCATCGCTGCATCATTATTATGTCATAAATAATTTAATTTATTTAATGTATAAAAATTATAAAACAAATACCATGATGTAGGAAATAGTTTTATCTTTCCAATGAATATTTATAATAAAAATTTGGACCTGTGTAACCCTACTTAAAATTTTTTTTAGTAAAACAACTCATGATTGTGTCAATTTAATTTTAACATTAAATAAAAAGTTATTTATGTCATTTCCCAACTAAAGTGTCTCCATGGGGTCCCCAAGTTGACCCATGGCTTTTCTTGGTCGGCCATGACACAACCAATGAGGTTAGGACATTTGTCTATGTCATTTCATATTATTAAAGCATTATTTATACCTTAAACTACACTAATTACCACTAATCGCGATTAATAACTTAATAAGTTACTATTCACCAAAAAATTATTATAACCTCATTGAACCACATTTTAATTCTTAATGACAACCATGTATGTCGGATTTTTGAATTTCAAAACACAATGATGGCAAAATTTCATTTAAATGGAAAATCAGTCTTTATAAGTACCACTTAGTGGTTTCACTATTCATCAAAAATTGAAGTTTTCATAAAATTACCAAAAATTCACCCTACGCTATATTTGATATTACGAATTCAAAAATGAAGTCTATTTTACAAAATTCAAAACATATAAGTCACATTAATTAATTTAAAAATTAATTCCCGTTGTCAGAGCAAATGGCGTGTTTTTATAAAACAATAAGTATCAAAAGATTGACACTAGTTTAAGTCCGATTTCAAAGTGAAATTAATTCCAACGACCACTATTGGATTTAAAGGGAAAAATATTTTCTAATTTCACTTTAAAACCAATTAAAAAGATAATCTAATCACATTAAAAATTAGATTAAAAAGAGGTTTTGAATTAAAATACAACACTTTACACTATTCATTAAAAAAATGAACTTTATCAGAAAGGTACCAAAAATTTACACAAAGTAAATTTTGATGTCCCGATTCTAAAGAAGAGTAATATTTGGTCCAAAAGAATGTAAAAGAGTGATCAAAATTATATTTAATGACGGTTCTCCGTCAAAAGGTGATAAGTGAACCTTTAGTGAAAACTAGGGCATATACTTCTAAAATTGAATTCTTTCCGTATTTTAAGCCTTTATCTTTTATTGGATAAATGTAAAAACATTTAAAAACATATATAATCATATTTTAGTTATTTCTATCCATTCCCGCCAATAAAATGGCTACATGTTAACTAACATTTAAAATAATATTATTATATTATTAGTGTGCAACGTAAGTTTTCAAAGGAACTCATCGTTGCGTATCGGGTACGCTATCGAACATAGAAACCCCTTTAAAATAAAATTAATATTTAATTCGTAAATATTAATAAATATGAAAATTATTTATTCTTTATTTACCTGGGATGTTACATCCTTCCCCCCTTTTGGGAATTGCGTCCTCGTAATTTTATTCACTTATCAAAATAAGTGGGGGTATTTATCCCTCATAGCATTTTCAGATTCCCAAGTTGCCTCTTAAATCACATAGTTTTTTCACAAAACCTTTACCTGATGAATCACCTTATTCCGTAACACCTGCTCCCTGTGGTCAAGAATCTGGACCGGTTGTTCCTCATAAGATAGGTTCTCTTCCAGCTGAACTACCTCTGGACTCAAAACATGAGATGGATCTGGAATATACTTTCTCAACATTGAAACATGAAACACATTATGTACCTGTGATAAACTCGGAGGTAAAGCCACTTAGTAGGCAACTGATTCGACTCTCTCCAGAATTTCGTATGGTCCAATGAACCTTGGACTCAGCTTTCCTTTCTTACCAAATCTCATCACACTTTTCCAATGAGAAACCTTGATAAAAACATGATCACCTACCTCTAAAGATAGATCCTTCCTCCGGTTATCCGCATAACTCTTCTGCCTTCTCTGAGCTGTTCTCATGTGCTTCTGAATCAACTGAACTTTTTCTTCCATCTCTTCTACCAATTCTGGTCCCATCAACTTCCTTTCACCCACTTCATCCCAAAATGCTGGAGTTCGACACCGCTTCCCATATAATGCCTCAAATGGTGCCATTTGTATACTGGAATGAAAATTGTTATTATAAGAAAACTCAACCAAAGAATGATGTTGGTCCCAACATCCCTGATAATCCATAGAACAAGCTCATAGCATATCCTCCAATGTCTGGATTGTTCGTTCTGACTGCCCATCTGATTGAGGATGAAAATCTGTACTAAAATTTAATTCAGTACCCAACGACTTCTGAAGTCCTTTCCAAAAGTTAGATGTGAACCTGGGATCACGATCTGATACAATGGAAAGGGGAACTCCATGTAACCTGACTATCTCTTTAAGATACAAACGGGAAAGTTGATCAAGAGAGAAAGTATCTCGTATAGAAAGGAAATGAGCAGATTTGGTCAATAACCCAGATTGCAATATTACCTCGAGATGTCCTCGGTAATCCCACAACAAAGTCCATGGATATGTTTTCCCATTTCCACTCTGGCACTGGTAAAGGCTGAAGCATCCCTTTCGGTAATTGCTACTCTGCTTTAACCTGTTGACATGTCAAACACTTCACAGTAAAATCAGCAATATCTCTTTTCATTCCATCCCACCAGTAATACTCCCGCAGATCTCTGTACATCTTAGTACTGCCAGGATGAACTGAAAACGGGTAACTATGAGCCTCACATAACAACTCATTCTTCAACTGTGAATCACAAGGCACACATAACCTCTTCCCAAACCTCAAAACACAAACACAAATTTATCCAAGAACTCATGGAAAATTTTATTCATAAGGTCCATGAATACAGCAGGTGCATTGGTTAACCCAAAAGGCATAACTACAAATTCATAATGGCCATATCTAGTACGGAACGCAGTCATCGGAACGTCTGCTTCTTTTACTTTCAACTGATGGTACCCCGACCTCAAGTCAATATTCGAAAAATACTGAGCTCCCTGGAGCTGATACCACTTCATTCGATGGCCCAACATCTTCTGAAGTTGTTGTAAAGGATTTCACCACCCCTTTCTACTTGTAGTCTGGCTGCATTCCCCCAGTTGAGTTCTTCGTTGGACACTCGTTTGCGTAATGACCCATTTCATTACACTTAAAACATCTTACCGTTGGCTTTTCATTTCCTGCTTGATCATCTTCCTTACAGTTACGAGCAATATGACCAGACTTACCACACCGAAAGAACTTACCAGACTTGGATAAACATTCTCCAGGATGCATTTTACCACACTTCTCACAGGATGGATATTTTGATTTCTTACCTTCTTGCTTCTTTTATGAATTCTTCCCCTTTGCCTGCCAACTAGACCTCTTATTCTGTTGTTTGTCATAGAACACCTGATCATCGGCAAACTCCATTTCCACCTTATCCGCACATCGAACAAGTTTTTCATAACTTTTGAACTCACGAGAAGCTAAAGCCCTTCGATACTTTGGCTTTAACCCTGAGTAAAAACGGTTTATTTTACTATCAAGATCTCGTATGAAGTTTGGAGCATACCTTTCCAATCGAGTGAACTTTTCTTCATAAGAAGCCACTGAATCATCCTCCTACCTCAATTCTAGGAACTGTTTTTCCATCCTAAGATGAACCACCTTAGGAAAATATTTCTCAAGAAACATACCTTTGAATTCGTCCCAGTGAAGATCCCCAATCTCATCACTATCCCTTATATTTTTCACCATAGACCACCACTGATCAGCTTCACCTTCAAAACGGTAAACATCAAGACTAACCTTTTGATGTTCTGAACACCCCATGACATCAAAACTCTTCTCCAGTGCTTTAATCCACCCTTCAGCTTGAACAGGGTCAGATGATCCTCTGAATGATGGGGGATGTTGCCTCATGAAATGTTCCACCACTGACATTTTCCTCTGTGGTTGATCTGGCTGATCTCGTGCATGGATACCACCACCATTTATAGCCTGAGTCAATTGTGCCATCACTGCAACAAACTGTTCAGTTCCGATTCCGACCATCTCAGGTTGCTGATTTGGAAGGTTGTCTTCCTCCGGATGTCGTCCCAACATAGCTGCTTTGTTTCCTCTACGGAAAAACATTCTGAACACGGAAATATATTTGGCGAAGAAAAATGGTAATCTGTAAATGCTATATTATTTCAATCATATCATAAATTAACTTATAATTTAACAATTTTCTAACTCCTAAAGTTGTCTAAACCGACCTTTGATAACAAATGTAAGGCCCCAGCCTTAAACCTTACTTAATATTGAATTAAAAGAATAATTCACATTGAGGATCTTTTCAGGTTTAGAGTTTTAGAGAATTAGAACATAACTATTACATCTCAAAAGATTACAAAGTAGTCACTTCTACTAAGTTTCCATAAATAAATAAAAAACTCTTAAAAGAAACATGTCTAGTTCCATGTTTTATATAGCATGACATTCCCTTGATCCCATCCTTGACCTTATTCTACATTAAGTCCTGTGAAAAACATTTCAAAAAAACTTGGGGTGAGCATAAAAATCTCAGTAAGGGATACACAAAGAATGAAAACTGTTAGTTTTTCAAAATCAAGTAAACCATGTATACTCTATCAAAGTAATACCTTCACCTTCATGAAGTTGTAAAAACTCTTCACTGAATAAAGTATCATTACTTACCTTTTTGAAACCAAAGGATTACCATAAAATCCAAAAAAAGAACACATAACATATATAAAGGTAACTTGGGACATAAACATACTTATGTGGAATAACCATACGGTCGACTTCCACACATATCACTTAATGGAATAGCCATACGGCCAATTTCCATACATACTTAAATGGAATAGCCATACGGCCGACTTCCATACCCAATGCATTGGAGGTTATAACGTAACCACCCGTCCTGGTATTCACGGCACCACCCGTCATATGGTTTATAACGTAACCACCAGTTAAAATGTCCAAGTACCAATATAAAATCATAAAATATAAAACCAATATAAAGGAATGATAACATTTCCACATTTCAATCACCATATATCATAAATATATTGACATAATAGAATCCTTTATCAAAACCATTTTCAATAACAAAATGCATAAAAGAGTATATGGTATTAATTTTATTCTAAAAACATTACGGCTTGTTGAGAAAGCCAAAGACCAAATAATACTCATGGCGGCGGAAAAGTTCATTGTCACCGCGTACGTTAAAAAAACATTCTTTTTTGTCGTTTATTAAAACGCTTCGTAGAGAAAGCTTCCTTTTGTATGAAAGTAAAAGTCAAAGGGGTTTATACACCGTATAAAAGAAAGTTGTGTATAAAACGAAATATGCCTCAATGAAATGAGATTGAGACGAAGTCCCTTACCTCGGGTCCGACTTGACTCGATCGTTCTTTAACGTCCTGAATAATAAACTTGAGTTAATTTATACTTGATTAAGAACCTTTTTAAAGTTCATTATTCCTTTTATATCACTTATTTACATGTTATAAACATTATGTAACCATTTAAGTTAATAATGTTTGTTTTCTCAATATTTGGTTCTTAAGTCGAAAGTTGACTTCTTACAATTACACGTTGTTCGTGTGGTCAAAGGTTCTTTATATCCAGAATGAAATTCCTGATTTGGATATCATATATATCATATATATCCAGCATATACATGTATTTATAATATTACATAATCATTTAGAGGTAAGAAATGAAATGCACCGTTCATGGAGACGGTAAGCCGTACGTACGCATGAACACTACTTTCATTACTTTGTCATATTAATGGAATTAAAACTAAATGAGAGGTATGTCTATTTTAATTCCAGAATTATATTCATCATTTAGATATATCATTAATTATATATATCCATTATATAAATGTACTTTTAATAGTACATTACATTTGGGGATAAGAAATGAAATGCACGGTTCATGGAGACGGTAAGCCGTACGTACGCATGAACGCTACTTTCATTTCTATCTCATACTTTAATGGAAAGAAATAATAATTATATAGAGGTATATTATAATTCTAGTATAACATTATATATAATAACTTTAAATCCATCCTTTACACGTCCCACATATGGCATTAACGAATCACATCACTTTGAGGGGGCGGTAGTCCGCACTTCCTTAAATGAAGATATCGTGTTTACCCAAAATGGAAACCATGAAGGTATGCCAAAAATGAAAAATACAGAAGCTTAAAGAAAACATAAACATATTATATATCATATATAAAAATAGTGACATCATAATGGCCACCTTTGAAGGTGTTAAATGAGTATTGAACAATCATCGTTTCGGGAGGCAGAATTTCGCCATCCACGGAAACCGTATGTTCTTTAACCATTTTATGTAGTTTTGTGAGAGTGTAGCTCAAATAAATCTTATAACAACATCCTAGTATATTTAATATACTGGTGTTGTTACAAAAGAAGTAAATAAAAAGAGTTTATAGGGTTGGAGAAGCAAAATAAAACAAATGAACAAGAGAGAATGAATTACCTTTAAAAGTGTAACTCCTTTTGATTTGAGCCTAAAGGATTCCTTTGAAAGGATTATTCCCAAAGGGAATCCTCTAGAATGAGAAGAGGGATGTGGAGAGAGTAAATGTGCAGGGGTTGGCCGAGACAAAGGCTTGAGAAGTGTGTGAAATGAGGTAGAGGTGGGGGCCTTTTATAAGAGGAGAGGAGGGGCACTTTTGGAAAGTAAAGAAATATTACTTTATTTGAAAATGTCTTTCGGTTTTAAAAGGTCCCACATTGATATAATTAGTGGATAAGGTGATAAGGGTTCGAAATCCACTCATCCAATTGGTTTTGGCCATGTGTAGGTTTTAGAGTTTTCATTATCTTTCCATTTTATTTAAATTGTCAAATAATAATGTCATCGATGCATCATTATTATGTCATAAATAATTTAATTTATTTAATGTCTAAAAATTATAAAAAAATACTATGATGTATAAAATCTTTTTAGATTTCCAATTAATATTTATAATCAAAATTTGGACCTGTTTAACCCTACTTAAAAATTGTTTTAGTAAAACAACTCATGTTTGTGTCAATTTTATTTTAACATTAAATAAAAAGTTATTTATGTCATTTCCCAACCAAAGTGTCTACATGGAGTCCCCAAGTTGACCCATGGCTTTTCATGGTCGGCCATGACACAACCAATGAGGGTAGGACATGTTTCTAGGTCATTTCATATTATTAAAGCATTATTTATACCTTAAACTACACTAATTACCACTAATCGCGATTAAGAACTTAATAAGTTACTATTCACCAAAAAATTATTATAACCTCATTGAAACACATTTTACTTCTTAATGACAACCATGTATGTCGGATTTTTGAAATTAAAAACACAATGATGGCAAAATTTCATTTAAACGGAAAATCAGTCTTTATAAGTACCACTTAGTGGTTTCACTATTCATCAAAAATTGAAGTTTTTCAGAAAATTACCAAAAATTCACCCTACGCTATATTTGATATTATGAATTCAAAAATGAAGTCTATTTTACAAAATTCAAAACATATAAGTCACATTAATTAATTTAATAATTAATTCCCGCTGTCAGAGCAAATAGCGTGTTTTTATGAAACAATAAGTATCAAAAGATTGACACTAGTTTAAGTCCGATTTCAAAGTGAAATTAATTTCAACGACCACTATTGGATTTAATGGTAAAAATATTTTCTAATTTCACTTTAAAACCAATTCAAAATATAATCTAATCACATTAAAAATTATATTAAAAAGAGGGTTTGAATTAAAATACAACATTTTACACTATTCATTAAAAAAATGAACTTTATCCGAAAGGTACCAAAAATTTACACAAAGTAAATTTTGATGTCCCGATTCTAAAGAAGAGTTATATTTGGTCCTAAAGAATGTAAAAGAGTGATAAAAACTATATTTAATGACGGTTCTCCGTCAAAAGGTGATAAGTGAACCTTTAGTGAAAACTAGGGCATATACGCCTAAAATTGAATTCTTTCCGTATTTTAAGCCTTTATCTTTTATTGGATAAATGTAAAAACATTTAAAAACATATATAATCATATTTTTGTTATTTCTATCCATTCCCGCCAATAAAACGGCTACATGTTAACTAACATTTAAAACAATATTATTATATTATTAGTGTGCAACGTAAGTTTTCAAAGGAACTCATCGTTGCGTATCGGGTACGCTATCGAACATAGCAACCCCTTTAAAAAAAATTAATATTTAATTAGTAAATATTAATAAATATGAAAATTCCTTATTATTTATTTACCTGGGATGTTACAACCCTATTTGATCTCGTAAATCCATTTTTGGAGTTTTATGTGGCATCGTTAGGCTGCTAGGTTTTCGTAAGGGATTTTTCATCTCACTTTTATTCCTGTGAGATTTATGCTACATTTTCCACCATTTCTATTGAGTGTTGTATGTAATGCCCATTATTATACTCTTTATGTAATATAACTTCGTTTATGGGTATTTACATCAATGTTGTATAGTCCTTCTTTCATGGGGTCTACGTTTCAGAAGTTACCCAATTCTGTATGGGAACCTTTCACCCTCCTCATTTTAAAAGACTTATTTTTGTTAGTTCTTTTAATCTTATTATTATGGGATATGTTATTATATATCCTTATTGCTATAAATTTTTTTTCCAAGTGATGAGATACCCCTTTTTATCTCTCATCATCTCATTTTATAAATTCTAAAGTGACGCTGTTAGGCTGTCAGATTTATGTAAGGGAACTTCTTAACCAACTTTAAATTCATTGGGTTAAACCTATACTTCTTGATTTTATTATGCCAAGATTATGTGTGGAATCTCTATGTATTAATTTCCATAAACATTTGTGTGGAAAATATTACTTTTGTAAAGTACTAATGGTTTACTTGTTGTTTTGAAAAACTAACAGTTTTCCTTCTTGTGTACCATTTACTGACCTTTTTATGCTCATCCCAAGTTTTTGAAATGTTTTTCACGGGACTTAAAGATGAATAGGGTCAAGGATGGGATCAAGGTAAGAAAATCTATCTAAAACATGAAACTAGAACTATTTCTTTTTAAGTGTTTTTTTATTTTATGGAAACTTAGTAGAAGTGTCTACTATGTAATCTTTTGAGATGTAATAGTTATGACCTAATTCTATAAAACTCTAAACCTGAAAAGATCCTCTATATGAATTATTCATTTAATTCATGATTAAGTAATTTTTAAGGCTGAGGCCTTATAGAACGTATTGGTTTAGTACACATATAAACATGGAAATAAAAACACTAGTACATATATGAGATAAATTATCGCCCACTTGGTTATTCATGACTAGAACCCTTCGTAAACACACAAAACATAATAAATATATTCATAACATGGGGAAGGAAACACAAATGGTGGTTAGCTTAGATACACAGTAAGGAAAACAATATGCTGAAATATAAGCATAAACTTGATCATAGTCAAATGAGAACATGATATCAACATGTAGAGAACATAACCTTCATATCAAAGATAATAAATAAGAATCATGGAATATATATTGCCAGTTCATAAGACATGACCAATAAGTAAATAAATAACATATTCCATGAAAAAAACACATGAATAAAACATGTAATTGTGGCTTGAAAATAATCTTATTATATGATATCCATAGTTGCCAATAAATTACTATTAAGACCATATTAATAGTATGGGTTCACTCCCCATACCATCTTGGTAGTCATGGTTAACTCCCACATCCATAGTAGTAGCATGAGTTCACTCCTCATACAATCCTAGTATTCATTGTTAACTCTCATGGTCATATTAGTAGCATGAGTTCCCTTATCATACCATCTTGGTATTTATGGATCACTTCCAGGGTCATATTAGTATTTATGGTTCACTACCAAGACCAAATTATTCTATCTTATTTGATATGAATCTTTAGACAAATTGTTTGAGGGAGATCTAGGTCCCACCCATCTCATAATGAAATCAAACTTGCATGTTCCACAAAATCATACAATATAATATCATAACCCATGAAATGAAATGGGTATCATCAACATGTAATCATATCATAACCTATGTAATATGATACATATATCATAATCATATCATCATAATCATAACCCATGAAAGAGATAAAAAAAATTCATAAAAATATAACTCAGGAAAGAGAAATAGGTTTCGTAAATACCGTGACATCAAGAATAACCCATTAAAGGAATGAATATGAATGGAATGATTAGATCATTTCCTATAAATTCATGATTAATATCAATGAATGTAATTTTAGAAGGAAAATAATTTTGATTTATCTTTCAAAAACATTTCTTTTGGAAAATATAAATTCTTCATTGAAAAAATATTTTTAATACATAAACCATTTTAAAATAATTTTCAGATAAAATGAATTGAAAACATATAATGAATACTTCAAATCATTTTGAGATCATTATTCCATGAAAACATATAAAATTATTATAAAATTATTTTAAAAACTGTTGTCTTTCAAAACTATTTTGAAATCATAAGAACAAATCATGAATATGTTTTGAAAAACATTTCTTTGAATATATATTGAAAACATGAAACAAAAGGTTGAACAAATTTTAAAAAAAATCCAAGAAAATTAATTTTAAAAACACTAAAAATAAATTTCCTTTTAAACATGGAAATGATGCTTCATTGAAATGATGGTGGTAAATTTTTCATATGCCCTATTTGGTGAAATGTATATTATTTTTACAGGGGAAAAAGTTTATAAACGTTCCTTGATCAAAAATATAAAATAAATTTACTTTAAATACATTGGTAAAATAAAGAAGGCTAAAAATGTCTTTTAAGGATTAAAGGAGATCACTAGAATGTTCTTGTAAACCCAATTTATATGTAATGGTTTTTTAGGGACATACTTTTCTGAATGAAGAGAGGGTTATGTCAGGATTTCATAAAAACACATTTTTAACTATCTTATATACCAAGTAGTTAAATAATGATACCAATAATTGGATATATCTTGAATATCCAAATGAGAATAAAATTAAAAACTTTTGTTGAGTGATGGATAAATATTATTTGACAATGGAAGCATAATAAAAAACAATCTCGAAAAGCTATGTGATTATTTCAATAAACTATTATAAATTGGTAACATTGAACCATACTACCAATGTATGAAAATGAAATTAAATTATGATTAAAATATCATGAAAGAAATTATATTCCTAATATAACATGTAAAACTTAGTATATACACCTGTTTTAAAAATATATGTGCATAACATTACATGTGTTTCAAAGTAAGAAAATTGAGACAAGAATTACATAACCGGTTTGGTATAATTTGAAACATAAAACACAAGATGGAAAGATCATAAAATATTTATGTAAAGAAACATATATATAATTATATGATTCATATAATACATTAATGTTTATTATACAAAGGACTCATAATAAATTTGTGGTGAATAAGTTGTGTATCTGACAAAAATAAAGAGTGAAAAGAATTTCCATTACCTTCTGTCTATAATTTCATCATAATTATTCAAAAATCATGTATAAAAAATATAAATTTATTATAAACCATTCATAGAACCATATTCTTACTTATAATACCATATATGGTTTGATTATGGATTTATATTTCCCTCTTATTAGTAATTATTTTGTAAGGGTTCACTTCGGGTAATATACTCATTGTTTTTCTTTTGTGTCTTAATTTGTTATATCTTTTCCCATTATATTATTTCATTAAAAAATGTAACACATGATTTTATTGTAATTTATATTCATTATTTGCTTATTATAATAACCCATAGAATATAGGTTAATGAAATTGAATACATCATTCCTAGAGACAACAATTTGTATTTACGAAGAACACAATTTCAATTTCATAATAATGTTGAAAGAATTAAAGTAAAATATATAGATACTTTTTTATTTATTAAAGTATCTTTATTATATCATATTTATTCACTAATCCCATCTTTAATCCATTCCATGTAGTTTATGAATGATTCACGTCGCTTTAAGTGGGTGGTAGTCCACACTTCCACAAACTAAATTATCATATGAAAAACAAATGAGATGTATTGTCACGTCCAATCCCACAGTGGTCCATGTAGTGACTAACCAAATTACCCCTACCATAGTCTTAGGGTTGGCTACTAGAACTGACTATTCATATCTAAAAAATTAGATGAATTTTATTATCTAATTTTACACACACACATGTATCCAAGAAAAACAGAGGTAACTGAAAAAAGTATGTAAATAAATATGAATAACTCTAAGATACTAAAACACAGTACGACAGTATAAAATTTAATGTAAATTATTCTATAATACAAGACCAAAATTGGAAAAGTAAAAATTTCCAAGTCTCTAGATCACCACCGCAGAAAACCCAGCTGAGGTGTGGGTATAGAAGATTTTTCTGAACCTGAAGAAGCAAACATCATCTATCATGTCTCTCTACGCACCACTTAATGTAAATTATTCTATAATACAAGACCAAAATTGGAAAAGTAAAAATTTCCAAGTCTCTAGATCACCACCGCAGAAAACCCAGCTGAGGTGTGGGTATAGAAGATTTTTCTGAACCTGAAGAAGCAAACATCATCTATCATGTCTCTCTACGCACCACTTGAGCCCAATATAGAGAGGACTCGGTCAATTCCTCAATCATCTATATAATAAACATGATGTGCTGGGAAAGCCCATGTAGGGGTGAGTAAAACAATACTTAGTATGACACAATAAAATACAATGTAGAAGACCGACAAGGAATGATCACATAGAGCATACAATCAGCTCAACATAGGTATATGTATACAACACATATAAGAATAAAATCCAGGTATAATCATAATATATTCAATGACATAATGTTTACACCACTTCTATCTATACTTTTTCACTCATATCATGCACGTTTTTGTAGATCTCACTCAACAATCCATCTGAAAGTAACCATGTAGAACATGTCTACCAAAAATATCTACGAGAACACCTAGTCTCGATACATCATTATTTTTTCCAAAGACATCCAGTCTCTCTCTGAAATGGTGTCTCGGTATCCCAATAATTCATTAGTAATAGGTTTCTTCTTGAGGCACAATCATTCCGGGAGAATGTACTCCTCATTCTATGACATCATCAAAGGCTCTAGTAAAGAGGTCCCACTAATTTTGGCAATACCAAGAGAAATACAAGGGTCAATATCATAATATAAAATGAGTGGTTTCATCCTAGATAATACTGACAACAAAATCTATATTAATCTTCAACATAAGGATTTTATCTTAGAGAATTATGATATCCCTACCGATGTGCCTTGTAACATTGGGGATTCACCACAATGAATACCATGATCGTATCTAATATGGATAGCAATGCATGAGATTCTCAACAAATAATACTAATATCCCTACTAATATAGACCACCTAATTTTAGTATTAATGCCTTAAATGTTTAGGTCATTTCAATTCTAACTAGTCTCTATCATGGTTGATAATGGATTGATCGTGTCCTCAAGAGGGATTCCATATCTCTATTCAGGACTTGGACTCTCATGTGGATTTTTTGTCCAATAATGTGGTTGCATTTCCACACTGATCCATCAAGCGTAGAACTAATGGAAATTTTTCACCCATATAGGCCCATAATAAAAACCCACCAATCCATATTCAAATAGACTCCTTTCCACAAGGTTCACAACACCATAGATAGTTCATCAAACAGAACTCCATTTTTAATTTTACAGCTAAAACAGTAAAATGGGTCCAGCCCAGTTTGGGTCCAACCGGGCCCATTCCAGTTCACCAGACCCAAACGGTTGGTCTAGAGATCCAATTAGGCGGTTTAATCGTGGTCTAGCTCATTGGGGTTTTGTGAAATGGTCAGCTGGACCACTGGACCAAGCCCGTCGGGCCGTTAGAGTAGCTCGATTCTTCCATCCCGACCCACCACACATGGTATGACCCTTGTCTTGCGTAGGACGTGGCCCGTAGGACCGTGCCCCACTCAGGTCCACATGTTCATCTGACCTTGTTTCTCCTCCTAACTAAACCTCATAAACTACATCCATTGGCCCTCTGGTCAAATCGATATGTCGTGTGATGCAGTCGCCATGCCACTCCAACATAGCTCTGCTGAGCTACAACCTTCCACATCTAGCCATCTTACTATCGGCCTTGTCTGACCTCCTCCTGTGGTCTACATGTAATTGTATATCTCTCTTCCATAGTCTCTCTTGGACCATGGGATGCCTCCACTGCTAGCTGCCCGGCCGATGGCCTTCATACCAGGTCTTCCCAACCCAGCCACATCACCAGGCAGGTGACGCCTCCGCCACAGGGTGTCACACTATCACCTTACATCATCATTTATTGAGACAGAGGCACCATTATGATCCTCAAGTTTCAAACATCACTACATTGGCCTTCATTCCTTCTCTCCATCATTTCGTGGGTCTATCCACATTTGGAACCTCTTGTAAAATTCATTAATACCATGTAGTTTCACCGAAGAAGAACAAAGGAATGAGGATATAAGAATTCCCCTAGAACACCCAAAGAACGAAAGTTCAACATATTCGTTTTGGCCTTTTCTCACCCGATTATAAATATGGGAAATCAAAAAAATGTATTTAGATAGATTATTAGACCATTATAAAAACCCACAGTAGAGAAACCACCCAACAAAAACAATAAAAGTACAGATCTGCCAGTTATTTAGTTTTTTCCACATTCTTTGTTGTATTATAGTAATGGGATTGAAATAATAGATAATTAACCCAATTCCTCATGTTGGATTGATCTTTGATTAATGATCATTGTCCTCAGTGATCCTTCCACAAGAAATCTAAATATGTCGTGTCATCTTCATTCGTTGTTTTCTAATAAGATTTTTCACAAATTATTTTATTCTATAATGCTTCTAGGTAAGGATTGTGAATCAAATCCCATATCCATGCTAAACCATTAAAAGAAGAAAAATCATTTTCAATTTTTTTCATTGTAGTGTTTTAGTGTGACCATGATGTTTCATTTATGAAATAAAACAGGATGCCCCATCATTGAATCATTGTGTTGCTGAATTGCTGTGAAATGTTAAAAATAAATAAAATAAACTTCTTATGTTTATTTTATTCTCCATTATAATGGACAAAAATTAACATTCGAGATCCACCCAAACTACTCTATTTTAGGCCTCATCAATGTAAAATAACATATTTTGAACTGAATCGTGGCCTAGGATTTCCAATATGAGTTACAAATATTGAATTTTTAGGATTTAAATATAAAATAATTTTTATTTTATTATTTTATTTATCCTTACCCCTGGAGACTTTTTCTATAGGTGACACACACCGACCAATGTAAGGTTGTACCTAGGGTAATGTCAGTGCTCTAAGGATAATAGATCATTCATATTTCTGATCCTACAACTCATTGTCTAGTTATTTAACATTTTCCAAAAAATCACGTGCATGTTCTTTTAAAAAATTAAAAATTTTAAAACATTCATTTCAGGCTCCCTGATCCTCAGAATAATAGGTCATCTTAGAAATTGGTCTTAGAATATTCTGAAAAAATTTCACATAATAAAATCATAATAATCTGAGACATTAAATTCTCCCCACATTACTCTTTTACATCCACGAAATATAGAATAATGGATACTAAAAAATAATAAGGAACTAATCACAAATATTAGCCTCTCACTCACATGTGATATCCAAGTGATTCTCGGGCTACAACCAAATGCTCACTAGAGGAATCAACTTCCCATGAAGGATCTTCTCTTGTCGATCCTCAATCTCCATAGGTTACAATGAAAATTTTGACCTAATCAATGATGTGCAATGGATCATGCATGTATCTATTTACATGCGACATGTGATAGACATCATGCACCTGATGCATCTAAAAGGGTTGAGATAGGCGGTACACCACCTTGAAAACTCTTCTCGAAATCTAAAAAGGGTTTGTTTATCTCATGGATAACCTTCCACCCCATCAAAATCTCCATAATCCACATCGATTTAAGGAACACATGGTCCCCTACTCAAAATCTAGAGGCCACTGTCTCTTGTCAGCAAATTATCCATGTCGGCTCTGTTCATCCCCCATATTCTCCTATATGATGTAAAAACTCTTGGTGGTAGCCCGTACCATCTCTAGACCCAGGATTTCTTACTATCCTGGGTCATTCCAACATAGTGGTGACCTACATGGTTTCCTGTAAAAGGACTCCAATGGTTATATAACAATGGTTGTGTTGTACTTGTTATACTCAAACTCCATCAGGGGTTGGTTGTCCTCCGAATAGTGGCCATCGTCTATGATGCAAGCATGCTACATGTACTCCAGAATGTCAAGGTTCTTCTCTATCTGACCATCCATCTAAGGATGAAACACATTCTCATGTTAAACTGAGTACAAAATTTCTCATTCACATAGAGGAGTCCAAAGATCTCTACTAAGCTGTTCTCATGGATCAATAGGATGCGGGAAAACCTGATGAGTCGGGAAATTATCATCCAAATTGAATCATGTCGGCTAGATTAGCATGTTAAACCCATCATGAAGTCCATTGATCCCCCATCTCACTTCCACATAGACATCTCAATTGGTTTATTGAATCCCTCTAGAACCTAGTTCTCTACCTTCGCATACTAATAAGTGATTAATATGGAAATGAACTCTGCCACCACCTTCTTCATCCTTGTACACTAGAACTAACATTGATAGTCCTGAAACGTATTTTCCACTCCTGGATGTATAACCAAGGAGGGAATATGGAACTCCCTCAATACATCCCCCTAAAATGACTTGGGTACTACTGTGTGTCCTCTGAAGGGAACGACACGATCCCTAACATTTTAATATATATCAGGGGTATTCTCTGTTGGAATATTAGAATATAAAGACTCAAAATCAGTATCACCATGTTGTGCAGCCATGAATCATTAAAAGAGATTAGTTGTAAAAACCATCAACTAAAGGTAATCTGAATCATATCTATCCATGAAGAATGATTGTAATGTGGAAAATTAATACAACACCTATTTTTGTAAATGTGAACTAGATCTCCTACTAATAGTATCTGGTTCCACATTCAACTTCCTAGGATCATATAAAATCTGTAATTAATTTTCATAGAGGAACTCTAGAAATTTTCTCTTTCACACGTTTGGTTCCTTTTGAATGAATATATGCTTGATAATATTATGGTCATAGTAGATGATAAACCACTCTCCCATCTAGTAGTGTCACCATATCATCAATGTGAGGACTACCGTTTCATATATCATGATAGTGGGTTGCATAGTTCTTCTAATGTGGCCTCAAATAGAGTTAACCATAGGCCATACCCAATTTCGTCTACATTAGGACACAACCATATTCAGTCTCTGAAGCATCACATAACACTATGTACTCAAATACAACATCAGGAAAACACATTATCAGGGCACTCATCAATCATTATCTCAACTGGTCAAAGAGGTCATCAATCCATGGAAGTGGATAATCAATATAAATAGTCAAATGGATAAAGTGAAAATAATTGACACATAACCTCAAACACTAGGTCTTACTAATGATATCCTCTGCAAGTCCTCTAACTACACCGCCAGCTCAAAATGTTTGGATGAAGCCATCTGATATGATGATATTGATATCAGTTCAATTCCAGAGGGCCAAATAATGCATAAGTCATCCTTCTACTCATAACGTCCACTTATCTTAGGGTAAGGCTGGACAACTCGTGAGTTATCAGCTACACCCTCCTATTCATGAGACCATCCCATGGTACCTAGGATTCATTTTTTACAGACTATAGAAAAACCCATTTCTTCTTTGTGTACATACTACACCATTTTCCTAAAATAGTCAATCTGAGCATGGACTGTCAATAGAAAATTTATACCAAGAATGACCTCATAAGGCCTCGACGTCATCACCAAGGGGTCCCAACCAAACCTATCACTTTAAGGGTCAGATCACACTATGAAAATTAGTTGTATTATCGGGTCTCTTATTTTAGGAATCTTCAAACGTAAATGTCGAGTCATTGGTTTAACCAAAACCAATAGGTCTCGAACAAAATTTGAGATAAGGAATGAATTATTATCACAGCTTCTATCAATATATAAGCTATGAGTATACACAAACCATACCTCAAATAATGCATGGATCCCTTGGTTCTTATGCCCCAACCACATGAAGTTGTCCCCTTCCTTGTCCTCCATGTCCCAGAGCCTTGCTTGGACCACATAGGGGTGGTAGTAGTAACATGTGGAAATTTATACCACCACATGCTACTCTCTAAACTCCTCTACCATGTATGATACCCTGTATATCCATCTGTTTTGGCCAATGTCTCTTCCTCTGTGGCCAATACACCATTTCCCTATTTTCTAATTGTTAACGTTCAACGGTTGTATCAGCTCATCCAAGTGACTTTCAACCATAAAGGTATTCTATAGCACCCTAGAATATGTATGATTGAACAGAGGAATAAGGATGACTCAAATTTCCCTAAACACATCATAAAAAAGGTTCCATCCCTAAATCATTACATGTGTATAATATTGATTGAGTACCTGGAAGGATCAATACGACTCAATGAGAACTCAAATACCAACATTTCATCCTACTGGAGCTGTAGAATCTCTTGGGCATGCATATCCCTTTACTTAATAGTTGAGAAACCCTTACCTGAAAAAGTTTCTCAAACTCTACCCTTGGAAGAGTAACATCATCAAAAGATTGGGTAATTTAGCCCCACCAACACCTTGTTTAGCCACATATAAGGCTTGCCGCCATGACCACCATCTAATTTTATAGTGCCCCAACTAGACATAAAATTTGGTAATAACGTCAAGATAATCCGTGTCCTCTTGAGAGTTGGGCTCACCTCATTACATGAGGGGTCTTTAATTATGAAACTCAGGAAGTACTCTCAGCCTATAAATCTCATCAAATTTTACTACATGTAACATGTGATAATCTAATGGTGGTGGTATAGCTGGTACACCACTAGGTTTTCCTATATTTGGTACAAATCTTTGTATTGATATCTTGTTACCAGATGAATAATCCTCTTAATCCCATGGTGGAATCATTGATCGATGATTATGTGGAATCATTTTGATAAATAAACTGATGTACTACAGTCAATAGCGTACACCTTATGAGATGACTCAAGAAGGATATGAAATTCAGAATCCACTCTTATTTGATGCATGTATTATAATGTTTTCCCATATATCTTTTGTTTTCATGTACCAAGTTAAAAAGTATAATTCAATTTCCTGATGTATGGGTACATTACCTGTGACACCAACGAGGGCCTGGAATTTGAACATGAAGCATTTAACATGGTTTTCCTAAACCAAAAATCACAGACACTTGTTTATTAAAGATGAACTGACCTCCTCTAATACCACTCTGTCATGATCGATCCCATAGGGGGTCGTGCCGTGAATACCCCATGCCCGCCTCCCATAGGCTTGGGGCTGGAAACTCGCACTGAGTAGGAATATCCATCAAATGGGACGCATTTTCATAAGTACATGTATGCACGCACACATCTCTATGGAAATGTTCGGATACTAAAAACACTAATTAAACAAATAGGCATACTGCTAAGATACCAACATAGAGTGTGAAAGTAAAAAAAATTAAGTAAATGGGTCCAAAGTACAAGCCCAACAAAAATAAATATAAAAAGGAACATGTCCCTGAAACTCCATTGAAAAACACCCTACCTGTTTTGTAGGTACAAATCATCTATATAAAGCGGCATAAGTACACCTCGTCTATCGGATCTCTCTAAGAACCATCTGGCCCTAGTCCACCATGGACACTATCAAAGCATCGATCATATTCATAAAACATGACACATGTTAGAAAATACCACACAGTAGCGAGTAATACAATACTCAGAAGGAAACCTTGAAACAAAAAGTAAATTCTTCTTAGGAAAGATCACTAAGAGGATACAATCAACTCAGCACATGTATATGACTATAAAAACTATAACAAGAACATCCATCTATAATCATAAACAATTCCAATACTCATGGTCTCCTCCACATCCATCTATATGGTTCCACTCGTAGAAAGCTCGTTCTTAGAGATCCCAATCCCCAAGCAATCTGATAGTAAGCATGTATAATATGTCTACCAAAAGTATCTAAGAGAACACATGGTATTGTTACATCATGATGTTTTTTAGAGACATCTGGTCACTCTATGACCTGATGTCTCGATATCATAACCAATCATTATCCATAGATTTCTTCTTGAGGAACACTAATTCTTTGAGAACGTACTCCTCATGCTATGATGTCATCGAAGACTCTATTGAAGAGGAACTCATTATTTTGGGCCCCACCAAAGAGAAATACACTATTCGAGGTCCTGATATATAGAGAAAGGATTCTTCACTATGAATACTAATAACCCAATCTATATTAATCATTAACGTAAGAGATTCTTCTCAGATAATACTGATAACCCTACTAATCTGGCTTGTAATGTAGTGGATTCTTCACCGATATTACAAATATCCCTACCAATATATATAATCACATAGTTGATTCACCAACCAGAATACAGAGAATACTACTAATACACCCCATTGGATGGAGTATTAACGCCTTGTGCTTGGAGGACACATAAATTCCCAAAAAACACAATAATGGGATATAGGGGATCACTCCAGTCCCCATGACGCATTCCCCAACTCTATCTAGGACATTGATTCTAGAGGGGATTGATGTATATTGATGTGGACAGAATTCTGTATTGAACCCTTTAGGGAAGAACCATTGTAATACCCACACCAAAAATATTCCAAACTAAAAAAGCACAATGACATATCAAAATTACCACCTCGTTACTAGGGTTACAACTCCGTAGATGGCTCATCCAAAAGACCATCTATTTGAATTTGACAATCAAAATAATGAATTGGGTCCATCATAGTTTGGATCCGACCTGACCCTTTCTGACCGACCTGACTGAACATTGTGTGTCTGATCGACTTGTTGGGATGCTGAATCATGGCCCATTGGGCAGCACAGTCCAGCCCACTAGGCCACACGGTCTATCAAGCTGTGTTGCAGGGTCATGGTTTGCTAGAACGACCCAGTCCATCCATCCCTTCCCGCTGCATTTGGGCCAACCCTTATTTCACACCGAACACGGCACACCTAGCCGCACCGCACCTAGGTCTATGTGAGAATATGACAGTATGGGTTATCCTTGTGCCCGCCGACATCCATCTACCATATTCCATCTGGTCAACAGAACAATCAATGTGATGCGGTCAACGTGCTGCTCAAACATGGCTCTGTCGAGCAATAGCCTTCGCCACCACCCGTTGCTGGACATCGAGATAGTGTCCTTGTCTGATCATCACCTAAGGCTGTCGTGTCATTGGATATCTTACCAACGCCATTCCACTAGGATTGTAGGATGCTAACACCATTAGAAACCATTCTTGTGGCCTTCTTTCTAGGTCTACCTCGTCCGATTGCACCACTGGGCCTGTGCTACATCCACTACTAGGTGTCACATTGGCGGTCCCACGATACTGGAAGGCCAGGCCACTGCGACGGCCCTTTTTCAATTGGTTTTCCAACATTTCACTATTTCTATATTTTTTATGTGGAGGCACCAATACAATCCTCAGGTCTCAACCATAACTACATTGTCATTTGATCCTTCTCGTCATCACTTAGGGTGTCAGTTCACATTCAGAACCTTCTTGAAAAAACCTTGTGACCACAGTGGTTTCCCAATGAAGAACATAGGAACAAGGATAGAAGAAATCACTGAGATCACTTGATGAAAAAATAATGGCCTTGTTCATTTCGTCCTTCACTCATCCCATTAGAAAAAAGATTAATGAAACAAATGCATTCATATAGATTATTATCCATTTTCAAAACCCTCAATAGAGTACCCATCCCATTAAACAACCAACCTACAGATCAACCTATCTATGGCTTACATAATTTTATTCATTATAAGGTAATAACGGGAATGAAATCACACAAAAATAACTGTTACTCAGTGTTTGGATCGATCAGTGAATAATTTTCATCATCATCTCTGATGCATCCATAAGCGATCTCAATCCATCACATCATCATTTGTTATTCTCAAACGAGAGGGTTCTCCAATGAATTTCATCTTTAGATAATTCAAAGGAATTTCTATAGGATTTTGAATCTAATCAATAATACCTCCTAAGCAGTTAAATTATGAAAACACATTTTATCATCGTTGTGTCATTATATTGCTACATCGCCACACTATTTCGTTTAGGAAAGAAAATAGGCTACCCCATTATGGCATTGTAGTTTCCCTACATTTTTCTGAATCATAAAAAAGTAATAAAATATACATTATAATTTTATTTTATTCTCTTTTAAAACATCAAAATATTTTTTGGTCTACTCTAACTAGCAGATGTTAGTTCTCACCTAAGGAAAACACCCCTTTACAAACTCAACTGTGGTCTCGGATTTTCATTCTATGTTACTGTTGAAGAATTTTTGGTATTTCAAAATAATAATTTTTTTATTTTTTTATTTTTTTTATTTTTACGCCCTTGGTTACCTTTCCTATAGGTGACCCACACCAACCAATGTGGGATCATGGCTCGGGTAAAGCCACTGCTCTGAGCTCAATGATTCCCATTGATTTATAATACGAGCACATATTTATGTTTTGTTACCCATTTTAAGAAACATTGTGTGTGTGTGATATTAAAAAATTAATTTTTTTAAATAATCTTTCTGAGCACCCTGGTCCTTGGAATCACATGTCGTCTCCATGCCTTTCCTCAGAATTTTTCCAAAACTTTTCTCGTTAAAAAATCTGGAAAATATAAGTCATTAAAAGAATAAATATATGTGTTGTAATATAATTAAATAATATTAATAAAATAATATATTAATATATAAATATATAAATAGGTTCTCCATCATAATGTCTACCAAGAGAATCATTAATGGAAAATTGGAAAATCATTGTTTATTAAGGCGATTGTCCGCCAAACACAAAAACAGTAAGTTTGTAACCCAATAGATTCAAGTATGTGTAAGTGTAGGTTGAATAAAAAGTGTAAAAAATCCTATTATTTTTTTGATACATGTTTTTTATACAATAAAGGAAAAAGATGATTTTATGGTGTAGATAAATAAAATAAAATAAGTCTGTTTTTGGGTGGTGTTGCCTCTTAATCAGGTAACAACTTTTTGTTTATTCCAGAAGGCTTCCATCAATTGATTTTTGACAATGATTAGGAATCAAGGTATATGGTAGGGATTTTGGGGAGCTATTTAGGAACATTTTGGTTGACAAAAAGTGGCTTGAGATGTGTGAGGAAGTGGTAGCAGAGGAGGCCTTTTATAGTGGTGGAGGGGTGACACTTTCGTAATAATATAAAAGAACCCAAGACACATTGTTTTTAATGTTGTTCAATAATGGTCCAATGCTGATAAAAGGGAGGAATGTTTCTATATATGTATATCCATTGGACGTATTACATGTGTATAGGTCATTTTGGGACATTAGGTTATGGTTTAGTCCCTTAATGAGATTGATCTAAACCTAATCGTTGTAATTATCTTTAATTACTTCAGAAACCCATTTAATAAAAAATTGTGCTAACCATATTATAATATATATATATATATTTTGATTTCAAATATATAAATAAATTTTATAAATTTAAAACATCCAAGTTGCACAAATTAGTCTCAATATAATCCTGTTGTCGGGTGGAAAATGCAGTATTTTAGGGTTAAAATGATCAAATGTTTGCTACGATTTTAAATTCATATTCAAGGTAAAATTGATTCAAATGACCTAAATTCGATTATTTGGTACAAATATTACATAATTAAACTATTTAACTAGTTTAAAATATAATTTACCAATATAAATAAATTAGAGGAAAAAAAATTTATGAGTAAAAATACAGTATTTTGGAGAATTTATTAAAAAATAAAACCTTACAAAAAATACTATATATTTATCCTATATAGATTTTTATGTTTTGAATCTAAATATTAATATCATATTGTATTATTAAATCTATAAATGTTCCTATACTTTTATTTAGAAAGGTTTCTCCATAAATATTTGGTTAATGTACATTAATAAAAATGTAGGTTTTTATACCTAAAATTGACTTTATTATTATCTAATGCATATCAAATATATTTGGTTAATAAAAAAATATTTCTTTATTATATTTATATTAACTTAATATTACTCAATAATTGTAGAATATTTATTTAATTAGGATAAAAATAATATTCTGAGCATAATAATAGATTCTATAAAAATACACAGTTTATATTGACCTGGTTCTTATATTAATTTATATATAATCGTGACTAATTGATTTATTTTATATTTTTTGAAAATCATTTACATACATAACATAGTTAGTAATATTTCTAAAATCTAATTTAATGACTATTTTTTCTATTCATTTATTATTATTATTTTTCTATTTATTAAAAATATATTATTGTTTGGTAAAACATAGTATTGCATGGTACATAAGCCATCAATGAAAGTTAATTTTGTGTATAACTAAATCTATCCCTAGGGGTCCCGGTATAGAAGAATAATATTTATGTTTCATGTAGTGAACGTAATCCAAATATAGTGCCTTAATATAAAATAAACTACTTCCAATGTTGAATGAAATGAAATATATTTGAAAGAATAAATTAATTTGAAAAAAATAATTTACAAAATCTCTTGGTGTTATAATGTACAACCATTAAATTGAGTTTTTACCTCTATATTCATCTGGTTAATCGATAGACTATTACATGGGATTTATATCCACAAAAACCCACCCCATAAAAATAAACAATAAATATTTCTTTTAAAAAGGAATGCCGAAAACATAATAGTTACCAAAACTAACACATAACAAGTATACAATATATGAGGATATAAGTTGTAAGTGAAAAAAGGACACGGAAGAGAAATATTACCCTCATGTTCTGATGGAGGTGATAGAGAACATAGTCAGGATAGTGTTAATAATCACAAATCCATAAATATATGATAACATAAGGGATCATCTGATTCATCAGAAACATTGGTATATGATATCATTTTTTGGTTACAAGTAATTTTTTCCCTAAATATGATTAATTTTAATGAAAATTTATACCTTAATTATTTCAGGACATTGTACACATTTTTTTTCATTGATTGAATTCACCACTATTTCTAATGAAATCTTACTTTTTGATTCCTAATGTACTAATAGATCATGAGATCCCTAATATATCATCCCATTTGTCGTCATTTATCATCAAAACAATGTAGTATGTACATGTTGTCCAATATGCATAAATCCTCATCTGGAGAGATGACACATTAATATTACTTATCTAATTTGATGTTTTATATAAAATTTCTATTAATGTTTCACATTAATACCCTTATGAAAGATGAAAATACAAAATAATATATTAAATGTCACAAAATGGGAATAAAATGGGTCCCCTGTATATCAAAAAATATCTCTTGGTTGTCACATTCCGAACATGTGAATACCCTCAACGTATATTCTCTTAAAAAATGAAATAATGTGAATTAAGATAAATAATTCAGTAAAAAATGAATTTTTTCAAATTTTAATGGGTATTGGATATATTACTTATCTCCAAGAAGCTTATAACATCATCCATTATGACAAAGACTACATTGTCAACCATTCAATAGTAAGATCCAGTATAATCATTACCATCCAATTTACTTATCTATATCCCACATTTCATTACCCAAAATACGTTACCATTACATAATGAACATATTAAGTGTTATCATTCTGTTAATAAAACATCTTATATGGACGTAATATCCCCATTAAATAACTTTTCTATTTTGTTGGAACCATAAATCATGTTAATGTAAATCCACAGGGGAAAACATAAACTAAACAAACATTATATATTTCACCATTCATGTAACATAATTCATTAATCAAAATACCTAAATAATTTTAATATTCCACATCACCCTTATTCAATTAAGAATGATACCTCTTCATTTTACACAAATACTATTTCCTTTTACATTTCATCTGTAGTATCACCCTCATAAACAATGTAACCAATGCTTGATCCACCTTGCTGATGAACATCATAATATTTCCTCTTCTAACATTGAGTTGAATAATGACCATTTATTACAAAATTAATATACATAAACTTCTATGATAATATAGGGAGGCCAATATTCTCTTCTGTTTCATTAAGAAAACCCATCATTTTTTTCCTTGCAGTCATTCGCTTTGTATACTTATTTTCCACAGTAAAATAACCTTCTTGTTCCTCTAAGAAATTTACTCAGGTGATTAATTCAACATTTTATACAAAATGGAAACCAAATTCTTATGTTTATAAGATATCCATTTTCTGAACTCTTCGTGAAATCCATTTTTACTTCCTTGGAGTGTCTGAGAGATTGTTATGGTACTTGTTGTTAATAATGATTCTTGAAAACTGATTAGCAATGATAAAAACATCATTTACTCTAGCGATCATCCCACTTGAAGTTTCATCAACAAATATTTGATCAAATTCAATGTTAATCAAGTTCCTTCTGTTTCAAATGATTAACAAAAACCAAATGCATAGTTTTATCAATACCTATCATAGATGAAAACCTCATAGTGATGGAAATATTTACTTATACGATGTTTAATGCTGAAATGTTACTTAACATAAGTCGCCTTATGTTATTACTAGTTTACTAATTTGAAACATATATTTATTTCTTTATGATGGTTCATGGACATTTTCTTAAATCCAAAAGAATACCCACAGGTGTGTCATAACAAATTTGAAATAATGCCAATTGTCATGTACCATATTACACTGAGTCAGGCCCAGAAATTATTGTTAATGTTGTTACTCATTGGCACATCAATGCAAGAGCCACATCCACTTGTAGTATCTAGACATGGATTGTTTTCTAGAAAAGCACTCACTCTATCATTTACTAATATTCCATGATATTTTCCTAAATATTGACTCTTCATTATATTTATCATTAGAGACATCCCTAGACATATCATTAGATACATACCTTGTGTTCTCACTAATGATTTTTATCATAGATTCCAATGTTTAACTAAATATTTAATCTAATAACAACAATAATAACTGATAATTTACACACATATACATTACATCATTTTTATGAATATATAGAAATGCATACTAATAGACGCCCAAAGACCGTATTGGTTTAGTGACTTTGGAATCATAGAAACATGAACAGTAGTGCATAAGGGAGATTTATTATCTCATACTAGGTACTTATTAACTATAAACCATATTATACACACACAAAATAATACAAATACTCATAATATATTGAAGGAAACCTAAGAAGGGGTGAGATCAGATTATCAGTAATGGAAAATAAGGAAGCCATTTAAGAATAAACATGATCATAAGGGTAAGAGAACATGATCTAAATATTTTAAGATCTTACCATGCATATCAACGATCATAAAAATGAATCATGAAAAAATATTGGAAGTTAATAAGACATGAATCAAAAGAAAATTACGATCATATTCTATGAGAGACTGTAATATGAATATGAGATGTAATTGAGTTAAGAAAATAATCATATCATATTATTTCCATTGTATAAAGGGAATTTCGTCCAAGACCATGATGGTGGTATGAGTTCACTCCACATACATTCTTGGATTTTATGGTTCACTCCCATAGACAAATTAGTAGCATGACTTCACTCCACATTCCATATTGGAAGTAATTTTTCAATTCCATTGACTTCTTAGTAGCTTGAGATCACTTCTCTTACAATCTTGGTTGTCATGGTTAACTCCCATGACCATATTAGAAATCATGGTTCACTACCAAGACCATATTAGAATACCTCATGAAATATACATCATTAACCAATAAATTGGAGTAACATATAGGTGCCAACCATATCATAATAAAATCATACATTCATCTGCCGAAAAATAATAAACTATCATATCATAACCCAAGAAATGAAATGTGTATCATAAACATGTAATCATAACATAATCTGCATAAAAAGATAAATGTTTGATAATCATTTAATCAAAATCATAACCCATGAATGAGATAAAAATTTCGAAACATATAACATGTGAAGGAGAAATGGATTTGGTAAAGACCATTATATCAAGAATAACCCATTCAGAGATAGAATACAAATGGAAACATTTGATTATTTCATAGTAAGTAATGAGTAACCTCAATTCATTACATATTAGAGGGAAGATAATATTGAATTATATTAAAAAAATATTTCATTAGGAAAATAACTTTTCATCTTAGAAAATGAATTTTCTAATACAAATAACCATTTTAAAATAATTCTCATAGAAAATACCGTTAATATTAATAAAGAAAACATAAAATACATATTATATAATTTTCATTTAAAACATATTACATAGGCATAAAAAATATTTAAAATAATTATTCATTAAAATAACATTTAAAACATTAAATAAAAGCTGTAAAACGTTTTTAGAACCATTTCCATGAAAATATATTGAAAACATGTAATGAATTATCGAAAAAAACATTAAAAATTCCCATGAAAATTACATTAAATTTGTTTCTAAAAATATTAACCTTTTAATTATGGAAATCAAGAATCAATTAAATTATGTTGTTAAATCTTCACATATCGTATGAGTATAAAAGACTATTCCTTACACATGGTGACAAGGTTAGGAATATTCATTGTTCTGAAAGTGGCATGAATATTACATTGAAAACATTAATAAAATATATTAAGTGATTCAATGTATTTTAATGATCATAATATATTATAAGAGTGTTCTTGGAAACCCTTTTTAGTATGAATGGTTTTTTAGGAACACACATTTCTAAAAATATATAGGGTAATGATGGGATTTCTTAAAAAACATTTTTAACAATCACATCTACCAAATAATGAAATTATGATACCAAAAAATTAATATAACTTGAATATCCAAACGAGATAAAATTTCATCAATTTAATTGGGAGATGTATCATTATATTTTATCAATGGAAGCATCATCCTAAACAATCTTGAAAACTAATGAGATTATATAAATAAACTCTTATAACATGGTAACATAAAACCATACTCCCAATGTAAGAAATTGAAAATAATTGACGATTAAAATATCATAAAAATTAGGTTATTCATGATATGACATGTAATATTTAGTATATAAACCTCATATAAAATTATATATGCATTACATTGCATGTGTATCAGAGATGGTAAATTGAGATAAGAAATATATATCTGATTTGGTAACTTTTGAAAAAAACCCCATGACTAAAATATCATAAAATATTTATGTAAATATCAATATACTTAATTATAAGATGAATATAATGTATTAATGTTCAATATATACACCACACAAAATAATTGAGTAGTGAATAAGGCATGTATCTCATAGAAAAAAGGTGTAAGAATAAATTCCCTTAAAATGTGTCTTGACATTCATCGTACTTGTTTAAATATTCTATATAATATATATAAAATTATAATAAACATTTCACCAAACCATATTCTTACTTATAATATCATATATGGTTTTATAATGGATTTATATTGCCCACTTCCTAACAATTCTATATTAGGTTTTCAGTTCGAGTAATGTCCACTTTGATTTTTCCAAATGCCTTAATTTATTATATCTTTTGTCGTTATATTTATTTCATTATTTAAAAATGTTAAAAATTATTTAAATATAACTTATATTCAATATATTTTTATTATATGTACCCATATAATGTTGAAGTATGAAAAAGAATACACTGTTCACGAAGACGGTAAGCCATACGTATGCATGAACACTATTTCTGTTTAATTGTCGTGTTTATTGGAATAGATTAAAAGACATAATTTTATATTTATATATAAAAATATTAAATTACCCTTATTATATCATATATATATATATAATATATATTCACTAAACCCATCTTTAATTCATTTTGTGTAGTGTATGAACGTACCACATCGCTTTGAGGAGGCGGTAGTCCACACTTACTAAAACAAAATTATCGTATAAACAATAATTGAATGTATAAATACTTTTTTGTAGAAAAATTAATGATGATTAAATATATAATAGATATAACATATAAGTAATATAAATTTATTTCCATCATAATTTCCACCTAGAGAGGTGGTAATGGAAAATTGAAGAATCAACATTTGGTGAGGTCGTAGTCTGCCAGCCAGGTTAACAGTATATTCGTTACACATTAGATAGATGTGTTTTTATTTATAGGATGAATAAATGTAAGAAAAACATACTAGAATATTTAGGATAGTTTTTTTCTTTTAAAATCATGTAATAATTTTATTTTAGTGATTTGAGATATGAAATAAAATAAAGGAGTTTGATGGAGGGTGTTAACTCTTAATTCGTTAAAACCATTTGGTAGATTTTGTTCAAGAAAAAGTGTCTTGAGAGGTGTTAGGAAGGGGGAGGAGATGAGGTCTTTTATAATGGTGGTGGGGTGGAATTCTTGTAATATTTTATAATAATGGAACCCCGCCAATTTTTTTATTGAATATTATAGAATGATGGTCCAATGTAAGGCCAAGGGTGTATATGTTCGAAATATTTCCAACCATTTTCTTTAGTAGGTGTTTATAAATTTTTTTCAGACATAAATTTTTGTTTTAGTCCCTTATTAATCTTAATTTAACGTTAATTATTTTAATTAATTTTACATACACCACTATTATTTTTGGTCATAAATTAATTAGAAAATATTAGAAATTATATTTTTTTTGGATTACAAATATGAAATCCAATTTTCAAAATTCCAAAATTATTTGTGGTACACATTAATTTAAATATTATCCTGCAGTCTGGTTGAAAATACGGGTTTTTTAATGTAAATGTGCTCAAAATATTGCGATTTTTTTATATTAAACATCAATGTATAATTTATTGTAATGAAATAAATTGAATTAAATGGTAAATATATTCTTCAATTAAAATTTTAAACAAATTTAAAATATATTTATCCATATCATTAAATTATAAGATAAAGAAGTTTTGATATGAAATCTAGTATTTTTGACAATTCATTAAAAAAATAAATCCTTACAAAAAAGACAAAAAAATTTATCTAAAGTTAATTTTTATGTTTTGATTCTAAAAATTTAGTCCCTTTTGTCATATTTATTCTGTAAAATTTCAAAAATTTGTATTGAAAAAGTTTTATATATTTAAAGGTGTTTAAAGTACATTAATAAAAACATAGGTTTTATATATATATAATTGGATTTATTTTTATATATGCTTATTGAATATATTATAATAATATCAAAATATTTTATTATAATATTTATATTATCTTTATATCACCCACTAATTGTAATTAATTAATGTTATTAGGATAAAAACACCATTTTGACAATAATAATGGTTTTCTATAAAAATACTCCATTTATATTCAATTAGTTCTTATATTCATTTAAAAATAATAGTAAAAAATTAATTCATATTATATTTTTTAAAAACAGTATATTTTCATGAGTTAGTTAATAAAATTCATAAAATAAAATTTAATAGATTGGTTATATACTATTGTATTATTTTTTTATAAAATATTTTTTCTTAGTAACAATTGGTATTTCATGTTAAAAAATCTGTAATGGAAAGTTGTTGTTGTGTGTAAATCATGATATCTGCGGTGTTCCATGTAGAGAAAGATAATATTTATGATTAATCTAGTTCACGTAATCCAAACATAGTGATTTAATATAAATTAAACTATTTCTATGTAGCATGAAATGAAATATTCGAGATAAGATTAAATTAATTTGAAAACAATAATTTAAAAAATCTTGTTGGGTTACATTCTACCCCCAACCGCCAAATGATTTTTTCACTGTAAATTATTGTATGTTTTTAATGGGTTTGTACTTTGGATTTTCTTTTATAGAAATTCACATCATATAATGAACACCAAAAAATCCTTTTAATATGGATTGTTGTAAATATTAATATTTCCCAATGTAATGCATAATGAGATTCTCACATTGGGGAACATAGGTGGGATGTGAAAACATGGACTTGGAAGTGAAACCGTACCACCAACTTCTAAAGTAGGTTATAAAGAAAAGGTGTGTAAAATGATAACAATCCAAAATACATAAATATGAAATTACAATAGGGATCTTTTGATTCATTGGAAACATAGGTACATGACATCATTTTTTCATTTTGAGATATTTTTTCCGAATGTTGAATAATTTTACTGAAATATTCTACTTGAATGATTTCAGGACAACGTTACACTTTTTTCATTGATCCAATTCACATATTTCTAGAAAAATGAAGGTGAACTTTTCATTCCTATAATACTAACAGATCATGATATCCATAATATTTCATTCCATTCGTCTTCAGTGATCATCAACATAATGTAGTTTTAACAGGCTCTCCAATATACACAAACCTCTTATGGAGATATACAAGTTAAATCATTAAAACAACTTTTGATGATTATCTCAAAATTGTCATAAATGGTTATCCTTATAAAACTTATGAAAAATGAAAATATAATATAGTATAATAAAAGATATGAAATCAAAAAATATTGATCCACCATATATCATCAAATAACTCCAAGTTGTTAAATTCCAAACATGTGAATAGCCTCATCATATTTTCTCTTGAGACAAGGTAATAACAATAATTACCAAAAATAATTTTGCCAAACCTGAATGGTTCATTATTCTAATGGTAACTTGATATATTCCTTATATCCAAGAAGTTTAACACTTTATCCATTATTACATAGACCACATTTTCAACCAATCAATAATCAGATCCAGGGTAATCAGTACCATCTAATTTACTTATCCATGTAAAACATTTGTTTATCATAATAACATTACCAAAACATATGGAACATACTAGGGATAACATTTACTTAATCAAGTGTTTTACATGGAAATCTTCTTTACATTAAATAACATTTCTCTTCCATTTCAACCATTCAACAAGTTCATGTATATTACTAGTGAAAAAGGTAGACCAAACAATCATTTTATATTTCATCATTTAGGTAATGTGAATCTTCAATAAAAATACATTAAATAATTAATTATTCCACTTCATCCTTAATCCATTATGAAGGATACCTTATAATATTACACATTAAATCTTTTCTTTTACCTTTTATCTATAATACGGTCATAAAAAAGGTAACCATTGCTCACACCACTTTTCTCATCCTCTTAAGGAAAATTCTTATTAGGACATTGAGTTCTATAAATACCATTTATTTAAATAATAAAACAACATAACCTTCAATGATGACATAGGGAAACCAATATTCATATCAATTTCATTAACTGAACTCTTAATTTTTCCCATGTAGACACTTTCTATGTGTACTTATTTTTCACAATAAAAACACCTTCTTTTTTCTTTATGAGATTCAGTAATTCAACTCCTTCAACATTTTTTTTTGACAAAATGGAAACCAATTATTTTTTCCTCCATGGCCTCCATTAACTAAACTCTCTGAAAAAATCCTTTTTTATCATCTGTGGTGAGTATGAGAGTCGGTTATGGTACACATTGTTGATCTAGTCCCTTGAAATGTGATATGTCACTATCACAAAATCATTCACTCTAGTCATCATTCCACTTGAATTCTCATCAAAAAATATTCTATAAAATTCTAATTTAATACAGATCTTTATGGTTCCCACTATTTACTAGAAGTAGAATCATTGTTCCAGAATTACTTATCATAGATGAAAACCACATTGTCATGAAATGAATTACTTATACGATGAATAAATCATGACAACTTATATAATAAATGACAACATAGGTTCATACTAGGTTATCCAAATCCAAATTATATTTAAAAGTTTTATTATGTATCATGAAGAATTTGTGAATTCCCAAATCATATCCCCCCAGAATGTTAAAGCAGGTGTGCAGCGTTATTGATGATCATGTAACCTATTTCCCCAAGTAAATCCCAGAACATATTGTCGTATTTGTGACTCTTAGGTATATCTATGCATGAGCCACCTCCATATATAATATCTATATAGAGATATGTTTCAAGTAAATCACACATTATATACATCAATAATATTCCTAGACATTTTCCAAAACCTAGACTCATCCTTATACTTATGATTATATACATCCCTAGAAATATCCGTAGATAAAAAATAATTAGGGATCTCAAAATAGTTTTCTCATTATATTTTCTAAAAGGTTAACCAATCCATCATAATTCTACCAAATATAACAACCCAGTATTTATATACATACACATTACATATTTTTTTGAGATAATTAATAAATTATTCAAACAGATGCCCAATGACCATATTAGTTTACTGCCTTTAGGAAAATGGAAATATAAATACTAGAGGATAATTGAGATAAATTATCTAAAACTAGGTTTTTCATAAATATAACCCTTCCTAGAAACACCAATAATGTAACACCCCAATATTCTATGGTATGCTTCTCTTTGAATAATGCGATAGCGTGTGTTGTACGCAACACCGAGTTCTAACAACCAATCAAACTAGCCGTTATGAATAGTAATACCTACTTTTCGAAATTATATATTTTTTATATTTTAAAATGGACTTCATTTCTGGATTTGGAATATCGAATTTAGCCTAAGGTGAAATTTTGGTACTTTTCGGATAACTTTCATATTTTGCTGAATAGTGAAAATTACTAAATTTTAATTAAAAACAACTTTTTTAATAAAAATAATTAATAATGATAAATTATGAATTTGAGTGGTTTTAAAGTATATTTAGAATATAGTTTTACCATTTAATATAATGTTGGTCATTGGACATAATTTTACAATTAAACCGAACATAAACAAGTGTCAATCTTTTGATAGTTATTATCTCTTAAAAACACGCTTTTTGTTTTGACAGCGGGAATTAATTTTAAATTAATTTCTGCCACTTCTGTGTTTTGAATTTAGAAAAATGGATTCCATATTTGGAATCAGGATGTTTAAATTGTGTAAATAGGTAAATATTATTTTTAGACATTTTGAATAATTACTGTGGTAAATATTTTATTTACCATGGTTAAGGGTAAATCTGGTAAATAAGGATTAAAATATAATATTATAATAATACTAAATTACTCTAAAACGTGTCCTAGCCTTATTAGTTGATACATGTTCGACCATAGGCATATTTTGGTCGATTTTGGGACCCCAGGGTGCCACTTGTAGGTGATAGGGACACTTTTTTTTAATTAAGTTAAAATGAATACAAAAATGACACAAGCATATATCTTTTAGAAAAACAATTTTTAAATAGGGTTATATATGTTTTATTTTAGATTATAAATATTAATTAGAAAGATAAAATGATTTCCTACATAATTATATTTTATTTATATTTTTTAGACATTAAATAATTTAATTTATTTATGACACAATGATGATGAATTAATTACTATAATAGTGAAAAATTAAAATAATTGATATTATAAATACCCAAATAAATATAATATGAAACTTTTAATGAATTAAACTAATTTTATAGGATAATATGATATATTAGGATTTATTTAATTGACTTTTTTCGAAGTAATAAATCTTTTATGAGTTTCACAAAAATAAACTATTGAATAGTGTCAAAATTGACATAAAAGAGTTCTTAAAACAAATATTATATTATTAATTGATATTAAATTCCTAAAAATCTAATGTTCGTCCAAGAGACTTATAACATTATAAGTTCATCATTAATGGAACAATTGGTGGTCTCTTGGATGTATATAGTAAGTTTATTAACCATATTATATAAAAATACAAAGAGACATTGTAAAAGTGAAACTAATTAACTTAGAGTTAATACTTAATAATAAGGTTAATATAAGTACTCAAACCTGTCTAAATTCTATTGATTGAGTTGTTTTCGACCTATCCCAACCTTAAAATTTAAATAATCAAATTTTGAGCCATTGGAAACCGAATATGAATTTATTATAAACTAATATCTCTAGCTTTTCCAAAGGTGCCCCTCACCCCTCTTATAAAAGGGCACTCCTCCTTCTCATTTCTTCACACCTTCAAAACCTTTTGGTTCGGCCAAACTCTGCCCCAATACTCCCACAACATCCCTCACTACGGCCTAGAGTCCTTAGTTTGATCCGAAAGCCAACCTACGTAGCCCTTTTGATCAAATCAAAAGGAAGAACCCGAAGAAGAGGTAATGATTTCACCACCGTTTTCCAAGTTCCTTTCTTCTTCCACATCTTCTTCCTTTGTTGTTACCATTATAAAATAATAACTCCAGTATCATATACATACTGTGATGTTATTATAAATATGGTATAACCATATTTAGTATTCTATCCACCCTTTGAATAACATGTCACCATACGTGCGTACGTACGGCTTACCGTCTCCACGTCGTGGTGTAATTGTTATTCAATATATTATTATTTGGATGGGTATAATAATGAATGTTTAACTCATGTAAATAATAAATATAACATGTTAATTATTATGTATATATGATATACCATCCATTTATATATTATTTTAATATCAAAAGAATGATATTGTCGCTCGTGCGTACGTACGGACTACTGTCTCCACGAACGCGATAAGATTCGTTCTCCATCATATCCATTCAAGTATAATTATCATTTGATGATTTAAAAATGATGTTTAAGGACTTGATATCATTCTGGATATGAATAATATACAACCTATCCATTACAAACATGGCTTACATAACAAAACATATAAAATAAAACAAGTAAGTTAACACCCAAAACAACGATAATACTAAGATATTATTATCAAATCAATATTAAAACATCATATATGATATCATATTAATATATATGATTCTTGTATAATTTAATAACAATTATTTCACCATTATACAGGAGGTTAACCTACCCCAACCAAGGAAAAGTACAAGGTAAGGGGTTTTCTTCTCACTCCTTATCCCGTGAGATTCATGCCATATTGCCACCATTACCTTTTGTGTGGTGTATGTACTACCCATAATTATATTCTTTGTGTAATACACTTTAATTTATGTGTATTTACATATTCATTGTATGATACCTCTTTCATGTGATTGTATGTTTCATAAGTTACCAAATTGGTAAGGGTTATTTCACAATCTCTTCATTATCCGAGGTTGTTTATATGTAATAATCTACTGGGATCTCTTTATCATCCACATCCATGTTTCTTCAAAATGTATTTCAAAACATTTTTATTATTTACAATAATATGGGTTAAAGTCATTTATACCCTTGTTTGACTTTTTATAAGAGGAATCTTTCCGTCGTTTTCAAAACAAGGTCCTTTTTAACCTTTTCGACAGAATTAAGGTAAGAATGTTTTTTTAACTTATACGGCGAGTGCGGTTATTTTCTGCCGTTATAAAATCTTCAAAGTTTTCCTTACAATCTTATAAGAATATTTTCAAGAAAATGTTTTATTTTATATGGCTCTTAAATTATTTCAAAAATAGAAAGAGATATTTCTCCAAAAAGTGTTTTGATTTCATCTATGTCAGCATCCTTTGATGGATTTTACGCTTATTTGAAGTTGATTTATTATGATGCAAAACTTCTATATTGTATTGAAGGTTTTGTGATATGTTTGACTATGGATGTGCTATTTTTATACCATTCATAGTTTATGGTGAAATTATTGACATTTCGTATTCTATTTTTAATACGAATGTTTATGTTATGTTTAAACCTTTTCATATTGGAATGCATTGGACTTAATATGTGACGGGTGGAGCCCGCTATAGCTCCTCGATGCATCGGTAGGTCTCATGAGACAAACTAGTGTCTTGGAACAAGGCCTTGGCAAAATCTTATTTGTAGTCTTGGCACGAGGCCTTGTCTATGTGGTTATGATTGTCTAGCATTATGCATTCCAACATTATGAAAGTGGTTATTGATTTTGCATGTGATTATTCGATTAGTAGAATATCCATGTGAATAAGTAAATGGAATTATTTCATTTTATTTATGTCATACCATGTTGAAAGTTCAAGTTTTAAAGGCTTTTGTTTTAGTGATACATTGCCTTAAATGTTTATTCTTATTTATGAAAGTTTCCGCTATATTGTTATCCTTACAGGGCATTTGAGCTCACCCCTTTTCTATGTTTTATTTTTCCCAGGAAGTGAAGAAGTAAATTATGAATGACCTGTAGGGATATTATGTGGGGATATGAGTGTGGATTATGGAGACAATATGTTGTTGTAGTAGTTTTTCATTTTATGATGTAATGTAAGACTTATGAATATATCTAGTGTTTCCAAGGCTACTAAACCAATCGGTCTTTCGAGATTTGATCTTTCTTGTGACCATGCCAATGTTATGTAATAATGCACCGACTCTGGGTAACTAGGGTCGGGGCATTACAGTTGGTATTAGAGGAAGTTTAGTACAAACCTTGGAAGCTAGATTTAGATAAACTCTGATTAGATCACATAGACCTAAGATGAACTTTGAAGATTAGTATAGAAGAACTTCCTAGAATTTTGGTATTGTAGAGATTTTTTGAGTTTTCCAAGCAATACATCCCTGTCTGGATATGAGCAGGTAGAGGCGGCTCTGGAACAGATGTACCTAGGGGTAAAACCCAAAAACACCGCTTTGAGCTAGACTCGAACGGGAACTGGTGCACGACAACGGGCCTTGATGCACTCTTGGTTACGACACTCCCGGGGGGATATGCTTAGGATAACTCTCATTTTCTTTACAAATCGTTATGAAGGTTTTATGAGTATATACTTCCTCAAAGAAAACATTTTTATGATTATGGATTATATCCATAAATAGTTCAATTTATGTTAAGTGTTTTATAAGTATGGGATTATGTATTTTGATTCATAAACTGATCTAGTTTATGCCATTGTTTAGAAATGGCGCCTAGTGGAAGAAATGGAAACTATATCAATGCACGCACTCCATGTAGGGATTTCCCTCCTGCTCAAGATAATTATAGTGGATCTGGTGATGCAACTGGTGCCGATCAGCTAATCACCATACTGGGACAACTTACTCTGGTTATGAATAATAACCTTACCCGTATGGAGCACCCTGATCCACAGCGTGGAGGATCAATGTTAGATCAATTCATGAGGCAAGAACCACCAACGTTCAATGGGAGTACAAATCCCTTAGTAGCTGAGCAATGGATAAATTCCCTAGAGAAAATATTTCAGGCTTTGGGGAGCAGTGTAAGGGAAAAAGTTATCATGGCAGTTTACCGCCTCACTAGAGATGCTGATCAATGGTGGTCATTGATTCAAAACATGAAGGAAGATGATGAAGTATCAAATATGGAATGGAGGGAGTTAAAAGATCTGTTTTTAGAAAAATACTTTCCTCGCGACCATCGAGCAGATATGGAAAGGCAATTTCTAAGTCTGAGACAGAAGGAGGATGAGAATTTCACAAAGTATGAGGCTAACTTTACAAGGTTAGCAAGGTATACTGGTGATTATATACGTAACCCAAGAAGTAATATTGATCGTTTCTTTGATGGGTTAAAACCATTTCTCCGTCGAGCATTAGTCTCACAATCCTTTTCGTCGTACGAAGACATTGTCTCATGTGCTATCAAGACCGAAAAGGAATTCTCTATGTCTTATGACATTGAAGCAAAACAAGAGAAGAAGAGACCTGCTGATCAATCTGGGAATGGAAATAAGGGGAAGAAGGGAAAGGTTGAATATCCATCTTGTGGTAAATGTGGGAAGAAACATCCTGGTACTTGCTTGAAGGGAATGGGAGTCTATTACAAGTGTGGTGAAAAAGGCCACCAAGCTCGTGATTGCAAGGGGAAGAAGGAAGCTACCAACGTTCAGTGCTACAATTGCGGGGAGATGGTGCATTATGCAAATGCATGTCCTAAGCATCAGGAGAACTTACCTCAGAAAAGTCCAAGGGATCAAGGCCAGGCTTATGCTATCACTACTGCTGAGGTATAAGCTCCGAAAGACGTGGTGGCAGGTAATTTAATGGTTTCCTCAAGTTTAGCAAATGAATTATTTGATTATGGATCATCGCATTGTTTCATATCTTCCCATTTTGCTAAGAACATTAGATATTTCCAATTTGATTTAATAAGGGAGTTTTCAGTTAAAACTCCTAAGGGAAGTATCATTGCAACAAAGTTTTGTGAATCAGTCCCCATTAGAGCACATAAATGTTCATTATCTGCTGATCTCATCGTCATACCTATGATTGAGTTTGATATAATCCTTGGTATGGATTGGCTTTCGGACTATGTTGCGAATATTTATTGTAAGAAGAAAGAGGTTACGATTCTTGATGATAATGATAAGGAACACCTTATCTTTAGAGCAGAATCGTCACCACCGAATTCTTATTTAGATCCACCCCCAGTAGCTCAACTTAATTCAATTATTGGGGAGGAAGAGAATGAAATAACTGTCGGTGAGGAAAGGAATGTTCAAATAGAGTATTTACCTATTGTGAAAGAATTTGTAGATGTATTTCCGGAAGATTTACCTGGACATCCTCCAGAACGAGACGTTGAGTTTTCCATTGATTTGATTCCTGGATCAAGGCCTATATCGAAGACCCCTTATATAATGGCCACTGTAGAATTAGTTGAACTAAAGAAACAACTATAGGAATTGAGTAATAAGGGATTTATTCTCCCTAGTGTTTCTCCATGGGGATCCCCTGTTCTTTTTGTTAAAAAGAAAGATGGATCTATGAGGTTATGTATCGACTACAGGGAGATCAATGCTATAGCGATAAAAAACAAGTATCCCCTACCTCTTATTGATGATTTATTTGACCAACTACATGGAGCTCAATACTTTTCAAAGATTGACCTTCGATCTGGATACCATCAGTTGTGTGTGAAGAAGGAAGACATTCCGAAGATAGCATTTCGAACCAGGTACGGGCATTATGAGTTTACCGTAATGCCGTTTGGATTGACTAATGCACCCTCTGTATTCATGGATCTGATGAATAGAGTTTTCAAGGAGTATCTCGATGAATTTGTGGTGGTATTTATTGATGATAACTTGTTATACTCCAAAACCTACGAAGATCATGAAAATCAATTGCGCATTATCTTGAAGACTCTGAGGAGGCATGAATTATATGAGAAGTTTAGCAAGTGTGAATTCTGGCTTCAGGAGATTTCTTTTCTTGGTCATATTGTCTCTAAAGATGGAATCTCTGTTGATCCTTCTAAAACCAATGCAATCCAAGAATGGACAGCACCTACGAGGAGTACCTCAGTAGTCCAAGGTTAGGGAGAAGCGGCTCGGTGTCACGACATGCCCACTGTACTTGATAGAGGAGGATTTCTCCTGTAGTCGTGCTTTCGATAATGAAAATCTTGGTTTGAGCTGAGTTATTGTCCTTTGTGTTTCCTCATTCTTCAGATGGGTTACTAGATAACAGAGGTATATTTGTGGGTATATACTTAATTAATGGTTATCTATTGCTTCATACTTTTATATTTATCCTTGTTGGATTTTGTGAGACCATGGGGGTCTCTGGGTCCTTACGGAGTATCATTATACTCACCCCTACAAGGGCTATGCCCGTACCTCATTATGTTGGATGCAGACGACGGACATCGCTGACCGAGGCAGATTGTATGAGGACTAGATGGTACCCATAGGTGGACCACGCGGCGAGTCAGTACCCATAGGATAATGATGGATGTGGAGCACTAATGGGGCTATCTGTACCTACCATTCAAGCATGATATATGGTGGACGATCCAAGAGCTGCTACACACCTTCCAGTTGTTTGTATTTTTAGTTGTACATGTTTGTCCTTTCCTTATACTTTACTGTTGGGCTTGTATTTCTAGCCCCTTTTACATTCTAGCACTTCTTCTGTACACATTTTTTACATAGTTTTTTACTTCCAGTTTCATACCCTGTTGAGTGTGTTTCAATATATAAAGGCAATGCCATCCCAGTTTAGAGATTTATGCCTTTGGGGCTAGTATTCACCCCCTGAACTATGGAAGGCGGTTTTGGGTTAGTCATGACACGAGCCATGAGGATGGATTGTGATAAATTGGTATCAGTGGAGTAGCTTCTACCGTAGAACATAGGACTCTAATATTTCTTTTCTATGAAGAAATTGTGTTAAGGGTACCGAGTGTGGTTTTCATATCAGGGAGTCCAGTGTTGGTGTGGTGGCCATCATATCTATACACCAGGACCCCAACTACTGATTTCCGACATAGTTCACAAAAACACTGATTGCGTCTGTGTTTTCAAAAAAAATTATTTAAGTTAGCTGAACTAGGTCATCTCACTAGGTATAATCATTTGACCGTGTCGCATCTATTTCTTTTAGGATGCCTCCTCACGGACGACCAGTTAGAGCCTTAAGAGTTGTACACACTGACAGCCTGCCGAACTATGATGCCTTAGTGTAGGGCCCCTTTCAATTTGAGGCACCAGCGAAGGAACCAGGGGTACCACCACCCGTTTGGTCACTGATTCCACCAGCCCCATTAGCAGACGATGCATGCCGCTTGAGTGTGTTCCTTGAGTTTCAGTGGCAGCGACCACCCAGGTTTTGGGGAGAGATAGACCCACAGGCTTCTGAGGATTTATTGGAGGCTGTGGTGAGAGTTTTGAGGCTAGTAAGGACACCAGAAGAATACATTGTGATCCTTTCTGCCAGTATCCTTCAGGAAACAGTTGGAAGATGGTGGAGCCTGATTCTTTAGGTCGACGATGAGGAAAATTTGCTGTGGATAAACATCGAGAGCCTGGTCCAGGCGGATTTTTTTCTATCCACCCTTTGAGAAGTGTGGATACAAGAGCCAATTCATCTACAATAGGGTAGCATGACAATAGCGCAATACTTAGCGAGGTTCACTGACCTCTCATGCTACTCGAATTATATGGTACGATACTCGTTCTTAAGGCTCGGACCTTCGAGTAGGTACTTGTGCGAGAGATCAGAGCCACAATGATCTTGCTAAGCATCCCGAAAAAGGTGAGGGTGTTAGAGAGATCCCTCCTGGTAGAGAGTTTCCTTACTGAGAAGTTTCCAGTACTGAGTCCCTCTACAAGTTGACTTGCAGCGGAATCTTCTACAGCTGGCAGTAGACAGATGACACAAAGGTCTAAGAGGACCAGACCTAGAGGAGGTTGAATGCATAACTCAATATCAGTTTTGTGGGGAAACCAGAGTGGAGATAGAGAAAGTCATGCTAGGAGTGGGTACTGTTACTCATGCGGTAGGCTTGGTCAAATCACACGTGACTGCCCGACCCACCATACTGACAATCAATAGTCAGTTGAGGGACATTCCAGATAAGGGCAGATATTCAATCATGGTAGTCTACAGGTTGCAGGTAGACGTGGAAGTGGAGCTGGTCGAGCAACAGGTTGTGGTCGACATTACGAGGTGATACTTCCACCACCACCAGGAGGTCCACCCCGACTACTAGGAGCAGGTGGACAAGGGATAACTCATCTTTAGGTAGCTGAGGAATACAACCATATCACTTTTGAGATGATTCAAGGTATCATCTGTGTCTACTCCACCTTAGCTTCAGTTCTTATTGAAATAGCTTCCAGTAATTCCATCATTGCCATTACCCTCCTTCGGAGCTCGGAGATTCTGACGGGGTCGTTGGCACAATCCATATGGTTAGAGAATCCTACGAGAGCAGACTCAATGATTACGCACTGGTTTTGGCAGTGTGATCTTACTCTAGGAGGAAAGTGCATCGGCTAGGATCTCCACATAGCGACATCGTGGACAAACGATGTCATCATGTGTTTGGACTGGTTATCTATAGTCCATGATTAGATCGACTATATTGGGCACAAAGTGAGGTGTGTCTGCACAGATGGGACAAGGTTCACCTTCACCGGTGAGAAGGGAACCTTTGTAGCACATGACGAACTTACTTGAAGGAGGTTGTTGTAGATCCCTCATGAGTTGGATTGCCTTACCCTTAGAGTAGTTGATCTGGAGAGTCAAACGTATCGTGTAGTGGTGGACCAGTACGTGGATGTTTTCATTGACGATGTTTGAAGACAACCTCCTCGTAGAGAGGTGGAATTCTTCATTGACCAGTACCCCGGGATGGAACCGATATCTACTCCATTATATTAGATGGCTCCCGCTAAGCTTCGTGAGCTGCTGGTACTGTTGGAGATCATGTAGGGGATGGGATTAATCCCACCCAGTGTTTCTCCCTAGGAAGCCCTGATTTTGTTCTCTAAGAAGGTGGATGGGTGGTTGAGGCTCTTTGTTGACTACTATCGCCTGAACCAAGTGACCATGAAGAACGAGTACCCAATTCTGAGGATTTTCGACCTCTTTGATCAGCTAAAGGGAGAATGATGGTTCTCGAAGATAGACCTCTGGACAGGCTATCAATAGCTCAGAGTTCGAGATGAGGTTGTGCATAAGAAGGACTTCATGTGTCGGTAAGTCCACTAATAGTACTTGGTTATGGCCTTAGTCATAACCAACACTCCACTAGTGTTCATGATCCTAATGAATATGTTCTTTTAGCCATACCTAGACTGCTTTATCATAGTCTTCATTGATGAAATTATGATCTACTTGACTACTAAGGAGGAGTATGCTTACTATTTGCAGGTAGTACTGGACACACTCCGTGAGCACCATCTTTATAGTATGATCTTAATGTGATAGTTTTGCATTTGAGAGGATCACTTATTGGGACATGTCATCTCAGAGGCTAGAGTTGGAGTAGATCCAACGAAAATAGAGGAGGTGCTTTCTTGGGAGCCACCCAGGAGGTTGACGAAGGTACGATGTTTCCTGGGCTTGGCTGGTAACTATCTGAGATTCATTCCAGAATTTTCTAGAGTTGAAACACAACTATCAGCCTTGAAGAAGAAGGGGAAACCATTAATGTGGTCGGAGAGATTCCAGCATATCATTTAGGTGATGAACCAGAGGGTGACTAGTGCCCCCATCATGAGGCTTCCAGATGAAGGTGTAGGGTACATAGTCTACATCGACGCATCAGGGACCAGACTCGAGTGTGTCCTAATGCAGGAGAGAGTTGTGATCGCGTATACCTCTCAGCAGTTGAGACAGAATGAGCAGAACTATGTAACCCTTGACCTGCAGTTAGCAGTAAGGGTCTTCACCTTGATGATGTGGAAGCACTATCTGATGGGTGAACGTTTTACCATGAACTCAGATCACAAGAGTCTTAGGTATAACTTATCTCAAAAGGACAGGAACCTGAGACAGCGGTGTTGGATTGAGTTCCTCCAATACTATGACTTCGAGATAGTATATAATCCTATGTAAGGAATCATTGTTGCGGAGGAACTCACCAGGAGATCAGGCATTCAGCTGCTAGGATAGGCGACCGAGCAGCTGGCTGCTTTACAAATATCCTTTGTGGATAGAGATTGGGTGTCCTTTCTATAGTCTCTCATAGTCACTCCTCTAATTCTTCAGCGAGATAGGGAGTCACAGTGTGGAACCACTGACTGTGAGATACGACATGCTCATATATCGGAAAGGCAATCACCTGATGGATATTTTTAAGGTAGGGAGCACATCATCCTCTTCAGAGGATATACAATGGTGCTAGTTTCACTTCAGGAGGAGGTGTTGAGGGAGTTCCACAAATCCCCTCTAGTGGTACATCCATTAGTGGTGCAGATGTATCAAAACCTTTGACAATATCATTGGTGGGCAGGTATGAAGATAGTGGTAGTAGAGTTTTCCTCACGATGCATCACTTGTCAGCAAGTGAAGGCAGAGAACAAGGTACCTGTAGGCTTGGTACAACACTTAATGTTCCTAAAGTGGAAGTGGTATGGTATATCGTGGAATTCTTGATGGGTCTTCCACGTACATCTAGGAGTCATGAATCAATTTGGGTGATCGTTGACCGACTCACCAAGTCGGCCCACTTCCTACCGATCATAGAGAAGGGATAAGTTGAGAGCTTAGGACGCCTCTATGTGCAGAAGATAGTGCGTTTACATGGATTACCTTCATTGATTGTATTCAACCGTGACGCATGGTTTACTTGTTGGCTACGGAAGGCGTTAGAGGAAGCATTCTGGACACAACTTCGTTTGAGCACAGCCTTTCATCTTCAGACAGATGGTCAGACCGAGAGGACCATTTAGAACCTCGAGGACATGTTCCGTGAATGTGTCCTTGATATCTGTAGCTGGGAGGATCACTTGCCTTTGGTGAGTTTTCCTACATCAAAAACAGTCACTCCACCATAGGTATGGAACCTTTTGAGGCCTTGTATAGTAATCCTTGAAGATCTCCACTGTGCTGAACAGACCCATGGGAGTCAGCACTAGTGGGACCAGAGATGGTACGGGATACCACAAAGAAGGTGATGATCATCTAAGAGTGGATGAAGACTGCACATAGCCGGCTGAAGTCATATGATGATAGGAGACGGAGACCTCTGGATTTCTAGGATGGTGACCACATCTTTCTACGGGTCGCATCACGATGAGGATTGCGGAGATTTGACCAAGGAGGAATGTTATCTTCACAGTTCATAGGAGCTTTCCAGGTCCTCATCAGAGTATGCGAGGTGTCTTACCGCTTAGATCTTCCACCTCAGTTGCACCAGGTGCACAAAATCTTCCACGTATCTCAGCTGAGGAGATACGTGCATGACCCATCCCACATCATCGACAATGGGGATACGGACATTGATGACATGGCGACTTTCATGGTGGTTCCAGTAGAGATTGAGGATCGGCAACAGCATGTCCTATGTGGATGGTCGATACCTCTATTGCACGTTCGTTGGAAGCACAAAAACCTCTATGAAAGCACATGGGAGTGGGAGGCCCAGATGCATGCTCAGTACCCCCATTTATTCCCTTAGTTCAAGTTGTATCTTACAGGGACGTAAAGCCATGAGGTGGGGAGAATTTAAAGACCTAAAATTTCAGTAGAATTTTTTTTCTTAAATACATGAGAATTTTATGAGTCCAATGTTTCTGACAATGCTTGATTCTGAAGCTGGGTGTGTCCGGAATAAATTTCTGATTCTTATATCGAGTACGTTTAGTAAATGTATGAGTGGTATTTTATATCTTTTGAGCCGGTGCTCGGAATTGAAATCTGAGGTCACCGTTGAACTCGTAGAGTCGATTATTTCTTAGTGATACCTTCACCGCAGTTGAATTTTAATGAGTGTCGAAGATATTTTTTGGGGTTTTTAAATAAAAAATAATAAAAAAATGACTTAACTTATTTTTATTTGTTGGTGGTTAAAACCTCCATGGGGAGATTGGAGGTGGGATCCAACACACCCTAACCTCCCATGGAAGGATGTTATTAGTTAGGTCCCACCTGAGCTCCTTAACTCCTCTAAACCCCTTAAACTCTTTTGGAACCCGAAATAAATTGGCGAGCCTATCCACCTTCCCTCATAAGTGTGCCACTCCACATAAATTAATTAATGGTTCATTATTTAATTATTTTAATCTATTTGAATTCATGCCAACCATTTAAAATAATGTTTATGCTATTAATTTATTTGGGTTGGCATAATTCTTTGGTGGATCCTTGGAAGAATAGAGAGAACATCCTCTAAACGAAGGACATGAAGAACAGTCATCATCTTCTTCCTTCTTAAACCGGGGAAAGAAAGGGATGTGACACCCACGAAGATTGCCCACAACACCGTTATTTTAGAATATTTTAGTCTCTAAAAATGAGATGTTAGGGATAGCTATTGCTGGCCTAATGTAGGAAGTGTTTTTTTGGATGATAGAGACTCTATCCACCCTAGATTTAATATTACTCATATAAAAATCTACTCTAACAAGGTGTATTATCTTAAGAAATATACTATTTGGAATCATATATAGAACAAAAAATTATAATAGAGAATTAAATAATAGTGTGAGTTTTTTTAATAAAAATGGATAGGGAGAACCCTTTGGGTGGATTATAATTTTTTGTTGGTGTTTTCTCAAAGGAATGGAGGTTATCTTAAAAAATACTACTCAATAGATGATACATCATATTTAGACACCTAGTCTTAATAATAATGCACCATAATTTTAACCATTAGTGTATCTAATGTCCAAGTAGAATTATAGTTTACTAGTTCAATATTTTCAAAGATGTACAATGATTCAGATGTCTGAATGAATGGTTGTTCATGGATCATAACTAAAGATAAAAATCATGTTATACAAGAGAAAATTTTATTGGATCCGGATTAATACAATTATTGTAAAAAAATTCCCTCAAAATCAATTTGATATATTTTACGATGTGGAAGAATGAGAACTATTGTTTATGCAATAAAAAAATAAAACTAACGTAGTTAATTTTTTTCACGTAGGATTACTTTGATCACATATTTTAAAATAAAAAACTAATTCCATTACCAACAATCTCAAGGAGTATCATGAATTCTATATAATAAAATTTTATAATGAAGATGTAATGAATAATTTTTTTTCATGATTATTTTTTTATTATATTTTTTATGGGTTACCATGTCTCATTATTTTTATAGGATTAATATATTCCAAAAAAAATTTGTTTTCGAAGACCCTTGATCCATTTTTTTCCAATAAGGGTAATATATACTAAAATACATGTGGAAATTTTTTTATTCATTGAATTTTAATTTTATGATTTGATACTGATTATTTAAATACAATAAATATCATTTTATAAAAAATTGATGTTTTTTGTTTCACCATTAAGAAACATTCCCCCAAATAATTTATTAATTTTATTAAAAAAACGCATTTTCATAGTTGTTAAAATAACATAAAATATCATTTGAGAAATATATTTACATTTAAATATTAAATATTTCATGTGATAATTAAAAATTATATTGATTTTATTTATTATAATAAATAAGAAAAATGAAATATAGTTTATTTTTTAAAAATATTTAAAAATTAAAATACAATTTATAATGGGGAAAATTTCATATTATCGAAACATGTTGGTCAATAATATAATAAAGAAATAAATTACACATAAATTTTAAACATGTAATAATAACAATAATAAGAATTATATTTATAACAAAATTAATTATTTATAATATTAATACATATATAAAATGATAGATTGATCAATAAAGATTCATTTATAATAAATAATAAACACATTAATCTATGTTCATTTTCAACATGTAAAAATAAACTGTGAATAAATCATATGTATAATGTTCACAAATTTTTTTAATAAAATATTAAGAAATATTATCTTATTTTTTAATGGGGAATGAGTAAAAAATATATATATACTGAGAAATATTTATGTTTTTTATAAAAAATTACAACGAGGAATGAGAAATTAGCGATAAGGCTAAAAAACTATTAATAATTATTACACCCATGATTGTTCATTTTTTTAATGTCACCTTCTATAATTAATTTCTAATAAAAATTGATAAATAATAATTTTATACTCAAAAAATGATACATTGAGAATTATTTGATGTAAACTATAATTTAAATTTTCCATATTTCATTTTTGTACTTTTAAAAATGATTTTTATATGACACTATAAAAAAAGATCTTTATATTGGTAGTAACTATATTTGAAAAATTAATATTTATTTTAGGCTTAAAATTATAACCAAATTTTAAAAATAAGGAAATGAGGTCATTTATTCATAAATAATCAGTATAATAACTTGTGATATATTTATATTATTTAGGAATATTTCCCTAATGACTTTTATATAAAAATAATAATATAATGACCAAGTGTGTCATTTAATAATTAATAGTAAATTTTGAGTGTTATGTGAGTATTAAATGAACGATAATAAGGAAAATAGGTAAATTTGTCTTTGAAATGAAACAAATAACCCAAATATAATTTATTACCAATATATATAAACTATAATTTAATTAAATACTTTTTGTTATTAGATTACTAAAATAATATTAGAATAATATTTTTGATTATATATTTAAATGAATTTAACCAATTGAAAAATTTTAAAATGAGTTTCATGTCACAAAAAAATAGTATAATATAGAGTGGTTCATTTATATAATTCATAATAAACTAAACAAAAAACGTTTTTTGTTATAGGATGGATTTAATTTATATTTTTGGAATTATTATTTCTTTTTATGTATGAAATTATTGTAAACTAATCAAAATGGGAAAATTTTCCCAGTGTTTCTAAACATTTGTGGTAATAAACTCTACGGTAATTAGAATACCTCATTTGAGAAAAATAAATGATGATATAGAAAAATATATAGTATTAAATTATTAATATTACATTCAATGTATGAAATGTGTATAAAATAATCAAGATATTGAAAATGAGATTGATTATCATTTTAAAATCAAAAAACTGATGTATGGTTAATTTTTCCAATAATAAAAAACATGAATATAATGTTAAACTTGTATTCAGTAACTAACCAAATATTTAAAATATTTATACTCCATTAAATTTACTGAATGAGAATAAAATTATTATAAATTATCTCGATGAGTCTTGTTTTTCATTTTAAATGAGGATAATGTCTCACGAGACAATTGATTCAAATTAGAATTAATCATGTATCAATAAAATAATTTGGAAATTTTAAACAAAAAAATACTATATAAAATGTAAATATTCATTTTATGTTTGTTGAATCATAAATAATATAAATGGGTAAATTCGACCATTTTATATAATAATTTTAAAATAAATGATTAATTAAAAATTGTGACATGTTGGAAGGAACAATTCATAAATAGAATTATAGATATTTATAAATTTAGAAATTGAAATATGAAAATAAATACTAGTTTTTAGATGTGAATTTATATTATGTAGTCCATAAATAATAATTTATCTTGGGTTACAACACCATGTTTTGTCCATGAGAAAAATTATTTTTGTTATAATATTTTAACTTTAATTTTTTTTCATTTATGATTTAGGTTATCATTTTAACATCAACGAAGTCATACAAGATTTATATGAGAAATATATTGTAAAAGGGATTAAAATTTACAATGTGGTGTTTTATTTTTCTAGTTTGTCCAACTAAATAACAAATTCAAATATTTATATTATTTTACTAGATGGGATCCTATGTTTTATTATTGGTGAATTTTGTAATTTAAATTTTCTATATATCTAGGATACCATCTATGTCTATAACATGATAAATAATAAATTAACTTTGTTAAAATTTATATCATTATTGAATTAATTTTAAATGTTTTTAAGTGAACGTGACCTTGCATGAGGTATTATTTTTGATACTCGACATGAATTTCCATTTTTAATTATTATTATTTGATTACATATTAAATTACATAATTTTCATAAATTTTTCATTAATTATTTAAATATTATGATAAATAAATTTATTATTAATGGTACTGATCGAGGTATTTTGAATAAATATCACTACACTATTATTTTTGGTGTTTAATATTAAAAAATATTACAAGAATATATTTTTATCAATATAAAATGAATTTCTAGTTATAACTACTCATTAGTGGGTGTTCGTTATGGTTTTATTTAGAGTCATGATATCAAGTAAATTGATTAAACAGAAGTTATTAATGTTGAAAATTAGTTAGAATGAATTATATGTGGTCTTAACAAGTGAAAATGTCCCCATTATGGTAATGGTGGCCCCAAAAATAATGAATATAGCCACACGACTGGTAGATTATCGAAGAAATTGATCATTGGTGATGTGATAGTGGGGATTTTCAAGGTAATTTGAGGTATCAAATCAAAAAAACAAGTTTAATTGGGTTTTTTTGTAATTTTTCGGCCTTAATCAGCTACATACTTTTTTTTACTTTATATCATTCTAATTAATTAATTGACTCGGGGCACGCTCCGGAACACCTCATTGCGAGTCCAGAGAATCTTTTTATTTAATTTAAATAATTGGAGATGTTTATTGAAAAATGTCATGCCACGCTTTGGTGGAGTGTTAGGGGTTTAAATAATTAATTAAGTATGGTAAATGTGTAATACGATATTTAAATAATATTGAAAAGCAAGAAAAAAATTTAAATTTCTAAATACAATAAAGAGGGGGTTACAGGAAAAAATGTAAATAATTAAAATGGGGGATTCCCATTTTTAATTATTTTTATTATTTTCCATTCAATTATTTTGTTTTATTTTTTCATTTTCTTTTATTTCCTTTTTTCCTTATAATTTATTTTTCTCATATTTTTCTTTTATTTCTTTTTCATTCTATTATCCCTTTTCTTTTTTCCTTTCTTCTCTCCCTCTCCCACTCATCAGGTCGCACCCCTCAATCCCATCAGACCAACTAGCACCTCCTTCAGAAGGACTCTTCTCCTACATCTAATGTATTATTCCTTCTTCGTCAAGTTTGTAGTAAAACTTACGGAAGGGCTAACATTGCTCAATTGTAATTGTCCATTTTCGTTGATTAATATACACACAATTCATCATGGAATATTTTTACCCAATTAATTGCATGTGTTTCGAAGAAACTTTTTATTGTAATTAAATTAAATAAATAGTTTCTTGAACATAAACATCAATTATTGGGTCATTGGCACTTGTTTTTCTGAACATTTTATTATTTAAATATGAATTATTCAATAATTTTGATATGATATGTATATTTCCTTGCAAGTTGTTGTGTTGTACTATAAAATTTATGACTTGTGATGCACATGTGTATCTGGTTAGTTTTCATGTTATTACTTTACATGCTGATTATGTTATATCTGCTTCTATGAAAACATTAATTGAATTCAGGGCAGGGAAAAGAGGCGCGTCATGTATTAAGGGACATGCATAGATCATCTGTTCATGACATGTTACCTTTATATTCCATGGGGCGGTGTCATTGGCTTTGTGGGACCGAGACATCCCTGGTCTTCCTAATACTTTTGAGTGATACCTATTCCAAAAGGGCCCATCAGGGAGGATCCGTTGGAAATATGCCTAAGACAACCTCGGATGACACTCGAACCCTTTTTGCGAGATCGGGATGGATCAAGGTAAAGCCATGCCTCGAGATATACTTGGACTTTCAAATGATTTCCTTGGACAGGATTAGTGGCATTGGATAAATTGATGGATGTTTCATAGTGATACCTGCGAGATGGGAACAGACTCCAACTCTCAACATGAACTTTAAATAATGATGCACTTAAGGTTTATGTTATTACTAAATGAGTCTATTGAGAATTGAGATATCTCCCCTAACATGTGGAACTGTTCCTGGTTGACACTGGACATGAACCCCAAGTTAATGCACAAGCTTGGTGTATACTTTTTCCTCGTTTTACCTTGATTTATTGGTTATATATATATTTATATATATGAGAGTTCATGGATTTCAACTGACAGGATCCCTCTCATACTACTATCTTAGGCTGATGTAGGTGAACAGGCTCGGGTTACGTTTGGGACTGGGGCCGACTTATTTATTTCATTACACTGCAATTAATTTATTTTAAATGGTTATGTAATGGCAGAAAACATTTTTATTTTTTCTCAAAATCTAAAGGTTTAGACACCATCGGTGCCGGCCTACTAGGATTTTATCCCACACCCTACTCGGGCATCGTCGATACCCAAGTAGATTACATGCTCGCAGATTTTGACAAGGGGAAGTGTGCTACTTCAGATTCTTGACAATTCTGTACTACATAGGATGGAGACAGGGGCAGAGGACCAGGCCTTTCTTGAGATGTAGTTGCAACTTGTGTCTTTTATTTTAGTTGATTGTGTGTTTGAGTTCTGTTTTCAATAAATTCAATTTATACTCATATCAGGGCATGACACTTGTTGGTGAGTTTCCGTAGTTGGTTTTTATTATTCATTTGGATTATTTACATTTCTTCTGGTATATTTTATTTATTCACATGCTTCCGCTACTTATTATTTGTTGTTTTTTACATCTACTGTGATATTATATGTGACCTATGATGGCATAGTCTCCCCCATGGACACAAAAAGGTCCATCACAACATTTTGGCAGCTTCTAGTATTTGTGGAGATGCGCTTGAGGTTATGTGACACCCAAGTCCGGCCACCATCTTAGAGTTGAGCCGGGTTCGGGCATTACAAAGTGGTATCAGAGGTAGTTTTCCGTATTGCCTTACTATTTGGGGTAGACCAAAGACTAGGATATAGGGATTTGGGATGTACTTTGTGGTTGGATTTATCAAACACATGTACATGGAAAACTCAAATTCCTGGGTTGGGATTGTAGTTATTTATTATGCCAGTTACTGATGATATGATTTCACCTTGGGTGACTCACTTGTATTGCGTTTTTATGGTGATGGTATTATTGATATAATGGTTTTACCATTACATCCAGATGATACGAGGGAATAACATCTCACACATCATGATAGGCACTATAGGATCTTAAATTCCATGTGTATTACCATGCTATATCCACTTTCAGTGTTCATTGTCCTATTTCATTTGACTACTGTTATACCTCGTGGTAGAATTTTGAATTATTGGTTTATTAAATATAATTTTGTGTTAGTTTGTTATATGATAGCCTGACTCAACCTAGGAGTGTGTTGTAGTATTGTTTAGTAATCCTTTTTTTAACTCTTCTATATCGAAACCCAACTCTTGAGGCATGTTGCCTGTTGTTTAGTGCTCAGAGGAATGCTATGAACTTAACCCCTTTTTAACCCTACTTGTATTATCCACTTCTTTACTCCTTGTCTAGGGCTGTGTTTGGTTATCATAGACAAATGTCTCCATGACGTCTTCCTATTGCGTCTGAGGAGAGTGGAAATGAACGCATTCTAATGATAGTGGGTCCTGAACCACAAGTGGCTCGTATCATAGAGCCTAATGTGGAACTACCTCCTGTTGATCTTCCGAAGGACCATGATGCTCAGTTCAGGGATAGTCTCTACAGGTTTTTGCTGTCAACTCATAATATGCCCTGACCTACCTCATATATGGTAGACCTTGCGCAGGAATTTCTACTGCAACACCCTCCATCCTTCTAGTGGAGTAGGACACTCAGGCTGCAAAGTTCTGGATATATGCTATAAGGTCTATCTTCGACCACCTTGAGATACATCCAGAGAGAAGGGTCAAGAATGCAGTCTACATGCTTCGTGACTCCACCAAGCGCTGGTGGGACGTTGTTTCTCAGGCTGAGTAGACCAGTGGCATGGCTTGGGTAGATTTTCATGCCGCCATCTACATTCACTTTTTACCACAGACTCTCAATGATGATCATGCATGGGAGTTCCTACATCTTCATCATGGCTCTATGACTGTGTTAGAGTATTCTAATCATTTAATAGAACTTCAGAATTTTCCCCAACTCTGACAGGAGACGCATAGACTATTGTGAGGTGTTTTGAGGACAGACTTGAGTATACTATCTGCTAACATGTGAACATCTTTTGTTTGAACACTGTTATGGAGATCGTGAACCTGGATCTCATCTCAGAGAGAGATTTCAGGGAAGCTAAACCAGTGAGCCAGGCCGGTTTAGTTCCGATAGAGGGTGATGGCTCTTCAGGTTGCAGGAAACGCCATTTTGAAAGTACACATGGGGGAAATCCTAGCCAAACATAATGTCTTGATAGTTGTGTCACATGTTATCAATCATGTAGGGATAGACAAAAGAAGTTGCAGTTCACGAGGGATCCGAAGGAGTGCCGAGCTTGCAGTAGGATGCGTCACCTTCATCATTTTTTCCATTCCATCTCTTCTGCATCCAATTGTAGAATATCCGTACCTGAACCTCCCTCTGGTATGGGATATATGACTCCAAAGTAGGCAAAACTTTTTTCCCACCAGTCGATCAGGCCGAGGAAATGGTAGAGGTTGTGGTCGAGGAAATCATGTTCTAGACTATCAACATCTGTAGAGTGGGCCATTTCAAGACAAACAGGCAGTGCATCAGGGTCATGGCTCAGGTCCCATGTATTTAGTGAAATCATCACGAGAAGATTAGAGTGCATGGCCATCTACATTTAGAGGTACTATTCCTGTAGCCTCTACATTAGTTTCTGCTATTTTTGATACTTGCGCATCACACTCTTTTATATTTGCTGCTGTTTTAGAAAGTCTTGGTTTTACAATTGAGTACCATTGTTGTGTAATGTCTCTCGACACCCCTCTCGGGGTTAGGAAAGGGGGCATACTCCAGTGCCAAGAGTTCACCCTTGAGATAGGTGGGTACAGCTTTGTTTGGAATTTCCATATCCTTGATATGTCTGGAATCTATGTGATTCTTGGTATGAATTGGATTACTCTGTACCATGACCAATTTTATTTCAATCATCATCGGGTGACTTTCACATCCCCTGAGGGTGACACATATCTCCATAAAGGAGAATGGGACCAATAGGCAGAGCGAGCTAAGCCTAAATATGAAGGGTTGGGGAGAGTGACTGCTCAGTTGGAAAGTCTATTCATGAGGGATCAGGGAACACCACTAGTTGAATATCCTCCAGGGGTAGATATTTTTCAGGACATCTTACATGATTATTTCTCGGTCTTACCTCATATGAGAGGCGTGGAGTTCACTATTGAGATCATTCTAGGTGTGGCACTAGTTTCTATTCCCCCTTTTAGGACGTCTCCAACAGAGCTACAAGAAATAAAAAATAATCCTAAATACCTTGAGTATAATGGTTTCCTTAAACCTAGAACATCATTGTGGGGTTCACCTGTCCTTTTTTCCATGAAGGTAGACAGTACCCTAATGTTATAAATGGATTATCGTCAACTCAACCAGCTCATGGTAAAGAATCGATATCAATTGCCTCGTATAGATGATCACTTTGACCAGATATGGGGAGAAACTTTTTTCTCCAATATTGATCTATGGTCGGGATATCACTTTGTGTATGTGAGACCATTTGACATACAACGTACATAATTTTGATGTAGGTATGGATTTTACAAGTTTCTAGTTATGCCTTTCGGCCTCACGAATGTGGTGGTTGTCTTTATGGCCCCGATGAACCGGGTTTTTCATCCATATCTTGATCCCTTTATGATAATCTTCGTTTATGACATCTTAGTGTATTCACGCTCAAGACACAACCATGAAACCCATCTTGAGATCATACTGAGTACACTGAGAGAGCACTAGATATACGCTATGCTCTATAAATTCAACTTCTGGATTGATAATGTGAACTTAATGGGTCATATTATATCTGAAGTAGGGGTTTCGGTTGACCCTGAAAAGGTGAGCGACGTGGTTTCATGGGAGCAACCCATGAGTGTCTTCGACATACGTAGTTTCTTGGAACTTATTGGATATTACAAGCGATTCATCTTGGATTTCTCCCACATAGAATCACCTCTCACGACCTTGACTAATAAAGGAGTATAGTTCATCTGGTTAGAAGCATGTGGAATGTCTTTTTAAGAGTTGAAAGGAAGACAGACCTAATCCCCAATCCTGATTTTTCTGAAACCTGTTAAGAGCTATACAATTTATTATGGTGCTTCAGGATTTGGATTGGGTGCAGTTTTGATGTATGGTGATCAAGTCGTGGATTATGGATCCCGCCAGCTAAAACCTCACGAGCAGAACTATCCTACACATAATCTTGAGTTGGAATCTTTTGTTCATGCTCTACGTTGATGGAGACACTATTTTTTGGGAGAGAGATTCGTTATTTACATGGATCATAAAATCTTGAAATATATATCCACTCAATGATACTTGAACTTAAGACAATGCATGTGGGTTGAATACTTGATGTCATTTGATTTTGATCTTGCATATACCCCTAGTAAGGGTAATACTATGGTTGATGCTTTAAGTCAGAAGACAATGAAGCATGACATGCAGGTAGCCAGTAGCTAGTGGTAGATGATGGCATTGTTTTCAGAGATGTATCTAGAGGTTCAGGAGAAGAGTGGAAAAATCGTTCAAGTAGCTCTTACAATGACTTCGTCTCTTTTAGAGAAAGTCTGTAGGAAATAGTTGATTGACCCAAAGGGTTTCATATTGAGAGATATTATTAGAGGAGAGAACCCACCTCCTAGTTTTGTTGTTGATGGAAGTGAAACTCTCTTTTACCGTGGTCGTGTATGGGTTCCTTCAGGTCTATAGGAAGAGCTGATGAAAGAATCTCACACCTCTGTTTGGGTAGTTCATCCTGGGCTGACCAATATGTATAGTGACATGTGTCGACAGTATTGGTGGCCTGATATGAAAAACCAAATAGTAGCTTTCAAAACTCGGTGCTCCACATGCCAACTGGTGAAGGCAGAGCACCAGCGACCTGCTAGAATCCTACAGCCCCTACATATTCTTGAATGGAAATGGAGTGACATCACCATGTATTTAGTTACAGGCCTTCCAAGATCTCCTTGAGGCAGTAATACAGTATGGGTGGTTGTCGATAGGTTTACTAAGGTTGCACACTCTTTCCTATCTGAAAGTCCATTGTGATTGATGAGTTGGGAAGGCTGTATATCTAGTAGATTTTGTGACATCATGGTGTACCTTGTTCTATTGTCTTGGACAGGGATGATAATTTTACTTCATGGTTCTGGAAAGGGTTTCAAAAGGCGTTGGGCTCATAAGTACTTCTATGTACTTCATATCACCCCCAGACCGATGGGCAATCTGAGAGAGATATACGAGTGTTAGAGGATATGTTATGGAATTTTATCCTTGATTTTGGAGGTTCATGGGAGAAGAATTTACCTAATGTTGAGTTTACCTATAATAAAAGCTTCAAGGAGACAATCTAAATGGCTTCGTATGAGGATCTCTATGGTTGACCATGTCATTTATCTTTATACTGGCTCATAGCTGGTGAGGCAGCTCTGTTAGGTCCTCATCTCATTCAAGAGACTTTTGAGCATGTTTAGCTGATTCAGAAGTGTATGACTACAACTTAGTCTAGAAAAAAGTATTATACCGATCGGCATTGTAGACCTATAGAGTTCAAGGTGGGACAACAAGTCATTTTGCGTGTTTCTATGAGGTTGGGTAACAGGAGGATCAGGAGGCAAGGAATGTTATCACCCAGAATACATCGGGCTATTTGAGATAGTGAAGAGAGTTGGGATAGTAGCCTATCGGTTACTGCTACCTCAAATGTAGAATTCCATTCTAGACATTTTCAATGTATATCATCTTCAACAATATCATCCAGACCTGTCTCATTCGTTGACCCTGACAACATCGAGCATGACAATGATGCACCCTTTGCGGAGAATCTGATTCATATGATCACCCGTAACATGAAAGTCCTTCGATGAAATTCAGTCCCACTGGTCCGGGTGTCGTGGCAACATGAAGACATTTAGAATTTTACCTAAGAGCAAGAGACGTATATACGTTGCACTGTGGCTGGAACTCTTCTCTAGTGACGTCCTGCTACCCTCCGAAGGGGAACTCAGGGAGAAGTTTTCTTATGGTGGGGAGGTTGTAACATCCCAGATTAATCAGGTACATATCGTTTATACATTATTATTGTGTATTTAATTATGTGACTCGGGGTGCGCGCATGTGAACCTTTCTGTGGGTCCCGGAAATCTTTTTATTTAATTTAAATAATTGCAGGCATTTCATGAAAAATTTCATGTCATGCTTTGGCACGATGTTTGGGTTTTAAATAATTAATTAATTATTGGAAAAGATTAATAAAATCTATAAATATGATTTAATAGATTGAAATAAAGGATAAAATGAAATTTTGAAATAAAATAAAGAGTTGGTTACCGGGAAAAATGTAAAAATAATTAAAATGGCGGATTCACATTTATAATTATTTTTATTATTTTCATTTCCATGATTTTGTTTTATATTATATTATATTTTCTTTCCTTTTTCCATTATCTTTTATTTTTATCTTATTTTTCTTTTCTTTTCTTTTTCATTCTTTTCTCCCTTTTCTTTTCTCCTCTCCTCTCTCCCTCTCCCACACATCTCATCACACCCCTAAATCCTGTCACACCATCCTGTAGCCCATTCGGAAGGCCACTGATCCTCCTTCCAACTTCTAATTCATTTTCTGACAAGTGCACAATAAACCTTAGGGACAAGATAATTTTTCGCAATTGGAATCTTTCGTTTTCGTTGAGTAATATATGCATCGTTCTTTGAGGATGATTGTTACCAAATTTTGGGGGGTTTTCTAAAATCCTTCATTTCCATCCGTTTTAGGTCAAATCAAAGCCCACAATTGATCATAGAGTCATCTAAGACTAAAAAGTTGGGTTCTAACTCAATTTCCCTCTGTTTTGTTGCAATTTATAAAAAATGGACTGTTGAGTCATTTATAGTTGACTACTGGCTTTGTGCAAATTTACCCATTATAATAACATTAATGGTTTGGTCTAATTGTTTCATCCTTAATCATCTTAAATTAATTTTTTGAATGGTTTCATCAAAATTGGACACCCCTTTGGGTGTGCCAACATAGTGGGCATATTTTTCGGTTATTCAGGTTATTAATTAAATTAGCTGTGGTTATTGTGCATCCACTTTTTATTATTTTTAAATTAAATGAATAGTTGTTTTAATTATTGTAACAATGTTGGAAACCCCATTGGGAATGCCGATGTGATCATTGTATTCTTCAATTAACCGAATTTATTGTTTGATTTATTTCATGTGTTGCCAAAAAAAATTATTGTAATTAAATTAAATGAATATTTGCTTGAAAATTATCTTCAATTGATGGATCATTGGAACTTGTTTTTATAAACTGTTTATTATTTAAATATGAATTATCCCCTGAGATTAATATGATATGTATATTGCTTTGCGAGTTTTTGTCTTGTACTGTTAAAATTATGCCTTGTGATGGATGGGTGTATCTGGTTTGTTTTCAAGATGTAACTTTACATGCCGATTATGTCATATCTACTACTGTGAAAACTATAATCAAATTTATGGTAGGTAAAGGAATAAGGTCCTATATTAAGGCCACTCTAAGATCATATGTTCTTGATGGGTAACATCTATGTTCCATGGGGTGGTGTCATTGGATTTTCCAGACTGGGACTTCCCTGGACACTCTAATACTTTTGACTGATACCGGTTCCAAAAGGTCCCATCGGGATAGATACATTCTCAATGTGGATAAGCCAAACTCAAATGAAACTCAACACCTTTTTAGGAGATAGGGACATACTCAGGGTAATGCCATGCCTCGGGAGATACTAGGTCTTTCGAACGATTTCCTTGGACGGGATCAATGACATTGGATAAATTGACAGATATTCCATAGAGATACCTTCGAGACAGGCTCAAAATCCAACTCTAAACTTGGACCTTAAATAATGATGCACATATAGTTTATGTTATTGCTAATTGAGTCTATTGAGAATTTATATATTAACCCTGATATGTGGAAGTATTCCGGGTTGACGTTGGACTTGAACCCCATGTTAAAGCACGTGCTTGGGGTATAGTTTTTTCTTGTTTTTACCTTGTTTAATGGGTTATATGTATATATATATTCTTGTTCATTCATTTTGGCTGACAGATTCCCATTCAGACTATCATCTTAGGGAGAAGCAGGTGACCTGGCATGGGTGTTGTTTGCGACCCGGGCCGACTTATTTATTTCATTGCACTGAAATTAATTTATTTTAAATTGTTATGTAATGGCACACTATATTCTTATTTTTTTATATAGTGTAATGGTTTAGACACAGTGGGTTCTGGCCTAATGATATTTAATCTTAGACCCTTCTTGGGCATCGTCGACACCTTAGTGGATTATATGCTCGGAGGTATTTACCAGTGGAAGCATGCTACTTCTGATGCATAATAATTCATTACTGCATAGGATGGAGACTTGGGAAGAGGACTGGGAATTTCACCAGATGAAGTGGATTCTTGTGTCTTTTCTTTTAGTTTAATGTGGGCTTGAGTTCTGTTTTCTGTACATTTAGTTTAGACTCATATCATGTCATGACACTCTTTTGATATTTTCTGCACTTGGTTTTTATTATTCAGTTGGATTATTTACATTACTTCTACTGCAGTTTATTTATTTACATGATTCTGCTACTTATTATTTGATGTTGTTTACTTCTGCTGTGATATTATCTGTTACCTATGAGGGCATATTCTCCCCCACAGACACAAAAAGGGCCCTCACTTCTAGATGTCAACCTTTATAACTTTGGGAGATGTGCTTCAGGTTATGTAACTCACCGGTCCTTCCACCGTCATAGAGATGATTTAGGTCGAGACGTTACATATCTGATCATATATACCTTATTTAATAGTATGTTTAATGTGAATTTTCAAAGATCTCCCATTTTTGGAAATTAAAGGAGATAAAAATAACCTAAAAGGAGTGATTATGTAATGAACAAAACCTTTATAAAAGAAAACTAATCTTGATATAATTAAATCTCTTATCATTTAAGATGGTTATATACAAGATGAACTCCCATTGTTTAATGTTTTTTGATTTCAAAATACCATTATGAATTTTTATTGCTGCTAATATAGATGTTGAATAGTGATAACATGATTAGTATAATTATAGGGCTTTAGAAAATTCAATTTACTCTAACAAAGGAAGAGATGACCTCATCCCATTAATTTCCCACATATGTAGTCCATTTTTTGGAGCTCATAAAGGATGTGGCATCATAGGGATTTGCTCATGTCCAAGCCCAAGCTATGCTTCAACTTGTTAAGCTCGAACATAACCACTGACTCGAAATGTGTATCTTAATAGATATTACCACACAAGAGTTGTTTTCTGATCCACCCCATGATTCTGTCACCATCGAACTCTTTACCCTTCAATCATACACAGGTTTTTAAATGGGTCATGTAAAAACACCCTAGAAAAATGATTATGTGCCTTATTTTTGTATTGAATATATAATATACATTCATTTTATTGTCGTTACTCAGTAAATTGTATTTAAAGCACAAATAGTATTTTTAGTTAATATTAAATTATGAAATATATTTTGAAGAATAGTGTTTTTGAATTAAATAATATTTTAATAAAATAATATTACTAAATTAATTTTTATTAAATGTAAATGATTTTATAATTATAGTTAATACAATTGTAATTTTTCCTATGGTTTCAAAGACATATTTTTCAAAACCCATGAATTTTTGTTAAATGTCTGTTTTTACATTATATGTAAAAATTCACATAATTAGAGAATTTCTTATATTAAATGAGTAGTATTTTTGGAATCAGGAATTTGAAATTATACAAAAGTGAATTTTTCAAAATTTATTGAGACATCTGATTTTTTGTGTGAGAATTAAATAGCATTTAAATATATAATGTGTTTTATGAAAACATAATAACCCAATAGTGAAGTAATAAAATACTATAGACATTATGATCAGAAAATATAAGTTTTACTTTTAAAATAATTTGATTTTTTGTTTTATAGTTTTTTATTTTCCCTACAAAGCCATAGTGGACCCTCAACGACTTATAAAACTTTTTATCTTTTTAAAATGATTTCCATGAGAGTGTGACACACCTAAACATAAGTAAACCTTATATTTTAAGATGTTTGACCATTTTCCTTGTAAAATATTTTTCCCACACCCCTTTGTAAAAAACCAAGGGAAAAAACCATGTGATAGTTTTTGGTTTTGATTAGTTTAATGTATAGTTCCCAAAACCTAAAAACTAAACAATTCCCTCCCTTTTCCTATATAAACCCACCCAGTCCCCCACATCCTCTTCACTAAAATCCTTTATAGCTCAACAAACCCCTGACCTCATCTTTCTATAATCCTCCCAAGGTGCCCCATGCTCTCAAGAAGCCTCTCTCAAGCACCTCCCAAGCCATTGGGTTCAGACATCCATGTAAGGGATTCATTCCATTATCATTTTATCCATGTTTCTTAACAATTTTTATTCCCTTTTTTTCAATTAATAACATTGGTGAATGATTTATCACATCCACCATACTTTACTCTTTTTGTTTTAATGAGGAGATACCTCTTTTCTCTCTCATTAATTCCTCCCATGTAATCCTGTTATCAATCCAAAATTTCAAATGGTATTTCTCTCTCTTAAATTACAGTAAAGAAATTTTTTGTATTATGAATAAAAATTTCATTAAATAGGTCGGGAAATGTATCTATATGACACCATTACACTCCATTTCATGTACATATTACGATACACCCTTTTCACCCTCATCAACATTTGTTTTTATGTCTTATGTCATGCCGTTATGCTGCTGAAATTGCATCGCCATTTTCGAAGCCAAAATAATTATGTGTTTAATACCGTTCACATTTCCCTATCAATGGTTTTGAACATTATGCACATTTACATACTGATGGAATAGTTTAATTTATTTTATCCACAATCCAATATCGTGGATAAATTAAGATGTTTAATGAATCCATGTTTCATGAACTGGTGGCGCACTTATGTATTAAATGAAATGTTTAAGAAGTGTGCACCCTGATAGTGATTGAATGCATTGGGTAAAGATTACTATCATGATATGTCATGTGAAATAAGGTTTTAATCAGGCTACTTCAAATTCAATGAAGTTTTACTCATTATCCATGTGCAATGAGCCTTGGCTAATTCTAATAATATGTTAAGAGTTTGTCGCCACATTTACATGTTACGATAACCTTTCTATATCTTTCCTTTATGTTCAAGTTTATTTTTTCTTTGTTGATATGTATATTTCCTAAGGTATATTTTATTCTTAATGTTAATCTTTTTTTACTCCCTTACTGGGATTTATAGATAACCATTTTCAAATGCATGTCCTCAAGTTATCCCATGCAACGTTGTGTACGAGGGAATGTAGTGGTCATGTAATTTAATATTCAATAAAGATGTTTTGTTTCATGTTTTAAGTCATTATCTAGTGTTATTGAGCCCAAAAGGCACTAGACCTCCCAAACATCCATGTTTTATCATGTGAAGTGTTTATTTTATAAATCTTGTTTATGTGGGTGATAAAAAAGCATGGTTGTTATAGTTGGTATCAAAGGATAGGTTTAGTTATTTTTGGGATTTGAATTAGAAATCCCTAGTGAAATCCATAGTGATAATACTAAGTATAATAAAAAAAACCCCAAATTTTGGTGAGTATTGAGTAAGTATTTTATCATAAAAATACATAATTTTCTAGATATAAGAATGTATAGGTGGCTTTGGAAAAAATACACCTAGGAGTGAAATCCCCGACAAGGAGTTTAAGAATTGAACTAGGGTTTGCAGGTACATGACAACGTGCCTTTTCACTCTCTTGGTTACGACACTCTCAGAGGACATGCTTTGTAAAATTCATAAACTTAGTACAAACCATTATTAATGGGATTAAAAAAATCATCGAAGAATATATGTAATGAAATAGACCGTGGAAAACCTAGATTGAAATATAGGGCATCACAAGTTAGTATAAAATAATCATATATAAGTTTATCCTTAAATGTCTAATGATTTTTTACATTCTTTTAGAAAATTATTCAAACCCCCTAATTTTATTTTTTTTATTTAACACATGGAATGGGGAATATAACGAACAACTCTTCACTCTATCCCTGAATAACAAATTGGAAAAATTATCCAGATTTCATTTTCATATGACTTTCAAAAAATTTCAAATATCCAGGTTACATGCAAACAACATTATGAGGCATCAAATACCTCTAGAATTGAATTATTCTTTCAAGGATTTAGTTATGCCTTTTGGAAAATATTCCACTCTAAAATTTCATATCATGAAAAGCATGGGAAGTACCAATAATGTATTTTCAAATTCATCACATTATTTCAAAATTATTATAAACTAAATGATTTACAAGATTCCATATAAGAGGGAGACCTCCCAGTATCCTATATGTATCAAATTTTAGATTTTATTATTTTGGGATATAAAAAATGTAATTTACCAAAACCCTATTTTCAAATATTAGAATATGAATCATGAATAGTTTTTTATTAAAAACATCTTCATGATGATATCTCAAAATTATATATAAGAAATACCATTTTATGACACATTGATTATTCAATCGATATAATCCACGTTGGATGAGAAGTTTTTTGGAAAATGAAGTAGATGATTTTAAAAAAAACCAGGTGGTTTCATCTATCATTAGGGTAGTCTCTACCTAAAAGAAGTGATAATGGGATATACTGAAGGCCTTATTGAAGATATTAATGAGATGTACCCTCACTTTTTTTTATTTTACAAAAGGAAATTTCTAGGGAAAAATATTTTAAAGGGGACGATTGTAACAACCCAAAATTTTATCAATGCAAATTTATCTTGATCTAATTAAATGAATTATTATGTAAAATGTTAATAAAAATATGTACTTCATTTGTTTTATGTTTTTAGATTTTAAAATACCGTTATGAATTGTTACCATTGATAATAAAGCTACCAAAAAGTGATCACATGATTAGTACAAATATATGGATTTAACAAATACAAATTACTCAAACAATGGAAGAAATAGCCTCATATAGTAGAAATTCCTCATTCGAAGCCCATTTTTCAGAGCATGGGAAGGGGTGGTGTGATTGGGTTTCACTATTGGACAATTCCAATTTGATCATCGACATGTTAGGCTCGAACAGAACTGCCTATGAGAGAAGTGGATGTTGATAGAGATTACCACCCGAGCGTCGATTTCTAAGCCACCCCAAGAGTTTTTCACCATCACACACCTAACCCATCGGTCTTATGTGGGTGTTATAAGGGTTAATGTAACAATACCCTAGAACTATGATTATGTGCATTATATTTGTATTGAATAAAGAATATACATTCATTTTATTATGAGTAATATATAAATAGTTCTAAAATAACAAAAATAATTTTTAGTTAATATTCAATTACAAAATCTATTTTGATGAATTAATGGATTTTTTAATAAAATAATATTTTTTTTAAATATTTTTATTAAATTAATTTTTTTAAATATAATTGATTGTATAATTATTATGAATACAATTGTGATTTTTATTAATGATTGAATGCTCTTTTTTCAAAACTAATGAATTTTTGATAAATGTTAGTTTTTATAATAAAATTTAAAATAAAATTCTTTAAAAAACTATTTAGATAAATTCAATATTATTTTCGGAATTAGGAAGTCAGAATTATCCAATGGTGAATTTTTCCTAATTTTTCGAGATAGTCGAATTTTAGGGTAAAAATTAAATACTGTTTAAATATATAATGTGTTTTAAGACATCATAATGACCCAATAGTGATGTAATAAACTACTATAAACATAATTTTAGACCAATAAATATTTTAAAATTTAAATTATTCAATTTTTGGTTAGTTTGATTTATTTTTCAAAGCTATAGTTGACTCTCCAAGACTTATAAAACATTTTTTCATTTTTAAATGATTTCCTTGAGAGTGTGAATCACCTCCACATAAGATAGCCTAAAATATTTAGAATTTAGGTAATTGGACTTATGAAATGTTTATTTACACTCCCATTTGAATAAAATTGGGGGCCAAACCATGGGATGGTTTGTGGTTTTCATTTGTTTAAGGTGTAGTTCCCAAAACGTTAATAATAATGAATTCCCTCCCTTTTCCTATCTAAACCCACCCAATATCCAACTTAATATTTACTCAATTACTTTTTATAATGACCAAACCTAGACCTATAAAATCTAGAATCCTCCCAAGGTGACCCACACTCTCAATAAGCCTCTCTCAAGCCCCACCAAATCCATTGGGGTCACACTTCCAAGTAAGGGATTCCTTCCTTTCTCATTTTATCCAATATTTTTAATATTATTATTCCATTTTATATTCAATTATAAAAGTTGGTATACAATTTCTCACCTCCATCATACTTCCCTCATTATGTTTTAATTATTATAGAACCATTTTCTCTATCATTAATTTCTCACATGTACACATGTTACCATGAAAAAATTCCGTAAAGAATTTCTCTCTCCTCATTTACATTCAAGAAATTATTTTAACATAATGAATTGATTTTCCATTAAATATTTTGGGACATGTATCTATATTACCCTCTAACTATCCATTTCATTTACATATGATGATACACCCTTTTTTCTCTCATCAACGTTTTTTATGACGTCTTATGTCAGTCCGTTTGTCTATAGAAAATGCATCGCCATTATCCAAGAAAAAATCATTATGTAATGAATATCATGACCATATCTCTATCAAGGGTATTAATCATTATTAAAATTTACTTATTTATGTAATAGTTTAATTTATTAATTCCATATTCATTTACTATGGAATAAATAATGATGTTTAATGAATATATGTTGTATGAACTTGTGGAACACATATGACTGAAATTAAATGCTTACGAAGAGTGTGCCTAGATAGTGATTCGATCTATTGGGTAAATATTAGTATCTTGATAAATCAAGTTCCATGAGGGTTTACTAATGCTAATTCAAGTGAAATTTTGATTTACTCATTCTCCATGTGCAGTGAGCCTTGGGTCATAGTAATACCATGTTATGTGTTGTTCCCACATTTCTGTGTTATGATAACCATTCTATATCTTGAATTTATGTTATAGTTTCTTCTATGCTCCATGGATATGACTATTGCCTAACATTTATTGTATTCTTCATGTTATGACTTATTTACTCCCTTATTGGGCTTTATAGCTCACCCTTTATTTATGTATGTCCCCAGGTTATCCCATACAATTCTTAGTATGAGGGAATGTTGTGGTAATGTAAATAAAGTTTCAATAATGATTTTGTGTTTCATGTTTTGAGTCGTTATGTAGTGTTCCCAAGCCCCAAAGATGTTATACCTATCAATCATCCATGTTGTATTAGGTGAAGATTTTGTGTAAAAAATATGTTTATGTTTTTAATAAATAAACAGTGTTGTTAGTTTTCGTATCAGAGGATTGGTTTAGTTATTTTGGGGATTAGGATTAGAAAACCCTATTTAATTCAGTAGGGTTAATACTATGGATAATAAAAACGTCCCAAAATTTTGTGGTGTACTGAGTAAGTTGTTTATCAAGAAAATACATACCTGGTGGGATACGAGTAGGTAGAGGCAGATCTGCCAAAATGTACCAAGGAGTGAAAACTCTGACAATGAGTTTCAGTCTTGACCTGTGGTTTCATAGTACACGAAAACATGCCTTACTGCACATTTGGTTATGACACACCCAAGAGATATGCTCTGGTAAAAATATAATAATTGTACGAACCATTTTTATGGGAATAAAAAAAGGTCCCCTAAGAATATATGTTATTAAATAGATTATGGATGACCTACATAGAAACATAGGGTATCAAAAGTTAGGATAAAAACTTAATACTGAAGTTTATCCTTCTATGTCCAATGATTATTTTTACATTATTTTAGAAAAGTATTCAAACCCCCTAACTGTATTTTATTTTTCTTAGTTAAAACAGAGAAGGATAAAGATCATTGAAAACTATTCTTTCCATCCCTGAAGAACAATTTGCAATTATTTTCCAAAAGTCATTCGAAAATGACTTGGAAACATTTTCAAATATTCTATATACATGCAAAAAACATTATGAGTCATCGAATACCTCTTACATTACACAATTCATTCATGGTTCATGTACCTTCTATTGCAGAATCTTGCACTCTCAGCATTGATAGGACAATAATTGTGGGAAGTACCATTAGGTTCCTTTAAAATTCTTCACTTTATTTCAAAATTATGACACCCTAAATGATTTTATAGATTTTTTAGAAGAGGGAGACCACTGAGAAGCCTATATGTATCAAATTATGGATTTTTTTCTTTTGGGATATACAAAAACTGATTTACCCAATCCCTATTTTCAAATATTATATGATGAATACGTAGGCCTTTTTTAGAAATAAAATATTCATAATGATGTAACAAAATTATATTTATGAAATATCTTTTTTATGTCACATCGATGATTCAATCGATATAATCCATGATGGACGCAGCGTTTTGGGGGAAAAGAAGTAGCTGATTTTGAAAAAATCCTAAGGTAAAATTGTGACAGATGGACACTTTATACCTAAAGGGAATGCTTAAAGGAATGACTAATGACTGCATTTAAGAGATTAATGTAAAGTACCCTCATCTATTTTTGTCTTATATTGAAAAAAGAAATTTTGATGGTAAAATTTCTTATGGATGCGATCACGTCATCCAGTAGACTTTCCCAATATGAGGCCCATTAGTTGGATCTTAGAAAAGAGGTGGAATTATTGGGATTCACACATGACCATGCCCAAGCTGAGCTTCAACATGTTATCCTTGAACATAACCACATACAGAAGAAATGAATGTTGATAGTGATTACCGCCCAAGAGATGTTATCCAAGCCACCCCAAGAGTCTGTCACCATTGAAAACCATACTCTTTTATCTTATGTTTGTGTTATAATGGGTTATGAAATAAGACCCTAGCACTGTGTTTATGTGCATTAGTTTTTTATTTAATAAATAATATACATTCATTTTATTATTGTTAAAATGTAAATAGTTTTTAGAGAACAAATAATATTTTTAGTTAATAGTCAATTATCAAATATACCTTCATGAATTAATGGATTTTTGAATTAAATATTATATTAATAAAATATTATTACTAAATTAATTTTTATTAAATATAAATGATTTTATAATTATTAAGAACAAAATTGTGATGTTTTATTACGGTATGAAAGTCGTTTTTGTCAAAACCCATGAATTTTCGATAAGTGTCAGTTTTTATTTCAAAATACAAAATTCAGATATTTATAAAATTATTTTGATAAAATGAATATTATTTTTGGAATCAGGACATTTGAAATTATCAAACAGTGATGTTTTCGTAATTTTTTGAGACAATCGAATTTATGTGTAAAAAAGAAATACAGTTTAAATATATAATGTGTTTTATGACATAATAATGACCAAATAGTGATGTAATAAAATAATATAAACATTATGTTCGGACAATATATGTTTTAACATTATAATATGGTGATTTTTGTTCAATTTAATTTATTTTAAAGATCCATATTGGGCCCTCCAAGACATATAAAACATTTTATGTTTTTGAAATGATTTCCTTGATAGAGTGACTCACCTACACATAACCAAGTATGATATATTAAGATGTTAGGCCATATTCCTTATAAAATATTATTTTACACTTCCCTTTGGAAAAACCCATGGGAAAAAACCTTGGTATGGTTGGTGGTTTTGATTAATTTAATGTGTTGTGCCCAAAACCTAAAAAATATAGAATTCCTTCCATTTTCCTATATAAACCCACCAAATAGCCAACATCCTCCACAGTAATAGGCTTTGGAGATCACCCATCCCCAGAAATCATCTCTGTATAATCCTCCCAAGGTCCCCCAAGCTCTCAAGATTCCTCTTTCAAACCCTTCCCAAGCCATCGGTATCACACCTCCACGTAAAGGATTCCTTCCTTTCTCATTTTATCAAAGTTTCATAATTTTGTTATGACCTTTTATTTTCAATTATAATTTTTGGTGTTTGATTTTTGAGCTCCAACATACTTCCCTATTTGTGATTGAATGATTAGATACCCCTTTTCTGTCTCATTAATTCCTCCCATGTACATATGTTACTATGCATAAATTCATAAATAAATATCTCTATCCTCATTTACATTCAATAAATTATTCTGAATCATGATTCCAAATTACATTACATGTGTTGGGACATGTATCTATAAGACCCCCATATGGACCATTTCCGGCACATATAATGAGGCACCATTTTCTCTCTCATAATCATTTTTTGAGGTCTTTTGTCATGCTGTTTTGCTGTCGAAATTGCACTGCCATTTTCAAAGAAAAAATCGTTGTGTAATGAAAACCATGTTCATTTCTCAACTAAGGATATTCACTTTTATTTACATTTACTTATTGATAGAATATTTTTATTTTTGATTTCCACATTACTTTACCGTGGAATTAATTATGATTTTTAATGATTGTGGAAGACCTGTGCATGTAATAAAATTTTTAAGAAGGGTGAACCTTGATAGCACACTAATGCATTGGGTAAATATTAGTATCATGATACATTCAGTGCAATGAGGGTTTATTCATTCTGATTCATATGCAATTTGGATTTACTCATGCTCCATGTGTAATGAGCTTTAGATCGGAAAAATACAATGTTAAGTGTTGTTGCCACATTTCCATGTTATGATAATCATGATATATATTGAATTTATGTTCATGTTTCTTTTATGCTCTATTAATATGCCAATTTCCTATCATGTATTCTATTTCTTATGTTTTTTCTTTTTTACACCCTTATAGTGCTTTATAGATCAACCTTTTCTTAAATGTGTCCTCAGTTTATACCATGTAATGAAAAGTATGAATGAATGTAGTGGTCATGTAAAGGATGATTCCATGAAGATGTAGTGTTTCATGTTTTAATTAATTATGTAATGTTCCTAAGACCAAAAGATACTATAAATCTCAATCATCCATTTTGTATCATTTTATTAGTTTAGGTTATAAATAATTTTTAAGCGTGTAATGAAAAATAAGGTTTGTTATATATTATATCCATTACATTATGTTTTTTAAACAATTAGGTTCATCCAATCCTACGAGAAATGTCATAGTATTGGGATGATGTTGTATAATATAAATATCAACATCACATTTTTTAGGGGGACAAAGGTCATCCCATTAATGTTAAAAATTTACATGAGGGATAATATTTGATTACCCTGAGGTGTAATGGGGTGACACACCGCATCTCGCAAGATATGGGGGAGAAAAATATATGGGATGAATGTATCCTTTTACAATAAACCTCAATTGATCAAGAAGAATACATTTACATAGATAAAAATATAGTTTTCAGTTTGACCCTAAAATTTAATAGATTTATTATTTTAATGGTTTATTCAGGATTGATTCGTTCTTTAAACAAATTGGAGCATTAAAATTTATATAAACTCTCAATTGATTATTCATTATTGAATTTATTGAAAATTATTCTATTGATGATAGTATAGATGATAATCTTTATAGGAAACCTTGAGTTATGAAATAAAAACACATTATCTAATCATTGTAAATAATCATAATAGTTTTATATAAAACATTGTTCTATATTCACAAATTTTTTATAGATATTTATTATGGATTATATTTTGTGATCATAGGTGTAGGGTCTTGAAATCTTCAAAATGGGAAGAAAATACTCCCACATTCACATATATGAAGGAAGAAAATGTATCTATAGTTTATGTAAAGCCAATGGATGCAAATATAGTTTCAAAAATCAGAAGAAACACGAAGGGAATTGAATTTATAAAGGGTTTTATGTGACCTTCATACCGTCACCATTAAGTGTTCACGGAACACATAAACTATGAACCACCTCTATGCTGAAGGGCCCAGAAGGAACTGGCTTGCAAACCGATGGGAAATAAAAACCGAAACCCACGAACCCCATTATTAGTAGAATCATGTGTGTGAAGGCCATTAAAATACCATATAGTGAACAATTCATTTCACAGATGAAGGAAATTGGTAGGGTTCCACGAACCATGACTAAGGAGCTGTAGTCTCCACCAACCAAGATTTACAGAGTCTTCCAAGATTCAAAATATCTCTTCATGGGATTTCAAAAATTGCATCTCCATCCCATATATGTGATTGTACCAATGCTCTATAATCATATCACTGAAGGAATTGTGAATAGACAGAAGAAGAACGCATAGAATAGTCTCTAGAGGATGATAGAAAGCATTCATAGAGGATTCTAGCTATTATTTCAAATCATCACCTAAGTAAAAACTAAGAAACATATTTTTTGTTTGTACAACTATACAAGAACAATAAAAAATAAAGAACATAATATTAATAGGTAAACCACAAACATAGTTAGTGTCCTCAGAAAAAAAATTCCTTTTGGATGAACTCCCTGTGAATGATAGGTTCCATGACCCTCCTTCAATTCATTGTTCCGCATAGCCTATCACTACGCAGATGGAACCTCATGTCGTCTACAGCCTTAGTACGTAGATGGATCCTAAAGTAGATTAATGGACTGAATCTATGACTCTATATCATTGTGGCGCACAAGGGTCCATGCCAAAGACCACATACCACTTCAATATATGGATGAACCCTTTACCAACATACAAATATTGTGTACAGAGATCCCCCATCCAATATAAAAAATAGTATTCTAAATGGGATATCATTGGGTGTCCTTCCCTTCGAATCCAATCACTCCCCACAACTAATGTTCAATCCTCTATTTACCCTTCACTAATCTATCCCCTTGTGTCATGCCAAATACTCATACAATGCCACTGGACATGTATTGTCAGATCACCGGGCGAGTCAGCACGCCCCTATGAGTCTACATACACATGGTGTGGAGAGTCATAAATGCTGCCAGAATAATGGTTCAGACTCTTGAGACATGTGTAAGTCTACATTTTCATGATAACCAGGTGTCCAGCATTTGGAAGCTAACGTGAGAGTCCCCATTTTATGTATAAAGGGTGATCACATATTTTTCAATTATTCAATATTGAAAAATTAGCAGTCGAATGAATCATGTTCAATCCTCCCCCCAATGGTAGGAGACATTCCTGCCCTTTTTAACAGCACATTAGTGGGAACTCTAACTGAGGTATGTCCCTAATATTATGAGGGCTGAGTGACATGTTCCTCGATGAAATCCCACATTGAAGGGTTTGTTGCTCCTCACCATAACCCAATGTCACCTAAACTTCTTTCATTATAGTCTCTCTCTATCCCATTAGTGGTAGCGGAGGAGTGTCTTTGGTTAGATCTCTCACATTTTCATTTTTATAACACCATGTGTGAATCACATGGGCTTTGAGATTTGTGATGACTACAAAATCCACACATCATGTCTTTCACTATGAGAGATCTGATGCTTGTTAAAACCATGATACAAAGGATGCATTCTTGAAGTACCCAGATCAAATGTGTGCCCTTCTGAAATGTTCCACCCAATTATGTTCCCTCAAATGGGAGGCCTCCACACATATGACCCAACCCATCCTGAACTATGAGAGATTTGATTCCTCTCCTGGGGAGAAAATGGAAGGTTGTCTTATGGGTCTGATCCCCAAATATACTCATCTTATGTCCCCCCTAGATGATGATAAAATCCAGTGTTTCTTATGGTATGTCTTCTGTAATCATTTCCTCTGTAGCGTCATATCCATGTATTCCCATGATGTTCTTGAAAACATGTGGTAGCCCATGGATGCACTCTTCAAGAAGGAAGAAATCATTAAAAACATATGAACATGACATAAATAAATAAGGGAGTCTCAGAATAGGCCATAATTCTCCCTATTGGATATGACGAGCCTGACCTCACATCCACTCAAGAAATTAAGTACATAAGTGTTGATGGACAAATTGTTATCGAACAAGTGCCTGCCTTTGGAAACCAAGACCATGAATAATGGATAACAAGGCCATTGAGTGTTTCTGGCTCCACAAATGATCCCACTGGAGACCTTCTAAGGATTTCATGTCCTACAAGGACCAATTATATGAATACATAACCAAATAAAATCTCATGTTGGGACCATTAGACTATGGAACCTCCATCATAATATAGAATCAATAAATAGTCCATTCCATAGAGGATCAATCCAATACTCCCTTAAATGGTAACAACATGGATCAATTCAAAACAAAGATGGCGACGCGAAATTCTCTATACTAATAGAAGAATTCTCATCAGCCGCTTGACCATTAAATTCATTATTTTCAATCCCGTAAAAGCACCTCCTCGGGGCCCCAAAAGAAAAATACTTAACTTGTCATGAATCCTTATACTATGTGGTTGTTTTAACCCACTCAAGCCCCATCGCCTCACAAAGAAGGAGGAAGAGGGCCAAGTTGAATCATCAAATATGTATATGATCAAGAGATTCTAATTTTATGGGGTTTTGTTGTCTCTATATGTCATATACAAATATTTTTAGTTTTCATAGATAATCTTTCGATATAAAACGACATCCCGAAAACTAGTGCAGACACGTGACTCAGTGATCCCACAGGTGTCTGGGGCCTCGAGGAAGTGCAAGACCCCCTCTCAAACACAACATCTTCAATAATGGGTATCCAAAACTATGATCATGGAGTACCACCAAAATGGTACTCTCCGTACAATAGAAGATCATTGAATAGACCTCTAGTATATGAAATCTCTCTAGCCTCCCCCTCAGCTGTGGTCGGGACCCCATCACAAGGTGTACCTAGTGGTCATCTCAATCCATTTCAGGAGCCTATCCACCAGAATGTGGCAACAATTATCTCCCTTATCCTAGTGTGGCCGATGAAATTATTGAAGATAACTTCATCTAAACATCACATGGGTCCTCCTCCCAGTCCCCTACTGGAGAGCATCACCTCCAACCCCGGACGACCATGGATCCTCATTATGAAGAGGATCTTATACTGAGGGAACCTGCTAAAGTCCAGAAGAAACAGGCCCCCCAGGCAGCACATCAAAGGTGGAAAATATATAATTAGAAAAAGGTTATCACCATGATTCTTAAGGAACAAATCCAACATATAAATACAGCAGCATTCAATGGGAATACATAAAACTCTTCCCCCTCCACTAAAGTGCACCACAGAAACAGGTTGGCACAATTTGAGAATGCCCATGTTCCTACTACTTCTCACTAGTCCCTCCATTAAGACATCTACTGATTCACATGAAGCTCGTAATCCAAATTATATAGAAAACATATACAGGTAGGCACAAATACCTACTAATGCGTATCAATATCGCCATCCAAATAGGGCATATTTCAAATATGAGAAAAGTCATACTCATATAGATACTTAAAAATCTTGTGATACAAATACAGTGGAACAGTAGCAGATGAATAATCCCACTCATAAATATGAAGCCCACTAGTAAATACAGTGGAACCCAGAGTAGAAAACCGGCTGTAGACTCATTCCTCTATCTTGGAACAAGAGAACTACCAGAATGTACTAACAACCTACAGAGGACCGGAGAAGGCACACAATCATGTTATGACATCAAAATTTGAATTAATACCCATTCTATAAAAAGATGTATCACATCACATCTATTAAATTATGTAGGATCATATATATATTACAGGCCATACCTTCCAAACATTCCAATATATCACTGCATTGACGAGAAAGGTGGGGAATTAGGAACACAATCCAGTTTCCTTGAACGAAATGAATTACTCACAAAATGGGTTTGCTATTCTAGAATATTTATGCATATCTCATGTATTCAAGTTTGGTAGATGGAAGTATCATGTGATACACAGAAAAACTAATCATTAAAAAATACATGTTCCAACTATGGGGTGCCTATCCAATGTGGTTCCCCCTTCCATGGCATGAATATATCCCTGCCAAAACTCAAGATGTATGTCAGTGTATCCTGATTACATCACGAGATCCCAGAATATGGGTACCCATATATGAACACTATTACCTATATAAAATGAACCATGTTTCCCAAAAAAGAAATCCTAATAAATAAGTGGACCAAAGGAAACAAAAAAATGATGATCACATACATAATCTTGCTCTGCTATAAGCTCGAGTCCTTGATTCCCACAAACATATATCCATAAATGTTAAAGACCCTATCAGTCTCATACCATATAATGGAAGTGGAAGTATCATTTTTGGTGTCCCTCCATACAATGCTTCTACCAATAGCTATGATGGTCCACCCAATATCACCCACGGGTGCTTTTTCCAGGGGCCATGAATGATCTATTACGAGAACATGTTTCCTGATGTGTGTCAGGGTAACACTCTAATTGACTGGAAGTTCAGACTACAACAAGGTCCACCCATTACTATCATCTTCGTTGATAGTCCTCCCCATGGTATACACTACATATATGCTTCTCTCTATAGTCTGACATTTAGTCACAATGGTATCCTCCGCCATGATGACAGTCATTGTGATGTTCTCCCCCCAATGGTTGTTATTTTCATGGCCCTTCCCACAGAAAAAAAGCAATGGGAAGGTTCTCCCCTCATTGATGAATATCTAAAAGTCCCTCCTTGGGATGTTCGACACACAAATTCTCCCTACATAAAAATATCATGTTGTGATCGTAGTCCTCACCATCATAGAAGTCATCAATAGGGTCCTCCCCTCAGTGAAATAATGCAGCAATAAGGTCCCCCTTGTTCTAGCCAACCTTAATGGTCATCCACAATGCATGTTCTGTTGAAAAAATTATCGCGGTCGGGCATCAATATGCAATGGTATTCATCTCTACTGTATTCCCAATTCAAAAAGTTCTCCCCGAAATAACAAATCATACTATCAAGAAGTCCCCCCCATTTGAGGTCAAATGTGAGAAAGCCCTCGTATGATGAGGCACTAAAAAAGATGGAGTCAAACATGTCAAATACCAAGTCTATGATGAGTGATATCCCTTCTCAACTAGAGGATGGTCAGGGGCCACAATCATCATCTAATCCAACCTTTAACCATTTACTTATCAATGAGTCTCCCACCAGCCCGGCTATTAGGAAGGAAGTTATTAAGATGAATTCATTCTTAGAATATCAGGTAGTAGATTCCCATAAATAATAACAATAGGATATGATTATCATGAGAATACAACAAGATAACGATAAAATATCAATGATGTTTTGGACTAGGGCCACTTATCACTTCAGCATAATAAGAGATTTTTAAGAGGAATATATAAATGACATTATCCTCAAAATATGTATGAAAATTCTCTAGATTAAACAAATATTCTCTCCATATGAATTGTATGCATACCAAGTCAACATCTTAGGGGATCCCTACTATTTAATTGACATGTATGCCCTCCCATATGTAGGGGAGCCATGATCATAACGCATATTGAAAAAAACTGAATTTAATTTCCTCCATGCACATCAAAAGTTGTGTTTCCACATTGGCGACACCCCTTCTAGAGCTCATATTTTTGGATGAGAAGAACATTGAGCTATACAAATTACCCCACGTCCCATCCAATTAGCCTCATTTGAAATGAAATCTTGCAATATAGATATCCAAAAGGAATTATTTAAATAAATACCATTCTTAGAAAATATGGAACACTTACCAAAAAAAAGGCCCCAAGTATGTATCAAGAAGTCAGGCCCGACGAGATCAATCCATCGAAATGCTTCTGATCCAGGAAAACGAGAACTTCAAGTAGGATTCCTGCCTAAGGTAATCTTACTAGAAATAAGTGCACATGTATTCAAAAACCCATAAATACAAGGTGGTTTTTTCCCCATACTTGGATCACAATTATGCGAGAATTCAAGAAATAAAAAAGGTGGCAACAATGGCAGTTGCCGCTGTAATAAAAGGACAACCACATCCTGTAGAGATGGGGAAATGATTAAATCAAAATGACCCCATATGACTAGGAAGTCTAGAACATAGTGCATCATGGGAATAATGGGACTTACTCTATCCTACATTGATGGGGTTTTTTTAACCCATGTTCCCGCACAATAGACATAAGTCTTCTCCTATATGGTAACAACAATGAGAAGTGTGGTCACACATTGCACCTTGACTCATGGTTCGTAACCTATGAGACTAAGACACATTACAAGGTCAAATCAAGGAACCATTTGGGTCATTTTTTCACCATGAAGCCCATTGAATAAAATAGAATGGAAGGAAAAAATCCAACCAAGGTCATAGAATGCTTTCATACCATTTTTCACTAGACACAACACCCCTAATGTGGTATGAATCTGTGAAAGTGGTAAACATAAACCCCAAAGATCTCAAACGAAATGATATAAAGGTAGAGGACATAAGAGAATATAGTTCCAACTCAGAGGCATCCGACACCGAGCCTGGTGGTGTGCATGCATGGAACCACAATGTATTCCTAAAAATGAGTCCTTATCAGTTAATCCATTATTACATCACCCACCCAACTCCAACAAGGAGAATAATAAATCGATGGTCATCTATAACCCACCACCTCCTCCCCCAGATAATGATTCCCTCACAATTAAGGAATGATTTTCAAAGAATGAAGAAAAAATGAAAATGCTCAGGAAAATTATTGTTCGTCTATATTAACGATGCTTTTTTTCAAATGTGTTTCTCTATCAGAACATCCACAGTTGTTCCCAAAAGAGGTACCCCTAGGATAGGCACTCATTATGGTAAATGAAGTTATGTTATATACCCATCCAACATAACACCAAGACCATCAAAATACATAAATACAGACCTAAAAGGACATCGAGACATCCCTTCACTAAAAAGAATCCATATTATATATATGAAAATTGAAAAAGGATACCCCTGGTAGGGGATCTACCCCAAATTCTAGAAGCATCAGCACATCCAGATTTGTACCATGCTACACCAACCCAATCTAAATTCGCACATGATATGCATAAAGGGATCTATAATAACATATAGAATCGAATAGCTAGACTAAAATCCCTGGAATGGTGGTGCGCTCCGATAAAACCAGAGTTCAATCCCTACCCATATTGGGTGTGAAATGTTCTGCCATGAAAAGACTTTGGAAGACCTTTATTGATAGTGTTCAATGGATCAGAAGACTCAAAACAGAACCTAATTTACTATACATCTTACTATGATCCAAGTATGAGAACCCCAGAGTAGAAATAAGGAGTGAAAATCAAGTGATTTGTGCGAAACCTATAGGTTTATGTATTCTTATGATATAATCACACCAACTAATTCATTCAAAGGCTAAGAGAACCTCTGGAAAAATCTCTCATCCATTTCAGTTTGACATTTCATTTTACAATGGTTAGTGATATCAGGAACTACATAAAGTGATAGAATGAAAGGGTTTCATACTTCATTTCATGATGGAAAGGTCTTACTTAATCCCAGAACTGGTCGCTCCCCCAGGATGAAATTTTCTAATGTGCATTGATATTCTCCATGATTAATTGCATATACCGCTCATCCCAGTGATGTACATAGGTGGGTTCTAAAATTTCTCCTCCATTTTCCCAAATGATTGAAAAATCCTTACTACGGACAAATATCAAGTCTTGAGTGTCCCCATCAGCCTCGTGAAAAATAGCGGGAAAAGGTGAAGCCGCTTTCTTCACACATATGCCATCCCTAGAACCAGATCATGTTCTGAGGACTCAACTAAACAATGCAGGAACCCCTAAATATTAGCAGCCACCTTGACCACATTATGATGAGAAATGAGGAGCTAAACAAAATCAGTTCAAGGAGAGAAGAAATAAATTATAATTGTTACGAGACAATGATGTCCACCACTACATTATAGAAGCCATGAATATTAACATTCTCTAACTATTAAAGACAAAGTGAGCTGATGAAGTGGGTCTCGAAAAATGTTCAATGTTTTGTCACTATCACGGGATACAGGGAAACACCATTCCAACGTGATTATTTTTCAAGGATCTCCAGAAAAATATGGTCGATTTCAGGAAATTCAAGATGGTTCCACCGCTAGCACATGTCGTGTAGGCCTTTACCTTAGACCAATGATAGTAGGAGGAATGACATACAACCTCCAGCCAAAATGAGAAAAGATTTTATAGTTGGTTGAATGGGATGAAATTAAACTGAGCTCAGGGAATCTACCAGATGTAGTTGAAGAAAACAACCATTCCCACGATAGCTCCGGTTGTAACAAGACCGTCATCCTAATTCCAAAATCCATGTAATGGCCATAAGGGAAAAAAGAATAAGTAAGAATATTATTTGACACAAAATCCATTGCCATACATAAGAATTTCATACTTCATTCTAGAAGACTCTTTAATACAGGCACCGACCCACCAAACAACACAATGGACACCACCATTCAAAAATACATAATGGTCACTTCCACACTAAATGACACTATTAGAAAAAGATAGACATACGAAAGCATTTTCAAGCCAAGAACTAACCTTTAGCTCTATTAATGTAATTTTCATGATGGACCCTTCCTCCGACTAAGAATATGGCCTTCAACACAAATTCTCCACGTCTAACCAGAGGGCCAGAAGAAGAGGCCACAAAGTCTAATGGCTTTCTGGAAGGCATGGTCATGGTAGGAGTCAAATTCCTGGAAATGCCTTATCTCAAACCATTAGTATTATGGAAACACAAAAAAGTACACTATAGAAGACACAACATGAGTAGGAATGTATGTCCACCCACATAAGAAGAAATAAAAACCCAGTTATCTTGGAGTATCCATCATAGGAATAATAGATATCCAATAGCCTAAGGCATACAAGGGATCTAATTCAGCCAAACTCATAAAGTACAAAAACACCAGAAGCTTCTGTCACATAGTTTAGGCCATCCACTTCCAATTATCAAGCCACTAATTCACCCATGAAATATAATCCCTAGACTAGGAGGTGCTGACCATTAAGAAAAACTATGATATTCTGAAATATATAGCCATAGTTTAGGCATAGATATTGATCATAGATGCAATGAGTTTGTCTTTATACTTAAGGGAGGTACTCATTGAAGCCTTACTATGTCCCCCGGTATTTGAGGATGAAGTATCAGTAACTGAATTCTATCGGAAGGAGACCAATTTCAAATAATTCCACATCATCATCTCATAATAAGACAAGGATGATGATGGAATCATGACAGGGATCATCAAACCCTTATATGTTTCCATTAAGATTAATGGAATTGATGATCAAATAATTTCCATTGACAACGACTCTAGAGTCATCCTTCTCCCATTGAGAACACTTTGTCAGTTTGTCTATGAAGAATACATTTTAACACCCTACACCAAAACACTACTGGTGTATGAAAAAAGAGAGCAGAATCCATTGGGATGAATAAGGATTAAAACTAGACTTTGTGATCTTGTATCTAACTCAGAATTTCTAGTAGTAAAAAAATTTATGGCCTTAAATGTCTTGTTATGGATTCCCTGCCTGCTTTACCAAACCGTGACTCTATTATCATATGATCGGTTTTTCAAATATTTCTCTACTAGGAAGAGTAAGACATTGCACACTGAAAAATCCCCATTAAAATCATTTGAGTCTCATTACATTGATTCAGGGTTCAATGTACCGAATGAGAAGTGGTCAATGGATGATGATGTTGAAAACATCACCACCCAGAATGGATTGGAAGTGTCTATCACCTATCAACTCCAATATCTCAGGTAAAAATATGTTTTACACATTAACCGAGATTAATTCGTCAGTTCATGTTCAGATACAAACTAAGTCACCTGCATTATTACTATTATGGACGCCATGTCCAAATATGCTGAAGAGCCTGATGGCCACTATTTTATCAGGGAAGGAAAACAATTGTGCTCAAAACCCTTCCTTAGGACCCTAGATGGTTCCTTCCTTACTCACTAAGGTAGAATAAGATTTATCCCCCAACACAAGAGAGTTCATTTTGAGAATTATCTCTCTATCAGAAGAGGAAGAATATGATGAAATTGATAATGAAGGAGAAGATTAAGAAACCCTAAAAGATTCCCCTCCCATGATTAAATAAATATTATCCACCACGATTAATGAACATAGGGAGATGAACTTGGGTATCGATGGTTAATCGTGACCCATTCTGATTAGTGGGGCTATAACTTTCAAGGAGAAAGAGATATATACCTCCTTCATAAAAATAATTGGGATGTCTTTTACTAGGACTATATAGAAATTCCAAACCAATATCCTAAGGTCTATACTCATCAACTGGGTATGCTGAAAGACCACAATGGCTATTAGTAGGCAGCCATAAGGCCCCCCTTGATGCATAGTTCCCAAATAGTGGTTGAAGTAGAAAAGGTGATCAACGATAACATCATCAGGGAAGTCAAATATCTGATATGACTAGAAAACCTATTCAATGTCCAAAAGAAAAAAGGGAAATATTAGAGTCTGCATTGACTTAAAAAAACAAAATTCACACTAACTAAAAGAAGATTTTTTGGCCCCAATCATATAATTTTTGATCGATGCAACCATCAGATATGATGCCCTCTCTTTTATGGATGGATATTTTGGGTACAGCCAAATCCAAATGGCCTATAGAGATGAAGAATACACTACATTAAAGGCCCCTTAGGGAGTTTTACATTATATGGTGATTACCTTTAGTATAAATAATTGTAGAGGCATATACAGTGTGCCATGCAATGCATTTTTAATCCCATCCGAGGAAAATATTTTCAGTGCTATGTCGACAATCTGGTGGTTAAGTCATGAAAGTTCTCAATCCACCTGGAATATCATAATAATATATTAAAAAAACAATGGAAAAACATTTTAAATATGAATCCCATAATATGTGTCTTCTCTCTTACCTCTAGGAAATTCCTTTTCTTCATCATATGGTATTGTGGCATCGAAGGTGTCCCTAAGAAGAAAAAATCCCTCCATGGCTTCTCTACACCTCATAACCTCACTGATTTGAGGGGATTCAAGGGGAGCATATCACAAATACGAAACTTCATTGCTATCATTTTTTATAAATGTTTACATTTCACCAGGTTAATGAAGAAAGTGGTTAAATATGAGTGAGATAATTATTTCAAGAAGAATTATACAATCTCAAAAGATATCTCATAAGACCATTGGTGTTGGTGCTTTCGATTTTCGGGAGTCCACTCGTTTTTTATAAAACCACCATCGAACAGTCATCAGGTATTTTTCATATGCAGAAGAATGATTTCAGAATGATGAATGATCTCTATTACCTCATACGAACAATGACTGATGATGTGACTTGATATTCAAGAATTGAAATGAAATGCCTAGCCCTAATATTTGTAGTTCAGAAACTATGGAATTACCTATAGCACCATGAGGTACATCTAGTCTCCCATTGTAACCCACTAAAGTATAACCTCATCCATACCATGCAAATTAGACATCTATCACATTGGAAAGTCAAACTAAAACAATTTTAAATATGTTTTGTACCCCAAAAATCCTTCAATGTCTAGGTGTTATAAAACTTCCTGGAAGAGCATGCCTCAAAAGAAATAAACACATAGTATAATGAATTTAAAAATAATTAAGTATTCCCTACCTAAGAGGGTCCCTAGTAATGGTAAATGCAACTTGATGGTGCTTCCAGGAGCCCAATAGGGAAAATTATGGAAGACCCCAAGCACAATAATGTAGGGTTGGGTATTATACTAAAAACCTACGAGAAGGCCGTTTTTCGTTATTGTATCCTTGTTTTAGAGGGACTCACAAATAATGAAGGAGAATATTAGGACATCATTGTAGGCCTAGAGCTATGACCTCCAACATAGGATGCACAGATGATGATAAAAGGTGGTTCATATATGGTCATCAAGGAAGTCAATTCTGATTATTCCATTAAGAATGTAGTATCGGGCCCCTTCATGAACCATGTTCGATAAATAATAGAAGAATCCCCTTTTGAACCAACGCTAACCTATGTCCCCCAGTTTCCTAGTGCTCAAGCTGATGCATTTGAAAATGTATCTACAACCCTGGCTGATCTAGACTGAGATGAAATAGTTATTAGCATTGCACCCCATCAGATGAAAATTCCATTTATTTGGAAAAATATTGAGGAAATAGATAAGATTATCCCCCATTTTTAAGCCTTATTTTCACTCCACCAGCAGGATGACTCCCAATAGAAATTACCTCAGGAGGGTTGAACTCCAACTAGACAGGTATGGGAGAGAAAACATCTAGAGGTGGGAAGTCAACATTGCCTTGTACAATGATGTAAACAAAGAAAAGCATTTCAACAAAAAAGGCCTTGACCGAGTCATTCCTAGTTGAATTATTGGAGAAGAGACCACTGCCTTCCTAAAAGAATACCATGTCGGAGCTTGTGGACTACACCAATCATCCACCAAACTCTCCCATGTAATTCAAATTCATGGGCACTATTTACCCACTATGATATATTATTCCTCCAAATTCACTAGGAAGTGAAATTCAAACAATGTTTATTCCAATTTTACTCACCAACCCGAAAATCTAATTCCCATAGCTATGTACATCTTGGCATTCACCACTTAGGGGATCAATTTTGTGGGACCATATCATCCTTCCATAGCTAGAAAATTTAATTCTATTCTCACAACAATTTCCTTCTTCCCAAATGAGCCGAATCCATGACACTTAAATAGGTTAGGGAAAAAACATTTTTAACTTTGTGAAGGAAATCATCATTACCATATTTTGTGTCCCTCATACAATAATAATGGACAACGACACCAACTTCTACTCTTCTTAGATGGAAAAGTTATACCAGGAGTATGGAATCCAAGCCAACTGTTAATCTTGCTACCATGTAACGACCAATGTGAAGATAGATATATTCAAAAAGACTATGTCCAAGATAATTCAAAATACAGCAGATATGGATAAGAAATCATGGCCAGACAAGCTCTTCCATTCACTATGGGCTTACCCGACAATGACCCGCACTTCCACCAAAGAAACACTGTACACACTAGTATACATGGAAGTTGATGTATTTATTATTGAAATTCATGTTCCATCACTATGTTTGGACATTTGGGATCAACTATAAATAGATGAGAATCCCTAGAGATAGTTTGACGAGTTAGAGAAGTTGGATGAGAAAAGGCTACGCACTTTTCAACATTTGGATATTTTCCAAAATCGTATCGGATGAACATTTAACTAAAAAGTGTTCCTTTACATGTTCCTCAAAGGAGAGATGGTGTTGGTACTCAGAGCCCTGATAATATTTGAAAATAATCCTCTAATTATTTAGTCAAATTGGGAGTGACCATATGTCCTACATAATGTCTATTCCAATTGAGAATATTCCTTGATGTCAATTGATTGACATCTTATCATGGCTCCCAACAATGTAAGGATAATGAAGAAGTACTTTTCCTAACAATGAGTCCCAGAGTACAAACACTATAACCCTAAACAAAAAGTTATCATCCTAACCACATGATGTTTAATAGTAGGATATTAGTCCCTACAACACAAAATTAAACTGGGATGCAAATATCATCACTACATGACTACAAAATGAACATCATAGCATCCAATAAGTTAGATGATAAACTGCATATTGTTAATCATCCTAATCGCAATATGATAAATAGAATGATCATGAAAGAACAACATAAGACTTGATTCCAATTCACCAGTGAAATACATAATGACTTCTCAGCACATGATCTGGGCCAGCCCCGCATGAAAAAACAAAAACAATTCCTCTATTGTATCCTCTATCTCCCCTAAATCACTGTCACTCAATAATTCTGACATAAATTATAAACCAAAAATGAATAGGATCAATTTTAAGGATTAAATTACGTAAAAAATCTTATAGAGGAGTATGATAGATCTAAAACTCATAGCACCTGAAACCAAAAAGCCACTAATCTGATGCCTGATTCATATCGGAACATGGAATATTCAGAACTACATGTGTCATGATTCCTACCACTGAAGGATATGTTGTGACACTCAGATTTAACATCCTGGATCTAACACCATTAAATAAATAATGCCCATTATACTATGTATAGGATGGACTTACATGAGGGAATCAATAAAAAGTCCATACCGCCTGACATTAAACTCCAAGGTTGCTTGAGAGTCATATGCGACCCGATTATCAACATTACGAAATCCCTAACCTACCCTATATTTCCTAAAAAACAAATTTGAAAAGATGACAGAAATTCCAAATTTTAATTCTAACACTTATAAGGAGTTACAATATCATGATTCTCTATACAAATAATTCATATCAATGTCGATGATTTAGATGTTCACTGTTGATCATGATCTTCATATTTCTTACGTCCCTATATAGGTCATTCCCATTTTTCAACCTCCATTCTATGGGAATGCATGGATCCCATTAAAAAATAAATGGACTTCAAATATGGAAGGCCAATGTCCTGCGAACAGCATTGTCTTACCATGCACATCATTTCTTGGTGGCATTGAAATTGTTGACTACATAACAACCACTATTCAAAGGTACATGTTTCATCAAGAGAATCCAATATTTACTCAGTACACCCAATGACTTCCTAGCCACTTGACATTCCTCCTGATCCAAGACCCCTCTATAGATACTATATTTTATACCTTATATCATCACTCATGTCAATGTAATTCCAAAATATCCTGACCATTATTCTATCAAATATATTTGTGGCCTTTGTGACAACATAATGTCCACGCTACCAGACTGTAAACAACACAACAAAATACCCTTACTACATGATTCAAAACTACAAAAAAAATTCGTTACCTCATGATATTAAACTCCATAACCAGAAGTGTCCTAGTTGTATGATGTAAAACTATAGGTTACTCCATGAATGGGAAAAAAGACTCACCCAACAAACAAGCCAGATCAATGTAGGGATTACCCGACCCCATGAATGAATCACGACATGAATTTTTATAATTTATATAGGTACATTCTGGAAACAATCTAAAATATGCTCTTTGAGTAATATTTAATATCCATAATCTTCCATGGCTATCAGAGTTGGAAGGCAAGTGTCTTTTAGAAAACATTGTTTGACTATTCACATCATGCCCCTGTGGCTCTCCATATGATTCCTACAAGATGAATATTAATCAATGTAATATTCTTCCCTGGGAGAGTTCTCTCCTTTATCAATATTCTTGATGGATATGAATCCTCATAACATCCATCTAGATTAAATAATCCTTTTAATAATGGTCTACATTCTATTTTCTACCAAAACCTAGATATATCAGAAAATTCTGGCAAGATACACCACTGGCCTCTCTTGATGCTTTTCTGAAATAATGATACCCCGTCCATACATGTGAATTTGATCAATATAGGAATAAAAATTCCTCCATTTATCTTTTCTTTCCCCATAAAATCTCATCCAAAAGAAACACCACTTTTCTTGATTAGGAGCAACTATTTTTTAGAGGACATATGTCATGTGTAGAAAGGTTCCCATCCTTATAATCATCCATGACCATCGGAGATAGAATGCCAGTGTCCTATGAACAATTATTTTTGACGATGTACATCATTATCTAGTGGAACTACATATATTTTTTCAAAATGATCATCAATCAATAGAATAATCGTCTTCATGAGTGTCCTTTCTAGTTTCTCTGCACCTTATGGAATTTATGTCCCGTCTCACTCCTTAGACATGGAAAACCCCTGGGATTATTGCTTACCAGTCCATCCCTCTTCAAATTCCCAGACATGAAATTCATTTATGATTACAATGATAAAATATTTACTCTCCATTTTATATAGAAAAATGATCTCCCACAATAGTTTCCAAGTGTCCTAGTTGATTGGAAATAAACTATACCATTCGTTGTCCCTCCTTTACAAAAGTAAGAATCCTGTAGGAGTAACTTCCCATTAAAAATCATACAAACACACCTAATTCTTTTGAACATATTCCCTCAGATATTCCACTCACTATAGCCCCCAACCCCAAAACAAATTTAAGTTGTTATGAATTCTCCAAGGCCATCAAAGATGGAAGGACAGTGTCGTTCAGACACCATTGTTTATATATTCACATCATGCTCTTGTGCCTCTACATATGTTTCCTATAAAATGACAATCAAACAATAGAAAATTTGTCCTCAAGAGAGTCCTCCCCACATCTGTATTCCAAAAAATTCTTCGAAGCCTCATATACATCCAATCAAAACAAGGTTATGGTGAAGAAAAATCCCTCATTCATACTTGAGATTATGAGGGCATTCCAGGATGATGAATCCCAAAATTGTCCCCCACCACATCATGTTTAGTTAAAACTATTCATCCTAAAACATCAGAAATAAATCTATTTTCCTTGACTATAAACCACCAGTGACAAAGATGATATACTCACTAGGGTGTAAACCAGTAATGGGAACCCCTTTATAAATGTTGAGTATCAACTCGTTAAAATTCCACAGCATAGTTCATGAAACCCAAAATTCATTTCGTGGAATGGAGCAGTTTAGAAGAGTACGGTTCACAACAAGTACAAGGTGTTCATGATTTCAGATACTGTAGAAGAGATGTTACTAATATGTAGAGAAAGAATAGGGGGAGACAAGAGAACTTTTCACCATGAGAAATGGTAAAATACAAAGTACATGGGCCCCTATATATAGGTGTGTTCCCCTCCTTCTAGATTCATTTTTCATTCAAAATAAACATTATTTTAGGACCACTTTTTCATTGTAATAGTATCCCTTTCATTTTAAACACACCCTACTCTGATGGGTGAGTTTTAACATTCGTGAAAACGTTGAAAATGGAAGTAAATACTCTCACATTCACGTTGTACATGAAAGGAAGCATTACTACAGGTCAACTAATGAAAATAAAAGAAAATTGAGTTGAATAAATCAGAGGAAACATGAAGAAAATTTTATTTATAAAGTGTTTTAAGTGAAAAATGTATCATAACAAGGAAGGGTTCCTGGAAAGCATGAACCAAAAACTACTGGTACATGGAAGGACCTGCGAGGCTCTAGCCTATGAAGCGATCAACATCGAACCCAAGAACATAGTAAACACATTGTTTGTAGAAACAAGCATTAAAAGGACATCACATACCATCTCGCAAACTCATTAGTTCATAGATGATGAAAATATGGAGGGTTCTGTGAACCATGACTCGCGAACTGTAGCCTCCCCAAACCCTGGTTGAACGATCCTTCCATGTATCGATATATCACTTCATGGGATTCCGAAAATGGTATTTCATGAACATAGATATGATTTTCTTAATACTATATAAAAGTATCGTAGAAATAATTGAGAAAAGATGGAGAGAGAAATAAAAGAGGAGACCCAAGAGACTGTGATAAGGATTCAGAGAGGATTATGACTTTGGTTTTAAATCATCTCCGATGAGAAAATGGTGAACCACATTTCCACAGGTATAACCAGTAGCGAACCACAAAAAAGAAGGAACATTATAATAATGGGTAAACCATGAACCTAGTTCATGTCATTGCTATCGAGTCATTCCTCATGGATGAAATACCCAGAAATGGTTGGTTCCAAGACCCACCTTCAATATGACATTCCATGTAGCATATCACTATGCAGAAGAAACCTCGTGCCGCATACTGCATCAGTACAAGGATGGAACCCAATGTGATGTAACAGACCGCATCGATGACTACATACAACAATGATGTGTGGTGGTCAATGCCAAATCCCTCCTATCACATAGGTTCAAGGATGACCCCTATACCCATATACCCCTATTGAATATAGAGCTCCCCTGTAATGTATTAGAAAACAATACACAGAATGGGCTGTCTTCCGGTGTCCATCCCTACGACTCCAATCTCAACTCTCCACTACCATCCATTCCTCCGTAGCCCCTTGACTATCTAGTTCTCTAATGTTAGGACAATGCCTCCTACAAAGCCACCAGACCAGTATGGTTAGATCATCGGGTGTATGAGTACATCCCATTGAGTCTACAAACCCATGGTAAGCAATGTACAGAATTCTTCCCCTACAACAGTCCAGTCTCCAAAAATGCTTATAATTCTACATTCCCATTGTAGCATTATGTCTAACCATGGGGCGTTGATGTGAAAATCCATATTGTAGGGATTACCAGTGATCGCGTTCATTTCCATTAAATGAGGAATTTTTATCAGTTGAAGGAATCATGTCCCCTACTCTTTTTGATGATAGACAACATTCCTCCTCTTTACAAGAGGTCATTCAGGGGAACTCCAACATAGTTAAGTCTATCATCTTCCAAGGGATGAGTCACATAACCCCCAGTGACATCCCACATTAAAGGGCTTGTTTCTCCACTCCCTCACCCACCATTTCCTCAACATGATCCATTACAGGCCCTCCCTATCCCTTCAGTGGGAGTGGAGGTGTGTGGTTTCTTAGATCTCTCACATCCTATGGTTTCTCACACCTAGTGCAACACACAAGTGATTAGAGATTTCTGAAAATTAAATCATCTACACAACCTATCCAAAAATATGAGAACTCTGATTCCTATTCAAACCATGATAAATAGGACACCTGCTTGAAGACCTGATCTCAAAAGGGTTCCCTTCTGAAACTGTTCAACCAATCATGTTCACTTAAATGTGTGGATTCCACACATAATCCCCAACCCATCATGAACTACGTGGACTCTGATTATTCTCTTTAGGATACTTAGGAATCCAATATTGTGGTTCTTATCCCATAATCTATTAATAATCCATCCTCCCTAGATAAAGACAATTTCAAAAGCGCCTTATTGCATGGATTATGTTAGTATTACCTTCATATCATAAAATACTTATATGCACATTATGATCTTGCAAACCTGGGGTAGCCCATATATTAGCTCTTTTGGAAGGAATAATGGATCCATGAACATATAAACACTATTTAAATCTTTAAGGGTGTCCCAAAATAGTCAATAATTCCCCCCAAAATCGTGTGACGATCCAGACCTCCCATTCTCTCAACCGTTGGCGTCCTTATGTGTCGTTGGTAATAACTTCATCCAACGAGAGCCTGACATTGAAAGCAAGTCCATGAATAATGGATACATGGGCTGTTTGGTGTTTCATGGACCACGAATGAACCCACTAGAGATCATCCAAAGAAGTCATATCCTAAGAGGACCATTTGTAGGAATACTTTACCCCATGGAATCTCCCACTGGGAAAATTGGACTATAACACCTCCTTCATAATACAGAATGTAAAAACTATCCAGTTTCCACTATATCTATAAAATCCTCAATTAATGGATGATTACTCATATCAAGTCAATGAATAGACAGTGATAAGAATTTATATGTACTGTTGTATGAATGATCATCACATGAAGGACTATTCATTGCATTATATTCAAACCTGAAAAATTTCCACCTTGGAAGTTGTAACAAGAGGTTATATATTGATTGTTTTCAATCTTAACCTTATAGAAATTTTTTCCCTATAGATACTATAGTGATTTTTGGTCATCCTATTGAAAAATTATAGACTATAAGAGTTAATCATTTGAATTTTACTCATATAAAGATGATGTGACTCACAAAATTGTTAAAATATATTAATTTTGGAAATTATATTTTATTTGAATGGTTAATCCACTATTAACCAATTTATTTATATATTCAATGAGGGTCCCATCAGAATGTATTTTTGGAAGTATCCATCAGTTTATCCTTGGATTTATTCATTCATTGTACATTATTATTCATGATATTCTTGCTCAATAGTTTTTCATCATCCATAAACTAATATATGTATATTATGTTTTCCTTTAAATAACATTGTGAGAAATGTTGTATGACAATATATAATGAGGAATGTGTTATTTATCCAAGCATTTGCATAATAATTTTTATCTTATACCTAAAATATTCAATTATGCTTCTTTAACAGCAATGGTCATCATCAAATAGGGCCTTTTCTAGTATGTGTAATTATACAAGACATGTTATTTTCATTGGTATTCTTCTAGTATTTTTTATGGTTATTATCTTGGACTATAGATTCATTTTTTATGTTGTGGACCTGTGTATGGGTTATTTAGTGAGATGTTGATATTATAATATTATTTTTTTACATTTATTAAAATGAATAGATGGTATTGTATTTGGAATTTCTTGGTACATTGAAATTCAAAATGGGAATTTTATTATTACCCCCTCATGGGAACTTATATGGCAATGAACTTATGAATATTCATTTAATATTCATTTTATATGAGACCATGGTAGACAATTTTTTTATTTAGTATGTCCCATGTTTGATTCTTTGGATTTTTATAATTTAGATTAATCTTTTGGATGTTGTTTAAAATGTTATGTGACAGGGATTATAAATTAATTTTTGAATTATAAACTATTTTTTTGTTTTAGTATAATATTTTTATTTACAGCATTTTTTCATGCCCTAAAATAATAATGGTTAAAATTTTCTATTAAAGAAATATTTTTCAAAAATATTGTTTCATCTGAAACAACATAAAAAAATTAATGATATAAAATTTTTTGGAATAATATCATAAAACAAAAAAACTATAAACTATAAATTTTATGAAATAAACATGTATCATCGTTATAAAAATAAAATCATTAATAAAGGAAAAAATTAAATTAAACTAAAAAGAATAGAAAATATATATCATCATGTTTTTAAATGAATTTCATCAGCCAAATTGAAACTATGGATGTTTGGAAGAGAATTATATATATTATAGACATGTTTAGAATGAAGTAAATGAATCAGAAGAATGATTCTAATAATGTATTCAAGACTATATACATGAATGAAATCTAACCATTTCATATGTAATCATTGGAAAATGATCATTGTATATAAGGTCATTTGATGTATCATCAATTGATATATGGTCAATTGGTATATCTAATGGTAATGTTCTTTAATTCAAAACAATATACTACAAAATCCATGATAGATTTACCATATATAATTTAATTAAAATATTTTACTACAAAATTTATTTTTTGAATTATAACTATTTTAAATATAAATAATAAATAATTGTTTTATTTATTTATATAAAATTATTTTATTAAAAACTGATTGGTAAAATAAAATCATTTGAAAATGGATAATTAAATTTAATAGGATGAGGTTAAAATTAATTAATACTAAACAATTATATTTTTTTCAAATAACTATTTTTTATAGGTGTTGGATAATTTTTGAAAAATATATTCAATTGATTTCATATTAATATAATTTAATTATTCAAACAATAATAATTATATTAAAACTCATTTCATTAAAAAATAATATAGACCAATACATTGAATAAAATTTTAATTTCAAACATGCTATACATTTATGGGGATCGAAATAATAATTATTCCATTTTGGTGAATTAGTCCAAATTAGTATAATCCAAAGATCGAATGAAAGAAATAAAATATAATTGTAATTAGAAATTATAATTTAATATCCTAAATAGTAATATATATTAATAATATTCTTAAAAATTTTATTAAAATTTTTATTTTTACTAATAAAATCATTATGTTATTTTGTGTAAATAGAGAGTTAAGGTAAGGGTTTTCTTTCTAAAAATGCTTTGAATATGAGATTCTTATGACTAATTTTTCTTCTATGTGGAACATATGATATTTATCTCTAAACTCATATCTATTTTCTCCTAATTTGGGGGGTTCATACATTTTATAGGTATTCATGCTATTTTAACCATAATTGGTTCCTAATTTTCCCTGATGTGATGCCCATAAAAAACCAACATTATCTCTTATTATCATTCAAAATTCCATGTAATTCTACACCAATTTTTAATTTTATTTTATTGATGACCTTATAAAAATTGTAATGATTTATAATAGTCTTTTTTAATGAAATTTTCATTCTTTAATAAAGTAATCAAGTTTTACTATTTTCATTATTTTCATTTTTCTCTAACATTACCCATTTTTTAAATGTTTGAATGTAATCATCATTTTAAATTAATTTAATTCTAATAAATTTTACCTTTATAATAATTTTTTATGAATCCCCGTCATCAAATTTTAATAGTTTTTTAAAATAAATAATTTTTTTAAATAAAAATTATTCTCTTTTAAAACAAAATCAATAAAAAAATATAAATATTATTTCTTCTTCTTTATCAACATAAATTTTAATGATAATGAAATTTTTTTTATTTATGTTAACATTATTTAATATTTCTAATGATTCAATGGGAATATGATTTTATGATACCATGAACCTTTTTTCTCATGATGTACTAAGATAATTCCATATGAAGTTTTTCATAAAACACTTTTCATTCCCTTGGATTAATTAAACCACGATGGAATATAAACATTTTCCATATGGAATACATATATATGGTTTTTATTAGGTGGGGGTATATCGAAGCAAGATATACCTATGATGAATTTTGTAAATAATTATCTCATTAGGTGACCAAGAATATGGAGTGATCCCAAACCATTACATTAATTTTTCAGAAATGACATGGGCGGGATCATAAGTATATAGCCCACTAATTCATTTGGTGAAGAAACATATCTAATGAAATGGATTGTTTGGGACTAGGGTACCATAGTGTCCATCAAGGGAATCTATCCACAATGTGATAAGTTAATTGAAAAAAAATACTTCAAAAAAGGAATTGTATTCATTTTTTATGAATATTAAAATTATTATATCTATGTTATATACTCAGTTGTAATGATTATTGACTCATATTTCAATATAATTATCAATCATATATTATGTCATTCAAAATGATTTATAAAATGTCCAATGATTTATGATATATTATTTAATCGGTATGAATCACTTATGTTGTATCCATTAACCGTGACTATGTTATCACAGAAACATGTTTATGATATGATAATTTATTATCTTTGGTTATTTTTTATCATGTCCACCCTTACTGAAAATATAATATCACCATTTATTATGTATCTATTTCTTAGGATTTGAAAGGGACTATTTTGTATTAAAATAAAAAATGGGTTTCATGTGAGAAACATATTTTGTTGGATATGATGAAGATGTTGTAAAATTAGTAGATTATGTGTATAGACTCCAAATATTCTAAACCATTTGGTTCTCAAGTGTTATTAATGATGAAAAATATGTTAATATTAATATAAAAGTTTATAATATCAATGTAAATTTTTCTCCAGAATCCTCATTTATTATATATTATATTTTTGGAATTCAAGAATTTCACTAATGTGTTTTACCTGCATGTATTTCCTATTTTTTCCATCGTATTTTGGTAATATATTTTTATAATTTTTTGGAATAAATTATTTTAATCATAATTATATTTCCAAAAAAAATTGACTCACTAGATCACAAACAATTGGAAGTGGTCTGGGAGGATTTATTCATGCTATATTTTATAAATATAAGGGGGTTCTAACAGGGTTGATTTATGTTGCATTGGATGATATAGAAAATTTATAATTTGAAAGATTATTCGATTATGAACATATGAGCTACGTGTTTAGATAATTAAACCAAAATGTTTCAAAAGAATTTTTATTTGATTTTACAAGTTAGTAAACCCATATAAGAGTGTGATGGTAGTAAAATTACATTGAATGTAATTTGATATTCCATTTAAAGTTAACTGTATTTAAAATATTTTTTTTCAATGAATTGTTTTCATAATAAGTTAATTATTTTTTTATTACAACATAATATAGAGTGTAAATTATTTTTTGGGATTAGGTAATAATTATTTTATAGATAGTTGATGAAAATTTACTTTCATTTACCAAATATATTTTATCATATATCGTTATACAAATAATATTCTGTAATATGTTTCTAATTTATATATGTCAAATAATAAATAGATATAGACAAGGAATAAGTATGAATGCATGGAATCTAATACCATTGTTGTCATGTTTGTTTACGTTATGAGCAATATTAAGAATTTAGTCTACATAATAATATTGGTAAGATAATCAGAATGATGTTATGTTAGATATCACCCAATTAAAGATACATAGAACACTCTCTAATGAGAGTAACATAATTATTTTCAAGTACCAAGGATTCCAGTATTTAGAGTTAAGATTAATACATATATTTTCAAATCTGGTTAGATAAAATGACCATGGTATTTGTGATAATAAGAAAATTTATAATCATTGGGTGTTTCTAGTATCTAGATAATTTATAGATTTATCAAAATAGTTATGTAATTTGACACTTTAGATGTATGAGGAAGATTAGATGACAATATCTATATTCATGAAAATTTTTTAAAAAGTGTATTACCCATTTACTTTATATTTAGTATATCTCTAGAAGTTGTGTAAACATTAAAAATGTATCTTTTCCATTATAATGTAGCCATTTTTTTCTCCAATATGTAATTTTTTCAATAAAATAATATAGATATGTTTTATTAAAGATTCAAACATTGAGAAAATTCTTATGATGGATATCTATACAGACATGGAGTTCATTTGTTTTCCCACATACCCATATATTTTAGAGTTGAATAAAATTTTGAAATGATTCCTTGGATGTTTATTATAGATGATTTTTTTTATAAAAATCACCTTGGTTGAGAAAAAATTTCTCGAGCCTCTAATTATATGTAGAACCAGATATCATTATATTTTTTAATTTGGATATAATTTTTAATTCCAATTGAATCATCAATATATGTCTCTCATGGTATGCTTGGAATTTATTTTGAAGAAATTGTAATTGAATATGAGTTAATAATCTCAAGGACCGAATGTATCACATGTTAAGATATTTGATAGGATTATATAGTGAGTTTCTAGATAGTCAAATGATAAAATTATATCACACTTTGGGAGGACCATACTAAACAATTGATTGAGGAGATTCCATATAAGTCTTTAGAGGAAGCCATATTGTAGTTAGTGGTGGAAAATTACTGGATCCTCACTTACCTAGACAACTATTTAGTAACAATTTTTGTATAAATATGTCATCTCGGTGACCAATGATTCCAAAAAATATCGTAGGTTCAATAAAAATAATGTAATTATTCATTCATTTTACACAGTATATGGTTCAAGGTATGATGTATGATTTCCAAAAATTAAAACATATATTCATTAAATATAGAAGCACAAAAATATATGTCAAAATGTTCATATTATAAAATACAAGGAGATTAAATTACAATCCATGAACTTAAGAATTCAGTCATTAAAAATAACCATGCAATTTACATATATTATAAACTAATTTTTAATATAAATATCCAATAAATGCAGCCACGAGATCGAAAGGCTTAGTGACCTTTGACAACTAAGAACATGAAACATCAAAATGAATAAAAAAACAAAATATATTTATTTTAATCTCTATATTGATCTACTAAATCTGTTATATCTGTAAAAAAAGTATTGGTTAACCAGTGGAATATATAGAAAAAATGGGCGATCTATAATACAAGTAAATAATTGAAGATGATTATAAATCATATCATATGAGTCAAAAGGAATAACATGATATTATAATAGATGCTGATCATGAATAACCATATAGAGACGAAATATAAATAACATGGGATAACAATATCATTGAATCAATGGATTGTGAAAAACAATTTCATTATATTTTTATAATTCAAGACTAAATACAATGAAAAATAACATGGGGGATAGTGTCATATCACAGATTAGGTTAACTCACTAATCAAATACAAATATTCTCATAAGAAAAAAATATTAACCAATGCATTAGAGTGATGTTTTTATGAAACAATTATTTAATCCACATTATTATGTATAGAATATAAGGAAATAAATCATAAGGAATAATTCTATGAAATACGCATCAAAATAATTTGGTTTCATAATCATTCAATCTATCAAAATCCAAGGGATTTAATAATTATTATAAACTGAATAAAGGATTATATATTTTGGACATTAAAATTTGAATACATATGCTTAATGAATAATGTATTTAAGTTATTATTATATAAACATGATAAGTGGTAAAAAAATTACCTTAATTTTGTTTGGATTTAAAGAAGTAATTTGATAAATGAACATAAAAATTGTATTTATCCATCAAAGAGATGAAAAATAATGAATTTTTATATGTAAGAGACATATATTAATAATATATAATCATTATGTATATAAAATGAACACATCCACAGTCAAACATATCAAAAAACCTTCAATTAAATATTGATGATTGTATTATTATAAATCAACATCAAACAAGTTTAGAATCCATCAAAGGATGTTGACATAGATGAAATGAAAACCATTTTAGATAACTATATCTTTCTATTTTGAAATTATTTAAATCTCACATTATTATAAAAGAAAAAATTTATTTTGAAAACATTCTTATGTTTTATAAGGGAAACATCGAACGTGTTATAATGGGGGAAAATAGCCGCACCCATTGTTTATGTTAAAAATCATTCTTACCATAATTCTTTGAAAGGGTCATAATGTACCATGTTTAGAAAGATATGGAATGATTCCTTTCAAACCATTTAATAAAAATCCATATGAGGGTATAACTAACTTTAACCAATAGTTTAGTAAATATTAAAAAAAATTGAAATAATTTTTTTAGAAACATGGATATGGATGATAAAGTGGTATGAGTAGATACTTATGTATAATCAACCTTGGATAATACAGATATTGTAAAATTAACCTTAAATTGAAAATTTACATAATTGAGATTACATTAACCTCTCATATAATAGTTATATCATTGTTATTAAATTATACAAGAAAAATATAAATATGTTATTATATATGATTTTCTAATATTTCATTGTTAATAATATTTCAGTGATATCATTTTTTGGGTGTTAACTGATTCATTTTACTTTATATGTATTATTATGTAAGTCATTATTGTTATGGATAGAATGTATATGATTCATTTCCATAAATATAATAAGTTCTTAAGAATTATTTTTAATAATAAAATTAAAATTATTTTTTAATGGTTATGATCGGGAAATGAATCTTATCGTGTTCGTGGAGATGGTAATCCATACATACTGAGGAGTGACAAAATCCATCTTTTGATGGTAAATTTATTTGTAATTGGATGGTTTTTCATATATAAAGAATCATTAAAATGTTATATTTATTTTCTCTATCAGTTATACTCATTATTGTACCCATCCAAATAAGGAAGTGTTGAATAACAATCTATACCATGACGTAGAGACGGTAAGCGGTTCGTATGCATGTATGGTGACATTTTCATTCATAGGATGAATAGAATAATGATATTGGTGTTGAGTATTTTTAATAACATTAAAATATTTATATGGTACATGTGTTATTATTTTGGTATGGAAAAACAAAGAAAGATAAAGTGGAAGAATAAAAGTATATTGAAAGAGGTGGAGAAATTTTTACCTCTTGTTCAGGTGCTTCCTTTTCATTTGATCAAAAGGTTCACGTATGTTGGCTTTCTGATCAGTGTTTGGAAAATAAGTTGATATGAGGGTATTTGGGAGGATATTTGAGTAGGTTTGGCCAAGGCAAATGGATTCAGAGGTTTTATTTTGGGAGAAGGGGATGTACACTTTTATAAGAGAGGTGAGAGGAACTTTAGGAAAAGCTTGAAATATTAATTTATTATACAATCATATTTGGTTTATAATTGCATAAAAAATATTTATTTGATGTATAAGGTGGTATTGGGACAAAAAACTCTCAATAAAAGGGTTTTGGATAGGTTTAGGTATCCATATTAACCATGTAATATAGATTTAACTCTTAGTTAAACTATTTAACTTTTTCCATGTATTCTTGTATCATTATCATAAACGGTTAAAAAACATAATATAAACATCCAAAAGATCCCAAAGATGTTCATTATTTACATATCTATCCTTATCTATTACTTTTGGCCAAAACATATATTTTTAGGAATATTATATCATTTAATAAAATAGTATTTGTTTTGAAAACTCATTTAAGTCAATTTTTACACTATTTATTATTTGTTTTTTTGAAAGACCTAACAACATTATTACTTAGAAATAAATTATGAAATAAACCATTACATTCCATGTTAACCTTTAAAATTCTTTAAATGAATCAAAAGTCTTAATTTATATTTTATTTAATATTTAAAATATCAATTATGTTGGTCATTCATTAATAAGGTAATTACTACATCATCATTGTGTCTTAAATAAATTTAATTATTTAATGTCTAAAAATTATGAATAAAATACCATTATGTGGGAAATATTTTAAGCATTCTTATGAATATTTATAGTCGAATTTATCTTGTGTATAACCCTATATGAAAAATGTTTCACTTATTAAAATTTGAATTTAACTCTCTTAACTCATCTTTAAATGATCCATAATAATTGTCCTAATGTAATCCATGTGGTTAAAATTGGATCTATATTATTATTATGGTTTATTTGGGTCCAAAAACACTTATCCAATATAATTAAGACTTATTTTAGTGTAATTATAATATCCCTTTTACCTTTATTTACCCTATTTACTTTAAACTCTGATAAATAAAATTCAAAAGTTACTATTCACCAAAAAAATAATTCCATCCTATTGTACAAAATTTTACATTGTGATGTTAATGGTGTCTCTAAAATTTTTAATATTCAATTCATAGAAGTGTGTGAAATTATGTTTTATGGTAGTTTTAAAATGTGCCTATATGGTGGGAAAAAGATGGAAAAAATTCAATAAATATTTTTATAGCTAATCTATTTATAAAATGAATTCATTGAATTAAAATGGACTAATATAGGTATTTTGAATCTATTTTAACATTAAAATAAATTTAAATAATAATTATTATTATTTAAATAGATGTTGTTTTTTAATAATAAAGATGGGTTTTCACTATTAAAAAAAATTGAAAGTTTTCACAAGAATACCAATAATTCACACTAATCTAATTTTGATATTTTGAATACCAAAAGGAAGTCCATTTCGAAATGTATTATTTATATAATTTCAAAACATGGGTATTAATATTCATAACATCTCTTAAAATAGCTAGATTGATTTTTCGTGGTGACCTACAACTCGAAGTTTCATAAAGAACAAGCTATTGTATTATTCAAAGGCAAAATTATCATGAAATCTTGGGGTGTTACATGATATCCCTAAATTAAACTCAATTTTACATTTTTATTTTCCATCCCAAAGAGTGTACTTCAATTCACCAATAATAATCTCATTATGGAGGGAATAAAGAACTCTTTATATAATTCCAATTCTCAAGTATAATAAAAATTTCATAGACTCATCATTAACCCACTAATGAAATTTTCATCCATACATTCAACATTGATGAAGAAGGTATTGGTATAACATGAATTTGTTTTGATGTTTTCCGTATACACAATAATATATGTATATTATTTTTAATTCAATCTTCGGAACTCGCTCTCCATTATAAGATTAATGTTTTGGGAACAATATCGCTGTAAAAACTTCTCAATCCATGGAACCAATTTCTTCTCCGTACATCATGTTCTTGATCAGTAAACACTATTGATAAGTAGCCCATTCAAGATAATAGAAAAATAGAACTAGTTTATCCTCTTCCAAGAATAATAGGACAAAGAATATCTTATAAATGTAGATAATATATTTTATCCATATTATGAGGATTCTAAGAACCCCTAAACTTAGAATATTTTTTGAATAAAGGATTCAACCTAAACATGCACTTTTCTAGAAGGATATTTATCCAGATGATTCATGTTATTATTCATAAAATTTGTATGATAATCTAGTATTGTCATGATGTTCTCATCTCCCACCCCCATACAGTTTGTAATATCATTAAAAACACATTCTTATCACATTGTTTATTAACCAATTTATAATATTTCATGTTATTTAATAATGTTAAATAAATAATGGAAATACTAGAACAAAATATTTTTGTAAAATGGAAACAGTGAACGTAGATGGAATAAATTATAAATAAAAATTATATCGTAACTTATTATACTATTGGTTTTAAACTAGGTTCTGTATTTTTATTTTTCTATTTAGTTTTCTAACATAATAATCCATTCACATCCTTCTTAATGGGTTATTAGGAGTTTTTGAGATTTTATAAACATGTCACCAAAGAGTTTTATAACATGTTTTCATCAAAGACACTATGAAATGCACCATAGGATGATAGAGTGAATTCAAAATTCCCCTTTTTAGGTTAATACCCCAAGGAAAATCTATTCCATTTCCAAATTTACATTTAATATCCATTCTTTGATATAGTTTCATGGAAACCACTAACCCTATACTTCATAAAAATTTAGAATATTACCATAATTATAGATGAACATTAAGGGTTATAACTAAATTATTCCATCCTTAATCCCAAAAATAACATGATCTTCATCTCTTACAAACTATAATAACTCAATCCATTTAAAAAAATTATTACATTATTTATGTCCTAAATAAAAATACAATCAAATGATCGGGAGTCCTTTAGACATAGGAAGAAAAAGTAAATAAAAAATCAACATGAAACTATAATAAAATTTCTATATTTTTATATCCATAATGAGCTCATAAATCCATTTACGGTCATAATAATTAATAGGATATACTATGGAATTTATGGACAAATGGAATAAGTTATAACTCCGAGTAAGTGAATAATCATGATAGTAATGTAAAAATTATGAGTCAAATTCCATAATATGATATCATGAAAATCTAGGATCGTGAATAATAATATATAGGAATAAAATAATTAAAATGGAATCATAAAGTCATTGAAAAATTGGAATTTTGAAAAAACATATAACATGACAAAAGAAATTGTCAGGGATGGCATCCAAGATAATATCACATGGTATAAAATGTCACATAATTAATGAGGATTAGTCCCTAATCCTGTAGATATCAGCTCTTCAGAAAAAATATTACCCAATGTATAGAAGAACTAACGATGTGAAACCATCAAAACATGGGGGATACTTATTTGTGCCATAAAAGAAAACCAGTCACAAGGTATAACAAAAAGAATCACCCACTGATTTAAATATGTTTCATAATATAATTTTACATAATAATTAAGGAGATTTAAAAAATATTCCAACGATAAAAAGGAGTTAATTTTTTTGTAAATTCATATATAATTACATTATTATAGAGAATTAGAGCTCTAAAATAATGTTACATAAATCGATTATGCGATAGAAATTTTCCCATAGGTTTAATTTTATATTAATGAATGAAAATGTGAAATTTATTTGAAGAATGAATTTATTAATTATAGAAAATCATAATAATATAAGTACATATGTAAATGATATATATAATTTTTTTTCTTTCTATAACATTTAACATATAATGTGACATAGAGAGATAATAGTCATTTCCAAATGTAAAAGTGTCATTTAGAGAGATACCTTACCTTATATTCTATAATATTTCTATAAATTAGTGTAATTTACTTCTCCTTGGGATTTCTAAAATAGGTATTCCCCTTATGTGACCTTATATATTTATTTTGGTGAGATAATCAGCACTTGGACATGTGGGAGATGGTTGGTAAGGGAATCAGAAATATTATTAGAAATTACCAAGGCATAGAAGTTTTGAGGAGAAGGGGATGTAATGGAATGTATTCATAAAAAATGAGAAGGATATTTCTGAATATTAAAGTCATTAGTGGTATATTTTGTTTTAATATTACAAATAATATTCATTCTTGTGATTATATAATTCTTATAGTGTAACTTGTTTTTAAAATTTGGTTCTTGGGTCATTACTGATAGAAAATATCAAATATTTACCTTATAATATTAAATATCTAATTATTTCATATTTAACTGTTCAACAAAAAGTAACCATAAAAAATACCAAAAATTAAACATATCCAATTTTTGATATGTATATTCAAAAAATGAAATTAATTTTTTGAATATAATTCTATATATTTGAGAAATTTAAATTTGAAATGACATCTTCCTTAATTTGGTAAATATTAATATTAATATTGTGTTCAATTACTGGACTATTTTATAAATTAATTAACCAATAATAATGTCATATAATAATCACATTGAGTAATAATATTAATTTATTCATTTATTTTATGAAAAAATATTTCTTTTAAAAGATTAATTTTTTAAATAGAAATATAACATATTTATCTTGAAAAAATACGAACACTTACTAAATAATTTAAAAAAATTCATTTAAATATATCGTTATATAAATATTCTATATTTAAATTTTATATTATATATAAATATTTTAATATAGTGTTGTTCTAGAATTCGGAATTCTATGGGATCAGGTAGATCCATATTTTCTTATTATTTTTTTTATCTTATTATCTATTTGTATCCCATTTTAATATATTAAATTCATGAAGCCATTATTATTCACTAAATATAATGTTCAAATTATTATAATTAAATTTAGTTGGCTTTATCATGTGGTGAATGTGATTTTTGAATTATTATATTAAAATCTATGACATATATTTATACATTAAAAGGGAATCTCATTGATTATATTGTTTCAAATTGCAATTATAAACTCCCACAGGTGTCAGTAAAAAATAATTATACATATTTTTTTATGTGAGATTGAATTTTATGATGATAAATTCGATTGGTATCTCATTATGATGGGTTACATCTATTAGATATTTTAATTATTGATATATTTTGTCCCCTAAATTCATGAAAGGGTAAATTTTTATATGTCAATGGAAATTTCCATTTGAACATTTAGGTTCTAATTTTTCCCCTATATATATGAATCCATTGAAGGTATAGTCAGATTAAGTAATTTGATGTTGAAAAAAATCATGGTTTTTCACATATTCCATGTTTTATTTGAAATAACAACATACACTAATAATTAGATATCTTGGGTGGAAATAAATATTTATTTATTCATGGAATTTATTTTAGGTGTTAAACATTGTTGAGAGATTTAATATAATATTATTTTTTTAAATTGTAATGAATATAATCAAATCATGAAAAAAATAAAATTTATCCAATGAATATTATGGATTGGATAATTAGGTCATAGGAGCTTATTAAAGAAGGTATTTATTAATACCATTGTTCTAAGAAATAATTATATTTTTTTTATGTACGTATAGGGGAATCTGAGATGATACCTGTAATATTTCTTCATAAATTAGGTAATGGTTATGAAAATATAACCATTGTACTGATTTTAATGTTTCATTGATTACTTAAATGGAGTGAGGAGGTTCTACTAAATTGACATAGACTCATGTTATCTCAAAATTTTTATATGGGTAAGGGATATATTGTGGTAAAATTTAAAATATTATAATATTATGTCTTTTTAGTGATGTTATTTTGAGAATAAAACTATCTTGTGACCTTATTGGACCTCATGATATTTATATTTCTTCAATTTCTAGATCAATTAAAGGTAATGTTCATATATGACAACCTTATCCACACTATTATATAGGAGGAACATATCATGATATCAAGGGAAAATATTGTATTACATCAAGAGAACATATTATTTGGTAAACACTAAAAATTTAACTTTTCAGATTGGGATTTGAAATTTTTAATCTTTATAATCTTATAAGATGGAATAATATTCGGTTTTTTTAATGAAAAAAGGTATTTCATTCATATAATCCACTAATAATGACATTCAAATAATAAATTTGCATGGGTTGGATGTTTTTTATAATATTTTTTTTAGAAATCATCTTAATCACCTTTCAGGCGACATCTATTTACAAAAAAATGAGAATACCACTAGTGGTTAAAGTCAATTTCAATATTTTTATGAGGAGTTGACATTGAAGAAAAAAAATGCTCTAATTTCTGGGATTTTATATTGAGGGAGTGGGTTATGATGTTTATTTATAAAATTAATATAATTTTATGTTTTTACTAATACATGAATGAGATATACTTTCATGTCAACAATGTAATTTGATAATCACATAATTTAAAAAAACATGAATAAGTATTTAAAGGTTTTATCATTATTATGTGCATTGAATACCATGGGGATTTATATTTTTGAGGAAACATTTTTTCAAATAAATCATATGATTATAAAATATTCATTTTATCAAAGGGATACAATATTGATAAACTATATATTGATTTGAGTTTTAATAAAATTATAAATTTCCGATTTATTATACAATATTGGCTAGAAATCAATTTGTTTGTTTAGTTGATATAAAAATATATTAATTGATGAATCCAAATTCTGGAAAATTATGAGAAAATATTTTAATGAAAATATTTATTTTCGATAAGGTTAATGATTTTAAATTAAATATCATATATGCGACTCTAAGACGTATTTATCATGTCATGTATTTCTCATATAACAAAAATTTCTTATTTGTTTTGGAGATACATGATAAAAATATTTAATACACATGAAGAATTTTTATGGTGCATTGTAAGGAATTAATTTTAAGGTATATAGTTAAGTTAAATTTGATATTATAGGGGAGGTATTGATAGAGAATTATAATCTCATTTGACATTAAATATTGGTGTTGGAATGATATACCATGACATTATAATATAAAAAACGTGTTCATGTTTGAAATAATGTTTTTGTGATTTCCTAAAGATATTATATAACTCTCAATAGGAAATAGTGATGCATTAAGATTCACTAGGATTAAACATACCACAGAGAATCCAAAATTAATATTGGGATGATATGAAGAAAATTATACGGTTTGCAGTATACATTTTTTTATGGTTTATAATAATATTTTCATGATTATTGAATAGTTGATGACGTGTACATATTCATTTTCTACATGATAGCATATCGTATATGAGAGATTCATATTATGTTATATCAGTATGATCATTAAATTTCATCAAATAATCCTTTTTAGTATTCAATAGTTTAGATACTCATTTCAAATCATTTATATCTTATTATTTGAAAAATATTATCAAAACTCTGTAGTATATGACAATGATCTTTTAGCTTAAAAATGATTCAAGGTTATACGAAACCATACACGTCCATAATGATATTATAAGATATATCATGACATATTTTATATTAATTTAGGGTTACTATGAAATTAAAATCCACAAATATCTATAAATATAAGTTGATATCACTTTGACCTATCAGAGCAATAATCCTCCAACAGAACACCATTCCTATGGAAATCATCTCCTCTACTAAATATTCAATTTCAAATATATCCAATAAGAACCCTATAGTTTTTTATTAAGTGAATTACCTTAAATTCCATCTTTCCAGGATTTTTTTCCTTATGTTATTGAGAAATCACACCAATTTATTCTATGTAATGAAAAACTATGATGTATACCATTTATTTATCTACTAATTATTTAATTGATAAATATCATTCCACAATATTTTTATTAGTGTAATTATTATTTTTTTCATATGAAATCATTTTCGATCAATTTTTTTCGACTCTATTAGCTTCAAATAGATGTTCCTCCCCAATTTCTTATACTATGAGTTCCTTTTTAAAAACAATACATACAAATCATTATAATATGGAATTTCATAACTATGTTAATATTTATTTCATTTAAACCAACAATCAAACTTTAATATTATTTAAAATTAATATCAATCATTATGTAAATTATAATCCTAAACCATTTTATAAAAAATATATATTATGGTCCTTTTATAATTAATTAACATGAATCAAAATAAAATAACATTAAAATTTTATATTAAAAATTTCTAACCACATACCATTGCACATAAATAAATATTTTCCCCAATAATAAAATTTAATAATTATTCTAAAATGTTATCACATAATGACATGACTAAAAAACATTTCATTGAAGACTATGTAAATATAGAATTTCTATAAAATATTAATATATTGATGAATAAAAATATATCAATTCACTTCTACTAAAATAATTTTAATAAAGTAAATACATTATAATATAATATAATATGTTATTATCAAGTTATTAAATGATATTATGATTATAAATTCATCATTTATGTAATATTACTAAATAATCGTCTATGGTATCCAACAACTAAGTAAAAACATCGTAATAACTATGTATGTATGTTCATTATTTTTTTTTCAAAAAAATTTATACTACATTTTCCATATAATGTGGAGAAATTATGGATTCCCTTTGTTTCCTATATTCAATTTCTTACTCAGGAAGAATTTTTAGAATTTTTATAAAAACAATATTGGTAATGTTATAATTAGTAGTTCTAATGAATAAGAATAATTATGTATAATTAAATATTATAATAATATCAAAACCCTAATACCATTTGTCATAATTATGGTTCAAATATAATGTAAATTATTAGATTTCAAACAATTTTTTGCATTCTATTTCTTTTTCTATTTTAATCTTAATTTTTATAAATTAGATTTTATAGTGAAAAAACTTCTCAAGTTGGATTTCAAAATTTTCAATTAATATAATTACATTTCAAATATCTTCATAGTAATTCTTATATTCAATTTCTCATCTAAAGTGATATAATAAAAATTTTAACTTTAAAAAATTCACCATCTCACTTTTGTTTTAGAAATTATATGAGACATGTTATCATAATAATCCCAAAATTCTATATTAATTTTATTTTATTCAAAAATAATTTTAAAATATTGAATACATTATTCAAAGTTAAAAATACCCCCTATTTCAAAATATCAAAATACTATATGGGTTATACATCGGCTCCCCCAACAGTTATCTAAAAAATTGAGTTATATATTTAAAAAATGGTTAAATATTCATTATAAATTTTACAATTTATGAAATATAAAAGGAATAGAGAAAGTGGTATGATAAATAACGGAAATAATTTTATAAAGGATATAACCATTGATTTTTTTATATGCCTCCCTGGATACTTGACTCTAAGGGGATTCAAATATTTTCAAATAATTAAATAATCTTATTATTATTAATGAATATATAAGTAATAATAATTAAATACAACACAAACAAAGGATTTTAAATTTACTTATAGAAGGAATTTTTTTTTTAAACAAAAATTTCTTTAAAAAGAAAAAATTTCTATGTTTCAGTTTTCAAGTGGAATTTTTACATTGATTTGAAGATAATATTTCAGTGATTGTGGATTACATACTAGAAACCACATTCATTATTATTTCACTACGACTATATTATGTGAAAATTTTTTCCTCCACTTTTTAGGCTCTCCATTATAAATAATGTATCCAATAAAGAACATTCACATTTGAAGGTTGTATTTTTTGATAAAATCTAAACATACACTAATATTTATTTAAATTTGAAAATATATTGATACGTAATAGGGGTGTATTAAATATAAAATTTTCCTACATTAGAATTTAAATTATATTATACAAAATAAATCCAATACATTTTCTTACAAAGATTGAATTCAACATTATATTATAGGATACTTTTTAATGTTGGACTATTAAATAATTTACACACAATTGTATAAATTTTTTTACCATATAGTAAACTTATATAATTCCATATTTTTTTGCTTACTTCAAATTAACATTTCATCCAAAAAACTATGTCATAGTTTATAAATTAAAACAAATATTTTGTAATTAATTATTTTATTACCACTATATTCACATATTAAGGTAAATAATATTATTTTTAGTTTATTGAAGTATTTTAATGTCTAATTTAATAATGGAATAAATCTGGATTATTTAGTTATGTATTTATTTTTTACCATTTTGGAAAATATCCAAAATTTATTATGAGGAGTTTGATGAAATTCCAATAGAAAATATATAGAATGGGTGAAATATTGAAGAGTAATTTAATTAACTACATTTTTTTAAAATTAAAATACAAAAAAATTACTTCTTGAATAACAGATATATTTAATGTTTTCCTATACATATGTGTTTCTATGTGGATTCCAATACACAAGAAAAAAATTAGAAACTATACATATCGATAGAATTGATATGTAAGATTGCATAAAAGGATATATATACTAATAAATTGTTATGGGCCAAGGTTATTAAAAAAATCAATGTATATTCTATTTAATGCATATGACTTATCTATTGTATACATAAGTTACATTCCAATAACATATAGGATAAAATATCCAAAGATATTATATCTTCAATATATATATGATTCAGAATATATATGTTGAAATATATTATATATATCCTTCAATTTTAAGGGATATTTATGAACTGATACATGTGGAATTCAGAACACTCTAATAATTGACAAAAGAAACACATGAATTCCCATGTTTACAACAATATAAAAGACTTCTCCTTTATCACATGTATGATCCACATGATAAATATATTTTTACTATGGTATGAAAAAATATCTTTATTTTTTATAAATTTCCATGAATATAAGGAGCCCATAAATAAGATAGTAAGATTATATGTAAGGGTTTTATAATTTGCAGAACATATTTAGTTTCTTTTCCCTTATGTGGTAACAATGATGTTATGCTATAACTAGTATTAGGTATATTTCCAAGTTTCTTCTGTTATGAAAATTCCCATACAATGATTATTTTATTGCAGTATAATAGTTTCATTGAATTTTATCATATATACATTGAATTTTAATGTTTATTTTTTAAAAATTTAAATAAAAATCCATGATTATTTTCATGATGGATTAAATGAAAACTATTAACTTAGTTTAATGAGATTAAAGTAAATAAAATCATAGATAATGAAATGTGATGAAATTTAATTACAATTATAGGATTTTCATTGAAAATGAGGCCTAGAGGATCATGGGAATATAACACAAATGATGAAATTAAAAGGAATGAATAAAAATAATAGAATTCTTTTTGAAGGATCTGGAATGTTATAATATTTTATGCAATTCAGTTATATATCTGTGAATGGTATTTCATAGTTAAACACACATCAATTTCAAGAAGAAAGATTTATTTAATTGGATTTATTCAATGGAAGCTGTTAAAGTTCATAATGTTTTAGAATTTGATAACTATTTATTTATTTTTACAATTTTTTAGTAATTGTGATATATAGTTTTATCCACTGACCATTTTTATTATTATCTTACACCAAAATTAGTTTACCTTATTCAAGGATTAGTAACTATGATATTTATTAGAGAGGGATGAAAACATGGATTTTTTCTTGATGTTGGAATATCTAGAGCTCCTCTTATATCTTCTCATTACAAGATAGGGTATTGTACATATAAACTCGTTATATGATACAATGCTACCAAAAATAAAATAATTTTTTAAGAATCAATTTTTTCAAATATATTATATTTCATTAATGGATTTCATTTTATGTTACACCATTTTTGGTTTGCTTCATACAAAACCAATTGTTAAGATTTTGCTATATGAATCAAAGATCTTATATTTAGTAACAATCAACAATATTGTTTCCTTGTGTTACACACAATTTCATGTTCCTTTGATATCATGTGTCACACATAACTATCAACCCACTTAGGATTCACCATTATCGTCTCAATACAATTCCCAAAATCCATCCCATATTCCTTGAATCCACCCATTTAGCAGAAAACCATCAAAGGAATACCTTTGGTAAATGGTGTTACCCGATTAAGAGGTAACACCCACCCTCGAGCTCATTTATTTTTTTTATCATTATATACTCAAAAAATTATACTTATTACACTATTATTTTATTGAAAATACTAAATATATAGAGATTTTTTATAGAAATTGGTCCACCTACAATTAAAATCAATTCTATATAATGGGTAACATATATACTATTTATGTGTACTATAGATAACCGCCACACGAAATGATTATTGTTTATTTTTCTTTACCACCTCTAATGGTTTGGATATGATAGAATTTTTTTTATAAATATATAAGTTATATATAGTGTATTTATGATTTTTTTATTTTTTTATAAAATTTATATTTTTATATTCCAATTTGTGAAAATTCAATAATTTCATTGGAGTATGTGTGGACTATTGCTCCCTCCAAGAAATGGGATTCATTCACAAACTACATGAACTGTATTAAAGATTGGATTAGTGAAACTATTTGATATATGTGATATAATAATTCCACTAAAATAATTATAAATATAAATATATATATATATATATATCATTTATTTTCAAGATTTCAATACGTCTGTTAAAAAGAAACATTATTCATGTGTATGCACGACCAATTATCTCGAAAAACGGTGTATTCCATTTCATACTTCAATATTGCATGGATGATTATAATACACATATAATGATTAAATTTATTTTTTTTGTATCATGTATTACATTATGAAAATTATAATGTAAGTATAATGACCAATGATATTAAAAATTGAGACACATGCGAAGAACAATGAGAATATGACCCAAAGTGACACTATACCATAGAATTGTTAACAAGTTGGTATTTTGAATTCCGAATCAAAAGTTATATGTTATTAAATAAAATAATTTGGTTATTAATAATAAACATATTTTTATTATATAGGAGGGTTTAAGGAGTACAATGACTGTCCTGACACAAGGTAAGGGGATTTCAAGTCTCACATTTATTTTAGTGAGATTTACACCATATTCACCTCTCATATATTTTTTGTGATAATTATACTAACCATTAATATATTCTAATATTTTTATCCTTAATTTTATAGGTATTTACCAATCAAATTGTTGTTTTGTATTTCAAGGGGTTTATGTTCCAAGTGTTATGAAACTAGAAAATTAGTTTTGCCTCAATTTTCCTTCTATGACAAACATGACTTGAATTTCAAGATCCATGTTTTAAAAAATGGTTTCAATGATGATATGGTCATCAAAATTTCATTAAAAAAAATTTTAAATTTTTTTATGGTTTAGTATCTTCCTTATTATGTTTTCAAGGTATATTCAAATAAATTGGTTTCATATAGTTTTCATTTTTATTTTTTATGTATTAAAGGAAAATTATTTTCAAACCATCTTCATGATATTTTAATATTTTATAGAAGAAAAATTTCCCTAAAAGGATTTCAAATATAGATTTATAATTTATCATATTTATTTTCACAAAAATTGTTTTCAAATGATTTTATGTTTTAATGATCATTTTTCAAAGAAGAAATGATATTATCCACAAGAAAAGTTTTAAAAATACCCATCCATGTTATATTTCTATCTATCAATAAATATTTTTATGTTATTCATTATTTTTCTAGGAAATGATCTAAAGTATCCTTTAATATTATTTCCTTAATGGAATATGTTTTTATGTAATGATTCTTATCACACTAATTTCTCTTCCACAAGTTATATACTTTTGAAATCCATTTCGTTTCACGGGTTATGCATTGATGAAATGGTTATGAAACCTATATCTTTTACAAAGTCTTTGATTTTATGAATATTTTTTGAAACCAATCTAATTTCAAGGGATATTGAATGTATTTTTATAAATACAATACCATTTTATTGTTCATAATATGATAAATGTTTTATTATACTGTGTAACATATATGAATTAATTTATTATGAGTTGAGTGGGACCAATATGGACCTCTAATTCACTAGGTAATGATTTATATATCATGATATAATTTTGTTAATCAAGTTAAAGGGAATGATCCAGATATGTAGATTGGGAAACCTATTCCCTTACAAGGAAATGACTCTGACTAGTGATGTTGGTGTTTCATTCCTCGCGTGTGTAGTCACTATATATTTAGAAGATGGGGAATACCGATCCACTATGGGAAGATGTAGAAACCTGATCAATAATATGTTAATGAATGTGATAGGGAATGGTGGTGTATCCCTCATAGTCGGTTCAGTTCCAATGAAGGGCCATGATAAGTTATAGAAATGCATCTTGACTTATAGGAAATTATATCAATTTTTGATGTATTCCAAAATTCTATGTGTTACTCCAATGATATGCTTTCATGTATTATTTTTTTCACTCTCTGTATGATTCATGTGTCCAGAATTGAAAATATTTAATCCATGATTCATGATTATGATCTATTGATAGGTAGGATTCGATCTTATAATGTTATGATAACATTCTCATAACATTATTCTCATGTTTATAATAAGTTGTCTCCCTTTTTTACCCATAATTAGCATAAAATCATATAAATTAATAAGTTTCCTTCCACAGGGTATGGAGATATGTTTTATGATTATCATGTCTAGGAAGGTTTCTAGTCATGAAGAACCTAGTTTGACATAATGTTTCTCACTTATGTACCAGTGTTTATGATTCCAATTTTCAAAAGGTACTAAATAAGTACCTTCGTTGTGAATTTTTATGAATACCATTTTAAATATTTTCCAAAATCTATTTAATGATAATTTCATAAAAGAGAGGGTCACTATATTTTGTATCAGAGGAAAGGATTTGTTATCCTCTAGAATATAATATGAGAAAATCATAATGACAACCCTGATTATATGTCAAATGATAGGTATAAGGATAGAGGAATTTATTTTAAAATTCCCATCAATTTAGCTAAATGACAGATTATGTGGTTTCTTATAATTACATACACATCTTGATACCAAAATAGGTGTGTCTCTAGAAAAGATTTAACTATGAGGAAAAACTCTAAAATGGGGCATCCATATGTACTTGGACTTACATGGTACATGACAATGGGCCTTATTAGACACCTTGTTTGACACTAATGGGGGGTATTATTTGGGAACTCCTAAAATCATTTGAAACCATATTGATGGTTATAAATAGATGTTTGATATTAATAACCTCAGAGAAACCTAAGGTATCATTGATTAATGATGGTGTCGTAATTTTGAAATCATATAAGTGACTTTTCATGATTATGTAGTTCATCATTATTAAAATATTTTAATACACTAAAATATTGGTTTTAGTCAATGGATGTTATCTAAGAGTACCACGTTATTGGTGGTATCAATGGATAATGAAACAATTGTCCTCCTTAGAAACCAAATTCTATGGGGTATGGAATTAAACATAACATTAATATGCTTTCCCTAATCTATCAAGCTATGAATCATGAGGGGAAAAATGAGAAAAGAATGAAAGAAAATTCAATTGAGTCCTTCATGAGGAAGAAGAACCCTTCTTTTGGTGGGTCCTCTGATAATTCTATTTCTGAACACATTATGAGTACCATTGAAAAAATATTAAATATTATAAAGTGTAAGGATTATGAGGATTTCATTATATATATTTATTTTTTAAGATGAATTAGACTAGTGGTGGACTCTATGACAGAATACAAGGAATCAAGATGATATTTAATCCATTGATTAAGATGATTTCACGAAAATATTGTTCAATATGTACTTTCCTTTTTTTTATCATACAAAAATGGAAAAGGAGTTCCTTGAGTTGATTAAAATGGATAATTAATCCACTTACAACTATTAGTCTAATTTTCAGTGTCTTATGATGTATTATTTTGGAGTTATCATCTATCCCAAATGTAAATATTATTGGTTCTTTAGTGCCATAAATTCAATTATCATATGGTTGTTGGATATATGAAGCTTCAGTAGGTTCAATAAGATTGTTCTTTGTGAAATAAAAGTTTAAATGTTTATTTCAGTTACATATAAATCTAATGGTTTTATCAATAAATGTATGATGGAGTTTAAAATAAAATTGAAAAAATATGAAGACATGAAGTTGAGCCATACTTTATTCTCCCTTTGTGGACTGAATCATGGATGGAATTGAAATGTAGATTATAATATGTGTTTCAATGGAGTAAGGGAAGGTCATAAGGGAATTGATTACCAATGTTACTGTAATATGTTATCCATTGATGAAAATAGAGGAAACTCTACACAAAATGAATCTCCCACACTAAATCACTTAATGTGTAAGGATAATTATAATTATGCTAATGAGTGCCCAATCCCAATGGATAATGAGGACGAATGTAATCATCAACCTCTTAAACCAAGGGACCAGGTGAAATCTCACGCAATAACTATTTCTAACAAGGTATTCCATAATAACATGGTGAATGGTAAACATAAAATACACTCTAGAACTGGAAATGTCTTATTTGATTCTAGATATACCCACTCTTTCATATTTAATGATTTTTCTAAGGGTATTAGGTTTCCATCAGAATGAATAGATGTCGAAAGTGTAGTGAAACCACCTTATGTTATGATGATTTCATCCCAAGTCTATGAATCCTCTTTGGTTGAAATAATTTGAAATTTTCTTCTCGTAAAACATTTCATTATTCATTTGGTTTAATATGATGTTGGCTTTTCCATAGTTCACACTAATTTCAAATACTCCCTATAGAATGTCGCCAATTGAGTGGTAGTAATTGAATATGAAGCTCCAAAAAACAAAAATAATGGATTCATTCAACCACGAGTGTCACCATGGGGTGCATCTATTCTTTTTTTAGTAAAATAAATATGGATTAATGTGGCTCTACATTGATTATCTGGAGTTGAACAACATACCAATCATGAAAATTTATCATCTTCTATGTATTGATGAATTTTATGATCAACTATTTTGAGGTAAATTCTTTTCGATGATTGACCATCATTGTAGATAACATAAATTTAGGATGAAGAAAGAGGATATAAAAAAGATGATATTTTGTACAAGTTATCAACGTAATTAATATATTTTAATTCCATTTTTCATTTCAAATTTCCCAGCTATATTTATAGATTTAATGAATATAGTCTTTAGTGATTGTATCGATCTATTTTTATATATGATATTGTTATATATTCAATGATAATATATGATCATGAAGATCACATGAGAATTGTACAAAATACCATTACAAAAAAGAAACTATATGAAAAAATTACAATGTATAAATTTTGGATGAAATGGTTATCATTTTTGGGTCACAAAAACTCAAGAGATGTTATAGAAGTTGATACATCAAAGACAGAGACTATTGAATGTTAGCCTAGACAAACTAATGTGAATTAGATGCCTATTACTCTTAGTGTAGATGAATATTATCGATGTCCTGTATATAATTATAAAAACAATATAAACCTTTTATCCATGTTAACATAGAATGGTGTCAAATTCATCTAGATTGTGGAATATGAGAATAATTTCAAGGAACTATAGGGACGGTTAGTCGACGCATCTATTCATACATTACCCTACAACATAGAAGTGTTTTTAATATTTAGTTATGTATCTTAGATGGTATTGGGATGTGTTATTATATTAAATAACATAGATATAACATATCCCTCAGTGTAGTTATTGATTCGTGATAAAAATTATCCAACTCCTGATTTTTGGTTATCAGTAGTAATTATTTCATTAATGATGTGGATAAACAATTATTAAATAGAATAGTGTGATATATATATTTATAATAAAATCCTGAAATTTATGTCAACAAAATCGTATTTGAACATGTTCAATGGATGATGATTAGAGTTGATAAGGGATTATGACTACTCAGTACATTTCCACCCTTTGAAAGAGAACAAGGTGGCTGGTGCTTTGAGTCGATATCCTCAGGCAAGATTATCCATGATGGGAATCACAAAAGATCCTATATTTATGGTTTATAAAGGATGGGGCTATAAATCCTGAGGGACGGGGGTAAATCATATTTTTACAAATGAATGTTCAACCATCTATCCAGGTGAATATTGAGGAGGCGAAAATGGATGATGTATAGATGAAAAATAATATAAGAAATGTTCCAAAGTTTAACTGCGATCATGATGGGATGATAAGGTCTAGGAACCTTGTTTGGGTTCCTTCCCTTATATATTTTTATAAGTATCTATTATAGGAATCTCATAGATCATTATTCATTATTCATCATCGATGTACACGGATTTATATGGACTTGAAATAATTCTTCATTTGGGATTTTTTGTAGAGAGATATCATAGAGTTTGTATCTTTGTGCATGGTATGAAAAGTAGTTAAGGGTTGTAGAAAAATGTAACAGGGGTTGTTTCATCCATTAGAGATACCAGAATGTAAATGGGATAGCATCGCTATGGATTTTATTATCGGACTACCAAAAAACTCTAATGGATTTAATGCAATATTAGTGGTAATCATTCACCTTACAATGTTAGTACACTTCATTTCTATATTAGAAGAATATTATCTGGATCACAATAACATGATATGCATTAATGAAGTGGAAAGGTTTCATGGAGTACCACATTCCATTATATCAAATTGGGATATGAGGATTACCTATATTTATTTGGAAATGTCTTCAAAAATCATTTGATATGGAATTGAATTTGACACTGTTTATCATCCACAAAAATATGGATAGTCGGAATCAAAAATTAAAATAATAATTGATTTGTTTAGATCAGGTTTTATGGATTTAAATGGTGTTTATTATCAATTACTTACTCTAGTTTAATTTCCATACAATAATTTCTTTCAATCAAGCATTAATATGGAACATTATGAATACCTCTATGGGAAGAAATGAATAGCACCAACATGTTGGGATTAGGATGGGTAAATAATGTTCTTCAGACATGAGATCACTGATGAAATGGAATAAAATGTTAGAACCATTCAACATCATATTAGGGCATCTAAATGTCAGTAGAAAGGTTATACCACTAACTGATGATGTGATCTAAAATTATATGTTGGTGAGAATTTGTATTTATGAATATCTCTAGAAAATAATTTTATGTGATTCAAGAATAAATAGAAACTAATCCCTTTATATATCAGTTACTTTGAGATTCCAAATTGTATCAAGATGGTATCTTTTCAAATGGAATATCCTCCAAATATCTCTCAATTCAATGATCTATTCTAGGTATATATCTTAAGGAGGTAAATACAAGACCATTCACTTATACTGAATATAGTTGTCATACCACTAGAGTATGATCATTCTTATGATGAATGTTTAATTAAAATTAAGGATCATAGAAATAAAGTTCAACAAAAAAAGACAATTAAACTCATTAATGATTCTTGAAAAAATAACTAGACATATGAATCTATGTGGGAACTTTTGGATATTATGAAAAGAGGTATCTTAGTTTTTTGTACATGAATGGTAAATTTTGAGGGTGAATTTCATTTTGAGGGTGTACAATGTAACAAAAATTGTTTTTATAGACATGTTTTTCTAGAATAAATTAAATTTTCATTTTTATTAATTATTTATTTATGTAAAACATTCATTTCACATGACATCAAATCCTCATACATTTCATGCAACACTAACTCAACATACGTTAAATACAACACTGACTTGGAATACGTTACATGTAACATTGAGTTTCTCGGATTTTTATATATATATAATCTATCAATAAAACAATGTAATTTGAATTCTAATAACTCATTTTGAAATATATTTTATAATGGTTTTATATAATAATACATATTGATAAATAAATATATATTATTTTGTAAAACATAATATGTTTTAAAATAATATTCCATCAAATGAATACCTTTTAATGTGGTTATGTGAAAATAAATAAATTTCATTTTAGACACATTTTGAAATTTAATTTGATAAAATAAACCTTAATTTTAAATGAAAAATGTCTTAATTATTATAGGGTGAATTTTGGTTATTTTTTGTAAAGAAACTTCATATTTGGTTGAATATTGAAAAGTACACATTTTATATTCCAAACTACATTTTCATCTAATTTATTTATATATTGAAATTAATTTTTCAACTATTTTCATTTTTAATTACAATAAATTTTTATCAATTATTCCAATATATGTCAGTAGAACAAATTTCACAACTAAATTAGACAAATACATAGAAAACGTTTGATAATTTTTACATTAAAAACCTATAGTGTTCTCCCATTATTGGGATTCAATTAAAATATTTTCATCCACTTCTCTGATTTGTATTCTGAAAATTGAATCCATATCTAGAATCCGCATATTTTATAATGTGTGATATGGTTAAAAAAATTTAAACCAAAAATATTAGGGAATGTAATTAAAAATAATTACCAAAGATAAGGAAAAGTTATTCTGAAAAGGGGAATAAACATTAATCTGAAGGGCCAAAATGAATGTGAAACATTTCCAAAACCATTTTTTGGATATTATTCATAAATTAACCTTCCATTATTTATTTTCTTGTTTTTTAATACTTTTCAGGTGAAAATGTGTGTACACCATTCTTGTTTTCATAAATGCCAACTATGTCCTCTCCCATCTCTATAAAATGCCACCACCTATTCCCATTATTCACAGCTATAAAACAAATTTAATTTGTCTAATAACTAGCTAATAAACCTTCTAACTTCCCTAAATTCTCCATTTAATCCTCCCTTTGGACGGGATACCTTTCCATGAATCCCTTTTGTCATAACTAAAATGAGTTACCTGATTAGGAGGTAACACCCTCTCTCAAGCTCCATAATATTATTTTCATTATCAACTATTTAAATTATCTATATTACATGTTTATTTAAAAAATAATGTATCCCAACTATACATATATGTTTTTATACTATGTTTTAAACATAAAATTACACACACTTCCTTCAAATGGGAAATGATCATACAATTGTTATGTTCGTTGAATTACCGCCTCATGAAATGATGATTGTTTGTTTTCCTTTACCATATAAAATGATGGTAATTATGATGGATTGTATTTATATATATATGATATGTATTATATTTATTATTTCTCTATGAATAATTAATTATTTTTATAAGAAATAACTTTATAAATTCCATTTTTTGTGATTACATTAATTTCATTTAAAGAAATGTGGACTACCACCACCTCAAATCGATGTGATTCATTCACACACTACATGGATGTAATAAGGATGTGTTTAGTGAAACTATATGATATATATAATATAAAAATGCAACTGGAATAATGATTTAAAAATATTTATTTCATTTATATTCTTCCTTTGAATATGACAATTAAAGGGAATCAAGATTCATGCGTACATACGACCACCAATCTCAATGAATGTTGTTTTCCATTTTATACATATATATTATATGTATATGAATTATAAGAATATATTGAATATACATTGTATAAATATAAGGACAAATGATATTACAAATAATTACACATGTGAAGAACAATGTGGATATTTCTCGAAGTGAAACCATAACACAACAATTTTAATAAGATGATAATATAAAGACATAATAAAACCATATGTTGTATTAGTTATAATAATATGGTGCTTTATAATAAAATTATGTTTATTATACATTATTTTTTAACATGTATTATTAGAGTCAAGTCAAAATGATTGGGGTTTTCTAGTCCCACTTCTATTTCTGTGAGATTTATGCCATACCCACAACTCATCTCTTTTTTGTGGTGATTATACAGCCCAAGAATATATTATATGGTTTATCTAATTAAGTTTTATGAGTATTTATATATCCATATGATTTTATATCATTCATTATGATTATTTTATATGTGTTAAAAAATCATAAAAGTATTTTATCTCGAATTTTCTACTTTGAGACCCATAATATTATCCTCAAAAACCATGTTTCCAAACAAAATTTCAATTATGATCTTTCATGTTCATTTTAATTGGAAAAGTATTTTATTTTTTTATGGTTTACATTATTCTTTAAAAAATATAAATTATTTTCAAAGAAAATGATTTTCATAACATTTTTATTATTGTCTAATATGTTTTCAAGGAAAGTAGTTTTAAAGAATCTTCATGATCTCTTTATATGTATTTAAAAAAAGATTCCAAAAGGATTTATAGTATTTAATTATATTTTAAAATTTTTATTTTCATTAAAATGGTTTTTAAAAGGTTTTATGTTTTATGGATCTTTGTTAAATGAATAAAGAATATTTTCCTCATGAAATTTTTTCAAAATATCATTCAATATTATTTACCATATAATATCACATTTTTTGATGTCACTAATTCCCTTATAAGAAATAAGCCAAAGGATATATGATAAATCTATAATGAATGGTTTATGTTTTATATAATGAAACTTATAAAACCCATTTATGATACATTAGTTATATGGTTATGAACCCCACTTATTTTCATGTGTCATGAAATGATTAAATGGTTATGAAACATAATTATTTTTCACAAGTAATGTTTTGTTGAAAAGATATTGTCACTCATTTCATGTATGGGATTATGATATGATATTTAAAAACCAAAATATTATTATGGGTAATTATATGATAAATTTTTTATTATCTTGTTTCACATGAATGTATGATATTATTATAAGATGGGTGGGGCCTATATCTCCCTTCAATGCATTGGATAAATATTTATATCTCATGAGATAATGGCGTGAATGAGGTCGACGAGCATTATTGAATATAGGAAGTTAGGGACCCCAATCCTTTATAATTAATTGAATGTGACTGGGGATTATGGTTTTCCCTATCATAGGGGTAGTCTCCATGAAGTGGTAAAATGTGGAAACCTAATCCACTAGGAAAATATTGGGATAACCCATCAATTATAAGTAAATGACCATGATCGGGGATTGGAGTCTGTCCTACCCTGTAGGTATGGTTAATATGAAGAGATATTATAAGTTCTACCAATTTATCTTGACTTATAGTTGATAATATGACCTGTTTATGTGTGAATAAATTACATTTCTTATTCCTATCATTTGATTTCATGGATTATGTTACTTAATTACTGATTATTCATCTCTTATGAATTTCCATGACTTATTCAATTATTCAATTTTCCAATATTATGATATGAATGATATGATATTCTAATGTGATTATCATGTGAAAAATGCTATTCTCATCTTTTTGCTTGCATGTATCCTTTTTATAGCATTTAAGAGCATCTAATCTCACCGATGTTTATCGTTAATTCAATTGGATATGATAATATGTATTATTTTTGATGTATCTAGAAATACTAACATTAACTTTTTATTAAAAATTATATATAAGTACACCAAAAAGCCTCCTCAAGGGGGACGAGAGTGATTAAGACCCAATCATCCCCTTGAATGGACACCCTACACTCCATATAGTGGGAACCTATGCTATCCTAAATCAGTAGAGTATCATCAGTATTCCTTAATCGAGAATGCATGTCCGCTGAAAACTTACCTTACCTCAAAATATGGTGAAGATTATGTCCATGTTTGAACTCAATGATGAATCTTTGAAGCAAATAAATCATGTTACAAGGAGCTTGTAATCGTTTCTGAATAAGAGACACCGGAATTTCTGAGTCGAACTCAATCTTCTCCACCTAGGTGTCCTGCGCCCAGCAAATCTCCAGTCAAGTAACCAGGGCCTGGACCTCTTCTCCTAATGAATTCCCCATACCATAGAATGCACTGATGCCAAATAGAACCGATCTTAACTGGTCCCAGAGCACCCCTCCTCCTCTCATAAGTCCCCCCATGTAGGATCCATCCACATTCAACTTCCAACACCTTATTGGAGGTATCCACCTGATCCACCTACCCTCCTTTTTCATGAGGCTATATAGATGATGAAAAAGACAACACAACTGATCCATAAACTGGTTCCATAGAAATAGTAATCACATATCTTGTATATGCACCCTCAGCCGTACCTACAAGAGCAGGGGAGACCTCATGTTAGTCCCCTAGTCTGATTACGAGCCCCCAAAATAACCCAGTAAATTGATGCAAAGAGGACCGCTCGGACCTTCAATCCTTCAACCCAGCCCTTGATGCCATGAAACTAAGAATCGGTGATCCCCTACCTAGAATGTTGTTCATCCATGCGACAAGGATGTGGAGAGTAGATAACCCACAAATTGTGTGCCCATATGCTCCGAATGAAAAGGTGTTTAATTGATTCCACCTGCCATCGCTCACAGCAAAAGAACCTAGCCGCCAGAGAAATACCCCTCCGCTGTATGTTCTCATCTGTGGGAAATGAATTATTCCTAATCTGCCAAATGAGAAATTTCATCTTGGTAGGAATCTCCTTTCACCATACCTTGATCACTTCTGCCTCTTGCAGTCCCTCAGTGTTCACCATTCTTGCATATTCTTTAGTATAGAACCTTCCCGAAGAAGAACATGTAAAGTAACATGCATCTGGTTCCTAATTCAGTATGATGCCTTTTTTGCATCCTCCTCTATTAAGAATTAATATAGGTGAGAATAAGATCATATTGGAGGAATTCCTCCTTGTAGGAAATGTTCGGGTGTGGACAATCGTGAAACTCTATCTTCTCCCACACCCAATTGGACTTCTAGAAACATAAATCCCACTTACCAACAATCCACCTAGATGAATCAGAAATAGCCTCCATATGGGATTCCATGCACCGAGCAAGCCATGTATACCATGACCCAATAACGGGCACCTCCCATTGGTCACTATATCTTCCCCTAAAAAACACAGACCATTACGACTCACCCATAATAATCTCCCAAGCCAGTATTCCCTGCATTCCTTGCATGGATCCCTTATCATCACGTAACCCAACTCCCCATTCATCCACCATTCTAGCCATTTGATCCCAAGAGGCCCAGTGAGCTCATCCTAGTTGGTTGGAATCCCTCACAAAGGAGTTAAGAATGCTCTCAACCCACATAAGAACCCATTTGGGTTGTTGAAGAACCGAAAACACATACATGGGAATTGATGACAACACATTATTATCCAAGTCAACCCCTCCACCAAAAATGTGATATATATTCATCTAGTTCTGAATCCTTCCCAACATTCGAGAAATTATGTCCTCAAAATAATGTCGTCTAATGCGGCCAAAGGAAAGAGGTACCCCTATATAGAGAAGGGGATGTTGTCTTTACAAATAACCCAAGATATCCTTAATTCCCCTACACCTCTGTTGTGAACACTTATTAGAAATTAAATCAATGCTTTTAGAGACTTTGATAACATGCCTTCTCAACTTCTCATATGTTCCCAAAATCATCATGAGATTCAACAAGGAACATCGTCTTCATTTAGTGAAAATTAGAATATCATCAGTAAACATCAAGTGTGATATGCTTACCATTCCACCTCTAACTCGGTAAGTATCCAGCCTTCCCAACTCCATACCTTTACAGAGATTACGAGAGAGGTATTCTTGTGCCATGAAAAACAAACCTAGGGAAAGGGGTCCCCCTGCCACACCCCACAAATAGGCATAAAAACTAAATAATTTCCCTATAATCGAGACAGAAAACCAGGCAGATGAGAAACACCTGAAACAAATATCACAAAACCATTCATGAAACACGAAACTCCTCAATGCTCGAATAATGAAGCTCCACTACATTATATCATATGCCTTTTCCATGTCTACCTACAGAATAACATTTTATCCCACAGACCTCATGTTTATATCATTCACCAATTCACTTGTAATCACAATCACCCCATGTTTTCTATATCCCCTAATGATTCCATGTTGCTCCCTTGAAACCATACATGGAAGAAAACTACCCTGCCTGTTAGTAATAAGAGATGCCAAAATTTTAAACGAAAAATTTCAGTGACAAATGGGCATGTATTTTCCAATCCTAGTTGCATCCTTGACCATTGTAATAAGAACAAAGCGAGAGGCACAAATGGTTTATTTAATGGACTGCCGCTGAAGTATTCCCGAACCGCTTCCACCACCTAAGGGCCGACCACTTCCCTAGCCACAATATAGAATGCCCCCGGGAACCCATCCAGACTCAGGGCACATTCCTGAGGCATTCCAAAGACCACATCCCTATCTTCCTTATCTATTGGCATGGTAGATAACCTCATAATGTCCATATCATTAAGCATTATAGATAAAAAACACATAAATTCCTCTTCATTGCATGATCCCTATCCTCCCACACTCCTCCCATTCACCTCTTCTTCGAGTAGTCTTTTAAAATGATCCAGCACCATCGGACCTGCCATCTCCACATCCGAAGTGAAGACCCCATTGACAATATTCAAATTGATATCTGAGCACCTCCACTCCTTCAAACTTGCGTGAAGGAAAGTAGTATTCTGATCACCTTCTTTGAGACACATAACTCAAGATTGATGCTTAAGTTTTCTCTCCACCTCTAAAAACTTCTCTGCCAGAAGCACACGCTTATCACAAAGAAGGAAAAAATCCATATCAACCCATGCCTCCAGAAGACCCTCATTGAGTCTAGTGATAACATCTTGTAGACTCTCCACACCAAATTATCCACATGACTATTCATCATCCAACTCTGGATATCATTTTTCAGGTGCTTAAACTGGAATGTTAGACCACTCTATGATCACCCAGCCCCTTTCTTGTCCCATGATCATTAAAGCATGTCCTTAAAAATCTCCTCCTGGTACCAAATAATTTTATAATGGAACAACCCCTTACGGACCTCCTCCCGCCTGACATCCAGCTACAATGTAGCATGATCCGAATGCGACCGAGGAATATGAGTTACCATCGTCTATGAAAAAACATCCATCCCCTGAATGTTAGGAAGGCACCTATCCAGTCAACCCCATACCCTGCTGTTACCCCATCTATTGTATCACCAAGTTTACTTAGGAACCGAAAACCCTAGATCTTAATGTAAAGCCATACACATGAAGTCCTAAAAATCATGCATAACATCCGAACCAACAAACTAACCACCATTATTTTTAAAAATGTCAGCTATCATGTTGAAATCACCCCTACAAACCATCGTAGACCACTTGTTTATAAAGATTCCACATGCCACAATAGAATCATTTTCTCCTATATACAGGTACTCACAAGCACCATACTATGAATTATCACCAGGCCATTACTAGAAATCTTGAGATCAAAGCACTGCGATGAATGCCCAAAAATCTTTACGATAAGATTATTCCTCCAGCAAACCCAAATATGAGAGTTATGTGGATGGAAATGCCAAAACATAGGGTATCCCATCTTTGACGACTTGAGGGGAAGCATATCCAAACTTTTCTTGGTCCTGAAAATGGCCACAAGGATGGTCACATGTTTGCGGTTCTAGTTTTCCATGAAGGCACACTTTTCATGTGCTTCGAGACCCCAGGAATTCCATATGAGAAGCGATGCCATAATCACATGCACCACCAGTCTTCCTGAGCGGATCCAATATTTTGAGAAATGAACGGGATACCAACAAACTCCTTGGATCTGGAATGAGTAATAGGAATTGTTGATCATTCAGGGGAGAAGTCCCATTTTTGCGTGAGGATATTCTTCCTACTCAAGCCATATGAAACCTATAAAAGGGAAAACCCACTAGACCAAGGAGGAGAGTGGAAAAGAAACTAATCCAGCTCGCCATCCAACAACGAGACCAAGAGGATTCTAGGTGTAGAGACATGCGCCAAATTAAGCTTCCCCCACCGTGACCATCGATAGAGATCCGACCATATCTTGACTAAACACCCCTGTGGGTGGATTAAACGCCAATGACCTCTTCAGAGATTATGGGGAATGTTGTGACGAAATACAAAATGAAGGCTAGGAGAAAGACATGGGTCGGGGAATTTAATGAAGCAAGCTACCAGCCAGGATCCAGGAATCCAAAGATGTCTAACAATCACACACCAGGGAGACCATGAGAATCAAGGTTTGGTTTCCCCTTATGGGTCATGTATGAAAAGGTCGTAGGCTTTCCGAAATGTGGTCCTTTATCAGCACTGAGACACTAAAACCCGCAGACACCGTCAGAGAATCCTTCGACATCATGTCCCACTACACCACCGAGGTCGCGTCTGGCGCATGGGGCCTATCTGGATAATTAAAATTTTAAGTTCCTCCCCCCAATGGTAATTTCTTCCTCCGGCCCATCGTACATAGTTGACCCCTCTCAGCACAACCAACATGAACATGCCTCTTCAAGGTATTCCACCTCACCACCTTGTGCCTGCAAACCTCCACCGCATGCCCATAAAAACCACAGAAACCACAGAATCTCACTATATCTTTATAGAAAATTTATTGCCACTAATTGGAGACATAATTCGACTTGATAATAACATGCAAGGGGTGTGCCACCAACAAATCCATCTCCACACAAATTCGGGGATTTTCCACTGCCTGAAGACATCTGGTCTCCACATCCGAGCAGAGAAACGATCCCTTGGAATCACCCATTGCCATAAGAATCGACGGATTCTAACTAGGAAGAGGGAGCCCCCAAAAACACATCCAAACCACCTCCAAAGAGGACTCCATTCCATAGTGGCAATCCCAATACTACTGGGAAAGGGAGAACCACCATGATCCACACTTACGATCCACACGCACGCATGCCACCACAAAATATTCTCTTGAAAACACATAAATGCAGAGGGCCACTTTAGAGATTTTAGAGACATCTTCTGATCGCTCGAGGCCCCAAGAATCCACAAATCATTAAAACATGCTGAGTGCTATATTTTTGCAACCAAATTGAGCCACCAAGGAAAGGTCATGATAGTTTTCCGCCTCCTGAAGCTCTTTCTCTGATAGATCCACCACCGGAGCTCCCTCCTCCTTAGCTGAGCCCCTTTGCTAAACAACCACTAGAGGTGTGTCCACCAAATATTATCAACAACCTAAAAATGTGACACATTTCATGGTGAAAACATATTTTTTTCATCCAATCTGTTGATGAAACAATCATTGTGAGATTCTCAAGAACACATTTTCAATAATTGAGAACTATAAATAATGTCATTGTTGATAAGTATATGATATATATCAGAATTTAAAATTAATTTTCCTCCATCAAATCATTTCGATTTTCAATGTCTTCTCCTCGGTCCATGTTATACCCCACAATGTATGCTTCACTAACCTTTAACAAAAAATGTGTATATCACCAATTACAACCATACAAGGGATAAAAAGATCTAATTTTGAGGGATATGTGCTATAAATTGTTGTAGTAAAACCCAACCATCCCCATTTTAATATTTCTTGATCCTCTAAATTAAATGATTCATGAATGACTCATTTCTATAAAAATCTATATACCATACTATATTTTACTATCTATTGATGGATAGAAAAACTTTCTCATCTAACTAATGGACCCCATAATAACCAACATGCCTACCCAAAAAAAGATGTGAACTGGGGATCCTGGTCATAAATAATGGATGATGATACTCTATACAGCCTTCCAAAATCCTATACATAGAGTTTTTCCAAATTTTTAACATTTGTAGTATAATTACTAAGCATAATATGAAAAAAATTGGTTAATCATTCAATGATTGACCAAATATAATTCTTTCCTTCAAGAGTATGTGAATAACCAATAGTAAAATTCAATGATATCTAATATCAATACAATTAAAAAATATGAATGGGTTGATTCAATAATAAATGATTATATTTAACATAGTTTATCTACAAATATGTATAACAAAAGGAAACACAATAATAAAGACTTATTTCAAACCAAGACAAATGAATTATTGCCTCATATAATAAAGAATATTTACTATTCATGGATAAACACCTCATTAGAAATGATGAAAATCCCCTATCATGAAATTCCTCATTATCTATGAGATGAAAAAACTATTTTTGAGGTAAATGATTTTGTCTGGATATATTGACTATTCACTTAATGTCACCCCAGTAGATAAATAATTATTAATACATCAAAACTAATTTTTAGGATATAGATGCTAGGGGATCGCATCAAAAAGATAATGTATCAACAAATATATTTCTAGATTACAAGTAGTATCATTCTCCATGTCTCTGAAGTTTATACAATAAAAGAGAGACAAGGTCTCTTACATTATTGATGATTTATTCTCCTCTAATGATGGAAACACCCTACTCAAGGCATTAGTAACCACATTATTATTCCTAGGGTTCAAGGAATTTAGAATTCAAAATATTAAATAAATTCTATATATCAACAATGATAATGATTTATATATTATTCAAAAAAAAATTAACAGAAGCTATTATGATCTGAGTAAAAGGTAAAAAATTCCATAGAAAGAATGTTCATATATCAATTAGAGTAATATATTATATATAAATGGTAAAAATAATTAATGGGGGATGTATTCTCATGTGTTCTGTGGTGATGATAACTGTGAGACACCATGGGACCATCCTATAATAGAACACGTCCCCAACCCAATCATAAAGAATCACCAAATATCATGTATCTATATCATTCCTCATGAAGAGTAAACAATAAAGGGAATGTCAAATTATTCTTGAAATCATATAATTGGGAATTAATTTGAATTCTGAAATATAATTAACTCCATTCTGAATAATTGATGTTAATATACAATCTATCATGGTGAAATCATTCAAAATCTAGTGTTAATACCATGTTATTCACATGAGGCTCCTAAAATCAATATCATTTTTTTAAATACATGATATCTTTATCATTTTCTGGATAAAACTACATACCTTGTCCTGAGTTCCAATTATCAAATAAAATTATCCTCTATTTCCATAACTGGAGCATTTAAATACTAACATAAAGTTGATTATTACTCAAGATATAAAAAATAATCTCAAATAAAGAACATGATCCTCCTCAGTTACTCAATAAACTAAGATTTCATTAATGAATACCAAAATAGAAGAGTCTATATAATTTTTTCAAATCATGGTCATCGTCTCCATACACATAGTAAGCGAATTGGTTATACCAAAAGGAATTCATGATACTCATAATTACCATACCTACTATGTAATGTGATCTTTGGGATATGAAACACCTTTACTCTATGTTACATCAGACCATATAAAAGGTAGTTATTAGGAAATCACTTTCCCCAGTTTAACTAATAAATAAATTAAATTTGGGGAAATAATTTTTTTTAACAAAATTGTATTGATCATCCAGTAATATGCATAGAAGTTAATGGTTACATTAGCCATCCTGGCTAAATGAACTAGTAATTCCCTTGTTAGCACACAATGTGACAAGAAAACCTTCATCATCTTGATATCCAACTAGTAATTTAACTCAATCAATTAAGATTGTGTTATATGGTAAAATTGAAAGAATAAAAGTTATGTACTTTCCACCAAATCAATAGAGAACACTAAATATTATGCCAGTGAAGAACAAAAAATAGCTAATAGAAATAAATCAAATAACTCATCAACTTATAGAGGAAGAACACTAATAGAGCTCAATTACTAATAAGGATAAAGCACAATAGTTTTATCAGTGCCCCTTATCAATATTTATCATAAGAGGCATTGTAATTTCCAAAACATAAAGCATTAAATCCAATATATGGTTTAATATATCCATATTACTCAGTGATATAAATTAATGTGAGGAATAATTATCAAATAATGTAGTCACTAAAAATATTGAATATTAATGGTACCTCTTACTATTATAGGACCCACATTAGTTCTCACTAGAGACTCACCCATTGTGTGAAAACGCATTATTTATAATTCATGTAGATATAACCCCATTACTATTATAAAGATGACTATTCCACAAATCCTCTCCATACTAATGACTTTGTATCAATATATGGGGTTTTAAAAACATGTCTAAAACATTACACTATGATTGAATATCCAAATGAGTTTTTGACCTTTGGTGTCTCCATTCATGAATTCCTAGATTGACTAACCATTACAAAATGTAAACATGTCACTAAGAATTTACTAGATTCTATATTTTATTTAGAATAATTTATACTATCGAGGATGACTACAACTATTTCCACAATGATGTTAATTGTATATTCTATACACTTTAAAGGAATCATTCTATCTAGCATTATGAAAATGGGGAACTCAATTACCCCTAACATACCATCCATGTCAAGTTAATACAGCAAATATCTATCTAGAACATACTCATACGAGTTTTGATTTATAATAATAACCAAATATAATATATAATTTCATAGAAACATATGATACATTCAATCCTTTAGCCTCTCCTTAGACCTCGCATTATGTGAAAATTGATCAAGATTTGAAATGATATATTTATAGTGGATCACTACCCAGAAACCCTTATAAAGGATGTGAATCTCTATAAAGATATCCAATACCATCAACTATAGATAAAACCACTATATGAACCGAGGGTTGAAGTATGTTTACCCAATGTTATCATTCATATTTCCAAGATATTTAGCATCCCGCCACCTCCTGTTATTTTCCATAAGATTAATGACACCAAATTTCAAAATAAATGGATCATTAATTATTAAGAACCTGAGGATTCATTCAGTATTTCTAAATTAGTCATCCATATCATATGAAGAATTTATTAGATGTAAATATTTTAGTTTGTAAAGAAGAATCAACTAGTCTCAATATCTGTTATCATTATATATGGGTTCAAATTGTGGAGACTAAATGTGAACTGCTTCGGACCCTTGGCCAATATCTTGTACTATATTTATGACTTCCTCAGGAAGGCTATGTTCAACTTGAGGGTACACTTGATGTATTTTATCTAAAGCACCGCCCCCGAAACATGTTTGACTTTACCATTAGAAAAATGATACCACACAACATTAATGGAAAAAATAAATCTATTGATATAAATTATAGTATCATCAATACTATAATTTAAACCTCACTGTGGGAATAGAAATATAATATTAATATTTTGGAAAAATCTTATAAATATATCCAATAGTTCTTAAAATACATCTTTTCCCAATAAGCCATGGGCACTTAAGGCTCTTTATGATTGGTGATTACCATAAAATCACCCATAACCTTCCACTTAATTACTAATAATCATGTATCTTGTCTATATTTATGGACTTAATTGTATACCAATATCTTTGAAGAGACACATTAACCCATTGATACCAATTTTCTTGAATAACCCAGATTACCCACTAAATTATACCTAAATCTATCCTGATATGACCTAAAGGGAATTCCTAATACGTTGGGGAGTGTGAAATAGTGATCATGACTCATAAAATTAAATAGGTAAATCATTTCCCCACATAAAAAATACAACAAATATCCTTAATTTTAAATAAAATATGTAATGGTAATATTTTTCAAAATTAACAATAAAAAATTATTTTCAAATAATTAAAATGGAATGAATAATACATTCATGTGTTTATATTTCTAAAAAACATTAATAAATATAAATTTCAATAGAATAGTCTTTTATAAATCAATTTTTATTATATCACCCTAGTTAAAATACTTAGTGTTAGTTCGATCAAGTATCAAGGATCCTCACATGTCTGGGTAAAATAGTACTCAAAGTGTGGGAACATTACTATATCATAGTCCTTTGGTGAGTATGTATAGGGACATCATCTTCTTGAATATATATATATATATATTAAATATATTTTCATGAATAATCAATACATTACAAAATATTATTCATTTGGACCGTAATATTTTAGTGTATTTCGATACATGGTACACATTCTTATAACTTGGTTCTGCATTTTAAAAATCATTAATAATGATCATCCACTTAAATACTATTAACAAACATACCCTACATAAAATCATTCCTCATACCTAGGGGAAATTATACATAATACTAGATGAACATAGGGGATATATAATGTCAAACAGGATAAAAACATAATAATCACATGAACGTAAGAGTCTGACAACATGAGCACAACATTTTAGTTCTATACCCTACATACAAAAGAACAAAATATAATGTCATGTCATAAATATTTGTAGTTCACAAGACATTAGTCATAATTAAATCAAATAACATGAACCATGATTGAATACAATTGGAATATGAAATTTAATTTTGGTATTCATGTAGTAAGAGAAAATAATTTCAATATTAGTCAATGACAACTTTTTTCTAATCAGAGTGGAATTAGTTCACTCTCTAAAACAACATAGAAGTCAAGGGTCACTACCTGAAAATAATGGAAGAAAAAGTCCCTTAAAAAACATTCTTCAACCCCCATTGTAGTTTTATCTATATAAAGATATATAAATATTTAGATAACACATTGGAGATATAAATAGCCTCACCAGTCACATAATCAAAATCACACATATCTCTTCCATAAGAGAATAAAAATTTCATTATATCATAACCCAGTAAATGAAATGGGCTACATAAATAATTCATCATATCATAACCTATGGAAAATAGATATATTTCATAATCATTTCTTCATTTCATCATAGTATAACCAATGAAAACATTTTTTTTCATTTTATTTTTATCATTTTTTTACTTATATTAAAAAATGGATTTTGTAAACATCTATTAAACATAAAAATAAACCATTTAATGAATGAATTAGAATGGTAACCTTGGGTTTTATCCCCATTAATAAATAGGTATCATCAACATATTTCATCATTGATTAAAAAATTATTTTTAAGGATCATTTAGAATATTTTTACGTGAATAACATTCCATTGAAATTGGATTTTTGAAGAAAAAAATTATAAAAAATTTTACATATATTGTTCTTTCAAAATAACAATGTAAACGTACAAATATGTTTGTTAAAAAAAATTCAAATATTTCTTGATGAAAATATTTATTCATCATTGAAAGAAAAATTTAGGACATAAGTTTTTTTGACAATCATTTTCTTCAAAAATAACATTGATAGAAAATAAATGATGTTTTATAAATAATTTAAAACATTTCATGAGGAAAATATGGCTTATTTATTGAAAATAAAATTTTATGTCATAAAAGCGTTTGAAAGTATGATTATTTGAAATGAATCTTGAAAAAAAAATGTAATATTCAATGAATATAATGTTTATGAAGGCTTGATATTCCATTCATGTCATATAGGATAAACATAATACTCTTTTCACATTTTGGGTTAAATCAAAACAATAATTGTATGGAAAATGACATGAAAATTATATTCAATAAACTTTTAAAAAATTAAATCTTCCGAAATAATTTATTTAATATATAATTTTATGAATACTAAAAAAAAGTGTAATTTTTTTTATAATTCATTGGTTTGGAGAAAATGTGGTAACTAACTAAATATGAAAATAAAGCTGATTTTTTGCAAATTACATTATTTTTAAATCATGAGTATATTAAGTTATTAAATTAGTGGGAGAAATATTATTATCATGACATAAATAGAGGATAAGAAAATTTATGAATTTCATGATATTTTGATCATAATATTTTACTATCAGAAACATAATCAAAAATAGTATTAATAAATGATGAGTTTATAACATAAAATGATTACCATATTGGTAGCATTAAATCATAAGACCAATAAATAAATGAAATTAATTTAACAGTAAAATATCATAAAAGTAAATTAATTCAATATATTACAATCCAAATTGTATTTTTATACAAATCATACATTAATATAGGTGTTTAATATTATATATGTCTCATTAAAAGAAAAATTACTACAAAAATTTCTTTTTGATTTTCTAACATTGAAACCATAAACCCCAAAAATGATAGTTCATAAAATTTAACTATAAATAACATAAATTTTCAGGATAAAAATAATAAAATTTAATTGTGGTATGTACATACACCACATAAGTGAAATAGGCGGTGAATATGGTTTCTGTCTCTCAAAAGTATAAATTTTTATAGAATTACCGTACTTGTTTATTAATCCTTTTGATCATAATCCCCAAAAAATATTAACATAATATTAAACATTAAATACCATGAAATTATGTATATTTATGATATAACATGTTAATGTGGATTTATATTAATCATAAAAAAATAAATGAGTGGTGAATTTTTATATGTCGCTTAGAAATAAAAGAGAAACTATAAATCTCATACCTTAAGTATCAACTAGCATCATAAATGATTGAACCTCATTTAAAATAAATATAAGTTTGAAATAAATATATCATAGAACCATATATATATATATATATATATTATATCAAATATGTTATAATAATGATTTCTTAAATCCCTTTTATTAAAAAGTTCATTATAATATAGTTTTTTGGGTAATAAACACTCCATTTTTTGTATATGTTTTAAGTTTTTATTTTTTGTCCTATTACATTGATCTTGGTTCCATAATATATATAATTATTTTCTTTTAATAATTTTTATATTTATAGTTAATTTATAATTTAATTACCAATCATGAATATTTTTTTGGATAATTAATGTATGTTATGATAACAAAGATTTTAGGTCATACGTATAAATCTGTGACACTTCCATTTGTGATTGATCATTTTTGAATGTTGGTATGTAATATTTTATGTTAAAATAATTAATATAATGTTATAAATACAATATTATTTCTTTAAATATACTTATACATATCATCCATTTGGTTTATTGGTGAAAAAATAAGGTCACATCGCTTCATGGAGGCGGTAGTCCACACACACATGAATGATGATATCTTCTTTTAGGGATTGAAATAGTAAGAAATTAAAAGATATGTTAAGATTAAATAGTTATAAATATGTAATTAATAACGTAATTATTTCTTTTTAATCACATATATTAGTTATATTTATCCTTATTATCTTCAATGTAATGAATTTCAGAAAAACAAATCACCATACTTCTTAAGGTTATTGTCTTTTGTACACACAGACGACATTAAAATATCCCATTAATAGTGTAATTTAAAAAATTAATATGTTATAGGATGACTAAAAATATATTAATAAGTTATATATATGATACATATACATTTTATCTATCATTATTTTCAACTGTGATTGGTGGTAATTGAAAAAAAAATGACATCTGTTGGTGAGGTAGTAGTTCCCCATAAAGATGAATTATGATTTCGAAAACCATTAAATGAATGTTGGGATGGTTTTATGTCATTTAAGTATCATAAAAATATTTGAGTATATTAATTATACTACTTTTGTTATATCATCTTATTTTAATAATATTTCAATTTAGTAGACTTTGAAATAAACTAATAATGCATGTTGAAGAATGATACCTCTTCCTCCAGTTACATCTTTTGGTTTTCGCCAAATCCTTTAATTGTTAGATTTGAATAAAAAAATAAGTATTATATGATACGATATTTTAATTTTATAAGTTATTTATATAGGTATTGGATAAAACATGGATTTAAGGTGTTATGTGAAGAAGATAAGTTGTGACCTTTTATAAGTGATGTGGGTGGTACAATTGTAATATTTTGAAAAGAAAATGTTATACCCTTGTTTTTGCAATGAATTCGGACTCTAAAATTACAAACTATAGATTAATAAAATATGTAGGGTAGAATAATGTCAATGAATTGTATTTTGAATAATTTTATGTTATTTTAATCCTTATCTTTTATGTTTAACTCACATTAAACCAATTGTTAATCACGAAAAATACTTTTTACATAATTTACTATTAATTATGGTAATAAATTTATTTTAAATAATTATATAAAATAAATTATTATTATTAAAAATATGTAATCTAGTTTTAAAAAATATATTTATTTATTTGGAAAATTTAATTTAAAATTAATCTCGAATATGTTTTTATAAAGAGGGTTTTTTCAAAGAGAAAATGTTAAAATTTAAACTACGTTTTTATAACAAAGTTCAAAATAAAAATCTATCAAATTAAATAATTTAGAATTAAAGATATATAATTTAACTGATTTTAATTCAAAATCAATTTAAAATTTAAATATACATTATATTTATTCGAACCAATAATCATTTGTCAACTGAAATTCAAGATTTTTCACTATTAATCAATAAATTAGTTTTTCAGGAAAAAATAAATAATTAAAACTATGATAATTATGACATTAATATTTCAAAAATTATTTTCATTTTGTCATATTATTTTTCGAAATGGGTACACAATTATTTTTAAATGCTTGTGTAAAAAATGAGACAAAATATCTTTTTATAAATATATATTTTTTACAATAATATTGTATTTATTAATTTTTTAAACATATATGATCATTATTAAAAAAAATATTTTTCAAATAATATATAGTTGATTTAATAATTAATTAATTGTGTTCTATTTCTTTTATTACGGTCTAACATACATCGGTGTTATGTTCCCCGGATTTCCCATATTATTATTTACCAAACATTGTGCCACCTTCATGAATAACTGGTCACCCATATAGAACTCAATATCTCGATTTCTTTGGTTGTTATATGATTTGTGGTGACTCTAATCTGTTAATAATCATCTACTGATAAGATTAACCTTTTCAAATGTCTCTTTCACTAATCTCGGTCCCAAAAGTGTGGTATCACCCACCTCCTCCTAGTGTATATGTGACTATCATGTCTAACAATATATCCCCTCGAAAGGATATGTTGGAATCAAGGACTGGAAACTGTTATTATATGAAAATTTGACCAATCCCAAATGGATATCGCACGATCCACTTAAATCCAAGACATGTACCTGAAGCATGTATTCCAGAATCACATTTTCCTACATCATATAACCATAAATTTGAGGATGATATGCTATAATCATATATATATGAGACCCAAATGCCTTCTTAATGAATTCCTAGAACCGATAGATATATGGGGGTCTCAATAAAAAATTTTAAAATGGTACAACATGAAGCCTTAGAACCTCCTGTACATTTAACCGACCCAGCTCATCCACTTTTTCTGAATCTTGAATGGAATGAATTTGGATAATTTTGTAAAATTTTCCATTATAAAGAAAATGGTATTTTATCCCCGATGTGTACAAGGAATGACTTCATCAAAATCTAGGGAAACCGCATCCCATTACTAGGTAAGAATTGGTAACTATTGACGTAAACTAGAAGGCATTTATTTCTATGAATTTACCTATTAACATGTATAACATCATTACTTGAAGTCAGATATATCTCACCTCATACGTGTCAACAAAAACAACCGATATGCATCATAATTTATATTGGTAGCTCTAGGATGAACAACCCACTATGATTAGTGTCCATCCTGTAGAACCACCATCCTTGGAGTAAACATCACAACAAAACTACCCTTAAAGCACAATATTCCCTTGGGATATAATGACTAACCACAAAATGACTCCCCACCCTAAAGAAAAAAATTATTCTACTAGCATATACCATCACTAAGATAAAGCCACTAAATTTTCTATGAAGGAGAAGGTGCCAACTGAACACTTTCCATGAACTCACCTCCACTATGCATCTTTTCCTACAAGAGTATTTAAGAAAAGATCCACATCAATGTCATATCATGACTGGACATCCTCAATTCCTACGTTGGCACTTCTCTTCTCAAGGAATCTACCACAACATTACCGTTTCCTATGGTATACATGATATCAAATTCAAACCACTATAAATACTCAATCCAATAATGTTTCTTCAAAATCAAATCCTTTTGGTATAAGATGTAAAATATGATTTTATGATCCATCTAGACAACATATTTCTACCAAAAAAATATTGACATCCCATATTTAGGGCAGGCATCACCACTTCTAACTCTAGGTCTTTGTTCGTGTATTGTTTTTCATGTGACTGAAGTTAGCAAGATCTATATTCCAGCATATGATCATATTCTATAATAACACATCCTAGTACCATAGCTAATGTTTCACAATAAAAATGTAGCCCTTTCCCAACTCTGAAATACCGACACAAGTGAGGTTGTCAACTGCTGATTTAGCTCTTAGATGCATACTTAACACACTAGGTTACATTCAAGCATCACCCCTTTTGAGTGATCACTATCACGGAGGACACATTCGGAAAGAAATTCCAAATAAAAATCCTGTAATAACTATCTAGTCCAAGAAAACACCATATCTGAAACAAAATCTTTTGTTGTTCCCACAACCTAACTGCATTGATTTTCAGGAGTCCACTAAAACCCCTTTCTCTAAGATGGCATGACCCATAAAATTTCACTTCCCTAAATAAGAACATGCATTATGAAAACATTCCATATGGTTGATGATCCCAAAGTGTGACCAACACAATTCTAAAATGATTATCATACTCATCCTCAAATCCAGAATAATACAGTATGTCATCCATGAATGCCACAATGAAGGATTCATGATTCTGTTGGAACACCATATTCATGGGCTTATGAAAACTGTTGGATCATTTTTCAGTCTGAAAGACATATCAAAATACTTAATGCTCCCATACTTGTGTTATAAATCTATTTTAATAATATTTTCCTATTTCACCATGACTTGGTAGAAACCGAAACACAAGTCTATCTTAGAGAAACAATTTTCCACCATCAGCTAATCGAAAATGTCATCAATTTGGGGAATGGATTCTTCTTCTTTATGGTTACTTTATTAAGATTCTATTAATCGACACAAAAATAGATAGATCTATATGTTTTTTTTGAAAACATGACTATGGTGGCCAAAGGAGAGATGCTAAGGTGAATGAACCCTTTGGATTCTAAATTTTCTAGATGTATATTTAATTAGTACAACTTAGTTGGGGCTATATGATATGAGAGATGTTATATATGTTGTGTCCCAAACACAAAATCAATCGATAAATCCATATTTCGCTCTAGGGGAAAACCTAAAAATGGATAAAGTAATACCTTTGGGAACCCATCCACTACAGGTGGTAATCCTCCATCATGAGATGCACCAAAATCCTCTAACATGAGTGATGATAACTAAAAAACCTTATTATCAATCTTTGGGAGTGAATTTTCCACATGACCTGATCGAGGATCCCACTCTCCATGAAAATACTGAGTACTCTTATAAGGTTCTATGAAACATTTCATCAAACTATAACAACATATACTCACTTTGAAGAACATCATTAAATACATGACAAGGATTACATCCGAAAGGTACATAACCATGACCAGGATATCCCATTCTATCTCAACCACTGACACAGAGAGTGCACATGTTGAGCATATAAGACCCTGATCCTTACACAAAAAGATACCAATTACATGGAAAAAAGTATAACATAGTAAGAAAGTTAAAAAAAATTCACAACATGGGAAGAGATAAAAGAAAAAAAGCACCAATATTAACAATAGATTCTATAGATAATAAATTTATAATGGCACTCAAACTGTTGAGGGTCCTGCAATAGATCATGTTAGTGCATGATCCAAATCATAAAGGGGTTTTTTCTCTAACTGATATTGAACTTGACCACTGACTTGTGGCACTAGACTAATATTTCTATAAATAGAAGAAGATTTTATCCTGGTGCCACAACCACAAAAATGATATCCCACATTCTTGAATGACTCTGACTAGGTTGAAATTCCCTTAGAAGATACAGTTCATTCCCTAATATGGTATCAATTCATAAACTAGCAAAAACGCTGCAAGTATCCCATAGCTACAGATCAATGAAAGGGTTTTTTAGGGGATGTAAACAAAGGTTGATTGTTCACTACACATCCACACCGGTGGAACACAATTAACCCTACATCAGAAGACACAAATGAATAATGTTGTAATGGATGCCCTAAATTGCCACTTCCATTTATCCCAGCTTAGCTCTCATCCTCTTCTTCTCAGACGAACTACAGCTGCCCATTTCTGATGTTGTCCTGAAGGAACTAGAAATACCCTTGTGGTAAATCTCCACCATAAAATATATATTAACTACATCAACATAGGTCCTTAGATTGAAAAAAATACTCGGGTATAGATATTTGTAAGTAAATCCCTTTTGAACCTCTGATCCATCAACTGCTCATTAGAAACTATTTTGGGTGCATACAAAACTAACTCACCAAAGCGGTTTGTCTACTCTATTACTGACTAGTCCCCCATAATGTTATCCATAATCAGATAGGATCTTAAATATGGTTAGACATCAGGGAAATAGTTGTTATTGAAGATATCATTAATTATTTTTCTACACATCTATTTCTACTTCCCTGTTTAGACCACTAAGTCCCACCACCTACAATGCAGAATTTATAGAAAAGGGTGTATTTTACCCTGACTTCCTCCTAAGATTGATGAAATTTGAACACAATAAGTTTCTTCCAAAGATAGTCCTCCACTTTATGGGGCTTTATACAACCTCAAAATTAAGGAGGTTTGTTATTAAGGAACTTCGGAGCTTTGGAAATCATAGTACTAGGTTCGGCCACCTTAGTAAGAGTAGGACCAAGACCACCACACTGTCAAAATCCGGAAAACAATAGCATAATGCATCATCTAGTCTCCAATTAAGCGGTGAGGGAGAAACCCCTTCGGATTTTCTTGCTATTGGAAGGGAATTATCTAGGGAGGCTTGTGGCTACAAAATAACCAATCACAAGGAAACCCATCGATAAAACAAGATTAAATAATTTGAGTAATAAAAATAGATGCAACGAATCCAAAGTCTTCATGATATTATAAATACCAAACCACATCACCCCCATATAATTTCCATGTAATTTATATATCATGTAGGCCCCACCAAGAGGATAATTCAATCAAAAATCCCAACATACCATGGAATCTCATGATCTGCCATTATGTGTGCTAGCCCATCACCCCACTCACATCATAAACTCAATTCCCTAATGTTTCTAGATCCTTTGTAACCAAACTCATCCAAAAACAAAATGAACCAAATGATATTTACTGAACTTTGATATAATTTTTTCCTTAACAAATTTTGTTATTCGTCCTAATCATTGCCTGAACCGGTCCATGGCATGGCCCGATGGGTGTTACCTGATCCATACAAGCTGGAAAAAATTGCTCAGTTATCAATGGTAATGCATGGGAATGATTTAACCAAATTTCATTATCATAACTAACCATTAAAATAAATAAATGGAAACTGAAAATATGCAACTAAAACCTATAATATACAGTTTTCAAGATTGGAGTTTACAAATCAAGACAAAACCCAAAAAAAGGCTACAATAATAGAGAATAGATATTTCCCAAAATAATCTTTTGCCAAGAGGTGAACTACCCTCATGATTACACTAACAACACTACACAAGGAAGAAATATAACAACCTAAACCACCATTCCAAAATGCCATGCGATTACATATGTCAAACCTAACCAAGTCTATATACACCCAAATGAGTTACTAAGGTGTGACCCAAAGCATATTAGGATTAAATAGAATTAATTGTTCCATGCTATTGAGATTATATAAAAACCTTCATGTTTTATGCAATAAATATTCGAGGATGTTTTTTTGAAAATAATTTCAATAAAAACCATGTTTGTTTTTGAAATAACCATAGAATGTGTAGTATGCCGATGGAATGTGTGATATCATTATAGATCACTTGTCATAGGACAATCCTCTAGGCGATATCTTACAATGAGACACTAGGTATATCATATCTCGTTGTGGGGTGGTATCAAAACCATGATTGTATATTTCTCATGAATGATCCACTAGGATGGGAAAGTCCATGGGCCCATTGGTCTCCAATCATCACATTGTATCATTAGTTTTCTAGAATCAATCCCTCAAGATGAAATCAGGATGAACCACTTCAAAATCATCTAGATTAATAATCCTAGTAAACCCAACAAGTTACACAGGTTTTCCATTGTGCCAAAAGTATGTTCCACATTTCATTTAACTCATAAAATTCACATTATTTAGGCCCAAAATTGAAAGACACCCAATATTCCATCACATTAACACAGAAAATCCTATTTTAAAATCATTTGTAAACGAAAAAATTTCATTCCCTGATTAGAATCACTTCCGTAAATCAATTATCATCCTTCATAATTTATTAATCATCATCAAAGAACTCAACAAGGATTTTCAAAACATATACAATTTGTTTCTCACTAAAAACAAATTTCAAACCAAATTCATATCCAATCCTTCCAAAACCCTTTTTCATCCACCACATAAATCTTTGAACTTTTCAATGTACTCAATAAGGTGTAATAAATTTTTTAAATAATGTTTAAGAATGAAATCAGCAACCTTGGATGTTGAAGCTTCAATAATCTAGTGAAAATTGCCAAATGCACCTATATTGCAGTATGAAGAAGAATGATAAAATAGTATAAGTCAAGATTAAACCCAAATAATCACGTTCTAACCCTATAATCGGCAGCCAACCCACAACAGACATAATCACCTATGAAGGAGGGGTAAAACCAAACAATAGAGATGAAATTAATGATAGATGAAACTAACATGAATATATAGAGGGAAATTGAATAATATAACCCAAAAAATGGAGCTTGAAGGGGTGGGATTAGAGAGGTAGGGTCTCTTAGGGTTTGTAATCCCAACAGGGGAGAGGAATTAAGGTTTTGGTGTTAAATATTGGGGAGATAGAAATATAAAAATAAAATTTTAATTAACTAGATTCGTCACAAGGTTAGTCCACAATATTAGAAAACCTATGTGGAGAATGTTCTATAATCACATCAAAATATGATCATAACACACTGTCATCATGCATATTCTGGAATACTATGTGCTAGTCGGGCGGTAGCAGCTACCTTAAAATGGCCTTCTACCACCCTTGTACATGTGCTGAGGCACATAGTCTGGCTAACTATACATTTCCCGTGTGATATATACTGACTCACCAAACCAACTACAACATGGTTACCTAGGAAGGATACCACAATAACTATTAACTATGCACCAACCATGCACCACACACATCCATCTGAAAATTTCATACTTTTTTCAAAAAAATAAATTGAAAACTCAAGGGAAAATGCTAGACAAAAAATAATTAAAAAAATACCTCAAGTAAAATGTTTTATGTTGAATATTTATAAACCAAATTTACATTTAAAAGTTCATTTATATCCTCATAATTTTTTATAAATAGAAAAAAAAAATTCACTTTCAGTTTCTTTTTCCAAATACTATGTTATTCCTCTTTCCATCTACGGTGAGAACATAAAAAATATACTTCTATCTTTTTATTTCACAAGTACAATTTTATCCTTTGGTTATACCTTCATAAAATTAATCATTATATTTTACTCTATGTATTTAATTATTCATTACTAATGAACTAAATAATATCCATAAAAGATTGATAATCCATTCTATCTTTCTCATGAAAAAATATTTTTAAAAAGAGTTCACCAATATGGATAAATCAACATATGGTGAATTAATGTGTTAACCTCCCAAACGACTTCCGAAATTAATCTTAAACATCTACATAAATGGTTATCCTTATAATAATTACATATTTCAATAATAATAATAATAATCTGTTAATTTCACAAAATCAGCTAACATTAATAAAACCAATATCATAAGGTGGCTGTTGATTTTCACATTCCAGACATGTGAATACCTTCATCATGTATTATCTAAAAACCTGTTAATAACCTAAATTACCCTAAAACCTAATTGAAAACATAATTAATTCCACATTCCTTATATAAAACACATATTATTTTATATATTTCATTATAAAACCATTAAATATGATTCATCATCTTATTCCATAATATTATTTTCCTTTCATATTTCATTCGTAGTCACTTCATCATTAATAAAAAACCATTAATCATACAATATTACTTATTTTATTCATGATAATTTCCCTTTGGAAATTAATTTATATATTTACTATACATTATTTTTTTTTAAATTCTATATTTGATGACTTCTTATAGATACCAATATTATTATCCATTGCAATATCCAAATTTTTTTCCGTCACATTCTATGTATTATTTTTTCCCATACAAAAAATAACATCCCATCTCTTAGGTACATTCATATGTGTGGTTACTACCAATGTCTTGACATACAGAGAATAAAAGTTTTATTCCTCTATGGTATCCAATACCAAAACTCTTGGATTACTCTATCATTATCTTATTTAGTGAGTTTTAGATTTTATAGGGTTCACAAGGTTAATAATTTTCTATGATAACAGATTATGTATAATCATAATCCCCTTCAATCCAACCATCATCCCTTATGGATTCTCATCAAAAAAGTTTCTATCACATTCAATCTGAACATGGTTCCTTATGTTTTATGCCATTAAATAAAACCAAGAAACATATTATGAGAAACAATAATCAAATTGGGGAACAACATAATCCTGAAACAACCATTACAAGATTTTAGAATCCTAAATCGTTCTTCTAAATATATGGTACCTTATGTTTTTTATAATTCATTCATTGGAAACACCTATTTAGATTAATCAAGATGTTATATATATATATATATATATATTTGAATTTCCATAGAATATCCCTCTAGAGATTAAAAATATATCTAGAATATGTCCTTTAGACATAAACTATGTGATCACCATGTTTATCTCAGTGTTACATTTTCAATTTTACAACAACAATATACCATTGTTCCATTGCTATATCTTCATGTAGCATCCAAATATGTAAGTAATTTCTAGGAAACCACATACATTATCATTTAGCAAAATTGAAACACATATTCCTTTTCATTGAATCATTATTACACTTATCTATATTCATATGCATAGACATATCCTTATAAATATACCTAGGTTCCACAAAAATATTTTCTTTTCCTTGTTTATAAAGGTTTAAAAACTATTCCATTTATTAGCACTATAAGAACCAGAATTTAAATATGTAGATATTATATATTTTTAGATTAATAATAAATTCATTAGACAAACACATTACAAAGGACCAAAATAGTTTAATCCCTTTGGATACTAGTAAAAAATATTATAATTTTGTGAATGATCATTAATATCTCCCATAATGATCATCCACATTAGTACCCTTTCCAATCTTACCATATGTAGAAAATATTATCCATTAACATGGGTAAGGAAAAAATGAATGGGGAAGCCCATAAGTTTAGTAAGGGTAACAAAGTGTGATAAATAATAATAAAATTAGAATATTGGTATTAGAAAATGGGAATCATATTTTAAAACCATACCCTCTTTTTATGAGGTCATAATTTTGAATCATGCCACTATGATTGGTAGTTTAAAAGACATGAATCACAATAATATTAATGAACAAAAGAAAAGTGAGCATAAAATTTCTTTTACACATGGATTTTTGGAATACACATAAGCATATATAAAAACTTCTATAGTATTCCAGGATCACATTCAATTCCATCATAATGGAAAGTGTTAACTCCATAAACTATCGTAGTATTTATGGTTTACTTTAAAGACCACCAAAGTTGATTTAATCCCTTACGAAACTGGGTTAACTCTACATTCCAATATTATATATCTCATGAGATATAAATCATTACAAAATTCATTTAAGAGAGATATTGTTATCACACTTCACATAATTAAAATATTATATATGTGTTTCACAATATCATAATCCATTAATCATATCATGAAACATGTAATGAAATGGGATTCATAAACATTTGATCATATCATAAATTGTTGAAAATATATATATCTCATAATTAGTTGATCATTTCATCATATTAAATTCATTGAAATGAATTTGGGTTGACAAATATTTTGTCCTGGTATTACCAAGGGAAGAGAAACAGGTTTCGTAAACATCTTGTCATTATCATCAAAAACCATTCATCTAATGAATATAAATGATATCAATGGATAAAATACCCTGTAAGAAATAGGTAACATAAAATGATTTCAAATTAATTTGAAATATACATTAAATGACAATTTTAAAAATTTATTATGGAAAATGGAATTTCTCTAGAAATCAATTTTTAAAACATAGTATTCACCAAATGTTTGGGAAATCTTTTTCTTGGAAATTTACCATGAAACCATATAAAGGTTTAGTTTAATAAATAAATTAAAAGTTTTGTTGTGTAAAATATTTTATCATCATTAAAAACTAATTTTTAGTAGATAAATAATTTTTAATGTATTTTTCTATAGAAATTAACATGTAAACTTATAATGGATTTGTTAGAAAATACCTTTCAAAGTGTTTCTTATGGATAAGATCCCTTACTCTTTAGATAAAAATTATTAATGAATAAAAAATTATGAAAATAACCTATAAATTATATAATGTACTTTTCAATGAAAATAATGCTCAATATTTTTGTAAATTCTATCCATGCTATACACATTAGAACAGTGATTCCATTCATATTTTTGGTAAAATCCAATCATGCATTGTTGGGAAAGCGTCACAAAATATCATTTCAATGTTTTATAAAAAATAAATATTGGGTAAATATTTATTTAATAGATCTTTTTAATAATGATAAAAAATATTTGAAAAACTTTTTACAAAGAAATTTTTTTTATATGAAAAGTGGTTTTCGATCAAATAGAGAAATAAAACCAAATTTTAATAAAAAATAATTTAGAAATTTTTATTGTATAAATAAATAACTATGTATAGAAAAAATTTACTCCAATAACATATTATGATTTTAATAAAATATATCAGTTTCTTGATATATATATACATCATATTATTTTTTTATCAGTAACATAGTCAAAAATAATACCATTAAATGGTGGGGATGTAACATCAAATATCTTCAATATTATTAACATAGTATTTTATGCCCGATAAAGAACATAAATTAAATTGATATTATAATATAATGAGAATAATAAAATTCATGATATTACACATCAATGGTTCTATGAATACTTGTCATTAAATAATATAGGTACAAAACATGACATGTGCTTCAAGGAAGGAATGTTGAGACAAAAAAATATCATTACAATTTTGTAACATTTGGAAAATAAACCCAATAAAAGTGAGTTACTAAAATTTATATGTAAATTAAAATAAAATTTGTTATAATTATAATAAAATTAATTCTTTGGAAGAATATAAACCACAAAAAAAGAAATTAGTGGTAAATTCGGCATGGGTCTTATAGGAGTATAAAGTGAGATGAAAATCTACTATCGTTTTAGTAATCATTTTTAAGATAGTGACCAATAAAGAATAAAATAAAATAAAACATTATATATCATTAAGATAAGGTTATTCAAAATATAATTTGAAAAATTTTATGTATATACAAACAAAAAAGGTTTTCAATTTTCAAATATCTCCCAAATATAAAAGATTTACTACAAATCCCAACCATATGTTTCGACAACATTCATACTATTTTGAAACACTTTCATAATAGATAAAAGATTATAATAAATCTATTATGGACCCATATTACATATATAATATATTATATTATATACTTTTGAACGTTTATAATTTTTTATTAATAATTCCATTTTAAAATCAGGTTTTTGTTAATAACCTCATTGTTTTTCATATATGTTTTGGTTTGTTATTTTTTGGTCCACTTACATTCAAGGAGGTAAAATAATCTCCAAAAAAATAATCATGAAATAATTATAATAAATTTGAATGAATTATAATAATATTATTTATAATGAAATATGGTTTTTGAGAAATGGTGTATGTTATGAACAGGGAGAAGGTAGGACATATATACCCATGAGTAATGTTTTCTTTTTTAATGATCATTATAGAAATGAGGGAGACAAAAATTTTCATTAAAATTATATAAATTATAATAAATACAATATGATTTCAGAAAATATACTAATAAATATAATCCACGTGGTTTGGTTTTGAATATTTAGAGTCACATCACTTTATGATAGAAAAATACCCAACATATAGTAATGTTGAAATAATATTTCAATGAGTGAAAAGGTAAAATAATATGATATATTATTCTTTAAAAATTATAAATATGATATGATTATAATAATTATTTCTTCTATATCACATATTTGTCTTAAATATATCATGTTTATTTTTAATGTAAATAATTCATAAAAAATGAATCACATCACTTCACAAGTTGGTATTCTTGTGTACACATGAACGACGTTATCATATCCCCTATAGATTGGATTCAAAATGTTATTATTGATATAATTACTTAAATGGTATAACTATGTAACAAATATCATATATATACTTTAAACCCATCATTATACCCATCATTGAGATTTTTTAATGGAAAAATTAATGACATTGGGTCTTGGGGAACAAGTATTCTGTATATAAGAATAATGATTTCCTAACCCATTTTCTGGATTTTGGGTTGGTTTTAGGTAATTATCATAACATAAAAAATATAATTATATTTAATAGACTGATATTATTCTATTAATATGTTTTAATAATAATTTATGTATGTGGAGGATGAAATATATTAAAAATACTCAACAAAGAATGTTACCTCTCCCTCGGGTCACCACATTAGGGTTTAGAAAATTCATCAAAAGATGTATCACTGACCAAAAAAGGATTATAGTATGCTATTAGATATTATAGGAAGTTATTTGGACAAGGATCCCCAAAATAAAAAGTTCTTAAGAGGTGAAGTGGAGAGGATAGGGGTGGTATTTTATAATTGAGTTGAGCGGTACACTTATAATTTTTTGAAAATAAAACGGTGTACCAGCATTCTTCTCATGGAAAAGGATTTGATTATTATCAATAATTACACATGAATGGTTTTAAACAAGTCTAAATAATATATTTTAGAATATAATTAATGTTACATTAAGATATATATTTCTAATTTAACACCCACCCCATGGTAAATTCGTTTTTTAAAACCACAGTAAATAATTTTTACTAATTTTATAATTAAAAGTGATGAAAATTTTATTTTTAATTGTTATATAATATAAATTATTATTATAAAAATTATTTAATACTTCTTTTAAATTCCATTCATATAATTCGAAATATTTAATTTTAAATTAATCATGCTGAAGTGAAAATAAAACATGTTTTTCAAAAGATAAATTTTTAATATGTGTAAATTGTTTTTATATAAATATTAAAATTGAAAAAAAAAATTAAAAAGAAACAAATTGACTAATAAATATATAATTGATATAATATTCATTTAAAACTAATTTAACAAATAATTTACCATTATATATAATGTAATCGAAATGGTGGGTCTTGATTCAAATTCAATATTTTTTAGTGTTAATCAAATAATTAATCTTTTCTACAAAATCATTAAAACCACCCAATTTTTTTTAAAACATGATTCAAATAATAAATTTATTTTAAAAAATTGATTTTAAATAATTTTTAAACCTTAAGTTTAAAGATAATTGTGCAATATAATACAAAACTATTTTTTAAAAAAAATATTGTTTTATGTATAAATTTATTTTTATTATTTCTCATATAAATAAAAAAAATATGATAATTTCTAATCATTTAATGGAATATAAAATATTTAAATTAAATTAAAATCATTCTTGAAAAATAATTAATTACCTTATGTAGAAATTGTTTTTTTAATAAAAAAAATTCATGAAAAGAATTAATTTAATTTTGAATAGTTTTTATTTCAATGCCTAATTAACTAGTCACTGAAAAATCATTTTATATAATTTTTTTAAAAATTAATTTTAATATTTATGTTATTAATATTCATACAATTCATTCTAAGGGCTCAGTGGTAATTATCATATTAAATAATAGCATTTTAAAAGTATGTCACATTTTGTTTCGACTCAGAGTAGTGTGTAACACAAGTTAATGTCATTGTTGTGTGTAGCACAAGATAAACATGGTGTTCCATAAAACAAAATAATATAAATAAGATTCAATTTATTTTATATTTTTCACAAAATATTTGATTTTTACAATAAGAGATCACTCAAATTAACGAACATCATACCCTTAACAATATTAGTTACCATTTATATTTTTAATATATTTATTCAAAAGAATATTCGTAGCCAATAATTTATTTCTTGTAATACCAACCTAAATACAATTTTCAATTTATCATCCAAAAGTGAATCGATGAAATTTTATATCCTTCATCTCAAATTATAACAATTATCATTATTTATGAAGCACAAAATCAATTTGTAATAATTTACATTCGTTTAAAAATATAACATAAAATCAATTTCATCAAAAAACATTTTCTCTAAAAACATTTAATATTATAATACAATTAATATCTTCATTTATCATAAATCTACAAAGACATTGATCAAATAATTTATTTTATTTTATAATCATTTTATGGAAATAAATCGTTTATTTAATAACCAATTATCATTTACATTTTACCACACACACGATGAAATATTTATTTTATAATTAAAAACATAAAATATTTCGTTAGAAAACAAGTGAAAATAAATATAAAATCAAATAATAAAAAATAGTTTCAATTGACATGGATTTACTTAAAAAAACCACATGCCTAAATCATAGAATCATGAAACACCAAACAAGGGACCCTAAATTAGTTGGAAGAATGTACATAAACAATCAAGATACTATCCTAGAAATGTAATAAAAAATAAATGATCTTGATCCAACTATTATTTTTTAATACAAAGACCTCAAATAAGGAATGAATTGAGGGAAATGGGGATTCACAAATAAACCAGGGATATATTTATTGAAAATGATTCAATACTTTGATAGGAATGTTGATCTATATGGATTCAAATATTGAGGTGAAAAAATATCTTCAAGATAAAATCAAATGGATTAAAGTTATAAATAGGTTCAATGGATGATAATATTGAAATATAATGAAGGTTATTATAAATTAATTACAATTCCACCTTAGGCATCCATCCCTAGATCAACATCATTATATAGAGAGTACCTTTGACAAGTGAAATGGTGTTTCTCATAAGACTTCATGGGATTTTAGAAATAACACTTATAATAAAATTGGATTATATCAACTGTCTAATCATTCCAGACACAATTATTTCACCACTAGTCAACCCAATAAATGTTCAGTCAGATTCTATTAAAAATATCTTAAATTCAAGCTTCAATCGAGTTACCGGTGGCTCCCACCAAATAGACAGTGGGGCTATTTTTTCTATTATAACTATATGACAATGTCCAATCTAAAAAAAACAATGAGAACACCGATTTAGCTCTTAAAAATCCATATCACTCATATCCCTTCAAAGGCTATAAACAAGAAGGAGTAACCTCAAATCAACATGAAAATCAAGATGTGAAAAGTAAAACATATACTGCACCTGAATGAAAATTATATGTATGTTACAATGGTTGTTCAATATGTTATCCCCATGGAATATTAAATTATCATGGATGATAATTTTTTAAGGTAGAATTATATTATTTCATGTATCATTTAGATTATATCATACTATTTTTAACAGATATTTTATATTCTTAAACTCCATTAATTTGGATATTTTAGATGTTTTATTTTTTATGTTGACTCAATTTGTTAAAAAAATTAAAATTAGAGGTTATTTTGTGTTCACATATAATATATAGTATTTCTATCCCATATATTAATAATCTTTTATAAATATTTATTAGATATGTTTTTTTTATGAACTCTAATGATTGATAACATATTCATGTGTTACCTCAATCAGACTCTAGTAATTCTATATTTTGTTTAAATGAATGGGTTTATTATATTAATTTTATTTGATTGATATAATAGATTCATTAATATGTGATTCATAAATGTTTTTTTGATGTTGTAATTTAGAGAGAATTTTCTGAGAAAATATAAATGATAACCCAATAAATTATGAAAATGAGCATCATGTTATATTTAATCGAATAGAATTAGTGATACTATTGGTAGTACAAACCTAACAATATTACATCAAGATAATAATATGAAGTAGAATATATTCTGTCTTCATTCACAGGTAATTATCTTAAATATGAGGTTATTAAGTTATCATAATTTTTAATTTTCATAATTGAACGGGGTTTTGATAGTTCTCTTATGATAAATTTTCTTATTGTTATTAAATAAATCAGACCCCCACTTTTATGGATTATTAATCACTAGCATCCCATATGTATAGATGGAGTGAATTCGTCCCATGTATTTCATGATTGTTTTTATATAATGTCATCTGATGGATTAAAAAGTAAAAAATAAAATATTTAATTATATATTATTAGAAATTTCATTATTATAGTTTTAAAATTCATTAATATTAATGATATACATTTCATTATTATTATATAATTGTTATATGAATTTTTATTCCATTAATAGGAAAATTTTGTTCTTATATCTTGATATACATTCAAGGATGCATGAATTTAATATTATATTCTCAATTTTTGTTGGTTTGTTATCAGTTAGAAAAAATTAAAATGAAATATATAATTTCCATATATGAAATCACAAGACCTAACCCTATAAATGGATTTTATAATATAGTTAATGAAGAAATTAATCTTTTTTCACATAGTCAGCATGGTGGAGTCTTATGGGGAGTAAATCATCCTTCACTGAGTGTTTGATATCTTTGTATGTCTGTATTCTCTTTAAAAATAAGAAATTGTAGGGATTTCTTCTCAAATCGTCTATATTAAGTAAAATAATCACAATTAGTAGTCTAGAAACATATCAGGATGGTGTTGCAATTTTCTGAACACAATTCATTTAATTTTCATTGTCTTTTACTAAGGAGGTATGTTCAGTTTTACATTTAATTTCATTCATTATTGTTATTGATCTCAGTTGGACTATAATGGAAATAATTTATTATCAATTCTGATATTTATGACAAATTAGTATAGTCATTTCACAATTTATTTATTTAAACATGTATTTTGAGTTGGTATCTATTTCACTTATAGAAAATATAATAGTTTGTATTTATAGATTTATTAGTATTTATCAAATGAGTCCATATTGAATATGAAGTAATATTTATAAAGACCCAACCCTTATAGATCAGATCCAGTTCACAATCTGTTACATTGGTATATATATAAGACATGATCCCCAAGGGACCAATCAGTTTTGGTAGTTTTTGAATCGTGATTACATACATGTACACTATATTTCATCATTAGAAGAAATACAACATAGTAATACCATTGGAAACATCCATATCTTGTATAATTTCTATGCATTTCATTCATAATATATATATTCAAATCCCAGGAAAAAAAATAAAGTGTTGAGCTCAGTTTCTTAGTAGGGGAAAAAATACAATGGAAGTTATCATAAACATAAATATTAAGGTAAACTGAACAACTAAAACACATTCCAATATAACATAATATTGAGCATAATACGGTTGGAATTAATGATGAATGAATAATTATATAAAAACACAAACATTAACCATGGATATTATAATTTTTCAATTAACACACGACTTATTAATTACTAATATCATAATCAAGGAATGCATATGTTGGACATCATAAAAATACATTCAAGTCTTCATCCATGACTCTTGACAACAAATGGTTATGTCCTCGGTGAAAATCCATTACTGTTTTGTCTCATAAAACCTATTTATGAATCTAGTGGATATAGCAGGCCCAACCCATAACATAATAAATCAAACGGATTCCTCATGTTAATGGGGATAAACCTAAACAAAATATAAATATAAAATTTAAATTACATTCAACAATCAATAAACACAATCTCAACCCATTATGTGTATTAAGGTGAATAATATCAAGCTAGCACATCCACAGTAAAGATAATTATAAACTATTTAATAAAATGTGGCAGATGATAAATATATGATATAAATATTAATAATTAATAAGATTCAACCGATGTGATGAAATAAATGAAAATATTATTATAAAATCATCAAGTAATTATTGATAGAAATACAGATTTTTTTACATTGAAAAGTAGAGATCTTTTGGTTAAATTATTTTTAATTATCATCATTGTTTGTATAAAACAAGAGATTAATAGTTATTGTTTTTTATAAAAAAATGTTTAATTTTATAAAAATTAATTCTGTCTAAAAAAATTATGGATGATACTTGAAAATTGGTATAATGTCAAGAAGATCAATTTAATTGGTCATGCATATCAGGATGAATTTAGAAGAAAAACTCATAAAACATGTATTTACTATAAAAGAAATTTGAAATAATTGGGGTACCTGAGATTGGGATGTGTACAAAAAGTATAATTATTATATAAAAATAATAAACAAATAATTTGTTGTATAGAGGGTGAAATCATAACCCGAATGAAAAAAGAAGGTTTGGGAAGAAACCCTTACATATTTATAATCTATCGAATTGTATGACCAAAAAAATAATAATAAATAAATGAATCATTAAACAAAATGAATATAAAATTATTCTTGATATTATATATAAAAGTTTTTATAATAAAACCACATACATGAAATAAGTGGAGAATAAAATGTATCTAATGTAAATAATAGTGAGATGATAAAACTCGTACCTTATGTCACAATATGTTCTAAACATGATATTAATTTCATTGATAATCATATTAAATACATTAATTAATTAATTCAGAACCGCATATACATGGTCTGTAATTATTATATTTTTATTAATTTAAATTTTTTAAATCTTATTAATTTATAATTGACAATTTAATCATTCGAAAGTGTTCATTTCCGTAGATTTCATTATTTGTTAAATTATCTATAAATAAAAAAAGGTCGTGTGAAATGGAAATACATTTGAAGAATTTATGTTATATGATATTAATTAAAATACTATGTATTAAATGGTCATATAATTCATTTTTTATAATGATAAATCATTAGATACGACGTTTGTGATAATCATTTACATTATTTTGGTTGGTTTTTGATCATCACAAACTAGTTTTGTTCTATTTAATAACTTAATGATTATATAGATGTTACATAAAATTAAAAAGTCTATAAAAATATATATAATAATTTGGTTTAAAAATATTTTTTTTTACAATTTTCCTTTAGGGAATTAATAGAAAATAAAAATACATTGTCCATGATGTCGGTAAATTGAAAAATTAGAGGTTATGTTTTAATTTATAGAATAAAATATAATGAGAAAATATTTTTGTGATTTACCATCATTTACAAGATATAATTACATTAAATAAATTATACTAGAGTTATAATGTGTCTTTTTTACATAGGTGAGGTAAGGATCTGAAAATATATGAAATGGAAATTAAAATAAAAGAACAGAAAGAAGATTTTTACCTCATGAATTCTCCTCAATTAAGAACCTCATTAAAGGGATTTGTTTTGTTCTTTTGATGAGACCAAGTGATCGTGGATTTTTTAGAAGGGATTGGGAATAGTATTAAAAAAATTTGGATGAGGGGAAAATCTTTGTTGGTGTGACGAGAAGTGGTGGTGAGGGATGGTATTTATAGTGGAGGAGAGGGGTGTTTTCTCATTATTTTATACATTACTTTGATATATTCGATTCAGAATACGAGGGGATAGAGAATTATCACCAAAAATATAAAAATATTGAATTATAGTTCTATAGTATGGGAATAAATCATCCATATATCATCTATTACTCAATAATGTATGTATTTAGAAGTTATAATAAATTATCATATTTTACTATTCACCAAATATTAATGTATTGTAGAAAAATCTATAAAATTCAACATAATTGTATTTTTGATTTTTATAATTCCAAAATGTTCTCAAATTTATGAAATTTTTTCAAACTATGATAATTCTAATTTTTTATTAAAATTATCATATACTTGAAAAACACAGATATTATATTTATAACTGGTATAATAACACTTTAAAATATTTACTAAGGGCACATAAAATTTCACTAAAATTAAAAGGCAAAAAAATATTAATTTATGAATAAATTTTAGAAAAATATATTTTAATTTAATTTATTATATTAATTACAAAATTGTAATTAAATTTTTATGACTTATTGAAATACATAAAATTAATGAATATTTTTTAAAATATTCATATACTCATACTATGATATAATTATATCATATTAACATTAATACAGTGGATAGATTTTAATTATATATTAATTGGTGAGGTTATTGTTCTAATGGACATATTCATATTCTTAATGGTCACATATTTATTCCAAATCTCACATTTCTATTAATAAAAAATTTAACATATCACAAAAAATCCAAAAAAGATTACAAAATTAAATTTTTATTTTACACATTAAAGAATAATGTTTATTATATCAAATATAATTTATAAAAGAGTAAAAATTTGTATCTAAATAATAATCACCATTAATAAGAGGTAAAACTATTTTATAGTACGTAAATTTCATTAATATATTTCACTTATAAATTTTCATTCAATTTATTAATATAAACTGAAATTGTGGGCATAAAAGTCATTTTTATAAAAATACATCCTTTATGTTCAATTACTTTTCATTTCTAATGAATTGGAAACAACTGAAATAATTTTATAATAATTTGTAACATATATTTTCTTAATTTACTTAATCTCATTCATTCCAACCATACTTAACATATAAGTGATCAATATAATAATTAAATAATATTATTTAGTCATTTTTAAAGATCTTATATTATCAACAGAGATAAATATAACAAGAGGTATACAGTAAAATCTTGGGGTAATACATTCTTCCCTCCTTTAATCAATTATATCCTAAAAATTTGAAATTTTACATAAAAATTGTGTCTTATTCTTGTATTTTTCTTCAGGAAACCCATATTGAGTATACAGTTAATATGATACCCTCTTAAAAACATGAAAAGAAAAATTAAGAGGTGACCATAGAACAAAGCATTCAAATATGAAACAATCTGTGTGAAGTTAAAATATGGAAACTGATGAAATATAAAATAATCAATTTTTTTATGGAGAGTAATTGAAAACATGGTCATTATAAAGGTAACCATCACAAAGCTAAAAATTTATGATGAGTTAAAATACCTTTGATTTTTTAGATATATTATTGAAAGGATAATGATTCCTAAATCATTTTCCTATAGTTGAGTAATTTTTTAGTTTTAATATAAGAACCTGAGATAATAAAAATAATTTATTGCTTTCCATTTCATAGGCATAATCTTATCATTTGATTTTGCTTCAATCTATCTCTAATTAATTTCATAAATAAATATATGGATATAGAAGAATGGTATTAAGGTCTAAAGCACTTTTAATGAATAGTAATGTCATTATGTTATTTGTTGGACCATTAAATGTTCACTGAAACAAATAATAATCATGATTTATTAATGTAAAATTATTTACAAGGTTTTACTTCATCCATTCTGAAAGTATTAAATCTTATGGCTAGTCTAAAACATTTCAATCCACATTCGACGACTAAAAATATAGAATTAATGTCACTAAATTTCTAAATTCAACTTATAATAGGACTATCCAAAATAATGTAGCTCTTAATCTAATATACCAAATATATAATTACCATTATAACGAATAAATTTTTATAAAATACATATGCATCCAAGAGTGAAATACTATGTTTTCCATAAATCCAAAACAAGTTTTAATTCCTCTATAATGTTAACCATCAGTTCACTATCCAGCTTTATATTCAACAATACTATCATATAAACCTCAATTTATTGTAATATCAATCATCAAGCACATATTTAGGGTTTTAATTCTGAATTCATAGGTCTAAAAAAATTAATCTTACCAAATAATCACATCTCTCAAATAGGAGTTCTATTAATCTCATGCTTCTAATTCCATAAAGAAAATATATACAGTACAATCATTATATATCTCTAGAATATTATAACAAAATAATTTTGGATAAATCAACAAAATAACAAAATCATTGAACCATAATATAGGAATACTAATCATTTTTCTTTGTCTGGGGTAGTAGTATTAGCTTGAAAATGAAAACATGGATTCATCTAATATATATCCCTTTGATGATTTGTATGTTAATTTGGGTAGTTCCCCATGTCCTTATGATTGTAGAATTAAATATTTTAGTATTATTTCCTTGCATATCCATCATGATCATGTGGGGCTTTTTCCCCACACATGAAATAAAATCCATTAACTCTTAATCATATAATAATGTGTTTCCTTCAACAATTATCATGTGTTGAAAATACTAATTTCCCTTGTTCCTCTAATCAATTTTTATTCCAGTTTTCCTCTTCTTGACACACTCATTTTATGTTTTATGTCTTGGATAAATCATTATATATATCGTTATATAATTACTTTATTTTCTCATATGATGAGAATATTTTGGAGATGTCATCCATTCAAAATATTTTCTTAATCACATTAAAGAAGTAATACTTATTACTATTCATATAACATTCATCGGTGAGGTTCACATTAGTTATTCTAGGTTCCATTTCTAAAAATTTGTATATATTAAATTAGATCATCACTTTTTGAAACATAATTAATAATCCAAAAACAAATGAAATACTTGACATAAATTGAAAAATTGAAGTGTATCTAATCTCATAATCATTTAAATGGGTTGTTTTTGGGACATATTTTATCTTGAATCCTTTATAATGGTTTTCAAATATAATTGGAATTATCCTAAGATTATTTCCCTTGAGTGTCAAACCTGGTTCACTGTTGCCCATTGTCTGGTACCAGATTTCCCTATGTCAGTCACGAGACACCTTGTCGCAGTTGATACAGATAAGTACATTTGTTCCCGAACCTGGAAAATTTTTATTATGAATTACAACATAATATCTACTTTACCAATATTTTTTGGATGTTATTAAATGACTATCCTTAAATTATATCACTAGATACTGTTTCCAAATATATGATTTCTAAATCAGGTTTCCAATGATTCAACTCAATGTTAATTGATACCCACTATAAAGACCCCTACCTTAGCAGCATGATGCATCTCATTACTTATTATATTGGTATATATCGATGACATGGGTCCAAATCTATGTTACATACATGTACATTACATTTCATCTTGAAAAGAAATACACTATAGGAATTTCATTTTAATCGACCATAACTACTACATAAATCCATCATCTCCTTCATAATATACATCTTCAAATCCTGGGAAAAAATAAAACATATTAAAGGTGTGATATTATATGCTAAATAATGGTAAAAAATACAGCATAACCAATCATAAACATAAAAAATATAGGAATTTGAAAAACTAAAACACATGCCAATATAACATAATCTTCTACACAATATGGCAGGAATAAAAGTTGAATAAATAATCTGTAATCAAATAAAACATAACAAGTTATATTCTAATAGTTAAATAATAACATGATATATCAATAAATAATATCATAATGAGTGAATCCATATACCATACATCCTAAACATACTATCAAAATAACAACCCAGTCCTTACACACAATGAAATTACATCACATTTTCGGAATACATAAAAAATTATACAAATAGGCACCCAATGACCATGTTTGTTTAGTGAATTAGGAAACATGGAAACATGAACACTATTTCATAAGTGAGTTAAATTATCCCTTACTAGGTTCTTCCTAAGTATATCCATTCTTATACACACCAATCATAATACATAACTTCATAACCTGGGTAAGGAAACATAAAATGTGTGGATTTGAGATTTTCATTAAAGGAAAAAAAAGGGTGACAAGTAAGAATAAACATGATCATAGGGGTATGATAAAGTGATAAAAGTAATAGATTATCATAACCTTCATTATAATGATCATAAATACGAATCACAGTATAAATATTTTAATTTCATAAGAAAAAAATCATAGTGAAATAAAGAATATATTCCATGATATCACATCATAGGAATAAGATATGGAATTGTGGAAATAACATAACCATATAATATAATTTCAAAGAATACAGTAATTTTTTCCAATACCATATTAGTAGTATTTGTTCACTCCACATACCATCTTGGTAGTACTAGTTCACTCCCTTGGCAATCTTATTAGTGTTATTTCTCTCCTCTTAACATATTGGTAGTCATAGTTCACTCCTATGGCTATCATATTAGATAAGGTTAACTTCCACGACCATCATAGATTATCTCTTGAGATATAAATATTTACCCAATGAATTGGAGGGAGATATAGGTCCTACCAATCTCCCAATAAAATCATACAAATATGTGTCGAAAGATCATAAATATTCATATCATAACCCATAAAATAAAATTTTTATTATAAAAATGTAATCATTCCTTAACCCGTGGAAAAATATGGGTTTAATAATGATTTCATAATAAACATAAACTAGGAAAGGAAGTGGTATTCAAGAGCATATAACACATAATAGGAAATAAGTTTCATCAATATCATTCCATAAAACCATAGTATATTCAGAGAATGAACATGAATGGAACCATTGAATGAATTCCACATAATTACTTGAGTAACAACAATAGTTGTTATTATTGATGGGAAATAATTTTGATGCAACTTTTAGAAACATATATTGGGGAAAATAACCTTTCTACATTGATTTTTTTTAGATTATAAAAACATTTTTATGAAAAAATTTATTTAAAACTTTACTTGAAAAAACATAAAAGAAGGCATAATAAGTTTTTAAAATCCTTTTTCCATGAAAATGGGATTCAATGAACTTTTAAAAAATTGAATATATTTATGAAAATAAGGTTTTTGAATACAATATATTTGCAAGCAATGAAAAGGGGTATTATTATTTTTTGAAAACATTAACTTAGGAACAAAAATTGTGGAAAATTGTACTAATTCATGAGTATATATTGAATATACATAAGATAAAGAAACTCATGAGTGATCTTGATATATTTATCACAATTTTTCATCAAAGGAAGCAAAAACATAATTAATCTAAAAAATGATGACATTGTATCAATTTACACTCATTACATCGTAACATGGAATCATACTATTCATTGAATAAATTTAAATTATTTATTGAATAAATTTTAATGAAAATATGATATTTCTGATAAAATTTGTAAAATTAAGTATATACACATCAAAAATAATTTAGGTCCTCAACAAAACCTAACTCTCAAAAAAGGAAGAATGAGAAAAAAACTATTTCACAGATTTGGTAACATATGATACTTAAACCCCATGGAAGAAGAATAATTTGAATACTCAATTATTTATATATAAAATACATAGAATACTCTAATAGATATTACATACAGTACACAAATAAAAATAGTTGAGAACATAGTGTGTATCTCATAGAAATATAAAGTGATATGGAATTCCCCTTACCTTGAGTCCTGACTCTCGTCGTACTCATTCAAAAACATGTATAATAAGTATAAAATAATTATAAATATTTTACAAAACAATATTCATGTATCTAATACCATATAGGTCATTATTTTAACATTATATTTCCCTCATGTTAATAGTCCTATGATAAATATTCACTTCAGATAATATTCGCATTGTATTTCGCATGTGTATTGATTTGTTATATCTTTGGTCCCCATATTTATATCATGATTCCATAATATGAAACAAGATATAAATACTATGTATATCCATTAGATTTGAATTATTATAATCCATATAATATATATTTATCAATTGGAATGCACCATTTACGGAGATGGTACGCCCTACGTATGCACGAATGCTAATTTCGTTTAATTGTTTTGTTAAGTTTAAAATATAAAAGTTATCTATGTATATATATGTATATATATAATTATTTAATTATCAGTATTATATCATTTATGTTATATGTATTAACTATGTTTATCCATAATTCATTATATTTATTTTGGGAACAAATAACATCATTTTGATTGGGTGGTAGTCCACCCTTCCACAAAAGTAATTATCATATTAACACCAAATGTAAATAAATAATATTTCTATTGTCACTGAAGTAAAGAATATTAAATATATATAATTTAATATATAACATATATAAAAATATTTTCCATCATATTTCCCCCAACCTGTAGTGGTAAATACGAGTTTAACAATCATCATTTGGTGAGGTGGTAGTCTGCCACACATGTAAACTTTAAGTTCATTACCAATTAGATTGAAGTGTGAATCTGTTTATCTATAATAATTATCATAAAAACATAATAGTATATTAAGGATAAAGTTCTTATACAATCCTGGAATATGATGATTTTTGGGAGTGGATAAAATAAATAAAAAAATGGACATTGAGGGAGGGTGTTACCTCTTAATCGAGTAACTCCTTTTGTTTTGAGCCAAAAGGCTTACATGGAATTATTAATTACAAAGGGGAGGCTTCAATGATTAAGGGAGGGCATTTGAGTTGATATTTTGAAAAAAATTCCAACTTATTTTTCATGTGATCTGTGACGAAGTGGGAGGAGATTAAAGATTTTATAATAGAGGTGGGGTGGCACTGTTGATATTTTTTAAAGGAAAAGAAAAATAAAATCTTTTCTTGTGGAATGTGATTCAATAATGGTTAAATGTAGAGAAAATGGTGTATAGGTACTAAATATGTTATGAAAATGGATTTAGGACAATTTTGTATGATGTTTTGGGACATAAGGTTGTGGTTCAGTCCCTTATTAAACTTAAGTTTATATTATTCAATTTTAATTAATTTTAATTACTTCACTAATATTTTTTCTCAAAAAATAATTTGAAATTATTAGAAATTAGAAATTATAATGAATAGAATTATTGAAACCATTTTTTCAAATTCATAACCCATAAGTGGAAGAAATTAATTTAAATATAACCATGTACTCGGGTTGACAATGTGAAATTTCTACGTCAAAACATTAAAAACATTTCTATGTCATTATATTAAATTTTAAAGTAAAATTAATATTAGTAAATTTAATTTATTTTATTAAAAAATAGTATTATGTAATTATACATTGAAACCAATTTGAAATATAAATTAACATGATAAATAAATTAGATGAAAATTAATTTTTGAGTTAAATTACAGTATCTTTTACAATTAATTAAAAAATGAAAACACATAGGAAAATACCAAAAAATTATCTTAAAGTAAATAGATTGTTTATTTCAAAAAATAAGTTTATTTTTTCATATAATACCTTCAAATTAACCAAAATATGTATTTAAAAGGGGTTATCTGTTATAAGGCGGTTAAAGAACTTTAATAAACATTTATGTTTTATACACAAAAATGGGTTTATTATTATCTTATATCTACGGAGTAAATTATATTAATATCATATTTTTTTATTATAATATTTATATTACCTTAATAACACACAATAATTGTAATTAATTTAATTTATTATTATGAATATCACATTTGGAGAATAATAATTGTTTTCTATATAAATACTACCTTTACATAATTTAGTCAATAATATTGATAAAATATAATTTAATGGTTATGTTATATATAATAATTATTATTATTTTTATTAATATATTATTGTAAAACATCCCTTGGGATTTCTTGTTACACAATCCATTAAAAAATGTAATTATTCTGTGTAATGCAAGCTATCCTTAGTGTTCTATGTTGAGAATGAAATAAATTTATGTTGTGTTCATTGATCATTAGTAAAATATAGTTCATTAATATAAAATAAATTGTTTTCAGTGTTTATAAAAATGAAAACAATCAAAAAAATAAAATAATTCAAAAATAATAATTCACAAAATCTCAAGGTGTTAGAATCAAGGTCTTGACCAGGACTTATCAAAATAAATGGTTTATAAGTCAACCAAAATAACTTTATTTTCTATTTCACCAGACCTACCTATGCATCTAGGGGATTTATCCAGCCCCAAATATCATTTAATACGTATAATGTGTTCGTCTTCTGAATGGGGATAAACATAAACAACATATACTTATGAAATTTAAATAACTCTTCATAATCTATAAACATAACCAAAACAATTCCTAGTAGCATGCTAAATTATATCTAGATAGCACTTCCAAAATCAAAATGATCATAAATAATATATTAAAATATTTTATATGATAATAAAAACATATCAATCTAAATAAAAAATAATAAACAGAAAATTTGTCTAAAGAGATTAAAATACACTAATTAAATCATCGAGGAATTCATGAGTGAAATACCATATTTTACATTGCAAAGAAGAGTGGTTATGGTTAAATCATTAATATTTTTCATAATTGATTGTGTAAAACCATAAATGACCTAATATAGTTTTTTCCAAAAAAAGTGGTTTTAAAAAAAATATGGGGTGTTAAAACAAATTATGGATCTCACCTAAAAAATTGAAATAAATAGATAATTTTCAATTAGTCAGGGTTGGGTATCTTAATGAATTGAGAAGGGAACCTTGTAAAATATGAATTTAACATAAAATAAAGAAACATTGATCTAGATACATGATTTTGGAATTTATATTCATAATTCATAATGACTATATTAAAATAATAATTACTTACTCTGGTGTGTATATGGAGAATTCATAACTTGACTGATAAAGGTAGTTCAAGAAGATACACTTACCACATTGTAGTCAATCAAATCATACCAAAAAAATAATAATAATAAAATAAATCTTTCAATATCATGAGGATAAATATATTTATGATATTATATATCAGAACTTAGTATAAATGCAAAAAATTCAACAAATAAATTATGAATAATGGAATGCTCATGAAAATAAATGAGTGACGAGAAAATCATTACCTTATGTCCGAATGAGTTCTGCACATGATCCTCATGTCATAGATAATCATATTAAATCCATTAATTAATTAATTCATAACCATTTTTACATGTATTATATTTATTATTATTTTATTAAGTTAATTTATGGCATTTATGATGGGTTATAAGATTCAATATTATATTTCAGAAATGGTTGTTTCCTTGGTTTTCACTATTGGTCCACGTATATATATGTACAAAAGATAATGTGAAATAGAAATAGATATCTAGAACTGAAGATATAAGTTATTAATAAAAATTCATAAGATTAAATGATTTTATGTTAAATTTCTTATTTGGGGTGAGGATTAATCCTTAGATAAGACGTTAATGATAATCCATTATATTATTTTTGTGGGTTTTCGATCATCACAAACTTGTTTTGTTTTATTAAATAACATAGTTTACATATAATGTTCACACAACATTAAATAGGTTATAATAAATATATTTTAATTTTTTTACCTTAAAAAATGTTTTATGACCATCTTTGATAGAGTTAATGGAAAATTAAAATGAATCATCCTTGATGTTAGTAAATTGAAAAATCCAAGAGAATGTTTTCATTTGTAGAATAAAAGAGAATGATAAAGGATTATGATGATGAATGTTAAATTAAAGTGGTGTAATTATAGTATATAAATGATAATGGAGTTATCATGTCTCTTTTAATAGGGTAGGTGTGGTAAGGATATGAAAATTAATGAAATATGAATGAAAATAAAATAAATTAATGGGAATTATTACCTCTTGAATTATCATCCTTGAGAACCTCCCTAATGGGGATTTTTTGGTCTTTTGAAGAGAACAAGATATCATTGATGTGGGTTAAGGGATTGAGATTTTTATTAGGAATTATTTTTATATGTCTCTAGGTTTTGAAGGTTTTTGGATTTATGGTGTTGAGGGGTGATATTAATAATGTAGGGGAAGGGTGTTTTCTTATTATTTTATTCATTTGTATATTATATTTGTGTTAATATTATGAATATTTGGAAAATTATCACAAAATATATTAACATAGATAATGTTAATTCTATAATATGTGCATAAATTATCATTATATCAACTATGACTAAATAATTTATGTATTTATAATTTATCATGAACTATCATTTTTTACTAATCACCAATAATTCAATTATTTTATTAAAATCCCAAAAATTCAATGCAACCATTTTTTGATGTGTAAAATTTGAAAATGAAAGACACATTATTAAAAAATTATTAATATGGGAAATTTAATTTTTTATTTAAATCATCATTTTCTTGAAAAAATAGATATTTTAAATTTATAACACTCTTGAAAACTAACAAAGCTCTCATAAAATATCCTTAAATCACATGATGAAAAACAATATTTATTTATGAATATATTTTGTAAAGTAAAATTTTCTATTAAAAAATTTTATTGAGAATAAAATTCTTTTTAAATGTTTATGACATAAAAAAATATGAACACTTAATTAATTATTTTTTAAAAATAATTTAATTATACAATTTTATAATTATATCATATTACTATTTATAAGATTCATAGATATTATTTTTACTTTAACAGGTGAGGTTATTATTTTAATAGACACATTAATATTCTTAATGGTAAAATTTTTATTCTAACAGTCACATTAAAATTCATCAAATATGTATCCTATCTTAAAAATAAAAAAATTAACAAAATTTGTTTTTTATGATTCCAAAAATAATGTTTATTTTGTCCAAAAAATAATTTAAACTTTTTTTCTAGTAAAAGGTGGTAAAAACCTATTTATAAAAAATATAGCTTTCTTATTTGTAAAATTGAATTTACTTCTATCTTATGATTTAAAAATATATCATATACTTGCAAAAAAATTATAATATATAAATTTCAACAATATGTTTCACTAATCATATTTAATTTATTTTCTAATTATAATATTTCGTTATGTGCATAAAATATGTTTTTATAAATATACATCATTTTATGTTCAATTGGTTTTCAATTCTAATTATTCAGTAACCCATGAATTAATTTTATATGCATGTGTAATATATATTTATATAATTTACTTAATATCGTTCATCCCACAAATTTAAAATTTAACAAGAGAGAGATAATAAATTTTTTGGGTGTTACAATGATTAACAATGATTTCTAATTTATTAAATTACCTTAATTGTTATGATTACATAAGTATAATTTATTTATACTATGTGTTTTATATGATGAATATTTATAAGAATGATATTCTCTATATAGTTTTAAAGATAACGTATATTAAATTTATTTTTTTCAAAACATATTTTGAACTAAACAAATAAACAGTTTTTAATTGTATTTATTAACAAGATATTTATGACATATTTATTTTATTATTCTAAAATACATCAACAGAATCTGTATTTTTAAAAGGTCTTCATCGGTGTATTTATTCTCCTTGATAATGAATAAAAATACACATTGATGAAACTAGTTATATGTAAATATATCAATGTTATAAAATTAAAAATATACTGTTATAATTAATAGATATATAATAAAAAATGGTTGAGTTGGGAAGATCATATAATTATTGAAGTGATTTTAGAATTAAAGAAAAAAAAATTTGTTGATAAACTCATTTTGGTTTTCCTGATATAATTTAATGATTATTCCAAAATTTCATTATTTCTAAGATAGAATATTTTTCCTCAATAAAAGGGTTAAAATTTTTGTTGTTTGGATAATTCTCAAAGGTTATTAAAGATCTTAATTAGAAACCCAATCATGGGACAAATAATTTTATTTTATAATATATGTGGATTTATTATTAAATTTTGTCAAAATTTTATATTCCTTAAAATACGTATCAGTGAATAGGATAATGATAATTTATAACAAAAAAATACATATGATTCCTGATTAACAAACATTATCAAATAATGACAAGAAGATACATAATGTCTTGTTTCTACACATGCGATAAAACTTTAATAACATTAGCGAGTATTATATGATCAATATAGCCCATGTTATCCCAGAGTAAATGACTTCTTATATTTTTCAAAATATTAGGCAATAATGATTTATAAAATTCATTCCGTACATTGAAATTTATGTTTCATATATGAAAATAAAGGGGAATGTTTTGATTTTTTATTTAATTTTAATATCTTATAAATAGTATTCTATTTTGGATAAATTTTTTTGACAATGATAAATTATAAATCACTAATTCTGGCATCAATACTAGATACTAGAGATGATGTTTTACTTGTCATATTGTTAGTGATTCCTTCCCTCATAATTTGATTCATAGTGATACAGTTAGTTAACCAACTATTTAAAAAAATTGATGCCAAATTTTATCAAAATATATTCCTAGTATATTAGGTATGGAACTTGTGATTATCATTTATATTCAACTATATATATATTAATGGTTCTATGCGAGTAATCATGTGGAGTGTTAAATTTAACACCTATTGTGGAACATCAGAAAAAAATAGGATTTTAAGTGGAATATTAAGTGTATTAGATAAAATAATGGTTTTAATACATATAATTTTGTGTGACATACATAAAAAAAACTTCAGTCCAGTAAAATAGTTCACCCTAGTATATATCATATTCTTAGTACACATAATAGATGTTTATAATTATTTATATGACATCTAATATTTAATTGTTTTTGTTCTGTTGGGGTTTAATGTAATATGTGTAACATAAGATAGATTGATTATTCTATAAATTATTGATTTATTTAGAAATTCATCTATATAAATAATATATAGAATTATTTTATTTAACTAGTGAAATTTTTTCTGTGACTATCATTAATAATGATTCAATATATAATTAACTGTTATTGTATCATCTCTAAAAAAATTATGAAAAAGATGAATTTATGAATACATTTTCTCTTATTGATGGTTGGGTTAAAAAAAAGAATGTGCCATCATCAAAAGTAAAATAAATTATCATGAATGAAAAATTATATTGTAGTTTTGGGAAATTATCGTGCTTTAGTTTTTTTATCCAAAAATAATATCATTCCATGTTCTATTATTATAATTCCTCATAGGATAATGTTAGGGAAAATTTAACTATATTTTTTTCTTAGTTAGATGTGTGGTAAAAAAGGATTGATGTGGCATAATTACACTATCTAAATATTGATCATGTATAATTATTCAACCATTGAATGAATAGTATAATGTGTTTTAAAAAATATATAAATATTTTAGAAGGTCTTATTTGGATTTCAAATTAGAGTACCATATATTATAAGTGGTTTCCTCTCATTATGATTATCTTGTATTAGTCATCTATTCCTGGTATTCCTATGATTTGTTACTTATTATTTTTTTGTAAATATTTTATTTATTTCTAAAATGTATTTTATTTGTATTTTATCTATTTTTCTTATAAATTTAGTAGTTAGGGATATTTTATGGTTTTTAAATTTTAAATTAAATTAATAACATGGATAAAATTATTGAATTTCATGAATTTGTTGATTATATTTTATGTTATTTACATTAATGATTATGTTATTATATGTTTTTTAATAGTTATAAGAGATTTGGTTACCTAAGATTAAATGCATAAATATAGAAGTTCTATGAGAATAACCATTATGGGGTAAGATAATACCTAAGGGCTAAAATATTGTGCACATGCTCCTAGGGGAGTGTTCCCTGACCAAAGATACATAACCCATAACAGATAAAAATACAATATTGTAATGGTAAAATAAACTATCCCTAATGTAATCATTGCCTTCTAACAATTACTCACATTGTGACACAAGAAGGAATTAACTGATAAATTACATCCCAAATCCACAAAATCAACAACATCCATCTCACTTCTCTATGCATGGACTTGTTAGGATAGATAAATTTGGTCGATTCCCCTTGAATACCTAGTGAATGTGATGAATCTCATAGAATGTAAGTAGTGTTTAATCCACAAAGAGTGTAATTTTGAGCATTACAACGGTATATTTACAAAATTTAAAATTGATTCTAAGTAACTAATTCCAGTGTTCCATCACAAAAATGATAATTGATCCAGAAAAGAACATTAATTGACCAAATTAAGTGACATTTTGTTATAATAATGAAATAACTATAAAAAATATATATTCCTAAAAATCCAACATATGTTATGTAAAGAATCCAATATTACCACTACAAAATATTCAATTAATGATTGAATTAAATGAAAAATAATACGATGACAATGTAGACCATATACACGACTAAGGGGACAATAAAATTTTATCCCAAGCAATTTATTATAAAAAATCATTAAATCATTCAACAGCAGTACCACATGGGGTTAGAAGTTGGAATGAAAAAGAGGATGATACTTGTTACAGATTCCTTCAATATGAAACATAAAAATGAAATAATCTCATAGTTGAAGTGAAAATTTACCAATTAAGAATATACACCCATGTAGAAGTGATCCCAACTGCAAAAACATGATAATTAAATTTATACAATATAAAATGGGGATTAGGAATTAGGGTTCTTTTAATGAAAGAATAGATTATGGATTAAATTGAAATTACTACTATATTCATTATAAGAACATATTATTTTAATTCCATGGAGTTATCTCCCATTTTATAAACGACAATTCCTATAGAGGGTTGATTAAATGTTTTTAGTATAAGTAGGATATCCAATGTAGTTCATGATATCTAAAATAATGATATTTAAAATGCTTCATCATCTATTTTCTAACTATATGTTTTAATAGTAATTCATGAGAGGGTTTAATGAAGGTTAAATTCCTTTATACATCATATGAATTCATTCATTTTGTAATATATATATTTAATATTTTCCTTACCCATCCAATATATGATATGGGATTTTGGTGGATATTTATGAATTAGTCCTTAGATGGTTGTTATATTTATTTGGGTAAACTAATTTGGATTGGTTACATTATATTACCTTTCTTTATGGAGGTTTTTTGGGTATCCAATTACATTTTCAAACAAATATGACCTTATCGGTGTAATGAAATCCAAAAAAAAGATGAGATCAATGTGAAATAAAATGAATTTCACTTATATTTAGTTTATATTATTGGATATTTAATTTTAATAGAAAACCATTAATGAGGAATATATGATTAAAATAATTAAAAATAATGAGAGGAAGTAATTAGTTAGATAAAAAATACTTGTTACAATCCCAATATAAAATCATTCACATTAATTTCATAAATTTTTACATTTCTCTTTTTAATGACAAAAAAAGATCCAATTTCTTTTAATTCATGTAAATAAAAATAAAAAATCATTGTGAACTGACAATTAAGTTCAATTATATATTTTCTTATCTTCTTTAATAGATTAAAATATATTCAACTATTATGTTTCACTATATAGGATTATAAATATTAATGTTTTAGTTAATCCATGGGATTTTATTTCACTCTTTACCTACCATTTTTAAGATATATATTTTCCTTGGTGAATATTTTTTTTTCTGAAAAAATTGTGTTTTTTAATGAAATATTTTTTATCTCACTAGTATGCTTATTTTTTCATGATCCATTTAATATTGTTAAAATATAAAAAGTTAATATAATATATGTTTCTATATTAAAAATGATTTTTATTAATTTCTAGGAAGAGAATGATTTTACAATAAATATAATCGGGGATCCACGAATTCTAAAGTTATATCATTATATAACTGCACATACATTTTCTTAAAGTAATAAGGGAAATAGGTAGGATTATGCTTTAGTTTGGAATTTGTGGAAACCTTTACATAAACACAACTCTATAGAGGTATAAAATAAATATAAATTGGATGCTATATATATATATATTCAATTTTTCATCATCAATTAAATAAATGTTAAAAGTTATAAAAATATAAAAATATTTTGTAATATATATTCATAGAAGAATAAAACATAAATAAAAATTAATCTATGAGGTGAAATGATATAAAATGTATAAAAAACGTTAATAAGACATTTGAAACAATATAGGATCATTTACAGATATTTTAACCAATGGAGGAGGTTGAATGGGTGATGAATTTAAAATTTAAAATTTTCATTATTTTTATCCAAATGCAATGTATTTATGAATATAGACCCTGGAGCCCCCATTACTCATCATGGTTCCCAATTTAATAGGCCCCTGGAGCCCCCATTACTCACCATGATGAAATATTATTTTGATCCATTTATGAGGTTGAAATATCACCTCCATCCTTGTCTATTTTAATTTATCTAAAAAATATAATGTAATCACATAAACCACTGTATTTTCTTCCTTCCAATATATTCTTCCTTCTCAAATCATCTACCCAAATATTTCTATTTTATTATAAAATTATATAATATTATTTTATATTAATAGTTCATTAAACAAGAATATACTATCCCAATACATCTCCCTATCATTTCAAATGGAAAAAAATATTCTAACCGAAATTACCTTAAATTGTCACTCAAATAGGGGAAATTAAATAACACAAAAACACCAAATCTACAATGATATGTTATATATTATATTAGGGTCAATGTTTATAACACTATGATAAATTGATCAATCTATTTAATCAAAAAACACATAAATCAACATTCCAAAAAATCATATTTTTCTGATTTTGACCATGATATACTTTTCTTTAACAACTCATTATTACCTAAATCCAATCAATTAATTTTAAAACCCATGTAAATCTATGGGAATACATTGAATTTTTCCAAACATTTTTATATCCACTAAAACAATTATTTTAATGACCAAATTGTTCAATAAAATTGGGACCACTACTATTAAACAAAAACCTCTACAAGAAAATAATTATTTGTTTAGTTTTTTCTCAATCCACTTCTCAAAACTGCTATCAGTCCTAATTCCACATATTTATGTTACTAAAAAATAATGTTTTTTATTTGACCTACTAAAACTTTCAATTTAACAATTTAAAATTCCAAAAATCCATAGTCTGATTTGATTCCATATAGAATTTGTGGAATTTTAAAAATTTTAAAGAATACATGATAAATATAACTTGTTTTTAGAGTAATACAAAATACATTATCTTTTTACATAAAAAATATCACATCTTGATGAGAAACATGAAATACTTTTATTATCTTAACTCTAAATATCATTTGAAATCACAAATTACTTCCATAATCTTATATCATTATGAATCATTCAAAATAATCTACAACAAGCCAAAAAAACCTTCATTATTTATTTCTTAAATGTGAATCGTGAGGTGATATCAAGATCCAATATTAATACAAACATATTTAGGACTCCCACATCTTAGAAATCAGCTTAATAATATTCCCCTTTAGATTGTTTATCTATACATTCATTATTGACATGATTTTTTATAAACACACAAAATAGTACTAAAGACCTATTATTTAGTGATTTCAAATTTGAAATTAATGTAATTGGTGTAGAGAAGAATATATGATTAAAAATATTATCCATTTGATCAATAAAAAATACATACTCACATTGATATTCACTTTCACTTCCTGACATTCTCACATATTTTCTTCCGATGAAAATTTTATTATACATATGACCAAAATATTTCATTGAAACATGCTCTACAAAATTAATATAATATTTATAAAAACCATTTTATGGGCATAAAAAATCTTATCTACCCCATTTTTATTTTCTCAAAAAAATAATTCTATTATATATTATTTAATCAATATATTTAATGGTGAAAAAGTAATTTGGATATATTCAATGAAATTTTCCTCTGAAAGAAATAACCAAAAAATAAGAGAGCATGACCAATTTGTATAGATTTCCTATAAATTGGGAAGAATAAATTTTCATCTCTTTCCTCCATGTCTTTGTATTCCACACAATATTAAATTGCAAATATTGTTTGCAAATCACAATAATCATAATCTATTATTTCATGTAAGGAATAAACTTACTCATCCCATGTTTAAAAAAAATATATTAATGTATATTACTCTTCACTATATTACACATTATCATTATTTTTCATAACATTAATACTGTTATAGAAAAAATATTCGACTATTTTCTTAAGTATTATTCCTAATTCTATTGCACAAGATGAAAATATTGATAGATTTTTCATAATTATTCTATTTATCTATCTATATCAAGATCAAACTCTCCAAAAACATCAGATTCAGATCATTGATCTTCTTATGAGGAATCCATTTCTCATAGAATTATTTTTACCCAATTTCCTAAAATTTTCCAATAAAATAAAAAACTCCTTGGTAACAAGAAATTATATTTATTGTCTTCCACACACATAGTATAATCCTTCCACATGAATGTGTCTCGATAAATTGTTTTAATAACATTTTGTGGAATTTATTTATTTAAAAAGTACGTGTAGCTAGTATTAGGCCTATTGGTAACAAACCCATAATAATAATTCACATATGGGGGGTTTAAAACACATTTGGTGTGGGTTACTGTAGTAGAACTACAGTGGTATTGTAGTTGTGGTGTAATGTAGCACTGGTGACACTTTAGCGAAGGTAGGCAATGTAGTTGCGGAAGTATTACAAAAGGTACTATAACATGCCATGTACTATATCAGTACTATTAACTAAATGGATTTTTGGCTGTACAAATGGGCCTTCAGTGACATATATAGTTATTTAATACCCCCTGGGTCAATATCCATTGTAATAGGATTCCTCTACAAAAAACAAGAGGTCTCATCCTTTGTTTCAACAATAAAGAGGCTTTATGAGTATTTTTTTTAAATAAGAGACTTATGCCCATGATATATTATTCCATTTATTTGCATAAGATGACATGTAATAAAATTAAAATAGATTCATTTCATCTTGTATCTACTCTATAAAAAAATTATGATAAAATAGAAAAATTCTGAAATAATATTTAATCTCTCTAGAAATGAAAAATCTCACTAAATAATTAATAAATAATGTGATATAACACATCTATGATTTTTTATATTGAAATAAAATCTAACATTTTGGATGAACTATATTTTTGGGATACACTGTAGTGGATTTTTTCAAATAATATATTTTACATATTAGTTTTTTCACATGCATGATTGTAAATTTTCTTCAAAATTATATATTCTATGACAAAAATAAGAATTTTAATATTTTTCGCCTTTAATATTATCAAAATATGTTAGGAACCATACTTCAGTTAATTGTTTATGAATATTATTGATTCAGATTAGTTGTAATATTTTTTGATTATGTCAAATATATTTTCCTCTCATCATTCAGAACACACATCTCCTTTACTCTCCATAATACTATTTCGTTATTGGTATATGATATTCCAAATCGAAATTTCTTCTCATTTTGATAACAACCCCATTTTGAGTAATACCATAACATTCCCTATTTCAATAATCAAATATTAAATTTATTAAATATTATTTCATCATTATTACCTACATCAATGATTCACATGCCTCTTAATAAAAACTCACTTCTTAATCACATGATCATTATTATTCAAATGAATATTTAATACATCACCCCATAACGTCCATTATTTGAGATAATTTTTTTACACAACTACCACATGGGTATTTTTACTATAATTTCCATAACATGAATAAATATCCAATTTGAATGTACAATTATACCATTTTTGGATTTATAATTTTTTAATAAATAATATTAATTAAAACATTCCTCTTTTAAAATTCATGTACTTATTTCAGGACAAATTATGTGAGGATTGATATCTGATATTAATATCCTTATGAAATTTATATTTACTCCTTATTTTTTTATTATGTTTTTTAAGCATTTCCTTACTCAATAGTAATTACCACACTCATTAATCCAATCAAAAAAAATGAATCAATGTCTGGAAATTCTTTTCATAAAAAATTAATTTAAATTTTATTATATAGACCATTAAAATGTATCATTACTATAAGATATTATATATGCTTCTAATGACCCATATTAGCTCAAACTGCTCATAATATTATATAAAATATGAGTGTGACCAGTGGTGGATGTGTTTAATATTTTATGTGTTATATATGGAATCTTGTGTATAAATCACATATATTAGGATACATTCTCCTCTAAAACGTATATATAATAAAATATAAACAACCTATCATCTAAATCTCAATATTAAATTAAAATTCATTTAAAATTTAAATGTATATAATTTTATAGTGAACTAATGGCTCCAAAATAAAAAATATACCAAAAAATCCCTATGATAGAAACCCCAAAAACAGTAGTAATACCACAACACCCTGAACTAGTATATTTAAACCAATTCACATAATCATCCATGAAAATATATATAATCATTATATAGAATTGGGTGTGGTCTAACATTTATATATGATAGGCCCCACCCTAGACACACAATGGTAAATATTGAACAAGATTACTAATTACTCTATTTATAAATAGTGAATATAATTCATTACCTAATATTTTTCACCTAACACCATAACTCGCCATGTCTTAGACATGAAATATACATGTCTTACAATAATATAACATCCAGCAGATATATATATATATATATATTTAAATTATTCATAATCCCACTTCCATACTAAATGTGGTTAACTCACAACCCCTATATATTATGTAATAAAACTCTAATTCGTTATAAATTCACATTATCATGAATTACGTGTGTTCTCATTTATATTCATATATACCACTAAACATAAATATGGTTGAAACAAATGGAATAACATTCTAGACAAAAACATCCCAAATCGATCCTAAATCTAGTCAGGTTATTCCCTAAAATTCACATCATCACCAATCATTAAATCATAAACATCTATTAATATAGATTAATCATGAAGAACATATCAATTTTCTGAAGTTTTTGTGATATCATTGATCTTTTCAATTTAAAATTAAATCCCTTACTATAATGAAACTTCCTAGGGTATCTTTTTTAGTTAAAATTATATAATTAATAGGCATTAAAGATTATAACTCTATTAAAAATTCCTCGAAAAAATGGGGATAATGTTTTTGAAAGTCATGATTTCTAATAATTATCTCTAATTTTGTCCTCCATTTATAAATGAATGAAATTATATTAACATGAGAATGTATCATCCTCACAAAATTCACATGCACTTTCTGCATTATTCTCATAAAACAATTTGATCCAAAAATATATATTACCACAAATTTTTTCTAGAATAATTTTGGTTATTAATATATTCATAAAAATTAATACACACAATATATAAAAATAAAAAATATATCTTTATTATTATATTAAATCATACCCACTGATAAATGTTTCACCAAAAAACTTCAAAAATCAAGGGCACATGTGTGAAACATGTCTTCTAGAATCTTGAACATCCAGTCATCTTGAAAATATATTTAAAGATGAAATGTAGTTATACATTATATTTGATATTCATTATAAAATTTCAATATTTTCACACATTCTAATAAACAAATTTCTTAACACGATTTTTTTCTTCAAAACTCGATGAAGATTCCCCTATTCATTTATATAAATTCGTGCTAAAAATAAAATCTTACAGAAATATATATTCAAAATAAAATGAATTAGCTTCATCAATCAGTTCATAGATACCAAGATAAAATGATACCCTCTATAATAGAGAGGGGAAATTGTAACACCCCAATATTTCATAGTAAGTTATTTTCTTTGATTCAATAGTTTGCGCTACGCGCAACACTAAGTTTGATCGCCCCAAGACTTACCAAACTAGATGTTCAAAAGCAGTTATGAATAGTATTAACATAATTTTGAATTTTATATACTCCATTTAATTATAAAAACCATATAATCTATTTTTTTACATAATATAAGAACAAATTCATTTTTTCAGATAAAATAAGTATTCTTCAAAAATGAAATTTTACCGCCTTTTAATGGAAAACCCTTTTTAAAACCAATATTTGATACTTTTTTATAATAAATTTAATAAAATTTTATTTTTTCATTATAATCAGGATATAAATATTTATTTTGGATAAATTTTTGGAACTTTTCTAATAACTGTTATATTTTGTTGAATACTGAAAAATACTAAATTTTAATTGAAAACAACTTTTTAAAAGAAATAATTTATAGTGTTAAATTATGTATTTGATTGGTTTTTAAGTATAATGAGATTGTATTTTAATAATTTAATAAAATATATGTTATTATAAGTATTTCCACATTTAAATTTGTCCTAAACACATGTCAATATTTTGATATTTTTTACTTTTCAAAAACCCACTTTTCAGTTTTGAGAATGGAATTAATTTCAAATTAATTAATGAATCATATATGATTTAAATTTGGTAAAATGGAATTAATTTTTGAATTTGGAATATTGGAATTATCTTAAGGTTAATTTTAGGTATTTTTTTGAAAACATTAAATTTTTTATGAATAGTGAAAAACACTACGTTAAAGTTTAAAACAGACTTTTTATTTAAATAATTATATATTTTATTTTAATTTATTATAATTAAATATATATATATATATAATACCTATATAATTTTAATATAATTAATTGGAGTAATATTATAATAAAATTGGTATTCTAAAATTTTATTGAACTTTTTATAGTCTTTTACCCACCTCCTAGGAGCATTTGCAAATTTACATAAAACATAACTTTATCCCTTCTGTGATTTTAATTTTAAAAATGTGATAGACACGGTTGATAACAGTACATAAAATGTGGTTCAATAAGATGATAATAATATTTGGTGAATACTTACCTTTTACTTTTATTTACCACGATTACAAGTAACTATGGTATTTAAGGGTAAAAATGATATTATTATTACCCTAACATGTGTCCTAATTCTATAGGATAAGTGTAATTCTATCAAAAAAAACATATGAATAAAATATTATCCTTTATTTCCACTTGAATTCGATTAGGACCATTATTATTTTTTCAATCAAAGAATAGTTAAATGTATTAAATTAAAAGATTAATAACTGAACCATTTTTAATGTAGGGTACACATAAGATAAGTTTGACTATAAATATTCATTATATTTTTGAAAATATTTCCTACATAATGGTGTTTTACTTATACTTTTTAGACATTAAATAATTAAATATATTTATAACACAATGACGATACACTAATTACCTAATTAATAATATATTAAAATATTTGATATTATAAATATCCAAATAAAAGTAATTTGAGACTTTTTATGAATTCCACTACTTTTATAGGTTAATATTGCATATTATAAATGGTTAGATAAATTGTTTTCATAATAATAATGCTGTTATGAATTTAGAAAAAACAAAATACGAAATAGTGTCAAAATTGACATAAATGTCTTTAAAATAATATTATATTATTAATTGATATTATGTTCCTAAAAATTAATGGATAGTCCAAAAGTCTTATATAATTAAAGGTGTATCATTAATGAACCACTTGGGTTATCTTGGAAGTTTATGGTATGTTTATAAACCATATAATATAAAAATACAAAGAGACATGGTAAATGCTAAACTATTTAACTAAGAGTTAAATCTGAATGACAAAGTTAATATATTGACCCAAATATGTCTAAAACATAATAGTTTAGTGTTTTTTGACCCATACCCACCTCATATTTTAAATAAATCGTTTTGTATCCATTATAAACCGAAATTTGTTTTATTATAAAATAATTTTCCTAGCATTTCCTAAGGTGCCCCTCACCCCTCTAATAAAAGTGCACTCCACCATCTCTCTAATTCACACCATCAAAGCCATTTGGCTCGGCCATACCCCTCCAAATACCATCTCAACTATCCTCACTTCATCCTAGAGGACTTCCTTTTGTCTAAAAGACATCCTATAGAGCCCTTTTGATCAAATCAAAAGGAAGAACCCGAAGATGTGGTAAATATTTAATCACCTCTTTCATGTTCCTTTATTCTTCCACTTCATAGTTCTTTGTTGTTTCCATTCTAAAATAATAACTCCAGTATCTTTTATATGCTGTGATGTTATTGTAAATATGGTACAACCTTATTCATTATTCTATCCATCCTTTGAATGAAATGTCACCATACGTGCGTACGTACAGCTTACTGTCTCCACGTCGTGGTGTAATTTTTATTCAATACATTACTATTTGGATGGGTATAATAGTGATGTGTAATTGATGTAAATAATAAATTTAAAATGGAAATTATTATTTATATATGATATACCATCCAATTATATTTTATTATATTGTCAAAATAATGATATTGTCGCCCGTGTGTACGTACGGATTACAGTCTCCACGAACATGATGAGATTCATTCCCCAACGTGTCCATTCAAGACTAATTTTTATTAGAGGGTTAAAAATAATATTTCAATACATAATATCATTCTAAACATGAATAAGTTACATCCTATCCATAACAAAAATCACATACGTAACAAAGTATATAAAGGAAAATGAATCAGTTGATACCCGAAACGAAAATAATACTAAGATATTATTAACAATGCAATGTTAAAAGATCATATATGAAATCATATTAATATATATGATTCATGTATAATATAATAAAAATTATTTAACCATTATATAGGATGTTAACCTACACTTGACCATGGAAATGTACAAGGTATGGGGTTTCTTATCTCACATTTAATTCTGTGACATTTCCATTGTTCGCCACTAATTTATTGCATGTAGTTTATTTTATAATGACATTTGATATATATTATAATTATTCACTTAATATTTATGGTATTTCGTGATAAATTTGGTGGTTATTATCTTTTTTTCATACGACTAAATTGATTAAAATGAATTAAGGGTTTTTTATCTCACTTTTGATTCCTATGAGATTCATGCTATATTGGACACTAATTTTATGACGCCCCGACCCCGGTAGCCCAGAGCCGGTTCTATGGTTATGGTGTGTAATTTATTTCTCACAAATGAAACAAATAAGTCACACATCATAACCCATCAGGAGGAACTTTCTGGTTTAGATCCTGGAGAATCAGGGGCAACAGCTTTTCTTCTTCATTTTCTGAGCTAGGAACAAACATCCAAGTCTAGGAAAGGCTCAATCAACCTGTAAAAAATTTATCATAAAACATAGGGTGAGCATTGAAATACTCAGTAAGGGGTTTTTTTGAAAATACTTAAATACATCTTTTGAAAACTATGTTGAAAAAAAAATACTTTTCCATACTTAGAAAGTTTTCTTAAAAGAAAAACTTCAAGACTAAACAAAGGTTGATACATCAGAGTTATAGTACTTCATACTTATGCACTAGAACACTTAGCGGTAACCCACTTAGTAAACAAGATAAGCATAATAATAAAAATGCATGGGTTGCACGAAATAAAGTGTCCATAAACAAGAAAAGTGTGTATGAACAACAAGACGAAAGTGTCATCAGAGTCACGCACAAGCGCATCATCTACACAAAATATGCACATTATGACATGATAATTGAAATACAACATTTGAAATGAAGTTCTGGAAAAGAAATTGGTCATGCATCAACATTGCCATATCATATGTCTTGTGTTTCTTTTTTTTATCCGATACTCATAGGTAAGGTTCTATAACCAAGGTTATTCCTCTAATCGGAATAATCACCAGGTTGGTCATAAACCAAGAAATGTATGCTGAAGGACTCATGGTCTCTGTGTCAAGGCCTTGTGCCATTACCTAAGGGTAAAAACCCAATCTGACTGTCTCGAGAACTATCGATGCATCTAGGAGCTTACTTTTATCGGTCTCCAACCCAGAGGGCTTACTTTAACCAGTCCCCAACCTGGAGGGTTTTCTTCTTACCGTACCCCATTCCAGGTAGTCCCATACATTTCTCACATGTTGATAGGGTCAGATATTCAAGGTGTCCCATACCACTTTGAATATTTAATTTTCATTTCATATTACCCAAGGTGTCCCATACCACTTTGGGTAATACCATTTTCATTTCTCATTACCCAAGGTGTCCCATACCACTTTGGGTAATTTTAGTTCTTGGTTCATTATCATGTTGAGTCATATTCATGAACAATATGAATAAGGCAACAATTATATACATGTTACGGCAGATAAAATGGAAAATATGGAATAAAAGCAGGTATGGTTAAGCAAGCATACTATGTGCGTAGAACAATTATTTAAGCACATAAGATGATGAATGTGTGAGACTTGATCCCAAGGGGTATTAAATGATGAGTTTCCAAAATTCCAGTGCATGGAAAAGAACTACTTGGCATTAAATATTGTACTCACAGGTCATAGTACTTGCAACAAATCTCCATCCGCTAAGAATTACTGCGGCATGCTTGGTATAAAAATAATAAACACTTGCAATCTTTAAAAAATTCCGACACTTGGAAATAAACCACTTTAAAAATAATACCTTTCATTAATTATTATTCTTCTCTGGTCATAGAATTTGATGTTACACTCTGGTCACTAAAATTCATTGCAACGAGTTTGGTATAAAAATAATAGAGGATTTCTACACATTAACATAACCCTTAAATCCATATCCTTTTAATGCAAGTTTAAAACAGGCAAGGGCATATCCTTTTGGAAAAAACACAAATCATTTCAAGGGAGACATTAATCAAGTTCATTGGTGTACCCTTAGACACAGAAATACAAAACAGCATAGTCAAGTACTAAAATCCTACATCCACAAAAATATTAATAACCATTTCTTGAAACTAGGGTTTTCAGATATTAATCTTAAAAACACATACATACATAGGGATATATATACACAATGTATATAAATAGGGTTTCTCATAAATTAAACATGGTTCACTTGAAATATGAAACCTCTAACAATCTATCACTTATTCAGTTTAAAAAAAAGAACAAAACCTTATGGGTTTTAAGTGTTCAAGAAACTGTAAATATATAATACCTCAACTACAACTATTGCATGTTTGCACTTAACACAAAGACCCGGTTCGCATCCAATATCATTCATAGACAAAGTAAGAATAAAGAAATGATTTTCATTGAAATACATAACTAATAAAATTATATAATTATATATATATAAGGCTTACATAAAAATTGTACACGTTAGGACTTGTTTTAAAATAACCCCTTTCAAAGGTATAATTATTATCATAAAATACTGAATTATAAGGAAATCTTAGAAACATAATTTTGTATGGTTTTCATGGAATATATATATATATATATATATATATATATATATATATATATAGAGTTATATATACAACTTTAACTATTAGGCGTATATATATATACCCATGTATATAAAAACTTGTACCGAGAACCATGGGTGGAAAAAAACATAAAAACGTGGCACCCTTACCGCTCAAGAGAGGAGCTTGCTGGAGGGAGGCTTGCTGGGTGGCCGGTGAACCAGGAGGAGCTTTGGTGGCTGGTGGTGGTCCGGTGGGGTCGCGGCCACTTGGAGATGCTGCGAGGCAACGTCCTGGTGTCCAGCAGTGTAGCACCGGAACTAGTGTGGTCGTGCGCGAGGGTGAGGTGCGAAATTGGAGGTGGTTCGTGGTGGCGAGGCAACGGCAAGGCTGGTGTCGCGATGGCGCGGGTTGGCTCTGGAGGTCCCGTTTTCACTGGGGTTTCTCAGTTCTTAAAGGATGATGATCCGGGGGAGGTTAGGCCGAGCCTACGGAGGTGGGTGCGTGAGGTCAACGTGAGCAGTGGAGGGGAGGCGTCTCGGGCAAACCAACAGCTGGTTCACGGGACCCTGGCACGAGGTAGAAGAAGACGCGGAGGAAGAAAATGCACAATGGATGAGATCCGAACTTGGCATGATCGGACGGATGAAAGAAAAAGAGAGTTTTAAAACACAACAATGGCTGGGATTTGTCCTGACTTTGATCGAACGGATGTGGTTGGGGCGCGAGATGGCCTGGGTCGCGTGTTTTTTTTTAAAAAACAGTTTTAATAACTGTTTAAATTATACTCCTTCACATTATATATATATATAACCGGTACATTATAATTTGGAATTTGTATAAAGTTTAATAAGTACTTTTTAACTCATAAAACTAAAATCCCATTTTAGTTTAAGTAAACAAATGATACTATTTGATATAACTATTATTATTATTATTTTTAAAAAAAGATATATTTTAATACCACACATTTATAACTACTATGATCTTATAACCATTAAAATCCAATTTATAACTTGCTTTACTTGTTTATTTATAAAATTATGTTTAAAAGACCCGTAGTTTTTCTCTAATTTAAAACACATAGTTTTAGAGATCCGAAAAAAAAATACATTTTTCTGCAATTATTGCTGATACCGCTGTAGACTTGATGTTCGACCAAGTTTTCCATCATATAAATATCTTCATGATCATAATAGATTCATTTGCAAAAATAATATTTTATTTTTAATACTTGAAGATATAATTCTAATATTTTGTACTTATTAAAATATTGTAATACCATAATATTATAAAAGCGTTATAAAGACAAAAAAAAATTATAAAATGGTGCACTTTATCCATTGGAACCCAACGGTCAAAAAAAATGGTCATATTCCTTTTAGAGTTCCATTATAAAAGCAAGGGGTAGGATGTTTTATATTTTCAAAACACCGGACCCTTGGTGGATGGCTCTCCTCATACCTCCAGTGCTGAGTGCGTGCGCGGTGATTCTGGCGGTTATACTTTTCACACTGATGGATCCTGAAGACGACGACTATCTGATTGCCCGTGTTGTGGTTCTTTGTAGTCTTGTTGTGGCCGTGTTAGGTCTTGTGCAGGGTACTTTCAATTAGATGGGTCTTGTTGTAATGTATCTTTTGAATATATAACGGTTTATCATATTCTTCATGTTTGATTTCCACTCAAATTCCTTATCAGCACACAGACCATAAAAATAAAAAAAACAAGAGACATCATTGAAAAGCACAACATTGTTTACTTGAACCAGTTTATAAAACCTGGGGCGTTACATTATCCCCCTCTTAAAAGAATTGTGTCCCCGCAATTCGATCGGCGTACAAACACTGACTTACTCATGCAGCTTCTCTGACACCCTTGGTGATGTCACTTTACCTCCAAGGCCCACGGAAGAAGTTACTATTCAACTCAATCCCCAGGGCTGAACAGAGCTTGTGGGTCTCCTCTTCACAAATACATTTTTGGAAAAGTGGATCGAGGTTGAAGCCAAGATCCCGTTTGATACAGGTTGTTTTCCAGAGATGGGAACGAGTGACATCAAGCTTCGCGACATCCTCTTGAATTTGGTTCCTAAAGATCTCTCGAACCATTTCATAATTGAAGGATTCTAGGAAAGATCGAAAATCGCAGAGCTCCCCAAGCATGCTGAAGCACAGGATTTGGTACATAAAGACTGCGTGGAAGTCCAACTGCTTTGCAGCTTCTCCAAATGCCGGGAAGGCCAACCATTTATTGTTCAAGGTGAAACACAGGAAGAGTCCCTCATAGTACTTCCCTTTCTTTTTATAATTCTCAAACAGCGCACTAGCCATTAGGTTATACACAACTTCTGACCCTCGGAAGATTCGAAGGACATTCGAGCTTTTCGATATTTCATAGAGGGTTTTGCACGTGAGTCGTAAGTTAACAAAAGGTTGGTAACATGTTGAGCAGGATTTTGCCACAATAGTCTCTATGATTTCTGTAGGGAGAGTCAAGAGTCTAGGCATGGTTTGCTGTCTTGCCATCTGAGAAGTTTAAGAACAAACCCTACTTAGTAAAACATTATTAATGTTTTTGTGTTGTCCTAATTTTCCAAGGTTGCCTAAACCATTCCTATGATACCAACTATGATGCCCCGACCCCGGTAGCCCAGAGCCGGTTCTATGGTTATGGTGTGTAATTTATTTTTCAAAAATGAAACAAATAAGTCACACATCATAACCCATCAGGAGGAACTTTCTGGTTTAGATCCTGGAGAATCAGGGGCAACAGCTTTGCTTATTCATTTTCTGAGCTAGGAACAAACATCCAAGTCTAGGAAAGGCTCTATCAACCTGTAAAAAATTTATCATAAAACATAGGGTGAGCATTGAAATACTCAGTAAGGGGTTTTTTTGAAAATACTTAAATACAGCTTTTGAAAACAATGATGAAAAAAAAACTTTTCCATACTTAGAAAGTTTTCTTAAAATAAAAACTTCAAGACTAAACAAAGGTTGATACATCAGAGTTATAGTACTTCATACTTATGCACTAGAACACTTAGCGGTAACCCACTTAGTAAACAAGATAAGCATAATAATAAAATGGCATGGGTTGCACGAAATAAAGTGTCCATAAACAAGAAAAGTGTGTATGAACAACAAGACGAAAGTGTCATCAGAGTCGCGCACAAGCTCATAATCTACACAAAATATGCACATTATGACATGATAATTGAAATACAACATTTGAAATGAAGTTCTGGAAAAGAAATTGGTCATGCATCAACATTGCCATATCATATGTCTTGTGTTTCTTTTTTTTATCCGATACTCATAGGTAAGGTTCTATAACCAAGGTTATTCCTCTAATCGGAATAATCACCAGGTTGGTCATAAACCAAGAAATGTATGCTGAAGGACTCATGGTCTCTGTGTCAAGGCCTTGTGCCATGACCTAAGGGTAAAAACCCAATCTGACTGTCTCGAGAACTATCGATGCATCGAGGAGCTTACTTTTACCGGTCTCCAACCCGGAGGGCTTACTTTAACCAGTCCCCAACCTGGAGGGTTTTCTTCTTACCGGACCCCATTCTGGGTAGTCCCATACATTTCTCACATGTTGATAGGGTCAGATATTCAAGGTGTCCCATACCACTTTGAATATTTAATTTTCATTTCATATTACCCAAGGTTTCCCATACCACTTTGGGTAAAACCATTTTCATTTCTCATTACCCAAGGTGTCCCATACCACTTTGGGTAATTTTAGTTCTTGGTTCATTATCATGTTGAGTCATATTCATGAACAATATGAATAAGGCAACAATTATATACATGTTACGGTAGATAAAATGGAAAATATGGAATAAAAGCAGGCACGGTTAAGCAAGCATACTATGTGCGTAGAACAATTATTTAAGCACATAAGATGATGAATGTGTGAGACTTGATCCCAAGGGGTATTAAATGATGAGTTTCCAAAATTCCAGTGCATGGAAAAGAACTACTTGGCATTAAATATTGTACTTAACAGGTCATAGTACTTGCAACAAATCTCCATCCGCTAAGAATTATTGCGGCATGCTTGGTATAAAAATAATAAACACTTGCAATCTTTAAAAAATTCCGACACTTGGAAATAAACCACTTTAAAAATAATACCTTTCCTTAATTATTATTCTTCTCTGGTCATAGAATTTGATGTTACACTCTGCTCACTAAAAATCATTACAACGAGTTTGGTATAAAAATAATAGAGGATTTCTACGCATTAACATAACCCTTAAATCCATATCCTTTTAATGCAAGTTTAAAATAGGCAAGGGCATATCCTTTTGGAAAAAACACAAATCATTTCAAGGGCGACATTAATCAAGTTCATTGGTGTACCCTTAGACACAGAAATACAAAACAGCATAGGCAAGTACTAAAATCCTACATGCACAAAAATATTAATAACCATTTCTTGAAACTAGGGTTTTCAGATATTAATCTTAAAAACACATACATACATAGGGATATATATACACAATGTATATAAATAGGGTTTCTCATAAATTAAACATGGTTCACTTGAAATCTGAAACCTCTAACAATCTATCACTTATTCAGTTTTAAAAAAAAAAGAATAAAACCTTATGGGTTTTAAGTGTTCAAGAAACTGTAAATATATAATACCTCAACTACAACTATTGCATGTTTGCACTTAACACAAAGACCCGGTTCGCATCCAATATCATTCATAGACAAAGTAATAATAAAGAACTAATTTGCATTAAAATACATAACTAATAAAATTATATAATTATATATATATAAGGCTTACATAAAAATTGTAGACGTTAGGACTTGTTTTAAAATAACCCCTTTCAAAGGTATAATTCTTATCATAAAATACTGAATTATAAGGAAATCTTAGAAACATAATTTTGTATGGTTTGCATGGAATATATATATATATATAGAGTTATATATACAACTTTAACTATTATGCGTATATATATATATACCCATGTATATAAAAACTTGTACCGAGAACCATGGGTGGAAAAAAACATAAAAACGTGGCACCCTTACCGCTCAAGAGAGGAGCTTTCTGGAGGGAGGCTTGCTGGGTGGTCGGTGAACCAGGAGGAGCTTTGGTGGTCGGTGGTGGTTCGGTGGGGTCGCGGCCACTTGGAGATGCTGCGAGGCGACGTCCTGGTGTCCAGCAGTGTAGCGCCGGAACTAGTGTGGTTGTGCATGAGGGTGAGGTGCGAAACTGGAGGTGGTTCATGGTGGCGAGGCGACGGTGAGGCGGTGGCAAGGCTGGTGTCGCGGTGGCGCGGGTTGGCTCCGGAGGTCCCGTTTTCACTGGGGTTTCTCAGTTCTTAAAAGATGATGATTTGGGGGAGGTTAGGCCGAGCCTACGGAGGTGGGTGTGCGAGGTCAATGTGAGCAGTGGAGGGGAGGCGTCTCGGGCAAACCAACAGCTGGTTCGCGGGACCCTGGCGCGAGGTAGAAGAAGACGCGGAGGAAGAAAATACACAACGGATGCGATCCGACCTTGGCATGATCGGACGGATGAAAAAAAGAGAGAGTTTTAAAACACAACAACGGCTGGGATTTGTCCTGACTTCGATCGAACGGATGTGGTTGGGGCGCGAGATGGCCTGGGTCGCGTGTTTTTTTTTTAAAAACAGTTTTAATAACCATTTAAATTATACTCCTTCACATTATATATATATATAACCGGTACATTATAATTTGGAATTTGTATAATGTTTAATAAGTACTTTTTAACTCATAAAACTAAAATCCCATTTTAGTTTAAGTAAACAAATGATATTATTTGATATAACTATTATTATTATTATTTTTAAAAAAAAGATATATTTTAATACCACACTTTTATAACTACTATGATCTTATAACCATTAAAATCCAATTTATAACTTGCTTTACTTGTTTATTTATAAAATTGTGTTTAAAAGACCCGTAGTTTTTCTCTAATTTAAAACACATAGTTTTAGAGATCCGAAAAAAAAATACATTTTTTTTCAATTATTGCTGATACCGCTGTAGACTTGATGTTCGACCAAGTTTTCCATCATATAAATATCTTCATGATCATAATAGATTCATTTTCAAAAATAATATTTTATTTTTAATACTTGAAGATATAATTCTAATATTTTTTACTTATTAAGATATTGTAATACCATAATATTATAAAAGCATTATAAAGACAAAAAAAATTTATAAAATGGTGCACTTTATCCATTGGAACCCAACGGTCAAAAAAAAAGGTCATATTCCTTTTAGAGGTCCATTATAAAATCTAGGGGTAGGATGTTTTATATTTTCAAAACACCGGACCCTTGGCGGATGGCTCTCCTCATACCTCTGGTTCTGAGTGCGTGCGCGGTGATTCTGGCGGTTATACTTTTCACACTGATGGATCCTGAAGACGACGACTATCCGATTGCCCGTGTTGTGGTTCTTTGTAGTCTTGCTGTGGCCGTGTTAGGTCTTGTGTAGGGTACTTTCAATTAGATGGGTCTTGTTGTAATGTATCTTTTGAATATATAACGGTTTATCATATTCTTCATGTTTGATTTCCACTCGAATTCCTTATCAGCACACAAACCATAAAAAAAACAAGAGACATCATTGAAAAGCACAACATTGTTTACTTGAACCAGTTTATAAAACCTGGGGCGTTACAAATTTCATTTGTGTGGCATATCTACTCTCCATGATTGTATTAATGGTGTAATAAACATTAATTTATTATTATTTACATCTTAATTGTGGGATCAATATTTAATGGTTTGTATGTTTCATATGTTACCAAATCGGTAAGGGAATTTCAAATTTCAATTTCCACTCAGTGTGCTTTACGCATACTTCATTGATTATTTTTTTCCAAGATTATTTTTTCAATCAATATTTATTATTAATGTAGAAATTTCCACTCCCCTTTGTGTGGATATAATTTTTATACACATAATCAATCCCTTGATAATTTCTCAAGTCAGTGATATAAAATTGACCTTAACTCAATTTCCATTCACTGAGTTAAACATCCAAGTCAATGGTGTTGTTTTTACAAGAATATGTGTGAATTCACTCTAATAGATTTAAACTGAATATCCAATTATATTTCATGTATTTTAATTTTTCACACATAACAATTTCATTTATTTAACCTTTAGCTATGGATTCTATCTTTATAAGGGATTTTATCTCAATTTTCATTCCATTGAGACTCCTTCGTTGTTATGCACCAATTCACTTTTATGTGGTGTATATACTATCCTTTGACATAGTATATAATGAAATACATTATTCTCATGGTAGTATAATGTTTTTATTACCTCAATTTTATGTATTCAAGTGTCTCTCATTTGGATAGTCACTCTAACTAAAATACCATTTTAAAAGTTTTAAAAATTTATTATTCTAAATCATTCTCATTAATGTACATGTTTTAAAAATGGACTTAAGGATTTATTTATATGGAAATTAATGTTCTAAAATTAAAATTCCTTTTAAAATATTCAAATTCTTATGGGAAACTTTGATTCAAAAATCTATTTTAAAATTGCTTCTTGACAAATAGTGGGAATTTTAAATGTTTTCAAGAAAAAGGTGAATATTTATCTCAAATAGTTTTCATGATTATTTTCATCTATGTCAATATTCTTTATTATTTTTGATTGTGGTTAATATATTACAATACAATCTTCCATATTGTATTGAATGAGTTATGATTGACTATGGATGTTCTATTTTTATACCATTCATGGTTTTTGAATAACGTATTGACATTTTGTATGTTAGTTTTAATACGAATGTTTATGTTATGTTTCAATATTTTCATATGAGGAATGCATTAGACATAGTAAGTGACAATTGGAGGCTGATATAGTTCCTCGATGCATCAGTAGGTCTCATGAGACAAACTAGATTCTTGGCACAAGGCCTTGAAAAAATCTTATTTGTATTCTTGGCATAAGGCCTTGACTATGTGGTTATGATGTTTGCCATTATGCACTCTATCATTATGAAAGTGGCTATTGATATTGAATGTGATTATTCAACTAGTAGAATGTCCATATGAATATTTAAATGGAATTATTTGATGATATATTTTCAATAATATGCTAAAGTTCATGTTTAAAAGGCTTTTGTTTTATTCTTATACATTTAATTAAATGCATATTCTTATTTATGAATGATTCTGCTATATTTTTTTCCATACTGAGCATCTGAACTCACCCATTTCTAGGTTTTATTTTTCCTTGGATGTGAATAATTATTTTATGACTGACCTACAGGGATTGTCTGAGAGGATATGTGTGTGGTCTATGGAAACAATGTTGTTTTATCTTTTCATTTTATAATGTAATGAAAAACATATGAATGTAACTAGTACATCCAAGGATACTAAACTGATCTATCTTTCGGGACATGAATTCTTGTATCATGCCAATGTTATGTAATAATGCACTGACTCTGGGTAACTAGGGTTGGGGCATTACAGTTGGTAGTAGAGGATGTTTAGTACAAACCTTAGAAACTATATTTAGATAAACTCTGAATAGATCACATACCCCAAAGATAGAATTTGAGGATTAGTATGGAAGAAATTACTAAAAAATTTATTGTGGAGATTTTGTGAGTTTTCAAAGCAATACATCTCTGTCTGGATACGAGCAGGTAGAGGCAGCTCTGGAATAGATGTACTAAGGGGTAGAACCCAAAAACACTACTTTGAGCTAGACTCGAACATGAACTGGTGCACGACAACGGGCCTTGCTGTACTATTGGTTACGACACTCCCGGGGGATATTCTTAGGATAATTCACTTTTTCTTTACATACTGATTTGAAGGATTTTAATATAAAATGAAAATAAATATCCTTCGTTAATCCTAAGGTGTTTTAATATTCTATAAATTATTTTATGACTCACACTATGCAGTCTTGTGTTAGTCAATGGTTGGATTCCAAGGAAGTCATAGTAACATTGAACATGATGTAAACGATGGGAACGACGGAGGAAATGAGAAACAGAATAGAATGTTTATAGGCCTAAAAGTTATCTTCTTCATGCCAAATCAGTTTAACAAAAATATGATCAACAACAGATATAGTATCCAACTCCTAGACTCAAAAAAGAAGAGAAAAGAGATGAATGATATGAGCTCCAACAGTAGAGACCATGGAGAAAAGAATCCTTAATTTCAATAATGCATGATATGTGGAAGGAGAAACCCAAGAATGTGCCTCAATGGAACAAAGAAATTCTTTACGTGTAGGATAGAAATACATAAAGTAACGAATTGTAGAGGAAAATGAAGAGTACTATAGAAGAAAATAAAAATGGTCCCAATAATCCATTTATAGTCATTTTCCTTAAATGTAGGGGACCTGGCCTTTACCAAAGTGAATTACCTATTCTATAGGATATTTTCATGGTCAAAGAATATGATAGGTAGAAAAAAAATGGTTAGAGAAATGTTTAAAAGTATTAGTTCTCTTTATTGATGGGATTAATTTGTAATAATTTGTTATTTTATTTGTAACCCTGTAGTTTTTCATATGAAAATGATATTTGAGGAAGAATTATATTTTTCATTATGGATAGAGTTATAAATTACAATTTGGTTTTATATTATCATTGATTTGGAGGAAATTAAAAGTTATTATATTTTGGGATGGAAATGAAAGGTATGAGATAACATTTGTGTATAAATTATGTTATGGTTATTTTGAGGAATTTTTCTCATTTAGGTAATGTTATAAAATATTGTTTTTGAAAACGGACAACACACAGACTGTGTGACAACCCATTGCATCAGAAAAACCAACAAGAATCAAACCCACAACCATAGTGCGATTGGGATTTATCGCCTGCCACTGGACTACGTGAAGTACCTAGTTAGTGTGACTAATTATCTTTCATAAAATGATTTTATTGATCAATAATAAGTTGATTTGGGATCTTTTTCCTTACCAAATGGATATCCTTAGTATAGGATAATGCTTTTGGTATTAAGTGATAAATGTTATTTTGGAATACATTCGCTCTGTTGGGAATACTATATGCCTACGGAAAATAGAATACTATGGGATTATGTTTGAGGAGTAATCGTGGATTTTTATCTATGTTTTTATTCTGTATTTATAGTGATTTGGGTTATTTATAGAAATGATTAATCTATGATAGATATTATTTGATTTAGTTAATTAATTTTATGTATTTGACTTTTAGAGTAGTCGATTTTATTTGAAAATACAATTTAATGTGGAAGACTGCGTAATCAAATTCTTTTATTTAATGGGTTTCAATATTAGTTTGGATTATATTGATGGATTTTAAGGACAATTTTTTATTGAATGGCATTTATCGAACTTGGGGTATTTTTGATTTATTTTTAGAAATTTAGATAATTATTTATTTTTATAAATGATTGTCCCTTTTGGGGATCATCTAATCTTGTACTAAAAATTTTGGTTTCTATTTAATCTCTAAAGTCAAGGTAAATATATATAGTTTATCCTTTTGGGATTTGGTGATTCTCTAGAAGTTGATTCTAGAGCTTCATATGTGACCAAGACATCTTGAATACTCATCGTTTGAAAAAGAAGATGAGTTAGTGGTAGAAAGTTATTAAATGATGAAACTCTACATAAAAAGTAAGTACAACTCTTTATGTTCTTAGTCAACCTCATAAATAAATTCCTCAACATTAATAAATGGAACACAAATCAAAAAACATTATCTGTTTACTTTTTCTACTAGAAAACTAATGAAAGTTTATCTCATCACATGATTATGGTTTTCTTGTTGTTATCTTTCTCCTAATCATGTTGTCTATCCCTCTCCATTATAACACGAAACTTAGTTTATCATCAATATCTATGTTTTCCTAAATGGAATCCTAGTATTGGTTATCTTGGGGGACCTTAGTACTTCTCTTTCTTTCTTTTAAAGTGATAGTTTTATTACATTTTTTTTTCTGATGTGGGACATTCAATGAAGTTCCCAAGCCCAATTTTAAAAATTGAGAGAATTAAATTTCAAAAAGGGGTGAAGAATGTAAGACCCCAATATTTCATAGTATGTTATTTTCTTTAATTCAATAGCTTTTGCTACATGCAATACCGAGTTCGAGTGCACCACAACTTACCAAAATAGCGGCTCAAAACCAGTAAGGAATAGTATTAACTGTATTTTGAATTTTATATACTCCATATAATTTTAAAATCCATATTATTATTTTTACATAATATTAGAACAAATTCAATTTTTAAGATAAAAGAAGTATTTTTTAAAAATTCAATTTCATAGCCTTTTAATGAAAACCCCTTTTTAAAACCAATATATGAAAATTTTATATATATAATTTAATGAATTAATTTTTTTTGAATTGGGACATAAAATTTTATTTTGGATAATTTTTTGGTACTTCTCTAATTACTTTTATAATTTGATGGATACTGAAAAATACTAAATTTTAATTGAAAACATATTTTTAATAGAAATAAGTTATAGTTATAGATTATGTATTTGAATGGTTTGGAAGTATAATTAGATTAAATTTTTATCATTTAATACAATTTAGGTTATTAGAAGTAATTCCACAATTAAATTTGACATAAACACATGTGAATGTTTTAATTTTTTTTTTCTTTTTTAAAAACCTGTTTTTTGGTTTTGACAATGGGAATTAATTTTAAATTAATTAATGCAGATTCTATGTTTTTAATTTCTGAAAATATAATTCATTTTTTAATTCATAATATCATAAATATCTTAGGGTTAATTTCAGGTATTTTTCTGAAAACATTAAATTTTTGATGAATAGTGAAAAACAATACGTTATAGATTAAAACCGACTTTTTATTTAAAAAAGTAAATTTATATTTAAATTTATTTTAACTCAAAATAGATATATAATTACTATTTATGTTCAAAATAATTCATTGGTGTCATTTTATAATAAAATTAGATGTATGAAATTTTATTGAACTTTTTACAGACTTTTGCACACCTCCTAGAAGCATTTGCCAATTTACAAAAACATAATTTTACCACTTTAGTGTGTTAAATTTCAGTAATATGAGAGAAACAATTGACATCAGTTAGTAAAATGTGGTTCAATAAAATGAAAATAATTTTTTGTGAATAGTATCTTTTTACTTTCACTATTACCATGGTTAAATGTAAATAGGGTAATTAAGGATAAAAATGATATTATTATTACCCTAACACATGTTTTAATTATATTGGATAAGTGTAATTCGACAAAAAACAACCTCATGAATAAAATATTATCCTTTAGGTTCACTTGAATTAGATTAGGACATTTATTATTATTTAATTCAAAGAAGAGTTAAAAGTGTTAAGTTCAATGTTTGTTAACTAAACCATTTATAATATAGGGGTAAACATAATGTAAATTCGACTATAAATATTTAATTATAAATATAAAAATATTTCCTACATAATGGTATTTTATTTATAATTGTTAGACATTAAATAATTAAATTTATTTATGACAAAATGGTGATGCAGTAATTACCAAATAAATGAAATATTAAAATAATTGATATTATATATATCCAAATAAATGTAATTTGGGAATTTTAAGGAATTAAAATAATTTTCTACATTAATATGACATGTTAGAGTTGGATAGATGAATTGTTTTCAATGTAATAATGCTGTTATAAATTTAGAAAAAACAAAATACCAAATAGTGTCAAAATTGAAATAAAAGTGCTTTTAAAACATATAATTTATTATTAATTAATTCTCTATTTCTAAAAATCTAAGGTTTGGACAAAACACTTATATAATGATATTTGAATCAATAATGAACAACTTGGGGTTCACTTGTCTATATATAGTTTTTTTATTTACCATATAATATAAAAATACAAAGAGACATGGTAAATATCAAACTATTTAACTAATAGTTAAATATAAAAGTTAAAAATAATATAGTGACCGAAACCTATCTAAAACCTATTGTTTGAGAGTTTTTAGAACCATCCCCACCTTGGAAGTTAAATAATTCAGTTTTGAGCCATTATAAATCAAAAATTAATTTTTTTATAAAATAATATTTCCATCTTTTCCAAAGGTGCCTCCCACCCTCTTATAAAAGGGCACTCCCCCTTCTCTCTAATTCACACCTTCAATGAGATTTGGCTCGGCCTACCCCTACCCAAATACCCTCTAAACTGTCCTCCCATCATCTTATAGGCCTTCCTTTAGTCATAAATCTATCCTATGGAGCTCTTTTGATCATTTAAAAAGGAAGAACCTGAATAAGGGGTAAATATTTCATCACCTCTTTCAAGTTCTTTTCTTCTCCCACTTCCTAATTCTTTGTTGTTTCCATTCTAAACTAATAAATCTAGTATTTTATAGATATTGTGATTTTTTCATAAATGTGGTATGACCATTTTAATTATTCTATCCATCCATTGAACAAATATCCATTAAATTACGGTCACATGATTTGTATATATGGATGGCTTTAAAAAATTCAATTGACACATGGAAAGGATGTGATAACCTCAAAAAAAGTATAATCATACCATATGTAGCCCATTTAATTGAGCTTATGATGGTGATATAATCAATTATATTTTTCCCTCAACCAAACCCAATATGAGATCCAACAACTTAGGAATGAGAGAAACCATTTATAGTAGAATTTCAATCTCATTGAGATCACGACCCAAACCTTATTTTCCAAACCACCCAATGAAATTATAATTTTCATGCACCTTACCATAAGGGAATTTTCTTGTGTATTAAATATATATTTATTGAGATAATTTTATATTGAAACTATATATACTATTTTAATAAGAATAATTTTTATATTTTTTCTTATGGTTACTTTATAAATAATTTTTTTAAATACAATAAAACACAAAATTTATTTTCATGGAATATTCAAATCATGTTAAGAATTTTATTTTATTTTTGAAATAAATAATATTTTAATGAAAAATTATAATTTACTTATTTTTATTAAATATAAATGATCATATATTTCAAATAATTCAAATGTATTTTTTTTATAAGGGTTCAAAAAACTGTTGTGGTCAAAATGTCAAAATTTCACCGTAAGGGATTTTTAATCATTTATAAATGAAAATTTAAATATTTAGAAATTTACTTTGATAAAAGGAATATTATTTTGGATTCATTATTTCAAATATATCCATAATTTAATTTTTCATAACATTCTAAGGACATGGAATTTTTAGGTAACGATTAAATAGCATATAAATTTATATTGTCTATTATGACATCCTAAATACCAAAAAGTGATGTAATAAATTCTATAAAGTGTATCAATGATGAAATTTATTTTTTTTCATTAATATATTTTTATTTTAAGAATTTTTTAACTATTTTATAAATCCATTATGAACACCCTAAATCTTATAATATGTTTTATTGTTTTAAAATCAATTCATTAAGATATTGACTGAAATCCTCAAAAAGAATGTGTATTGTTTTATTAAATTCGACCCTTCGAATTATAAAATACTGAAAACAACTACCATTTATTGAATCCATGGAAAAAACCAAGGAAATGTTTGACGGTTTGGTTATTCTGTTATATAGAATCGAAAACCTATGTCTGAGAAATGATAAAGAATTACTCTCTAATTTCCCATATAAACCCACCCATGCTCTCATTTGCCTTTAGTAAAATTCTCTTTATCACATCCTCACTCTCCACTTCCCTCTATAGAGTCTATACAAGGGTATCTATGTTATTAATATTCCCATAAAAAACATACTGATTCAAACACTAATGTAAGGGGTCCTTTCCTTCCATCCTTTATTCAAGATGATTTATTATCGTATGAATTATATTAGCAATTCATAATGGTGGGATAGGTCATTCCATGCCCATATTACATCCCCTTTTATTTAAATATAATGTCAGACCAATTTTTATCCCATTAAGGCATTTAATTTAATTTTTATGTGACATCATTTTGCATCCAGATATTTATAGTGATTTTTCCCTGCCCAAACAATTGTCTAGTAAATACCATACACATTTTCGATAAAGGTAGTTCACCTTTATAAACATATACTTCGTTGAAATGTAACATAAAAGTATTTAATCAACACTCCTTCATTATGGAATAAAATATTATGAAGAATGAATCCATGTCACATGGTATATGAGTCACACATAAGAATCATACAAAAATGAAAGGGACATGTGCACATAGAATTATATAGAGCTCTAATGCATTCTGTAATGAATTGTCTCATGAGATGTCATTTTGGGATATGAAGAAAAAATAAAATCTTTATGGGAATTTTTATATTATGATGTCTTGGAAGTTAACATTCACCCATGTATATGATGAAGTGTATTAATTTGTTTCCATCTTTCCCCTGTTACAATTATCATGTTATAATGTGCCTTATTATTCATGTTTTTTTCCCCACACATTTTATACCCCATTTATATTCATATTGTCTAAAATATATATTATTTTTCATGTTATTAAATGTTTATTTAATTACTTTTATATTTAGTTTACCCCTTTCTTATGTATATCCCCTAGTTATCCCATGCAGTATTATGTGGGAGAAATTTAAAGAAGGATTTAATAAAGATAATTTTTTATAGTTTTAAGGTGTTTTCAATATACCTAATTCATAAATATATTATATTTATTGATCTTACATGTTCTTAAGGATTAATATTATGTAATAAGTCAATCATTGATGTAAAATAATGATATGTGTTTTTATAGTTTGTGCCAATAGAAAACTTTGCCTATTTTTTATATTATGAATAGATAACTCAATAAAAAGATGTAGAAACAATACTGAGTATATGAAAAGAACACAAAATTTTAGTAAGTATAGTGTAACTGGTTGGCATAAAAATATAACCATGTGTGGATAAAACAAGTGTATGTCGCTCTAGCAGAGAAGTGCATAGATGTAAAACCCTAATACACCACATTGAAGTAGACTGGACCTAGAACTAGAGTTTGACAATGGGCCTTGATGCACACCTAGTTTGAAAGTCACGGGAGGTGTTCTTTCGTATATTCATAATCACATTATGAAACATTATTAGGGGAAGAAAAGAAATTCCCCTTATAATATATATTATGAAAAAAGATCATTAATAAAAAAATTTATGCTTAAAAATTCATAAGTTATGGATGTAATTGAAATTTATATGTTATGCCTTTAATACAATTAGATTCCAATTTAAGTGTTTAATAGTTTAAAAATAACCATCCATATTTTTTCCATTATTATATCAAATGGCTATAAATTTGTTGAATTGCATAAATAATCAATTAAATGGGAAAATTTTATGACTAACCTAATGAGATTCTCAACCCGATTAGAGTGGGAATCAATACATTTTAATGATACATCCTCAACTAACTCAATTTTTTAATAGAAACATGGATTATGAGGAGTTCCAAAATCCCCATAATAAATGAAAAGATGTAATTGAGTCCATTATGTAATAATGTCCTCTCAGTTTCAATGGGTTCTCTTATCCCCTAATCGCTTAATAAGGGATCAACTACATTGAAAATATTTTCTACATCCTTCAATGTTACGAATGAGAAAAGGTTATACTTAACCACTATTGTATATAGGAACATGATGATCATATGTGGAAATCGATCTATAATACAAATCCTAATAAAGATATAGAATTAATTAGGTGGATGGAATTCCAAAAAATGTTTTTGGATAAATATTTTCCTTGGAATCTCCAATATAAAATAGAATACGAATTATTTTCCCTAAGGAAAATATCTAACTAATTAATCGTGATGTTTGAGGAAAAATTCACAAGAATTATGAAATTCTACAATACTGTTTTATTACCCTTGAAAAAATGGTTGACAGATTCATTGAGGGTTAAATCCTAGTCTGCAAAATTCCTTAGAGATCTATGAAATTGATTTCTATGATTAAATATTCTAATGTTCCCTAAAATATGTAAAAGAGTCCAGCGAATCTTGAGTGTATCGTGGGGATTATAAGTGGTAGGTGAAGATTAGTTTTGATAAAAAAAATTATAAATATAATTATTCCATGAAATTTCAACATCCCATTTTTCAATGTTGTGTAATGAAGTGCACTAGAAATTTCCTATATGGGAAGAGGAAATGATTATGGTGCAGGGATGAAGGGAAACAAGATAGTGATTACTAAAAATAGAAACCAAATAATGAAATGGAAGAATAAAATAATCTATTAAAGACATGGTGCATTTTTTTTAATCTATAAGAAAAAATGGCACTTTCCCAAACAATAAAAAATGGTATGGGGTTTCAAAGAAAACAAAAATCCTTTAAGACATTAAGGGTGATATTTTTATATCTGAATTACTTGAATACATACCAATAATTATATGGTGATAGGCATGCTATTAATTTATTGATGAATATAGAAATAACTTTTTTATTATTGTTCTACTCATTCCTCGATATGATGAAATGTTAGTATAATTATTCTGACACCACCACAATTCATGGAAGTAGAGATTTCTGTGAAAATTAAAAACGGAAAAATTATTACATTGAATGTACAAAACTGCTCCCATGTAACAATTTATAAGATGAAATTACAAATTTTCTCAGTCATACTATATATGGATTAATATGATGCAATTATAAGGATATATTTTCATTCTCAATATACATACCACATAAATATCTCAGAGAATAAAATCAATCTCTATATCGAAAATCAACCCCTGATTATGTAAAAGTTCATGGAAAAGGCTGAATATTCTATAGCTTCAGTATCTCGAGAATTTATATTATTTACCTATTATAAACATTATCCTTCCTAAATAATTTATTCTAGGGAAATTATCTTTCTTGAAGACATTCCCATTGTGTGGGAACTGATTGATGTGTTTCCTATGTACTTTTTTGGTCTTCATGTTAGCTGAGAGGTTAAATAATAATTCCAAAATATACATGGGATATACCTATTATCAATGACTGCATATATAATGGTTTTTGTGGAAGTTTAAGAGTTGAAAAAACAACTATAGTATAATATGTATAATGGTGTTCATATACTGAAGTTCTTCACAAGAGGGTGCACTAGTCCAATTCATCCAGAAGAAAGACGGGTCATTGTTCCTCTGTATAGATTATCATGAGATAAAAATATCACCAAAAAGAACAATTATTGTCACAAACCACCCCAGATTCCCTGGTAATCCTATAACTAAGATGGTCCTAACATTTCTTAAAGAGTATTCTGAATTCCCAAAGGTCGAAGACTAGCACTTTTCATCAAACAAAATGAAAGTGGGATCAAATATTCCATAAAACATTGCAAAAGAAAGACACCAAAGTCAATATGAAACAAATCAAACTCAACTAAGTGTACTTAAACAATATTAAACAAGGAATGAATTCATAATGTACCAAAACCCTAGAAGAAAAAAGGGGATACATTCATGATTGTATGGATGCATCACAGAAAGTCTAATTCTTAATAGTTGGATTAACCACCAAGAGATCTTTTCCATCTAAACGATCCTTGAAGGAGATAATATTCAAACACCAGAAAGAAAATGGAGGGTGTGAGATAAAATCCAAGTAGGGTATCACCAAGTATTTCATAATAGGAGACACTAATAGAACAACCAATGTAATAATTTCAATTTTTAAAATAAATAGTTTTGACATATTGAGGTGTATTTAAACAAATTCATTGTATATAGTTAAAATGATGGAAAATAATTTTAGCAAGGGTATTACAAGTGATGTATTATTTCTTAAATAATGGGTTAAATAAAAAATTAAAAAAATAGTTTATATAAATTCATAAGGATTGTAAATAAATTTATCAATATTTACAAATATTTATATCTCAAAAATAAAATAAGAGATAAACATGGTCATCTATGAAAGAGGTATAAATGTTATAGACCATAGGCCTCTGAACACTCTAAGAGGTCAAAATAATATGTTTAAACAATTCTCCCTCTAATACTTGGTAATGGTAACTTATCACCAACCCATCAGGGGAGTGGAATGCTAAATTAATGTTTTAGAATGTTTTTAAATGATAATGTGTTCCCAAATAACTCACTAACTACCTAATCCTTCATTGTGTCCTTACACAATAAATTATGGGAAAATAATATTAATAATAATTTAAATAAATTTATATCTCATTTTCCCATTTGAGATACTTATTTTTCATTTAAATCCAAATTTCTTTTTAAAAAAACATGAATTTTTAATAATATAATACCACTGAATTATTATATAAAACCATTTTCACTAGTTTGAAATCAATAAAAAAACAATTACATCAATTTCAAAATCATTTTTCATAATTAAATTGAACAATTTAATTGAAAAAGGATTCATCCAATCAAAATTTTAAATTAAACAATTAAAATAATCAAAATTCCATGAACACACCCCAATTTAATAGAATTTGAGGTTTCCCAAAGTTTCATGCCAAAACGATTTCGATTATCTGAATTCACAAGGAATTTATTTTATAACATCAATTGAATGAATTTTGGTGTGATTGAATGTAAATCAAAAATTGAAATAAATCATACTATTCAAGGTTATTTTATATCTCCAAATGGGTTGGAATCAGCTACATTATTTTCAAAATTCAACACTCGCAGTAGAACTCGTCAAGATAAATTATGGTGTTAAAGACCACAGAACTAATCATAGAAATAATGTCCAAAATCATAGATCATAGATCCATCCATTTTTGGATGATCTATTGAACTCCCAAAGGAAAAGAAATCGATAAAGAAAAAAAATTGGAGAACCTTATATGGGAATCCCAAAACTACCACAATGATGATTAAACACCATAGAAAGAGATCTAGTAGGGTTGGATATCTCCTCGATATCCTTGGGAAGGCATTTTGTCGAGTGAGATTAAATTCGAGAGGATCCAAATGAGATAGAATATTGATCCTGCCTATTTAAAAAACGTAGCCACGGTATTATGTTAAGTGTAGTCCAATTACATGTCTTGAAATAGTTAGGATTCATAACCATCAAAAGTGCATCAATTTAAAAGAAAATTATTTCACTAAATGAATCATGACAGATAAACATCCATCATATAATTTAACCTTACAAGGTTTGAATATTCTAATGACATAAAACAACTCATGGTAGGCAGATGGATATAAGAACATGGTGTGAAGCTCTAATCCAGCCTATAGAAATGGATGGTTAAATGTGAATTTACATCAAATATCTGACTTCATAATTATAGGTATCCTAAAAATTACCTATCAAATAATCCCAGTTAACAAAAAATAAGAATAATAAAATGATTATAGATATAACTACCTGATTGGTAACAATATGTTTCAACCTCCAAACCATAAAATCATTACGTCCCATGAAATACCGGGAAGAAACTACCATGCCATAAAAGATGAGGCCAAAAATCTTTCATCAGTGACTATCTTTACCAAGTATAATTATTATCACAACCATTATTCCAAAACACAAGTATTGGTAGAATAATCCTCTCATGAAGTACATTGGTCTAAGAATAAACTATCCTAACTGGCCGCTCAGTTAGAGATAAATTATCTTTAATATCAAGATAACTTCAGCTCAAATAATTGTATCAATCAGAAAAATACATTCTTATTTTTGACACATGAAATATGTTATGTATCATTATCTACTACTGTTTAAGTGATAAATGGAATGAAACTTCCTCCACCATCTCAATAACCTCAAACAGTCCCACAAAATGAGGAGTATGCTTCCCTTGCCTCACTAGTTGTTGATTACCCAACTGGGGTGATACTTTCAAGAACACATGGATACTAACTAAGAACACCAATGTTATATGACAATGATTATAATTATACTTGTATCATATCAAATTCATCAACTTTATCAGATTAATTAATTCAATTTTTTTTAATTTTCTCTTTCACCAATCTTTGTCCAACTAAGAAACATTCACCAATATCTGACCAAAACAGTAGATATTTATAAATATTAGTATATGAGGTCGCAAAGGATCCATTTTAATCATGAACTATTAATTACTATTTTAATAAAACCCAACTATTCCCATGTTATCATCCCAATACCCACAAAGGTGGAAAATAATGGTGTGTAGAATACCCTCTAGATTCTATATTGATATTTCCTTATTGATATCCAACTATGGATACTATGCCATACTAAAATGGACATTATATCCCAATGCTACCTGAAGGCCTCTCAGAAATTGAGAAATGAACCAAGGATCGCTATCATAAAAAATAGCATATGAAACTTTGTGCAAACAAATAATCTCATTGATATAGATATTTCTCAACTCCTCAACATTGGCTATGTCACGAATTTGTATTATGCTATCCAACATGGATATCATTTTGATCAGAACCCACATCATATTCTTCTTTTTCTGGGTGTGATGCAACTCAAACACAATGTCTATATATATAACATCCCACCTCCATGTATGTATTTTGTGTGTATGAAGTAAAAACAAAGGTTTCTTGTTTTTGGCATTCACCTGATTGCATATATAAAAATGGGAAAAGACACATATAATTCCACATATCAGACATGGAAATCCAAACTATAGCAGAATATAATAAATCATCATAGTGGTTTATAGGTGTACAACCCACTGAGAATTATGATAGTCCCCCAACAGAGCCTACCATGCTATGAAAAACTGAACTTAGAAATTTCAATAACATAGGACACCCTCTTTGGATAACGACCACTGGGAAATTGTCTTGCCACAATAAAAAAAATCACTAATGCTATCGAATTCATCATCATACGACTGATCCTGAATAATCAATTGTGGAATTGTGGTTGTTAACTGAATAATGTTTAAGAAAACCATAAACCTAAATTTATGGACTCTAATATGCTAAATTACAATGTGATCCATCAAATTCCACTCTTTTAATGATTCAATCACTCCATCGGTTAGAAATTTCATATTTAAAGAATCTAAAATGACATTTTCTTTCCATAGGGTATATGTGATGTCAAATTCGAAGGATTCCTGGTACTCCACCCAAAGACTCAAAAAGAGATTGAAATATTTTTGAGAGAATATATAACTTTATTTTTTGGTGTATGAATATAAAATAAATATTTGTCCAAAGGTGTTACATCCAACTATTATGTGAATGAATCAAAATTCCAAGTTCAAGGTCATGGGTAGGATAATTATTCTCATGTGGCCAATGCCTTCGATATCCATAAGTAACTACTTGATCACCCAAAATAAGATTGCAACCCATGCTTGAACCCAACGGATCACAGAATACCAAATTTCCCTTCCTGGCTTCTAGAAGAGTTAACACAATCACATTTGTAAAAATACATACCATCTCAACAAAATAACTCTAACATTCCTCAATAATAGAAAACATCACCCCCTTCCAAGTTATATCATTCATTATAGATCCATATTTTATAGATCATTCATGAACTAAATATAATATTCATCTCATACAAAGAAGCTCTGAATCTCGATGATATTTAATGGTTTCTATAAAATCATAATCGTACATAACTTATCAGGATGGACAGTTATATCTTATTCAGATAGTACTTGTCCCAATAATTTCAATTTTAGAATCCATAAATCAAAACTTGAATGAATTTTATAATTCTGGTGATTTCTGAGTATAGTTAATGCTATTCTTATATGATGCATATGATTCTCCGTAAACTTGAATTAAATAATGATTGCAACCACAAAGACTACATAAACGGTATCAAGATACTCATTGAAAATACTTTTTATCAAATATGTAAAAACAAAAGGATAATTTGTTAGACCTATGGGATTAACAAGGTACTCATAATGGTTTTACCTACCCTTAAAGATGGTTTTCTAGATATAATTTTACTTTTTATTCATCTAATAGTAACCAGATCAATGTTTAATCTTTGAAAACCCCTTATACACTTTCAATTAATCAAATAGATCATGAATCTATGGAAACAGATACCTTTTCATCAATATATCTCCATTGAGATTTCTATAATCAATACATAACCGAAGAGAACCAGCAGCCTTCATAGCGATGAGAATAGATGATACCCATGGTGACACTCTCAGATGTATGATTCCTTTCTCAAGAAGATCATCTAACTGGGAAATTATCTCATTAATTTCAACTAGAGACACAAATTATGAGGGAATATAATCTAGTTGAGTAGAAGTTATCAAGTCAATAGAGAACACGAGCTTACATAATAGTGGAATACTATAGGATTCCTAAAGAAAAAAATTGAGAAACTCAATGACTTCGGGAGGGAGGTCACCAATCAAACATTCTCACTCCATATCAAACTATAATATTGATATTACCTTCTCTAACACTGGATAAGATGGTATACCCCTTCTCGACCATGGGTACCATTATCCATGAAAGAGAAGATACACAATACTAGATGTAGTATGGTATACCAATCACAGATAGAAATCTATCCTGGATTTATTGGGAATGAGCTGATATATTCTGAAAATGATGTTATGAGGATTCATGTCAAACCAGAAAACACTAATCCATCTCGAAATATTACATAGATAAGGTACAAACAGGACTATAGAGAATCCACTCTCTCATTGTTCCAATGGATCTAGTAATATAATTATCACATGATAAAAGCAACATAGAATTATTTAGCCGAATTCCAATATGGGTTGAAATAAATAGATGAGATGAACCATTATCAAATTGCGTATTAACTAATGATGAATATATAATAATGGTTCCTCTCACAATTTCTTGACCTATGTCTTCATGCTCTAGAAACTATTCCATAGTGTGAAGTAGCTTCATTATGAATGCTGATGTCCAGAACACTTTTATATGTGAAGAATATGATTGAACCATAGTTTTTGTTGGACCAAATGATCCAATTCCACTACGAGGTTTATAAAATATATGACATAATATATGTATGTTTCCTAAACATCTACAAGAGATACAGTTCTTGGGCCCTCTATTAAAACCCTTCTAAGGATGTCATGTATTTCCACTCGGATAGAAAAAAAGGACATCCTTCTCGTTCTATAGGAGGTATGGAAAGACACTACCACCAAGAAGTACCATGAGAATAATCATGCTTCTATTCTCCATTGATGGAGCTGATAAAACCAATTGGTGAAAAAATAACATTTTTCAAACCTAATATTCCATCCAGGTCCATATCAACCTTCATTTTCATATCTATAACATTAGTATAAGTGGGTAGCTTTATGAATAATACATGAGAATAGTTATCTAAGTGTAATCCTAACTCAAACCAATGAGAATTAATCATCTCATTAAATACCATATCATGTGGAAGCTAAACCATATTAGTAAATATATTATAATACTCATTCATAGTTCTGTCACCCTTCTCATGCTTGAAAAAGAAAACAACATATACAAAAACCATTGACTATGGATATAACATATCAGTGAAAAATTATGAAGTCATTCCACTTTAATACTTCATGTTTATTTTTTGTCACCATTGTGTCCCACCATCTCCTACATGAACCTTCTAGTAGGAATGCGGTAGATTTCACCATTATCTAGTCGACTATCTCCAAGAGCTTAAACACATGGTCTATCATGAAAAACCATTCATAAAAATATTTAGAATCAATTGAGCCTTTGAAAAGTTGTGGCTTTTAGAAGATGAAATATTGATAACAATTTCATTGAACATCCACCTTATGATCCACAATTGGAGCCTAAATGGTGACTGGGGGTGGTTCCTCTCCCAGAGCGTGGATAATACACAAGATCACCAAAACCAAATTGTAATCTATAATAGGATTCACTAGCTAAAGTTCATTATAAACCAATTACCTGATTAGATTCATATGACTTCTTAGAGTCATGGTGATACATAACATCAACAGAAAAAAATGAAGAAATTATATTAAACTTCAACTAAGAAACAAGGGAAGTTATTTCCAATAGATGGACCAACCAGATTTGGATTCCACTATATTCAAATAAAAAATAGAAAATACTAGAAACAAACCACATGAATTATTTTCTTAAAAACCGCAAGTGACATAATGTTAATAATGGTGAGATATGGCTAGAAACTCAATCCAAACAACCTTCTAAACCATGACAAGATTACTAAACTACAAACTAACTTTAATACAAATCCTCCACAACATCCTTTGATAACATATTTCCTTGAACCAAATAAGATACCTTGGTAACCTAATAATTAAGCTGTTCATGAAAGAGAATAAATGTAATTCATCCCTCAACATGGGTTAATGACAATAATGGGACATTATACAACATACATTTGGGTTCAAATTTTCCACAAAACATTGCGGATGAATGATAAGAAAGTAAATATGCATACAAAATAAACTACACTTTGAGTAATTTACCCAATTTCAAAGTGGAATTAAATCGAAAATAACAACAACCCAAGTACCAAAATAGTGGGGAACCCATGTACCTAAGGAAATAACTCACCATGTCATGGGATTAATAACCTGATCCATCACTATGATATCCTTCCCCCCTACTCATGCATTAAAGGAGATAATCTACAAGAACCTAAAGGTGTGTGTAGGGTGTGATCCAAAATCATAATCTGGTATCACCGATAATTCAAAAATAGAATCCAATTATTGATTATCAAATGGAATTATTTTAATTTTTTAAATAACTATATATGGAATTTTGAATCAAAACTAATAAAATCATGGTATATAGTTCAAATGATGGAAAATACATTAATCAATGTCATTAAAAGTTGTGGGAAATTTATAAAACAATGGATTAAAAAAATTATATTAAAAAGTTGTATAAATTTAGAATTCATATAATGTAGTTGACCATCATTGTAATATATTTATATCTCAAATATAAAACATGTGAGAAACATAATCATCATCCAAATAGGTATGAATGTTCAAGGAAACATGACTATGCATTCTCTAAGTGATCAAAAAAATATATGTATACTCAAATCCCTTTAACATTTGACATTGGTGACTCATCACTATCCCATCAGTGATGTGACCTGCTACATTTAGGTTTTATAATGTTATACAATGGTTGTGTATTTCAAAATAACTCATAAAATACCTAAGGCTTATATGTTCTCATACAAAATCAATGTTGGTATATTTTTTAATATTTATTAAATAAAAAAAATCCTTGTCCTCTATTTAAAATTAAAACTCTCCATTTAAAACAAAATAGGCTTTAATAACAAAACATGGATTTTTAAGAAAAGAAATTACTATGTTTTAATAAATACATTGTAATCCATTTTCACAGGTATAAAATCAATTCCCAACCACTAAAATAAATGTGACATTCCATTTCCATAAGTAAACACCATAATTTAATTGAAAAGGATTCCATAAAATCTATAATTTAATTTAAATAATTTACGTCAACAAATTATCATAAACATTCCCCAATTCAATGGAATTATGGGTTTTCTTGAATTTTCATTCTAAATATATTTTAAATCTCCCAATTCAATAGAATAGGTTATTATAATATTAATTTATTTTATTTTTAGAAATTGAATTTAAATCAAGAAAATTAATGAAATCAATTATTTCAGGGTTATTTAATTTGGCCTAATGACATGAAATCACCCACATTTTTTCCAAAAATCAACACTCACAATGGAAACCGTCAATGACATAGATGGTGTAGAATACCTTGAAACTCAAAATAAAAACGAGATCAAACATTATAGAGAATATATTCATTAATTATAGGTAGATCTATTGAAATAAAAATGGTACCAAAAGAGTTAATGATGAAAAAATGGAGAATGCTTACACGACAATCATTCCTCAAGTGAAATGATGATCAAATTCCATATGAAATGTTACAAAAGGATTCGGAGCTCATAGATCTCTCGGAGAATGATTTGGGTCCAGAGAAATTAATTTAGAATGGAACCAAAAGATATATATTAGCCTCAGTTCTTGTTTAAAAACCACAATTGGGGTATTACATGATGTGTAATCCAATTACACATCCATAAATAGCATTGTTTCACAATCATTGATAATTGTTTAAATTTAAATGACTAATAAATCAATAAATGACTGAAAAGATGTAATGTCTCAACTTTATATCTCTCATTTCATGTTGTGAATCTTCACGTGAGAGGATCCTTCAAATAAAATGCACTTAGAGAACATTTCTTGGAATATAACGTAGTCAAATGGTGTGTAAATACACTCCAGCCTGTAGAAATGGTCGATTAAATATGAAAGGACAAAAAAATATCTCACCCCCCCCCCATTATATATATCCTCTCAATTCCTTCTCAATTCTTCCTAGTTAATAAAAAATAATAACCATGAAATGTTTAATGTCGTATCATTGAGATCAGTAATTGGATGTTATGTGATTCCTCTTCCATAGATAGATGACTTAATCAATCAGTATTGTGGAAAAAAATACATATTAAGTGTGGATATGTTGTTGGGAAATTACCATGTCATCGGGAACAAAGATGATACCTCCATGAATAATTTTTGAACAAAGTAAGTGCACTATTAGTTCTTAACAATTCAATTCATAATCACTAATGGTCCACCAATATTCATTCACATAATGAATAATGTATTTGAGGATTATCATGGAAAATTATTTGGTAGTATTTATTGATGATATTCTCACATAATCCAAAGAATGGTGGGCCATGAGGATCATCCATTAACAGTGTTATTGTCCTTTTGAAAGGATAAAATAATGTGATTTACAAAAAATTTGATTTCTGATAATGGAAGTATCATTTATGGGACATATCATCACAATAAATGGAATATATGTTGACCCCAAAAAGTCTAATGAAATTGAAGGATGGTTAAGGCAAACAACTATGAAATATGTATATAGATTCCTTTTATTAGCTACGTTTTATCATCGATTTGTGGGAAACTTCTTAGGATTGTCAAAATCCTTTACCTAGCTAACTCGAATGGGGGTCATGTTTTCATGGAATGATGAATGTGAAGAGAGATTCTAGGAGTCAAAAAGGAGTCTTATAATTGCACATGTGATCACACTACCAAATAGTGGATAAAAATTTGTGGTATTCTGTAATGAATCAAAGAAGTGATTATGTTTTTTGTGAATATTGAATAAAAATTTCATAGACTGTGAATCAATGAAATTGAATGTTCATGAAAAAAACACCCAATAAATGATCTGAAGTTAGAAGTAGTGAACTTTTTATTGAAAATATAGATAAATTATCTCATTGGAGAAAAGTTTGAGATATATATTAATCACAAAATCATTAAGTATATATTCACAGATAAAGATTATAATAAGTATAAATAATAATGTATAGGGACAATGAATAAAAATTACTTCTTAATACACTACCAACATGGTATGGAAAATAAAGTGGTAGACAATATATGAAAAAAATCCATAAATTCTATCATTGATGATAATTTTTTGGTATATTATCTTCTTATACATTATGTTGATAGACATTAGAATAATTAATCATGAAAAATCATCAATCCTTTCATAGATTATTTCTCAACTATATATTTTGATGAATACAAAGAATTCTCAATGAAATGATGTTTGAGTTTAGTTGAATTAGGAATCATTAAGAAAAGATAAATCCTCATAGTTAATATTAAATGAATAAGGACTTGAATGATTTGGGTTACTTATATATTTATATCACAATCAATTGTTAAAGAGAGAGATTTTGAATGATGAACATAGATCAACCCTTTATATTCATCGAGGAAGAAAAATATGTATCAATATCATTAGGAGAACTATATGTGGTATTATATACATAAATATATTATTGTAATATATCAATGTTACATGTATGTCAACAAGTGAAAGAAAATATGAAAATGTATAATGGGATGACGAAACCATTTTCTATACTAATAATGAAGTGGGAAAAATCTCTATGGTATTTGGTTTCCATCATATGAAGACATCCGGAGGAAACAATTCTATATGGGTAATTTTCTATCATCTTACATAGACAACTCATATTATCAAAATTACAAAGGACTTCTCACCCGACCAAATTTCATGGATATACATTATGGAATTAGTGAGGATTCATATAGTTACACTATCAACTGTATCTGGTCATGATCCAAGATTTATTTCTATGATCTAGAAAATTCTCTGACATTCTCTAAAAAATGAGTCCAATTGTAGAATGACCAATCACCATAAAAATGATGGCTAGTCTGAGAGGACTATTTAGGAAAAAGAATAAATTTAAAGAGAATGTTCTATGGATATATATGAGTATGTGACCAACACACTCATCTAGCCGAGTTCTCATACAATATCAATTTTCCCTCTAGAATCAAATGTCTCCTTAGGGATTCCATTATTAGAAAAGGTGTAGAACACCAACTTTTTGGGATGAATTTGGGAAATGGAAACTACTAGTTCCTAATGTGGATTATGAAATGGTAGATATGTTTAAGACCTTTCAGGACAACATCATGGATTCTAGGAGTTAATAAAAGAGTTATACTATCAATCATTGACCAAAGCTAGCAGTTCGTGTTGGAGACATGTTATTCCTCCACCTATATCTATTGAATAATGTGACAAAATTTTATTAGAATGGAATGATTAGTCCAATATTCATCAATCCCTTTGAGATCCTTGATTACATTGAATAGCTGGTCTATCAACTAGGACACCCACCTATCTTATCTGAAGTTTATGATGAATTCCATGTATCCCTATGAAGAGAATAAATACCATTCAACTCACATGTACTCCATCCATAGGTGGTACCATTGGAAAATACATTTCATATAATGATATGTAAGTGAATATATTAGATCATAGAGTCATGTTTCAATGTAATATGATAATTCTCCTTGTCAAAGTGATTTGAAGAATCCATATTTTTTAATAAGTGACATGGGAACCAAAAGAGGGGATGAAATATAGTAACCCTTATATTTTTTTTAAAGAAGGAGGATAATATTAATGACGAAAATTAGTAGTAGTACATAAGCAGAGCCAAGAAGGGATGTTGTCCAACCATATTTGGTTGACATCGAAGGGGCCTGAGGCCGCCAGCTGATGGGACGCATTATTTCCTTCCCTTTTGGTAAAGGAGAAGGTGCAGCAAGAGAAGCTTTGGTGTAGTGAGAGGAGTCTCCTGACGATGAATCGAAAGGCCTGAAGTCCAGTGTCATTGTGTTCAATGGCATTGATAAACAAAAGGTAGTTCGACTCGATGATGATATCATCCCATCCACATTCCACAGCAAGTATCATACCGACAAGCATGGCATAGGCCTCAACAACTGCAGGTTCCCAGAAGGTGTGATGTGGTTCATATTTTACTGCAATGATCTACCCTAGATGATTTCAGGCTAAGAGGCCGAGAGCAACATGCCCATACATGGGGAGAGAAGCATCAACATTGAGCTTATGACTCCCTTCCTGGGGGGGGGGGGTCCAATGATGGGGCATGAGGGGGTAACGCCTAGAAAAAGGTGTCCATTATGGTCCTTCAAGCCCTCAATCAATGAATTGGATCATTCAATCTAGAACTCGGGGGGCTAATGGACATGGTGGAAAAGCGAATCGTTGCGCCAAACCCAAATGATCTAGGCCAGGGTGCAACGAGCGCTTCCATTAGCCGATGAAAGAGAGGAACACCAGCACATCAGAAGATCAGGGAGGTCAGAGGCAATGTTTGGCGAAGCATCTGAAGTCGAGCCCCATTTATTCCAAATTTCCTTGGCTCCCAGGTAGTGCATGATGACGTTCCATGGAGTTTTGGGAATATTTGGGTAGAACGGGCATGAATCATCACTGGCCATATCTTAAGTGAGATTATTTTAACGACACGAATGGTAATAAATAAAATTTCGAATGATATATAATTAAATGTCAAGTTATGTAATATTGTTACAAAAAACACATTTACATATATGATTTTATTATATCCAATCATATTTTAATGACCATTAATAGACTATACCTTTTATAAAATAGTTATTAAATAGTGATCAAATGATTAATTTCAATATTGGGTTTTAACAAATCAAATTGACACAGACAATGGAAATGATATCCTTAACCTTTATAATCATACAATATAAACCCTATTTATCTGAGCTTTGAGGGAGATAAAATCTCTAAGAATTTACCTTGACCAAACCAATATTGAGATCCAATAACTTATGCATGAGAGAAACTATTTATGGTAGAGGTTGACGCTCACTGAGATCATAATTCTTACTATGTATGTCGAACAACCACATGAAAGTATCACTACTGTGCAACATACTCTTAGGGTTTTTGTTAGTTTATTTAAGGGATATGTAAAATGGACACATTAATATGAATATATATATATATATTCTATTTTCAATATAATAATACATATATTTTTTTCTTATCATTACATTACAAATTATTTTTATCTTTATACAATAAAAAATTATATTTTTGGGTTAAAATTATAATCAGTTATGGTATTTATTTTAAGGAATTAATGTTTCACTGAAATAAATAATATTTAAAAAATATATTATTATTAAACTATTTGTATTTAATATATATTATCACATAATGTTTATGATGTCAAATGTAATTTTTTATTATTGTTCAAAAACTTTTATTGTGAAAAAACCAATCATTTTTTAATAAATACTGATTATTAAAATAAATTATAATCCAAATATGTAGAAATTTTATTGATAAAAATAATATTAGTTCTGGAATCAAAACACATAAATTATTCAGTAGTTAATTTTTCATAATTTATTGTGATAGTTGAATATTCAGGTAAAAATTAAATAAAATATAAATATATGGTGAGTATTAAGACATCCTAATGACCCAAAGTGAATTAATTAATACTATAAATTATATTTAGGATAAAATACATTTTTAAATTAAAATAATGTGATTTTTAGATTATTTGATTTATTTTTTAAATCCATTATTAATCCTCCAAATCTTATAATATATTTAATGGTTTCCAAATCATTTCTTTAAGAGTATGTCTCACATCCAAATACTCATGGGTATTATTTTATTAATATCAACCCTTGGACTTATAAAATTATATTAACCACCCAAATTTGATAGAAACCGTGGGAAAATGGGAGCGTCTGTTGTTTTTTTATTTATTATATAGAGTCTAAAACATATGTTTGAGAAATGATAATGAATCTCCAACCCATTTCCTAAATAATCCCAACCACTATCCTATTTATTTTATCTCAAAATACATGGATCGTGTCCTTAATCTTCCCTCCCCTCTATAAATACCTTCCATGGTTCCCCAACACTCTCCAAAGTCTCCTCTAATGAATTTGGAGTCACACACTTATTTAATAGATCCATTCCTTATCTACATTAATCATGTTTTTTATAATACTATACCTTATTTTACCAATTTATAATGTTAGGATATGTCATTCAATTTCCCTATTACTTAAAATTCGGTGTCAAAATATTGAGAGACAAATTTCACTCTCATCAACCCATTAAATGAATTTTTATGTCTTGTCATTATGCTGCATAAATTGCACCACATTTTTTCAATGAAAAAAACAGTGTATGGAATATCATACACGTTTATAATATTGGGTGTTCACATTTATACAGATATACTTTATTGAAATGTGAATTAAATGTAATTATCCACACTCCTTTTTCATAATATAAAATATACGGACGAATAAATGCATGTTTTATGATATATGTGGAAAAAAAGTATTAGAATGAAGTTAGAGGTAGGTGTGCACCAATAAATATATAGCGCTCCATTGTATTGGGTAATTTTCTATCTTATTAGAAGTATTGTTGGGGTAGGTGTTGAACCTGATTCCACTGTAAGAATTTTTCCATCATCAAAATGTTTTAGTTATCCTTGACCAATTATTATAATGCAATGTATAATGTTTGTTTGACATTTTTCATGTTATGATTGCATGTTATATTAAGACTTATTTTTCATTTTTATGACTCTCACATCATTTATGTCCAATATATATGTGTATATTATTAAATGTGTTGTCTTATTCATGTTATTCAATGTTTATTTTTTTATTAGGCATTATAGTTCACCCCTTTGTTATGTATATCCACAGGTTATTCCGAGCTATTTTAAGTACGATCATGTTAATGAAATTATCAATAAAGATGATGTTTTCTTATTTTATGGTTTTATGTAATGTACCTTATTCACAAAGGAACTCTATCTCTAGATCTCTCATATTGTATTTTTTGTATTTTTATGTTTTAAATCACATATTAATGTGAAATATAGAGTAGGTATTTTCTATAGGGTGTGTCTATGAAATGATAATTTTTATTTATTTACTAATGTTTTGTAATTATAATATTTATTTAGTAATAACATTTATCCTATTCATAATATTAAAAGGAAATATTTGGTGTTGTGATTATACAATTAAATACCATAAATGATTGTCATCCACAAATACCATCAAACATTGATGGGTGTGATTTTGGATACAGGAAGTCAATAAAGGAAAAATTCCCTAATGGAATAAGTATTGATCATTATAGAATCATGTAAAAATCCTGTAGATTACATGATTACATCCATAAATCGTTAAATAACAATTAAATTAAAAATATTAAATTAAAATGTTAGGAATATTATATATTTCTCAATTACTAAATGTGTATTTAGTTATTCCTCATCCAAAAAATAAAATATATATGGAATATTATACTAGGTACTCAATATAGAACAAGAATGATGAATATAAAAATGATAGAAACTCAATGAGTTACATATTAATATATAAATATATGAGACAAATAATTTTTCCGTAATAAGTTTCAGTAGTTTAAAATTATTTTCAATTGAATGAGAATTTTTTTTGAATTTCTATAAAAATTAGTTTGGTTGAGGTTGTAATAACATCCATACAATTGAAATGTCAATCAATGATGGTTTCTATAAATTAATGAATTAATTTCAAAAATTTAAGAAAGTATAAACTCATTATTTTAATAATTCATTAAAACTAGAACTAAATAACCCAGTTAATGTGGAGATTATAAAAATTTGGTGTTCCATTTGAATCTAATATTAATTTTTTATTTGAAAATTTTTATATCAAGTTTCAAGAATGCTAGTAATATTAATTATACAAAATTGTAAAATAATTCTATAAAAATATGGATATAAATAATGGATTCAGAAGGATGCATAAAAGATGATTGAGATAATTGATAGAAAATAAATTGAAAATGTACCTATATTTCTTACAATTATATTTTAGAATTCACTAGTTATGAATAAAGAAATATAGTTCATATTATCATAGAATATCTAAAACAGAATCATGGAAAATTTGATAGATTTTACAAGAAAATGGAGAACGTTATATAATTTTATTTTAGAGTTTCATAGGGGAATTGTGTTCTAGTGTTGAATCAGAATCTAAAAGATAGTTCGATAATATATTTTGAATTACAACAACATATGAGGTTGGTTTTGAATTTAGATATAGTTCTAAATATTTTTAAGAATTCTATTTATACATACCTTCTAAATAAAATACAACAAATAAACATTTATAATGTTATATCTTATGAATATGTGATTTTTACCAAAAATTTAAATAATGATTAAAAAAGGATGATGAATACATGATATATACTCAATTTAACGAAAATCATAATAATATTGTATAATGTTATAATGAAAAATATTGTTATGATCTGACATAGAAAAAGGAATAAAATAGTTGATAAAAAATATAGTTTCAAGAATTAGTTTACTAATTTTATAGAAGTGAGTGGATAATATGATAAAATGATTTCTATGAATAAACTAAATTAAAATAAAAATTATGTTTGTTATGATAAAAAATTTACTTTATAATAATATCATTGTAAAATGTTATAGTGGAAGTTTATTAACTAATTCATTCATTTTACATGGAAATAGAAGTAATTATGAAATGAATATTGATGAAATTACCATAATAATAAGGGAATAAGAAATAAATAATTTATTTAAAATCACAATAATGAATACCCATTACTAAGTGATTAAAACAAGTTTGGGTATAGTGTAATTCCATTAATAGTATTATTAACCCAATGGAATCATATGTAGAAAAACTATATTATAACTTGTTTTTAGGAAAGATACCATAGATTTATCAAGATGTAAAATTGGTTTATAGGATGTGTACTATCATAGATGTTTAATATAGAACCATAAAAAATATAATCATACAATTAGCATGAAAGAGGATCAATTATAAATGGAGAAATCTACAGAGGCATAGTAAAATTATTTTATAATGCCAGTATTTCTAATTCTAAATAATTTATGTATTTTATAATGAATGTTTAAAACATAATATATATATTATTACCATGATATATGATGATATAACGTTTATGGAATTCTAAAATGATATATTCAATTTTTTTAAAATGATTATATTCAATTTTATGAAAACAAAAAAATAATATTTAGTACATAAATTTAATTGAGATAAAAAGTAAAAAAAAAACATATCTTAATTTTTTACAAACATGCATTGAATAATGGTTTTTCTGAATGATACATAGCTCAATTTATGTTTTTAGGGTCATGGGACATCCCAAGGGATGAAATGATAAATTTTTCCACTTATACAACCTTCAAAAAATTATTTTTTGAATTCATTTTTATCTTGGTGGGTTTACAACCATGGGGATGAGAATTCAAAAAACATTAAGAATATATTACCCCACATTAAAATATATTATTAAATAAAGTATTAGTTTTTATAAAAGACATGCATGAAGTTGTTTTGAAACAAATATAAAACCTAAATATAGCAACAAAAGTGGAAATTGATGTCATGGATGTCTTCAATATTATGGTTTTTTCCAATAAGGTAAATATTTGTTGTTGACATTATATCTTGGTTTAAACCAATTTTGAGTGAGTGGTTAAATTTTTTAAATAATATTTATTTTATTTATTTATTATTTTCAAACCCTATGAAACTCTATATTTATAACAAAATTATAAAATTTAACTTGTGTCAAATTAACCCTAAATAAAGGTGGTGGAGAAAAATAATTTTTTTTGCCTACCACATTAGTCAAATAAAAAATATGATATAAAAATAGCAATTAATAGGACCTTGGATTTAAATATAGAATGATTATCCTATTGTAAGTCCCCATGTTAAAATTATTTGATATTTCATATTCTACATTATTCATTATTTACCCATATAAGGTATTTATTTAAATTAAAATCGAAACCTCATGGATTTTTTATACTATGAATAGACATATAAAAATTGAATTATATATTATATTATATTTATTTGATTCATATTTGATTAAAAAAATTATTTAACATAATTTACACAGTGAATCATGGTATTAGTTATGATTCCAAATTTTTCACACAATACTTAAAATTGTTTTATATGGTTTCGGTGATCAAATGAAAATATCATAGAGTATTTATCTTTTTTAATATCTCATTAATCTCCATAAATAATATCCATCTATTTTCTAAGAACAAATTTCTGATAATTAACTATCTTATAGATGGCCAGTGTTATCAAATTCTAATGGAGGTAACACATAGCTATAGCAAAACCCAAATTATTCTCATCTCACATTCTCTCATTCTATCCTCTCCTATAAATACTCTCTCTCTTCCATATTAACCTATACCGATCACACATTTATTATGATGAAACATCAACCATTAGTGTTTCTATATGATGTGAGGTTCATCATGAGGGTAAATCACTGTGTAAGCTAATGGAAGTAGTGGAGTATAGAGAGATGGGTTGGTGAGGGTAGACACAGGTGATGTTGGACGAAAAGTGATGATAGTGTCAGTATAGTGAGGATGTTTGGTTTGGAATTTGCAAAACTGTGATATAATAAGTTCATATAATAAATTTTTTTGATGCCACAGGTAGGGCAGTGTGGGGATTGTGTGCCATGCCAAATTCACCATGTGCTAGTTGTGGTTTGCAGGGAGGGGAGGGTGATGTTTGATTTTTACAACTCCATCAATTATTATATAAAATGATTTTATATTTCTACTGTATATCTAAATAAATATTGATTTGATAATAATATTTTAACTTGTAATGTAATAATAATTATCATCATTAAAATATATTTACTCAACATCATCTTCTTAAAAGGACATCAAATTGAAGATATTCCTAGTGTATCATGATATAAGAACTGGTATTACTAATTCTAGAAAAGTTTGGGACCCCTAAGCCTGATCAATGGTATTTTCATTTGTTCCTATAATTTAACATATAATATCAATAATATTATAGAATACATATTTTTCAGTTTTATAAATTATTTATAATTGAATAGAATATCATAATTGTTTTCATATAGATCATTATGGTGTGGTAGGATCAACTATCTAAGACAGTTTTAAGGTATTTATTTGTAAATTTCCAATTTATGCTCTATATGGATGAGGACGATGTATGGTCATATCAATATGATTTTTAAAAGGGCTATTTTCTCCCTTTTATCTACTATTTGTTGTAGCAATCTGTTATGTTCCATGAAATTGGGCATGGTCATACATAATATTTGATATGGAATTCCTGATCCTATCAACTAATTTTTTCTTACAACATGTTTAATGTGGTTGTATTTTGTTAATATAAGTTGGGGTTTTCCACTAGGGTTAGTTGTCACCTTAACTAATACATTAACTTCATTGAGGCATGTGTTTCCAAATATTGTTTCTCTAAGGTGACATGTAATTATATTTTACAAGTTGGTACTATTGAAAGTCTTAGTACACCACTAATTGAATTCTATAGTTGGAAAACGATATAGGATTCTATATAGGTTTCGTAAAAGGTGATGTGATATAATTTTTAGAATATTGGTGGATATATTATGTATTAAATTGGATCATGTACATCAGCATGTGTTCATTCATCCTTTATCTTTTTTTGTGATGATTTGAACCGTAAAAAGAATAGGTGTATTGGTTATGTAAAAATTAATGGATCTTATTTCATCTTTATTATTAATTCAAGATGTAAAATATAGTTGGGAATTACATCTTAGACTATGGAATACCACCTTTTTACTACAGAACGTTTCATTATGTATTACAAATAGAGGATATTTTAACGTTTACATCATGGTAATATGGTGTATAATATATTATAAAATAAAACATTATTATTAATAAACTTTAAATAAATTTTCATGGGTTCAATATAGGTTCCTTTTATGTAATATAATAAACTTGTAATATTCAAAAATGGAAATGAGTGATCAGGAGGTCCATTTAGGGAATATATAAGGGAAACCTTTAGTAAGTGATCAAGATGATAATTAATAACAACATGAGGTATAAAACATATCATAAAGAATAGATAATGTGTAATATCATAATTATATTAACATAAACTATAACATTAAATTTTGGATAAATAATTGAAATGATACATTCATAAGAATATCACCATGGTGTTTTAAATAAAATTTACCAAGGTTATTCACCACGGTATCATAAAACATTTCATCTATAAGGATTAAATTCTTTATCTAATGCATTGAAGAGATATCATGGTGAAACCTTAATAGATATAAATTTCACATGAGACACATAACTTATAATAAATTATTTCATTAATAACAAATTGATACTAGAGAACTAGTTTCTTATAAAAAATAATGGCATATAAAAAAGCTTAAATACCTTATCATTGAATCATATTTTGAAAATTAATAAGAAATTTTAATGAATTAAATATAAATATTTAAATAAAATAATTATTAATTAAATATAGTTTAATAACCCTATAGAAATTGATGTTTGGGTTTTCAAAAAATGGGAATAATTAATTTCATAACTATATAAGGAAATTTGAAAAGTAAATTTGGCACATTTATGAGTATAAAGAGTTGTTTTAGAAAATAAAAAATGTAAAGGGGAAAGAGGTATCCGATTGAAAAAACATATTATGATAGAGAATTATCATGAGGGTAATAAAATTGATTAATTGTGACCTTTATATGGAATATTCAAGTTAAGATTTGTGAATTGGAAAAAGTAAAGGATATTTCCATTAACATGAAGAGTTAATCCTGGATATTGAGGAATGGAACCATGGGGGATTGAATACACCTTATGGGGATCCTAGGGAGGTAAAACACAATTCAATCATAGAGTATGGATTTTTAGTGAACGAAAATAGAGAAACTGGTGGGTTTTTATTGCCAATGTTGGGGTATTACATAATTATACCCAAATATATGTCAATGGAAAACAAATTAGTGGAAAATAAAAAACCATTAGATTAGACATGGGATCTCCCAAGGTTCTGTATATTAATTAAAAAATTTATGTTATTCTAACCCACTAAAACTATGAATCATTTTTTACATCTTTTTTCAATGAAAAGTAATGTTTCTACTAAGTAATGTTAATAAAAATTAAATATTATTTCTAGGCTTTTGAAAACCACTTCAGGTTTTATAAGTTAATTAAACCTAATTAAATAGTTAATGTCAAAAATAATACATTATTTAGGTCTATGATTTTTTATTAATTATTAAATCATTTTGACATTAATATTATGTCATTACATATACATTAAACCCAATACTGTATTTTTTACTATTCATAATAATAAAATATTTTAGAAAATTTTCATCAATTCAGAGTAACATAAATTACACACGATGATTTCAAATATAATATTTATTTTTCCAGTATAATTCTCTAAATATTGTAATCATAAAATTTAAATAAGAAACCAAATTTATATTAAAATAGCAGATTAGATGGCATAATCAAATTTAAGACACATATATATATTTTCCAAGGAAATTATAAGATTATATTATCATTTATATTTTGATAATTTTTTTTAATAGACTATTTTATTAATATAAGTACTATTCAAAATATTTTATTTTATTATAAGATTTTATATATTTTTTAGTAAATAAAATTATGTATTATTTTAATCAAAAATGAAAATTAACAAATTATTCACAATTGAAAATATATTTCATTAAGAATAAATAATACTAAGAGGAAATAATTGAATTATTTTTTATTTCCAAATGGAATTTACACAATAAATAACTATGGTTTGGACATAGAACCCCTTATTACACCATCATGTTCCCTAATGGTATGGTGTGTGATAGTGGTAGTTTCATGTGGTTGATTGGATATCATCGATAAGGGAATAATCTCCACTAAATTGAACTTCTCTTATAGGATATTCCAATTCGGTTTCCTTTATTAATACATGGTTTTGGTATGGTCAAGGTAAAACACCCATGTTTTTACCTCCCTCAAATTTTTAGAATAATGGGAATAAAATGGAACGATTGTACTTGATGAGGTCATCAGATATCATTTTTTGATTCAATTATCATGTATCATAACTTCTTTTAAACATGCATTATAATGGTAAAATTAACAACCAAGGGTGTAGTTTTCAGTGGTCATATTGACCAATGGTCATATTGAAAAATTGTGATATTTGGCCAATGGTCATATAATAATAGAATCCCAAAGGTAACATTTCCATTTATACCCTATAACTAACTCTTCTTTCATTCACTCCAAATCCCCAAAAAATTCTCTCTAATGTTATATAATTATTTATTAGGATGTATATTGTATTAAAAATATTTTTTTTTCATATATATAACATTTTTTGGGGATATGATTATAGAAAATTGGGCATATACATACATTCCAATTTTAGAAGTTCAAATTTATATTTTTTAACCAGTTGTAATGTTTAGAATTTTAATTGGTTTCACATCTAGATAATGTAATGATAATATTTACGGATATAATTTTTTTTAGTTAGTACATGAATGATATTATAAGATATGTAACAAAAATTTATTCAAGAAACAAATATCATTTAAAACATGTGGATAGACACATTCCTCCACCCCCCACCCTTAAAGAAATATCATCCTTGAAATTTCAACTCATTATTTTAGTTTAGAAAAGGTGAGGGTAATTTTTTTTCATTATCTACTCTAGTTCCCACTTCAATTTTTCAAATTCATGGATCATCTACAACACTTTGAGGATGTGGCGGCATTTTTTCATAGAACCATATCTCTACAATCCTTGATCTTTACTAATTACTCCTCACAAGATAGATCATGTTTTACTTGTAAAACTTTTGGATTCCACACAGTTGAGGGATCTTGTATGTACATCCTCCCATGATAAGTATGTAATATATCATGAATTTTAGTTAGATATTGTTGATGATATATGAAATATGATAATTATATAATATGATAAATTATTGGAAAGGGGAAAATATACCAAGGGCTATGAATTCTTTTCATTCTAAATCACATGTCTCTCTTCTAGGGTAATATCCTAAGGAAATCATTTTCCCCAAAAAATAGAACTCCAAGTCCCTCTAAATATATTAATCATATCTATTCTACTATCTCTAATCTGAATTTATATATTTTTGGATGACATGTGGCTTTTCTGTCATCTCATAAAAAATATTGTGACCATAAAATATCCTCCTACCAAATTAATTCCAACCAATATGAGTTCGACATTACATCCCAAATTTAGGTACTTATGGTTCAATTTGAATACCTGAGAAGAATTTTCTCTTGTTTGATACCTTGAACAATAATAAGAGTTGATCCCATCCATCCTTAAATTATATTGAGAATGTTCTCATCATTTCCTCATGTGTATGAATAGTATTTTCTAAATGGTCAATTGTTAGGGGGTGATAGGTTATAATGAAATTCAATTCAGTACTTAGATCATGTTGAAGAAGTACCTATAATTTAGATGTGAACCATGTATCATGATAAAAAGATATAAACTGACACCCTAGGTAACCTCACATTTTTCTTTATGTATAACGTGGAATGTTTTTCAAGTGATAAATCCTCCGAAATATTGATAAAATGTGATGTATTGATGATTTGATCCACTATAACCCATTTTACATTGTTTAATTTGGATGTTCGTGGAAGACCAGTGATGATTACTTGTTTTATATAGTCCCATCCTCAGGATGTTTGGGTAGTTTTTAAAATACCCCACTAGGAATATTTTTATCTACATTAACTTACTAACACAACAAGCACCTTGTCGTGTAGTTAGTTATCAACCGTTTTATATTATCATGCAATAATTATCACCACGGACCCCATGAATTTTAGTATTTCTAGTATGTATATAGAATTTAGAGTTATGAGATTCATCCTTCATGTCCTTCATTATCTCTGGGATTGATGTGTCACATAGCCTGGAATGAAATTTCAATTCACCTTTTAATCAATGATGAACTAATAAAATATACAATTCCTTACAGCCTCAATCTTATTTTAATAGAAGAACTACTTTTTAGGATCTATTGATCATCTATAGTAATGATGTTTGAAAAATATTTTGTGAGAGTGTTGATGATGTACCTTCCATTACTATTACCATGTCCAATTTTACTAGGTCATTGATAATGTCTCTCACGGAATCCTAATAATTTCAAGCACAGTAGGGTCTTTCCTAATTAGTTTATCATTGGCATTTTTTTCTCTTCCAAGAATATAATTAATTTGATTTTCACAATAATTATTATGACCCAGAAATCTGCATTATGTCATGATTTATTTCATTTATATGAAAAATATACTTAAAACATTGTTGGTACTTATATATATATCGCATTTATACCCATAAAGATAGTTCCAACATATTTTCAGAAAACATATAACTATAACTTACTCCATGTCATGTGTTGGATAATTTTACTAATATGTCTTTAACTATCGATATTCATAATCAATCACCAGTTAATTTTTCATGATGAAGAACCTATGACCTTTCAGGGATGCATCCGTATAGATAATATATAAATCTCTGATAGTGGTTATATTTTAATAATGTGCTAAAACTAATCTCTTATTTAGTTCTTAGAAGCATTATACAGTGTCCTCAATTCAGATGAACCTAATATCTTTTCAATTTAACAAGGTTAGTCGATTATAAAGACATGATATGTTTTTCACAAAAAAACCTATAATATCCATTTAAACCAAAGAAACTATGAATATTATATACCATTATACGATGAGGCTACTCCTTTATATGTTTTTTCAGTTCATGGTCAACTAATATTCCATCATTTGTTAAAATTTTCACCATTAATGAATCGTTTTTTAACAAGAAATCAAAATTTTTTAAAATTCAAAATAGATTCCTCATAATTAGTGATCTCAGTATAACCCATAGACTTTCCTCACGATCAATAAGTATTATTGAATATATCAGATTATCATCAATAAAAAAACACGAACTTATCAAGGTAATCCTTAAAGATTCTATTCATCTAATCTATTAATAAAGAAGGTGAATTAGTAAAAATGAAAGTTATAAAAAAGGCTCATAATTCCCATATCATTTTTAGAAGGAAGTTTTTGAAATATCTCATTTTTTTACGCTATAATGATGATTCAAATATTATAGGTTTATCTGGAAGGAAAATTGAGAAAATAAAGATGATCAAATAAATCATCACTCACTGGGATAGTTTACTTGTTCAACACTATGATCCAATTTAGTTTTCTATAATTAATTCACTGAATAATTGATCCATACCTATAATTCACAAATATAATACGTTATCCCTATGGAGATACATTTAGTTGGATAAATCCTTTATTCAGAGTATCTTTAAGTTGTTTCTTTAATTCCTTTGACTCTATATTGTTGATACAATATGTGGTATTTGGTATCATCTTGGATCAGGGTATTCATTCAATGGGGAAATGTAAATATCCTCTTAGGGGAGGTCCAGTTAACTATTTTAGAAATATATCAATGTATTCCTAATGGATGGGTACATTCCTTATCATATACATTAATCTGATTTTATTTTTTCACTGACAATCTCCATAATGAAGGCTATGGGAGGTGGCTCTAGAAAATTCTCTGGCCAGGATATATGTCCTTTGAAAATGAATGTTTGTTTGGGATTCAATAATAAAAAAATTTCCTTTCTTGTGATTTTTATTAAAGTATTATATTATTGGATCAAATCCATCCCATGTATAATTTCGAAACCAACCATGGGAATGACTACTAGATTTTTTATGAGATTGTACTCAGCAATGTCAATATTAATTTTTTATACAAAATGATGATAGGATAATCGATACACAATTCCTAATTGGTAAATATAATTGTAGAAGTTTTGGGATTCATTATATATTATTTTGAAAATTTGTTGAAATAAAATGAATTCTTGTTACAAGAATAAAATAACGTACATTCTTGCTTTGAGAGTATAATAAGTGCCCCTACCACCAAATCATTTGAAGACTCTTATTTCTCCGGATATATATTAAATGATATAACTTTATTTATTGGTCTATATTAAAAACAATTTTTTTTCAATCAATTTTATTCTAATTTTTTAATTTGTCGGTATAGTGTCCATGTTTTCTACACATGAAGCATTGCACTTCCTACTTGGCATGTACAATCATCCATTTTTCATTACTGTTGTGAGTATTATGAATCAACTCACTATGAATGTTCTGAGCTATATGGCCATCTCTCTCACACATGTAACACTTCCCACTACCATGAAATCATTTCCATGAATTCTTCTTCCCACCTTTTTTTCATGTTCAATAATGAACGTTCTCGCCACCTCTTTTGGATTCATAATTATTCAATGAGCTTGGCTTCATTTGTCTGTTCTTTTCATTTGATCTATTTGACAATTAAATCAATACAAAATAAAATTTTGACTTCATATAAATCAACACAATATCCACAAACCTTCCATAGTCTTTATTTTCTAGATTCCACTGCATATGCGGTCTCATTCAACCAATGATTTTGTCATCCATTCCACTAGGATCCACAAAAAATCTAGAGGTGTATTGAGAATGTCTAGTAAATTTCATCTCATAGATTCCCCCCAATTTAGGTTCCTTATAATTTAGTACAAGGAACTCCATCTCCATGTTCAATAAAATTGAATGGGGAAAATATTTAATAAAAAATATTTCCCTAATCCTTTCCCACATAATATCAGTGATCCCACTTCTGATGTTAATTTTTTAATTAGCTTCCACCAGTGATCAGCTTCACTTTGTGTGTGGAATACATCCAAAGACACATTGTCTTTCCCAATAAAAAAGAGTATATAAAAATTATTTTTATTATAGATAATCCATTATTTTGAAATTAATGGGTCTATAGATAAACTAAAAGAAAATGGTTGTTGATGCATAAAGGGATCTATGGGATGTTATCCTCATTGTGGTGAATCTGGTCCCTTGACTTTTTTAGGTTATTTAACAGAACTCATGTCTTTTATTCACCAAAAACAAAATTCTTTCCATTTAATCTTAGATTATAACATCATCATTACACTCATCATTTTTTTGGGTTCCTCCTATTTCCATATAATTTATCAAAATAAACAAAACCAATGAGGGAATCATAATACATTTATAAATCCTATAATTCTAAAGGAAATTTATATCATAAAAATTAATCATTCAATATTTTATTAACATTAAAAATTATATGATAAATTTTCATATATATCTTACCTAACAGTTTGTAAAAATCATGTTATTTACTAACCATATCATGGGATAGTGCCGAACAAGGTGGGAAGTAAGGCTCATTGTCTTGTATATGTTCTCATTTGTATCCATATCAAAGCGTTGTTTTTTTGTTGTTACCCCTAGTAACATATTTACTAGAGCTAGATCCACTTTTTGTATCGATAAATTGATGTATTTTTTGAGATATAATTTAATTAATTATTTAAAAACACCATTATGTTTTCCTATAACTAGACTTATCTGTAGGATTCTATCAAAAGTTGTAAATTAATAATTAAAATAAATAAATAATCAATCCATTGACACTAGATTTGGAATCCCACATTTTTATTTCCTAACATTTCAGTACATGATACAAAAAAGAAGTTATTTTAATTTTTTTTTCTTATAAAAAGGAACATAATTCCTGAAAATATAAAAAAATATTCAAAATCTACATGAAAGACATATTTATGGGTTTAGTCTAGGTTACATTTACTACATCTCATATCTATGGGGATATACATTAATGTAAAGGTGTGAGAACACAACCATGTAAGGTAATAATGAAGAGAAAAATTTAGCATGTGATCATACTGAATATCTGAAAGAAATTGAAGATTAACAATATATCATGAAAACGAGGTCACGAGGAATATCGTAATAAAATTAAAATGAACCATAAACTGGAAATTTATATATAAAATTAAAATGAAACATTCATAATAATATCAACAAGGTTTGTCAGCAAGGTGTTATAAATGAAAGTTTTATAGGATATTCCCTAACATGCCTTAAAAAATGGCATCAATAAAGATTTAGTTATTGACCCAATGCATTGGAACACTACAAGGCGGAACCATTTATATACATTAATATCATGTCTTCCATATATTTCATAACAATTATTATCATTAATAACGTATAGAGAATAAGAAATGGGATTCTGATAATAAATGTTGCCATATAAAATTTCATAAAAACATTATCATTAAATAATTTTTAGCATAGAAAAAATAGAATGTGGGGTAATAATTTGTAAATACCCATAAGAAAATTAATCATTTTATCATCTAGGTGAATACCTCTAAAAAATATAGAGGTTGGGTTATTCAAAAAAAAGAAAAATAAAAGTGAATTTCATAAGAAGAGAGATAAATTTGATATGTAAATTTTGCAGCATGATTAGTATAAAATGGTGTTCTAAAAACTATAAATTTAGAGTTAAAAGGGTATCCAATTGATGAAAAAAAAATTATAAGGAATGTTATGATTAAAATTATAATAAAAGTGATTAATTAAAAAATTTAAAGTACATATTCAAAAATAGATTCATGAATTGAAGAAAAAGGAAGGATAATTCTCTTACATTGAATAGTTGCTCCATGATCTCAAGGAATAAAACTTGGGGGTATGATGACACCATGGGGGAAACCAAGAGAGGTAAACTAATAGAATATCACAGGGAATATATGGGAAAGGATTGGAAAGATAGAAATGGGTGTGTATTTATTAAAAAATGGTGGGGGTTGATTAATTATTTTAAAATATATGTCCTGGGAAAGTAGGTTTTGGGGTCTGAAAACCCCTCGAAATACCCCATGTTTTTCTCATGGTTTTGGAAATTTGAGTCACATTTTATGATATTTTTATCCCTCTTTAACTAAGCATAATTTTAATTATTTCTTCTAACCTAGGAATGTAATGATTCCAGAATGTAAATTTTTTAACTAAAATATTCCATTTTAGACTTTTCAAGGTCACTTATAGTTTTTGAAGCTGATTAAATCTTTTAAAATATACAATATTAATAAAATTTTATTATTTAGGTTGTGTATTATGAGTCATTAATTGTTACATCATTACGAAATAAATATGTTTTCATACAATATAATGAAAATCCAAAACATGAATTTCTATTATTCACAAAAGAAAGTATATTTAACAATTATCATAAATTCATCGTAATATTATTTCAAGGCGGTGATTTTAAATATAAGGCTAATTTTTCAAAAATAATTCTCTATATATGATAATTTTTAGTTTTAAAAATTTAAATCCTGATTTATTTAAAAATTTATGTTTTGAGGCACAAACAAATTTCTAACACTTATAAATAATTTATTAGACCATTATAAAATTATTTTGTAATTTATATTTTGTTATTTATGTTTTAATATATTTTTTGATGAAAATAAATTTCATTCATGATAACTATGTGAATTATATGTGTATTAAAATTATATAAATATAGAACAATATTTTCCTTACATTGAAAAATATAATTATAAAATTCATCTTTATTAAACATATAATTTATTACTAAAAACAATTCAGAAGAGGAATTGATGAAATAATTGTTCTATATATCAAAATTAATTTATACATTATATAATATTTTTTGGGAAATATAACACTTATTACACATGCATAACCCCTAACGATAACGTGTGTGATTTGAGTAGTTTTGTTTGGTGGAATGACTAACATTGATCAAGTTGTAATCTCCACTAATTTTAAATTCTTTTGTAGTAATTTTTTTTTGAGGATTTAGTTGTTCAAGATCAACTGGGAGATTTTTTGGTGTGAAACCTAGGGATTCTACTTCCCTTCTATTTTTATAAAAATTAGCTTAAAATAGCATGAGTTCACTAGTTGAGTTAATCAATTATCATGTTTGTATTAATTGTTCATTGTGATTACTTATTAGAAAAAAATAATTATAATCGTATAATTATCAAAAAATGGGGTAGTTTCTAGGTGTCATTTTGAAAAATGATCCTATATGACCAACATTCACATTTAACTAATAGGCTTATAACAATCTAATCCTAACAATTTCGTTCCCCCATATACATTATAAATAAAAATTTAATCATTCAGTAAAAATTCACTACAAATTTCTTTTGAATATAATATTTTCTTTTCATATGTTTCTTATTGGTTTAAAATTATTTGTTTTCTAGAGAATATTTTTTGGCGGTGATGATTCTGAAGGATTTGGGTGGTCTATAGATTCCCATTTTAGTTGATGTATAATATATTTTTTTCTAGTTCTAATAACCAGAATTTTAATTTGTTTTATAGTTAACAAATGTAATGATACTTTTTTAAGATAAAAATTGTTTTTGGGTTCTCTTAATTTTTTTAAAAAATAATCTTATATAATATATAAATATATTTTATTTAATTAACATATATCATTTATGTAGATTGGTTTTTTATATAGACATCATGGAATTTTTTGTATTTAATGGTTCTAAATTTAATTATATTATTTAGAACATAGTGGTGGGGGGATAAAATATTTTAGTATTATAGGTATTCTTATGAAATCTAATCAATGAGAATTTAAATATTTAGTGTTTGGTTTTCACTTGGTCATTCACATGTTCTAGTATATTTAGTTTAATTATTGAATTGGGTTTACTTTTTATCATTCATGGGGTCCCATTAAATATGTTCATACCACACTATGCAATCAATTAGGCCAATATGTGTTATGATTGTAGAGGTTATTCAAATATTTAGAGATAGTCTGGGTTGATATAGAGATAATATACAATATTCATATGTATCTGTTGGCGATTAATGAATAATGTTCGTGTTACATGATTAGGGAAGTGTCCATTGTTTCTAGCGGACTGTCTATGAGTGTGTAAGTGGAGCTATACCTTTCATGAGTCTATAATGGATCAGATTCAAGGAAATTTCATACGTTCATTCAATTTTTCATTTTACCACTGTTGGATGTATTTTTATCTTTTGTTTCATGACACTACTATATTTATTATTCAACTATTATTAAATTCACTATAGTGTTAATGGTTCATTTTTAATCTAAATATATAATTTTGGGTTTATTTTATTTAATTCCTATTATATTATTATATTTTTACTATTTACTATTAATAGTAATATTTCATACTTGAGGTGGGCCTAGGGCGGACTATTATGTTTTCACCAGCTGTGGAAAGGACCCTACAATTCGAGTCTGATCAAAATGATATTCTTCTTTGGATGGAGGTTGGAGATATGTACTATATTAAGATGGATGTGAATTTAGAGAATTTGTATTAAGAATTCCTAAGTTATCCATTCGAACCAATGAACCAAATCATGCTGTGGAATCTAATATAACCATTCACCAAGGCTCATAAATAAATTTTTTTATAATTTGATACATATAGATAATAAAATCATACCAAAATTTTTCATACATCATTTATGAATAGGCTATTGATTTATATTCCCTACTAAGGTTATCTCTTTATCTAGGATTTGTGATGTATATTTGATCTTATTAATTACTAGATGCCATAGTGTTTGGACCCATAATATATCTATAGGATAGTTTGGGGAAATCCTATGCCTATGATTGAGGCTATTATTTTTGACAATCTAAGAAAATAGAACTTCATTTTTGGTTTCTGTACATTAAAATTATATAGTATTTGTTTCCCATATCTTTTATGTAAAATAACATATTATTGTATTCCTCCCTCATCAATTTCACTCCATTTTATATTGTGTGAGTTCTACCTTATCATTTTTACATTATGAAAAATTATTGTGTTCTACCATTATTTGTTTCATTCTATCAAAATTAGAATGAATTATCATATAAGATTCCTTTTGGATAAATAGGTTGTGTATCCAACACATGGTGAATAATATTTTCTGATAATACAATGTACTTCCAAGTCTATATTCACTTAATAAGGGCCTCTATTTCAGATTAGATATACGTCCTTAGTGAATTAGATGATAGTGACTACAAATGATGTATGTTGAATGAGCTCAAAAACCAGGAACTCATGAGTTTACTATGCGATCCCAAACATTTGGGTCTATGAATTTCATTTCAGTATTAATAATACATTTACTTACTAGATATCAATTCTTGTATCAACCATCCTATATAGAATCATTTGATGATTTTAGATGATTTTATAATTCTTATAATTTTTTTAAGGAATATCTCTAATTATTAAATTTTAATCCTTCATCTGAGATAATGGTTTATAAAATGATTCATGATATTACCATTTTGTGGTGTGACTGCATTCAAATACACCTCAAAGAACATGCATGATGATTTTTCATGTTTTTGGTGAATATATTTAAAAATAGTGGTTAAGGAAGACATTGTAGTAAATTGAATTACAAGATATGGTTTTGAATTAATACAACACCATTTGAACATGATTACCGTGGGGAAAAAAGAATATTGGAATAATTTTTGTATGTGTTTTATGACATCAATTAGAGAATGTAATTTTGATGAAAAGTTAATAAAATGTAGATATATGGTTAAAAATATATGTTATAGATTTTAATGTGATCGTTCATATATTATATTGGATCTATATATACTAAAGAGCTATTTGATAAGGGATTCAGTATGTTTGATGAAATAATCCACTATTATAATTGAAATCTATGGATGGTCTATATACAATGTTGTATTCTAATAGATAGTGTTATGGGATGATACAGAAGAGGATAACTGTGGTTGGGTAATGGATTTTACAAAATGGGTTTCTATTAGTGTACTAATTTAAGTAACCCACATACTTATTAGTTTAGGTAGGGGGAATTCTTCCTAGATAAAAGACAAGGAGTTTGAAATTTCATTACAAGTCATAGGAATACCCTTATCAGATATAGATTTTCCACTAATAGTAATCATATAATTCTCACCCATAATTGTGAAGTGAAATCATAATATTCAAGGATGAGGTAACAAATTACTAGTTTTTTTCTAAATGATGAATTTTATCACTAAATATGGGCCTATAATTTCATTGATATAAAGTGTTTAGAAATGTTTTTTTATTATTCGATTTCTTACTATACTTATATAATTAATTAATCCTTAATATAGATTGATATATCTTACATGAGACTCCTTCATTTAAGAAATGAGTTAAAAAAATACCTATGTTAGTGTTATAAATCTAATAGTGTTGGTGATATGTTTAAAAGTGTAGTCTTATATGATAAAAGGTTCACACCTAGGTGTGAAGGGGATCTCATATGGTGTGTACTAAAGATACTACCCTCATAAATGTGAATATAAATAACCATTAGTAAGTATGAATGATTTTATATATCATGATCCTAGATAAAACATTCACAAACTATGAATTTTTTGGTATGCAGGTATGATTTAAAATGGTATCCAATGATTAGAACTTTTCCAGATGCAATCATATGCATAATCTTAAAATCTATATATAATGATTGATAATTTATAAGGTTGATAGATAAGGACCCCTATATATTTTATAATTTGATGAGATCAAATCCAACATAATATCAATTTGAGGATGACCTTGATTTGTATTTCGAGAAATTTCATTAGCCATGCCATGATATAATTTTATTTTTAGAATCATCTTATTCTCTGGGATGTGAATTTATGGAGTAGTATCGGTCATCAATTATTTTTAGATTTGTGTAGTTGAAGGTATCCCAATGTTTCTATAGTTATTTTATAGATTAATATTCTAGTATTAGACTTGGAGTTTAGACGATATAGAATGAAAATGACCCATTACCTTTGGTGATATGATCACATCGTAAGAAGAGGACATTAATCATATTTAATAGATGATGGAATCCCCTAATCCGTTCATTATCTGAGTGAGAACCAAAATGGTGATGTTGACATAAAAAATCATGTCTAATGGTATTTTCATAATAATTATACTTGAAGGATTTACTAGAAGGTGGAGACCACACCATCTAATTCTATAGGTGGATAGTGGTTCTCTATTGGTAATCATAATATTATATGGGATAGATATAATTAGTGTGGTCTACTATAGTTTATTGTGTCCCTCAATATGGGTTGTTTTGTGAATTTTTTCTAGAATAATTCTCAAATTAACAATATTATTATTCATTGGATTAGTAGTTTTTCATTGAATGATGGGTTTAAATTAATGTTTTCTATTTGATTTTAGAGCCCAATTTTAAGGGTCTCTTAAATGTTTTGGAATTTATTCAATAGAATAGGATATAAATAGAATCTTAGTGGGAAAAAATTTTCGTTTTACATGTTTGGGGTACATGGTTTAAATTTTGATTTTATCACCATGAAATTTACTCCATGGTATAGAAAAAACAAGACATTTTATATATTAAAATGTGATCACGAATCTATTAGTGGTTAAAATGTAGTGTATGGTTAATACAAACTATGTTTTTGGTGGTATTGGGATGAAATCCAATGTTTCCCTTGTCCTGTGAAGTTTTCACTTTATATCATGTACCTTACTCGAATGTGATGATAGAACAACTAATGTGGTTCCTTGATATTATGAAACTTTTTTACACATCCAGTTAATATGTGATATCATTGTGAAATTTCCCATGGTGCTATGACTCATATATGGTTTGTTCAAATCCAAATACTACGTAGAGAACTATATAAATATTTGGGGATATGAGTGATCTAAGCAGAATCACCATAAACATTTAGTAATTTTGAGATGAATAACATTGATCTAGGAATTCTCCTTGACCCAAGTGAAATGATGATCTTTTGGTGAGGATGTGTTTTGTGTGTATATGACATTATCTATTCTATATGAGTTGATTCATTATTCATTTTAGATGATGATCCATGATGGGTTGGACATTGAATATTCATTGGCAGTTTAGGGTTATTCTTTTCTATCCCAATGTATACCATCTTCTCGAAGACCTTGGATCATTAATGGAATTGGATATGAATGATGAGTTTTTTTCCCTTAAATATAATTATTCAAAAAAGATAATATTTATTAGATGAATTTGTTTCATTATTTCGGAAAAAATTACAGATTTTTGAATGGATTTACATACAAAAAATTTTCTTGATGGAGACAAAGCTCGATTTTGTGTTTTGTATTACTGAAAACTCCATTTTGGTAAAAAAGAAAATATACCAAAGTTGTTGACAACAAAAAATTATATAACAGATATTTTGGTACTCAGGGTAGACATTCCCCAGTTCGAACTGACTCATAATTGAGATTACAGCTAACACTAAATTATTTCAATTGCCAAATTATTAATTTTCTGACCATGATATTTTAATTTTGATAAAACCCTTATAAATCATATATAGACAATCATATGTTGAATTTGAAACTCTCATTTCATCCAGAATGAGAGTCTTATTGTTGCACTCTATATAGAGTTCACATTCGGACCCTGGGTTTATGGAATCATATGTTAGTAATTAAAAAAATATTTAAATTTTAAATAATTTTTTTTCTTTGGTGAACAATTATAATCCCTTTATTTATAAACACACTATATATTTTCTTTAGTAGTTTCCATTTATCATAAAAATGAACTCTTTGGTTTGGTTGGACAGAGGGAACACGTTTTTTATGGATATAAAATCAATTGAAGAATAAAGACATCTTGTGTGATGTTGATTAATGAGACATCAACTTACACTACATAGTGATGCAACAACCAGTACACCTCATTTTTGGGATATGAAATTTTTAAGACACTATTACTTCTAATATTACCATATTAATTATATAAATTAATTTTATTTTACAGATCATTGATTTTATTTTTATTACCAAATTATAAAATATAATTTCAACTTTCTTCACGAATTCCTCATAGAATATAGTATTATATCCTATATACATAATTGTTTACACAACAAATCATCATATCTGTTGTGATTTTAAATTTTCATGCAGTATCTACAAATTTTTATTGTTGTGGAAGTGATCAACAATGAAAATTAAAGACAATTAATCTATTTTTTATCTTCACATTATTTTCCATTTATCATCTCTCTCTTTCTAACGAATTAATTGCAGATGCGTCTCTTATTCTAGTGCGGTATAAAAATATGGAAACTATGTGGTTTTTGTTTATTTAGGTAGATTCATATAAATTACATCCTTCTTAAACCCTATTACCCCTATTCCTATCTCTTATCTAAGGCTATATCTTTTATATGTGGTTGTTTATGAGAAGATGGTGCATGTGTGGATTATTGTAGTGAGGGGTATTGTGGTAATTATTAGTGGTGGAGTCATGTAGAAACCATAATGTATCTCGAGAGGGGGCAGCTAATTTTGATCGAGTTAGAGTTGTTATCAATTTTCATGAGTAGAATGAGAGGGATTATTGTTTATTGGTGATGTGTGATTGTAGGTGATAAGAGGGAATCATGGAGGTGAGATTGTGACACTATGTTAATAGAAGTGATGGTATTAAGAATTGTAATTTTGGTTTCCCTGAAACCATATTTATGAAATAGGGTATAGGGAGGGTGAGAGATATATGATTATAATTCCCCCTTGTACAATTATATTATATAATGAGTTTAAGTTATAACATATACTGATTTTATATTGACAAATATATTATTGTTTTTATTAAGAAACAAGTACTCATTTGTATCCACCAATAAAGATATCATAATGATGTTATATTTATATCATCATGGCCTATTGATGGTGATGATTGATTTATGTCCAATATCTGACAGATAAATTCAAATTACAACACCAGGCCAAGTTCCCATCACAAAACATATCTCATTTATAATATGATAAAAAGGATATTTTTCATCGGATGATTGTTTTTAATAGATTAACATATTATCTAAATTATTTTTTCATGTATATAATTATAAATAATTTTTTTCATCTATATAATATTGATTGAATGGAATGAAAGGATGATTTTGATTTTTATATATTCATAACTAACAATAATTTTTTGTTATAAAAATCCATGCATTTAGTGTTCTTATGTCTCCTTCCAATTTACAATGCATCCCATAAATATATCGAGATCCATGTGATGAACAAAATGTTCACTATAATACTATTGGATTTAATTCCATTATTCCCAACTATTGTGTGAAAACCATGTCTTTTAGTTTATTTTTTGTGTGTTACATATGATCTTAGTTTTACATTGGGTTTTTTATCCCCTAAAATGATATTTTTCATTCTTCAAGTAATTATTACCCTTATTTAATTTCTTTAAGATGATGTGTAACTGTCTAAACCTATGTGGTATTATGGAATTTTTTAGTAAATCTCTGATTAACATCTATCCTTAATCAATATGTGTGGTTCTATACAGTATTATACAATGTCAATGAGATATCAATTATAGAGGATACATTGATGGGGTATTCCTTTACCCAGTTCCTATACATCTATGATATGTGAGTAAACATTTATGATTTTGAGTTATGATATGAAAAATAAGGAGAATGGGTTGATTGGTTACCCAGTAAATTATAGCTCTTTAGGAATCCCATTGATTCATTGAATAAGAAACATACAATTGGCCTAATAACATTAGGCATTGTTTCCTTTTTGGTACTCCAAATATCTATTCATAATTATCTAATTCATATGTTAGTGGTATATATATAGTGAACCATATTATATATATACAAATATATATTATCTTAATAAATTAATATTCATAACCTGACATTCAAGTCTATGCCAGAATCATTTTGGTCTAATATCTTTGGAAACATTGAAACATAAACAACGGTTCCATAAAGTATATACATCAAAACCATCCATCGTCTTAATAAATATAAATATTATTAGAGATATCATATATAATATAATTCTACATAACCAATGGAATTGAAACATAATAAAAGTGTGAGCCTAGAGGATCCTTAATGGTATGAAAGGGAGATAGTAATAATCGTATTAAAACAACATGAGAATTATTGTAGAAAAACATGATATTAATGTGTAAAACAAAATTCAATAAAATAATTGATCATAATCTTATGTAATTATATAATTATTAAGACTTCATAATTCATGAATCATAATTTCAAAAAATTTAATAAATATTTATATAATAATATAGTCTTAGGAAATGGAATTTTTGTATACACATAAGCATAGAAAATCATAAACGCTTTGGTAAAATTTATTTTCTAATACTATAATAGTTGAATGGGTTACCTCTACAATAAAATATACTATTAATGGATCTCTACAAAGTCTATTATAGTGGAAAAGGTACCTTATCGAGATGGGTTTACTCCCTAATACATTCTTGTTTATCCCATGAGATACAAATTGTTAACCCATACATTGGAGGGATATATAGATCAAAATAATCATTAAAGAAAATTCAAACATATGTGTTACCTAATATCATAAATTATTAATGATATTAAAAAATATTAAAATTATTGTATTTTAATAACATTTCATTATAGAAAATCTCATGAAAAAGATTTAGTTTTATAGTCATTTCATTATAGATTATCCCATGAAAAAGAAATGTGATTCATAAGAATAAAATCATCATAATCCGAAAACATGTAGAGAAAGAAAAATGATGGTATAATTTGAATAAAATCATAAGTAAACATTATATAACATCAAATGATTATATCTAATATAGAAGGTATTATTGATAGATCAGTTGAATTAATTCATGTGGAAAATAACCATTACACTATGAAATAATCTCTTCTTAAAAAATAGAATTTCAATGGAATCTTTATCAATGAAAAGAACAATTTTAACATGTAAATTAATCTTACAAAAAACTATTTTATAGGTTTTGGAGAAAATAAATTCATGTTTTATATGAAAAATAAAATTCCATTGATGTTTTTGTAAGAAAATCTGCAAATAGCCTTATTTGGTGAACAACAAGAAGATTAATTTCAAGAACTTTTGGAATAAGTAATACATGGGGTAAAATTAATTTAAACTATCATAGGTTAGTGGTGATTTTTTTAATTTTTCTTATAAATCATGGATATGAATGATAAATATTCCATAGTAGAGACCTAAACAAAATTATTCCCAAATAATAATTAGAATATGAAATATACACAATCCTCTTGTTCACCTTACGATAAATACACATTATACAACTATATGATAAATTTTGATTTATTACAATTCTATACCATAGTAATTTGCATACTTATAATATCATATTTTATCATTTTATAACATTTCCACTCATTTTTTTCAATAATTCTTTATTTATTTTTTCCTTCTCATGTGTTAACAGTTTTGTTTATTCTGAGTATTTCAATTCATTATTTTTGTTAAATGTAGCCATATATTGGATCCATAATATAAAAATATTAAACATAATAAAAATATCATACATATTCATTATGTACATAATTATATACATCCATAATAGTTAGGGATGAATTAATTAATTACATCATCTATAGAAAGGGTTGGCCCTTGATCCACATGAATTCTATTTTACTTTTTTAATATATGAAAAGAATGGAAGGAAAATTTAAATTCACCTTTGTAATATATTTATCGTAGAATATATATCATATATATTCATAACATAAATAATAATAACCATCCAAATAATATATAAATGAAAAATTATTCAAATCGTTATGTGGAGGTTGTAGTCCACATGTACACACGAGCGATGTTATCATTTTTCCTGGTTTTTGTTTGGTAAGAAATAAGAAATTACATTATTATTGAAAAATATAATATTTTCATTAATATTTTCTATAATCATTAATCCCATGATACATTCATTCAATTAAATACTTTTATGAAAAATGAATTGTATCGATATGCAGATAGGGTCTGTCATATACAAACAGAAGTGATACTTTCACTTCTCGTTTGAAGGAAAATATTGTTTCCAATTATGTTTTAATTGTAAAATTATCATTTAAATATATTGAGAATACATAATTTATTATATTATGTTATATAACATAAATTTTGATGTGGTAAAAATGTTATAATGAAATGTTCTTGTTTAAGGTGAGATTCATTTCTTAAAAATGATTTATTTAGATATCCTCTAAAGAGATCTAGAGTTTAAATTTGGGAATACTAAAACCTCTTAAATGTTCCTAGGTATGTTCATAATGTATATTGGTAGAGTTTGGTAATGATAAAAGCCTCAGTGTGGTGTGAATATTTGAGTTATGATGCGACCATTTAAAATGAAAATCAAGGGAAATTTTTTAATATTACAAATGATTGTATTCTCAATATAATTACTTCAAAGTGAACATATATATAATGATAAGTTACTATTGTATTTTAGTCCAATAAAATATAGAATTTATATATGTTTTGGGTAACTGTAAATCTTATCATTTTGATTTAACATTATTTAATAAATTTTAATTTTAACTATGGTAACACTTTTAAAAAATAAAGGGACAAAATTATTACTTCTAAAGTGAAAATTGGACAACAAATGGAAAGTTTATAAATTTTTCAACCATTATATAACCACCTTGTATTATTTATATAATTTTTTTATTTTTAAATAATTTAATAAAACAACATTTCTATAAAATATCATCTTTTTCAATTTTTTCACTATTTATTTAATTAAATTAATTTTTCAATAGAGCTAAAAACTGAGGGAATTAGAATTAGATTCCATCTCACTACCCTCTTATATCATATAGATCTATAAAATTTGTGGGTCTCATTAAATCATTCATAATATATGTCTTTTAATATTTTTATAATAATTTATTATACACTTTTTTTATTGACTCGAGATTTCAATAAATATTTTTTTAATATTATTTGGTTTTTATATTATTCTGCAAAATTTGACAGTAAATGATTCTGAGGCCCGGAGAGCTCTGAACTAAATTTTGAAAAAATTTAATTTAAATTTAATAAACATACAAGTGGCGATTTCTATCATTAGAAAATGTGCTTGAATAAAAAATTAATGGGCTCCATTGAATTCGTTGAGACAGTATTTTCTTAGGCGATGCTTATCTTCGATTGGAAAGGGATAGAGAAAAAAGTTAATTTTTGGACTTTACAAAAAAATAACTCCATAAATTAATAATTTTAGTCTAACCATGGAGAGATGGTGGCGGGGTCGTAGTGTAAAATCACTCTTGAATAGAATTTATTCAATGACATGACCCTTGGTTGCGTAACCACAATGCTCATAGGTTTTAATGGAACATTCAATGCAGTTCATTAAAGAACCACATTAATGAAATGAAACGAGGGTGTTTCATACCCCTTGTACCAGAAAAGTGCAGCCAAAGGTAAATCCTCTGACCATTTATTAAAAAAATGAAAACGTACAACAAACAATCACAACAAGCAAGCAAAAACAGATATATGTCATAAAAGTCATACCCCTCGCCACACCCATGATATAACACATCCTCTGCAGTAGCTGATTCCCATTTAGAGCAATCATTGTGCTTCAGGACCTTCGCATATTTCCGTCTGAGATTCAGTTTCTCTAAGGATAACAACTCCTTAGAGGATTGCCTGACAGAGGACCTAGTCGACACCAGCTTTGGCAAGTCATAAACCTTCTTCATTCTTCTTTTAACTGGGGGAGGCTCCTCATTTCCATTATTTTTCTACCCATCCTTGACAACATCACTAAAGGAACGCCTGGCCAAATCACAAATATTTTATTTGTCGCCATCTGATACATCCCCCCATTTTCCAGCAATAACCATCTCTTGGAAAGCATCATTCAGGATCCGGTTCTACTCATATTTCCCATTGATGTCAATCAAAGCCAAACATCGTGGAGACTCCACAAACTCATTTCCAACACCTAACTCCTTCCTTAAGACATCCTCTTTAACAAATTTCATCTTGTGACATTCCTTAAATCAAGGGAACCCATTCAACTCATCATCACCCAGTTCCTGAAAACGGTTGCAAGTATCAACTGTAAATTGAAAACCACAATCAGAATTCAGCTGCAACATAGAGTCAATAGCAGATAGACAAACATGGGGTGCATCTTGTGCATGCCCCTCAACTTCACTTATGGCCAGCTCACCCTCCTCCTGTTCGGCATCACCAGCTTTGAGCATCTCACTGTCAATTGGAATCTGCAAACCACAAGAAGAGTTCAACTACACCTGAGAGTCCATAACAGTTGGACCTAAGCTCAAAGCCAGCTCCCCCTCCTTTTGTGCAACATCACCAGCCTTGACCACTTAACTATCTACCCATCCTGCAGCAGATTGCCCAGCAGGATTGTTACCATGCTGCAACATCTCCCCTAAGGGGACTGGCACGCCAACCTTGTCTCCAGGCCCAGGGATACAGCCAGCCTCATCCATACCACTTTGATCCATACCATTATATAGTGATATATCATTCTTCAGTCTGTAAAATACCATAGCAACAGACGGATTTGGAGGAGTACGTTCCTACCTTCCCAAAGATGAATCACCCAGTCGAACAGCCTTACCAGACTTTGCTTTATCAGGATGTGGCTGCCCGTGATCATGTACCCCTCCATGCCTTTTCGCTAAAACAACAGGACTCCTACTTTGAGTTCCATGACGACAATGGCCATCCGAATGACCCAAAATACAACATGACGAACAGTGATCAACCACATTTTCATACACGACATCTTGCCTCCATCGGAACTCCTCACCAACTACAATCCAAATCCAGTCAACCGGAAACTTCAATGCACCCACCTCAACACAAAAGCGGGGGTTTGCTGGATGACTCACAAAAGAAGTACGAGCATCCGAGCATAGGAACTGACCAACCAAATTACCTAGCATACAAATTATCGAAGGATTTTGAAATGGCAGAGGAAGCTGAGGCAGACGTACCCTGGTTGAGACCGAAGTAGGATCCGGATTCATACATAGATCAAACAAACATCAGAGAAGAATAAATTTTCATCCGTTGCAACGAAGGGGATCTCTGGAACAGATGCTGATTAAATATTCCTCGGAGCCAAATTGAATAAATAGATGATGATTATCAAGAAGCCCTACAACTGCTCATTCCTTAAAATCCCAGTCACTGAACACGAATCGATCGAACTCGTCAATGGAAGGACTTCGATGAGAAAAATGAGCAACAAGGGTCAAATCTAGGTAACTTGATGCCGTGTAGAATTCCGAAGAAGAAATCGATAACTGAGGGACCCCATGATGATGATCTGGGACTTTCGGGCTTAGGGAAATCGATGGGATATACGGAAGGTAATTGGGGTTGGAAAATGGGACAAAAGACACCCGCGGTGCCGGAGGCAGTGGAGCCAAATCATCATCCCCCCTCCCACCACCAGGATGTGGGGGAAAACCTTCATCGGGCATCAGCTAGGGTTCATCGCCGAGAAGGGGGAGAATCTCTCGCCGATCATCCATGCCCCTTATATAAACAGTGCATTGGAATGTGTTTTGGAGACGCATGAGAGGTACGTCTGATGAAATTCCAATGATGAAATCCTCCAATGAAAAACATAGGTTTGACAATGCCAATGAGAAATTTATCATTAGATCGATGAATGTTGATGAACTCCTTTGAATGCAGACCCTTCTTCCCCATCCAATGTGCCTTTGAAAAATATCAAGGTAGGGTTTTTTCTATTATATTATTTTTATGATCTTATCTTCTCTAAGTGATGTATGAACTCTTCCGTTGTTATAAGGTTGTCATGAAGGGTGCGGGCCGAACTGAACAAGGACCGTACCCTCCACCGAGTTTTCATTGGTTGCGTTTTTTGTGGGTGACCGAGAATCACGACAGAAAGGAGAAAATGACGACCCTGTATTATAGGTGTAATCCCGAGTGGCTCGTAGGAGTAGACATGAAAGAAATCATACCTTCAGAGATCCACTGGTGGCCCACAGATGCTTCGTCGGCATAGCGGCAATAGGGACTGAAGGAAGAAGCGGTCAGAGAAGGTGGTGTCTACATCTCACCGGTCGCGAGGGGACAGTGGTGCCTGAAGGCGTTGTGGTGAATAGTGGGCATGCCATTGTTGACCACATTGATAGCGGGAAGCATGATGCAGAGGAGGGTCATGGATACAATCCATGTCGAAGGGTGGAACCTTGCCCATAAGTCTCATCGTTTACTGGTCCCCGCAGACTGGTTAGGATAAGAGGCACCACCCTGGCACAACTAATTTGGAAGCCCAAACAGACATAGTCCATTCAGGGAGGCTGATCGCGCCCAGCTGGCGGGCCGTTCCCACCTGGTAGGCCATACCCTAATAGTGGTCAGGACCATTCTACAACCCATCATGCCAAACCGAGCCCATCAAGGCTGGGCCCAACCCCGCCAGTTTCGGTCGGGCCTAGTAGACCGGGTTGGGTAGGCCCCACCGTGGTTGACCCGAGCCTTTTCATCCCAGTTCCTCTTAATGGGGCTTTTCTTCTATACGAGACGTATGATTGGTTATCCTTCCTTGGTGTTGAAACCCTTAGGATGCGGTGGTCATTTTTAGATACTCCACTTGGGTTTTGGATAATGATTTATTATGGCTGGGTGGGATCAGACTCGAATCCAACTGGGGCCTCAGAACTTAAATGCGTATAACATATAGACCAAGAATCTGATTTACCTGACATTTGTTACGTTGAATCCTTAATGAAATTCTGGTTTCATGAGATAATTTTTCATTGGAATTAGTAGGGGTTGAGGTATAACTGATATCCTGATGAGATGTTTCTTGGAAACTCCAGCGCAACATCTGAGGAAATATTGTGGCCGACTTTCATGTAACATACGACCCTTTGGGGATCACTATTAGAAAAACCTTGTGTGGATCAGCAGTAGCATGAACTAATGTGGAATAGTCTTCGATCATTCCATTGGGGATCAACAACTCAGGACCCTGTGTGGATCAGTGACATAGGTCCCCGTTAAATCGATGAATTACGACCCTGTGTGAATCGACGACTTACGACCCAATGTGTATCGATGACATACAACATTGTGTGGATCTGCAGTAGAACGACCTGACATGGACCAGCCTTAGAGAGGCCCATCATGGATCATCGACATACGAATTGGTGTAGATCGAGGATTTACGACCCAGTGTGGATTATGGACTTATGACCCTATGTGTATCGCAGTAAGAGAGACTTCTTCGTGGTTCAGCAGTGGAACATGTCAATGGAATAAGATGAATTATCTTAATGACTAATCATCGTTATTCATTTTCATTACGTTATATACCTGGTTTGAGTTGATTCTTTTACATTTACTTTGTGACTAGGGTCATGCTTTGTGGTTTTTTCATGGTGGAATTCTGGGAGACCTTCTTGGGGTCCCTACAAGGTATTGTTTACTAACAACTACATGGGGTTTACCCACAACTTATTTTTCCTTTTACAGATGAAGTGCAACTTTGACAGAGGGTAGGGAGCTAGGACTAGATTGTGCACAGTGGTGAATAGTTGACGTGGAGATCCGTAGTGACAAACTATACATACCCTTTGGGTTGGATCCTTTGTGGACGACTTCAAGAGATGATTTCCTTTTTGTATTAACATTTAGTTGGGATTGTATTTTGTCCCATTATACATCATTTCACACTTTTATTTTCATCAGATACACTAACTAGTTTTTTCTTGTTATGTACCTAGTCTGTGTGTTTGCAAGTTTAAAGGAAATTACATCTGATTTTATGAATATCCCTTTCTTGTGCTAGTCACCATCCACTAGCCTATGGAAGGCGTACATTGTGAAGTCACGATACAGGCCTTAGGGGATGGTTCATGACAAAGTGGTATTAGAGGAGTTGGTTCAACCTAATAATAGAGACATTGATTTTATCAAAGGGGAAATAATGATAATTGTTTTGAGTATGGTGTTATGTTTGGGGAGTCCAGTGTTGGTGTGGCATCTGACGTATCCATACACTAGGACCCTGAGTTCAGATTTCCGACCCGATACACGAAAATACTAATTGTGTGTGTCTTTGAAATTTTTTTCTTTTTGGTTCATTTTGAGTCAGCTCTCCAGGTATAAACTTATTGAACGCGGAGCATATATTTCATTATAGGATCCTGCAATATATATAACCATCCAAGAGTATTGAAAGAGTTCATGATATTTTCCCTTGGGCAGTGAGGCATCGGTTCAGGGACCTCATATAGAGATGGTACCTTTGGTTGGTTTACCAGAAGCGACACAACACATAGGGAAGCAGTTGCCACCATCCCACCAGTAGACAATTCCCACCAACATAGCATGCTACACAAGTTCCAGCAAAAGACACCTCTGAAGATGTGAGGAAAGATGAATCCACAGGTAGCTGAGGACTGGATAAAGGCTGTGGCAAGAGTTTTTTGCAGAATTTGGACACCAAAAGACCAGATGGTGAGCCTAGCTGCTAGTATCTTCTAGGGAACGGTTGGGAGATGGTGGATAATGATGCTCGAGATGCACAATGAGGTTACCCTCACATTGTTAGACTTTGAGATCATTTTTATGGGAGATTTCATTCCAGCGACTCTAGGATCTGTGTGTATTTATATGTGCTTCCACTTACGACAAGGAATCCTGATTGTATCAAAGTAATTGGAATGATTCAATGACCTCTCATACATCTCTAACGACTATGTATGATACCATTTTATCAGGGAATAGACCTTTGAGTAGTGTCTTGGATGAAAGATATGATCATAAATGAAATCTCTTAGCATACTGACAGAGGATGAAGTTCTAGAGCGAGCACATAGGATGGGGAGCTTTCTAGCTAAGAAGGAAACGACACCGAGAGCCACAACCGGATGACACATGATTGTGCCATATTTAGTAGGAATTAGGAGGATGAAATCAGGGCCCAAGCATAAAAAACATTTTGGTGTATTACACTAGGATGTAGTGTAAGAGGTGTGAAGCTCATTCAAGTGGGGAGGTATGTATGGCGGCAAACATGGTAGAGGATTAGGCTATACAACAGGTGGTGGGAAATGGTTTGAGGTTCTACCACTACCACCTCTAGGTGGTCAACCCAAATTCATTGATTAGGTGGACAAGGATGATATCAACTTCTTGTAGCTGATTCATATAACCACAACACTCTAGAGATGATTTGAGGTATGATCTGTGTCAAATCCACCATCGCTACAGTTCATATAGACACAAGTTTGAGTAACTATTTTGCTTCCAAAAATCTTATTCGGAGCTCAAAGATTCTGGTAGATCCATTAAATCAATCATTACTGTTAGAGACTAATATGGGAGAGGATTTAACAATTAAGAACATCTGACGATAGTGTGTTCTTACTCCAGGATACGCGATCTTCGGCTAGGATATCCTAGTAGAATCATCAAGGCCTTAGGATGTCATCTAGGGTATAGACTGGCTATCCCCAGTCCTTGCTCATATCGACTTTTTAAGCACAAAGTGTGGTGTGATCATTAGGATTGAACAAGGTTTTCATTCACTATATAGAATGGAAAATTTCCATCTCAGTATGGACTTTCTTGGTGGATGGTATAGTCAATCACTAATCAGTTTCCAAACCACACCATCAGTGTAGTGGATGATGGGAGTCTGAGCTATCCAATTCCGGTGGACTAGTATGCTGATTTCTTTCCTAATGATGTTCCAAGACTACCACCTTGTATAGAGGTAGACTTATACCAAGACCAGCACCCCGGGATGGCTCATATTTATACACCAACATATCAAATGGCTTTCTCGGAGCTTTGTGACTTGAGCATTTAACTAGAGGACTTATCGGTTAAGGGTTTCATAAGTACTGTTGGTTCATTATGGGCATCTCTAATTTTGTTTTCCATGATGGAAGAAGGGATAATAAGGCTTTGTGTGGACTATCAGCCCCTGAATCTAGTGACTGTGAAGAACATGTATCCTCTCTTGACGATTTATGATCTCTTTGATCAGTTGAACGAAACATTGTGGTTTTAAAATATAGACCTAAGATCAGGTTATCGTAGCTCAGGGTATGGATGAGGATGTACCGAATTCGGGCTACAGAAGCTCTTATGGAAACTATGAGTTCTTGGTTATGCCTTTTGGCTTGAAAAATTCTCTAGTAGTGTTTAGGGGACTCATGAACAAGATCTTTCTTCCTTATATTGATCACTCGGTAGTGGTGTTCATTGATGACATCTAGGTGTACTCGGTGTCATAGCAGAAACACGCCACCCATATTTAAATAGTTCTAGATACACTCTGAGAGAACTAGCTTTATTGTAATCTCATGAAGTTCATGTAATGGATATGGGATGTCCACTTTCTAGGGGGCGTTTTCATGAAGGCTGTAATTACAGTGGATCAAGATAATATAGTGCCAATGCTTGATTGGGAGGCACCCAAAATATTGAATAAGGTTCGATGTTTCTTAAGATTGGTTGGGTACTACTTGAGATTTATACCTGACTTTCCTAGAGCAGCAACACCCTTGTCAAAATTGAAAAAAAGGGACAACCTTTATTGTGGATAGAGAGAAGCCAGCTGTGATTGCAGGAGCTAAGACATAGACTGAGGAGTGCCCCCATCTTGAGGCCACTAAAAGAGGGTGTTGGGTATATAGTCTACTACGACACACCAGGGACCGGATTGGGATGTGTCCTGATTTAGGAGAAAGAAGGGATCTCAAAGGGCTCATGGAAGCTGAGGAAACAATGGTATAAGTATGATACCCATTACCTAGAGTTAACATTAGTTGTCTTCACATTGAAAATATAGTGATATAATTTGATGGGAGAATAGTTAACTATATATATTGTTCACAGGAGTCTCAGGTATATCTTCTCATAGAAGGGCCTAAACTAGAGACAGTGGCAATGGCTTGGGTTCATCTAGGACTATGAATTTGAGATAGTCTACACTCATTGGAAGGGGAACGTGGTTGCAAACACACTCAATAGGAGGTCTGGGTTACAGTTGCTGAGTGAGGCAACAAAGCAGCTAGACACGTTACTATTGTCCTTCATTGATAGTGATAGAGAAACATACCTCAATTCCATGACTATCACTACACCACATCTTCATCGAGTATGGGAGGCACAACATGGGGATGTCTCAAAGGCCCAATGGGCTCAGATATCCTCAATTCTAGATCCTGAAAGTTTTTTAGAATTTTCAGAGCACATCATCCTTTTCAAAGGATTCACCATGGTATGATTGGTTCTACAGGAAGATATGATGAGTGAGTACCACACATCTCCTTTGGCGGAACATCCTGGTGTGTTGAAGATGTATCAGGACCTATGAAATCAGTACTGGTGGTCAGGGATGAAGAATGATGTGACAGAGATCATGTCACGATGCCTCACTTGTTAGCATGTAATGATTGAGCACAAGGATCTAGCAGGCTTGAATCAGCCACTTGAGGTGCCATAGTGTAATTGGGATGGCATGTTCATGGACTTCATGACAGGGCTACCACATACGTCATGGGGTCATGATTTCATCTGGGTGATCATTGGAAGACTTACTATGTTGGGAATCATGCTACCCATCTGAGAGTAGCGATCTGTAGAGGTCATGTGATGCCTTTACATGTAGAAGATATTAAGGCTTCACGGGGTGCCATATATTATCATTTCAGATTGTGACCCTTTTTTACATCATAGTTGTGGAAGGGATGACAAGGGTGTCTGGGAATCATCTCTACTGGACCACCACCTTTCATCATAAAAAATGGTTTGGTTGAGTAGACCATACAAACCCTTGAGATTTTTCTTCTTTCTTGAGTCCTTGATTTTGGCCTTATTTGGGAGTACCACCTTCCCTTGGTGGAGTTTTCATACAACAATATTTATCACTCCACCATCGGCATGTCACAGATTGAGTCCTTGTATGAGCGACATTGAAGAACAAATCTATGTTGGACAGTCCCAGGAGAGTTTTCTCTTATGGGTCCATAGTTGTAATGGGATACCACTGAGAATATGTACATCATCCAGGATTGGATAATGATTACACAGATCTGGAAAAAGTCTTATCCCGACAGTGACGGAGGCCCTTGGATTTTGAGGTGGAAGACCATGTATTCTTATTGGTCTCACCCCAATGAGGATTGTAGTGATTTTAGAGTGGGGAAAAGTTATCTCTATGGTTCATCGGTCCTTTTCCATATCCTTAGAAGAGTAGGTGGGGTGACATACCATGTAGATCTTCCCCCATAGATGCACCAGGTGAATAATTTTTTCAATGTTTCATAGCTGAGTTGGTACATTCATGATCTATCACATGTTATCGACTGGGGAAAACTAGAAATTGACAATGGGGAGACATTTATGGAGTTACTGGTGTAGATAGAGGATTGGAATGAGTGGGTCCTTCATGGGTGGTCAATTCATCTTATGTGAGTTCAGAGGCAGCCCGAGATCCTCCAAGGGTGAAAATTGGAGTGGTTTCCTAGATGCATGATGAGTACCTCTATTTGTTTCTCTAGAAATTTTGGGGCTTTTGGGGTTGTAAATACCTTAGGTGGGGAGTATTTAATGACCCATAATTTCCATATAATTGTTTTTAAAATCATTTTGATTTTTTATAGGTTTGGTAAAATTGGAGGCATGTGATTCCAAGGACTGGAGACCCCATAGTAGAATATTGAACATTTTTATGGTACATTTAGTAATTGTGCATTCGGTGATTTCAATATTTTGAACTAGTTCTCAGATTAGAAATATATGGGCACCATTTAATTCACATCTTTCAGATTCGCTTAGTTAAAGAATATCTTTGACCGGAAGGGCTATACAAAAAAGTTATTTTTTCGAAATTAAAAAAAATAATAACTCCATGCGTTATTTTTTTTTCATTCAATCGTTCAGCGATGGTGGTGGTGTCATAGTGTACTGTCTGGCTTGAATGGGAGATATTTAATGTCATGACCTTTGTTTGCGTAACTGCGATGCTCGTAGGTTTTAATGGAACATTTAATGCAGTTCATTAAAGAATCACATTAATTAAACACAATGGGGAATGTTTCCTTACCCCTTATTTAAACAATGATTTTGAATGGTTTTTGGAGACACATGAGTGGAACTCTAAATAAATGAATGTGATGTCTTTCTCCAATGAATAATGGAGATTTGAGGATACCATTAGGAATTTGATCAAGAGATCGACGAATACCGATGAACACCTACGAATGCAGACCCTTATTTCACATTCATATAGCCTTAAAATGAGTGCATGTTTGGGGTTGGTTTATATTATATGATTTTAATGAATTAATATTCTCTTGATAATGTTTGAACTCTCCCCTTGTTATAAAGCAAACGTGGAGGGTGCGGTCCAAACCGACCAAGGCCATGAACCTCCACCAATTGTGTTTGGTGGTGTTATTGGTGGGAGACCATGTTTCATGGCGACAAAGAAAATCATGAGGGCCTCACAGTATAAGAGGCATACTAGGTGGCCTGTAGGCACATATCAGAAATAAATAAGGCCTCTGGAGCTCCACCAGTGGCCCATAGAAGTTCAACTAGTGTGATCATGCCAATGACCAGAGGAGGTGGCGGATGGCCCTCACCGGCCATGAGGGGATGGAAACACTTGAAGGTACTATGGAAGAAGCTGTGGCTAGCTGTTTCCGTCTACGTTGACGGTGTGCGGTGCACCACAAAGGTGGTTCATAGATCTGAGCCACAATGAAGTGCAGACCCATGCCTGTGGGCCCCGCTGTTGACTGGTCCACACAAACCTGCCAGGTGGAGAGGTTCCACCACGATGCTATTAATTGTAGAGCTCGAAGTGAATATGTTCATTAGGGGAGGAAAACCACTCCCAGTTAGTGGGATTGGCCGATTTTGCGGCCTGGCCGGTTTCACTGTCCGGCAGGCCGCACCCTGCTATGTGCGCTAGGCTGATCTTGTGGCACCATTAGTAGGACTAGGCCAAGCCCAACCGGTTCAGTCCCTGCCCATTAGAGTGGGTTGTGTCAGTCTTCTGGGTCATACGAGACCCAGACACTTTTTTTTTCCAGGTTTTTCTTAAAGGGATTGTCTTTTTAACCATACTTCTATTTGATAAACCTTCTACGATGCTAGAACCCTTCAGATGAGGTAGTCCAATTTAGAAACATCAGTTGGTTTTTCAATAATGATAGAGTCCGGTAGGGTTGGATCATACTAGAATCCAACCGGTCCCTCAGTAGTAAAATGAATATAAATTACAGTATATTACATCGGGACCCTTTTGACATTGTTGTTTTTGGGGATAATTTTTGGTGGGACTTCGTAGCGGTTGAGGTATGACTAATATATTCAGCTGTAGTTTCATAGAAACCCTAGATCACCAAGTGTAGGAATTTTGTGGTTGGATATCATGTAACATACAGACCTTTTTGGATCGGCATCAGAATGGAATTGTGTGGATCAACAATAGCACAACCCGATGTGGGCCAGCCATAGAGAGGCCCGTCATGGATTAGAAACTTGCGACCCTGTGTTGATCGAAGACTTATGACCCTATTTTGTTCGAAAAATTAAAACCATATGTGGATCAACAACATATGACACTGTGTGGATAAGTAGTAGAACGACCTGATGAGGACCAGCCTTAGAGTGGCCCATTGTGGATCCGCAACATACGACCCAGTGTGGACCGACGACATACAATCATATGTGGATTAGTAACTTTCGACCCATTGTGGATCAGTGATAGAGAGAATTCTTCATAGATCACCATCTGAACATCTCATTAGAATAAAATGAATTATCATTACCATTAATAATCACTATTCCACTTCTTTATTTTATATACTTAGTTTGTGCTGAGTCTTAATTTTGGATTTGTTAATAGGTTAAATCATTGTGGTTTTTTATTTGTGTAATTTTGGGAGACATTAACGGGGTCTTGGGGTCCGTTCTGGGTATTTTTATACTCACCCATTCATGAGCTTCACCCTCAACTTGTTTTTTCTTGTGATGATGACTTACAACTTTGACCGAGGTTAGGGAGTTAGGAATAGACAATACATGGAGGTGACCGGTTGACGTGGAGATCCAAATTGATGAACATTACCTAACAGGCATGGAGGATACGTAAAATATGGCTTTAGGAGTTGTTTTTATTTTATTTTCTATATTATCTTTTATATGGGATTTTATTCTATCTCATTCCTCTTTAGTTCAAACTTTTACATTCAGCAGTTATACAATGTGGTTTATTCGTGTTGTGTACCTAGTTTGTGTGTTTACTGGTTTAAAAGAAACAGCTTCCCAATTTAGGGATATGCATTTTCGATTCTAGTCTCCAAACACTGGCCTATAAAAGGTTTTCATGGGATAGTCATGGAAGGGGCCCGGGGATGGGTCATGACATTTTTTAAATGGAGACACAATTCATTGATGTTGCATAACCAAGTAAGGTCATTTTATAATTACTAAAAATATATAATTAATTTATATAATGAATATAATTCTTAAATATTAATATTAATATGGTGTTAATATATAACTAACAATTGTTCCGATATGCCAAAATTATTGATATTAAAAACAAATAGACCGACATTTTATAACATTCATTGATTTAAATAATATATCAGCCATTTTCCTTGAAAAGTGTCCATTAAACAAGTAAATTTCAGTCTATAGATTTATGGCTAGAATTACTTTCCACCAATAATAATTTGGGTGAATTTTTATAGCCATATAACTTATTTTTAATCTAGATTATCTTGATTTACCCTCTACCGAGGTGAAACATTTAACCACAGATGCTATTAATATTGGCCAAAAAATAAATGGTGAATATTTAGCAAATTTGAACATCCAAATTATAAATATGTAATTAATTATATATAATTTATTAACAATAAATAAAATAAATAAATTATTATTTTAGAGTGAAAAAAATAAATTTTGTTTTTAGAAATTATAAATATTAAACCATAAAACAAGATTTATTGTTATCCAATTATTTGAATAACAATTTTTTTATTATTTAAGAAAAATTTCGGGTAAATAATATATATATTTCATTAAAATAATTCATCAATATTTATAAATTTTATTTCATAACATAATAATACAAAACCTATAGAAAGATGATTTTAATAAAAATATTTGTTTTCCATATAAATATTTATTATTTTAATTATAAATAAATTTATAAACAATGAATTAATTTTACACATATATAACCATATATTTTATAATAATTTAGTAATTCATATTTTTACCCCCACAGTCTAATGGATTGATAACAATTATCATTTTAAATAACAATATTTTAATAGTATATTGATGTAAATTTAAACTCGGTGTCATCTGTAATGCAAGATATCAACTAAATAAAAATATTTAAAGTGAAATATATCATAAAAATATTTGGATGTTACATTATACACCCATTAATTTGAATTCCATCTTCAAAATTCATCCACTCAAATATAAAAAAATGACAATACCATTATCTCATCACATCCTGATGTTCCCTTATAGTATTAAAAAATTATTCATTTTCCAAACGCATTGACTATGTGAGTGGTATTATTTCATAGAACATTATCTCTATGATCCAAAATCACTAATTGTTTCTCTTCATTAGAATGATCTCACTCCATTGACATGGGAAGGATTATGTATGTACACCCATAAGAAAGAAACATGTAACACGTCACAAACATGAGAGATATTCAATAGAAGCACCACTCGATATGATACAACATATATATGATAAATTAATTTCAAATTTTCAATATACCATAGGGATTTCATTCACTTATTTCAAAATTTCATCACCTGTTTCTAGAGTGATATTCATAGGAATTCTCTATCACTAATTGGAAAGTCTATATGTTTCCAACAATTTTAATCATAACATTACTAAGGACTTTAATCTACTATAATGTGTTAATTGATTTATATATCATTCTCTACCATTTACTCATATATATTATGCCCCAATATCTTCATTTTTCTAACATTATTACAACATGTTGTATTTCTTCACATCCTACCATATAGTTCTTTATACGGTCCAATATGAATAATTGAGCATGAGATATTATTGTATTAAAATTATACCAAAGCAAAGTGATGATCCAAATGAAATCTTAGAACCATAGAGAAGGAACAAAACCTGTATTCAGAAGTTATAATAACCCTCTATGATAGACCATATATCTGAGGATGATAGGTAGTGAAAATGCGTAAATATGTATCTAGATCCTACATAAAAAATATCCAAAACATTCTTGTAATCCTTATACCCTGATTAGATAATATTGATAGTGGTACATAATAAAATATTTCCACATCCACATTTTATAATTGAGTTAGATGGAAAAGGGACAAATATTCTATAATTGTAATAATGTGTGATAATATCGTAAGGTGGTTTAATACAACATAAATAATGTAATGCACTAAATATATTTTGTGGATCCTAATGAAAAAGAAACAATTCAATGTTTTCCAATATCTCTTTTCTTCTAGTTAAAATTTGTAACATCCTTATAGATTTTGTTTCATCATTCCTAAAAAACAAACAACCTGGGATCCGAGAAACAAACTTCCCAATATCTCTCATCATTCTATCCAACAATAAAAACTCATTCAAATAAATATACATATTCAAATCTTCAAGAAAAATAGAGAATTAAGAACTATGAGATTCATCCATAAAGTCAAAATTCCAATATGTTACCAAATGGGAATATTCATGTTTCTTAACTATTATTAATCTATCTTAATCAATGTTGAAATAAAAAAAATTTATCACATTCTTTGTCGTTTATATATCTTCTTTCTAAGCCTCATTAATATTTACATGGATATATAACTGAATGATAATTTCAGAAAGATAACATATATCTTATTATATAATGATTTTTGGATCGATCCATTTCATATCTATAAATGTTTGTTATTTTTTTATCATCATAATATATAAACTTGAATGATCCATTTGACTTTGAGAATATTCTAATGTGTTTTCCTTCCAAATGTGGTAATGTACTAAGAAATCATAATATATAACCATTACTAACAATATTAATTTTCAAATGTTTTCTCTTTTTGAGTGAAAGTATAATTTAGTCATTTTTAATTAGAATATATGTCACACTTTTCTCGTTAGAGGTAGTTCCCCTTGATCATTAATTAAAATATTACCAAAGCTAAATCAAAATCCTAAGTTGGATAGTTTTTTTCAAAGACCATCTACTCTCATGAAGAATAAGTAATAGAAATATTTATATGTCTGATGACATGTCATTGTCACTTATTTTATGCATCACTATATATTGCAATCGATTATTCACTATAAGGTAGTGTAAGCACATGTTCACTGACGATAATTTTCATATGTTCCTTAAACAAATACTCACATTCATTCGTCTACATGAAAATGGATCCCTTTTAATTTTTCATGGGGTGTAGATTCGATATCCTTAAAAATCCTACAAAAACACAAATAAAATATATTCAAACTCTGATAACGATGGATCTTAACCAAATTGGTTGGTTTGGAACAATGTTTAATAACATTTTTATTTAAAGGATCCTCATATATATAGTGACATTAGATTTTATGAGTGAAGAATATATCATTACAATCTGAGATTCACAATTTTTTAATTTTTCATCAAAATATTATGTGCATATGGTGTTCAACATAATTCTCAAATGATCTACATTCCCTTCCTTGTTATTTGAATAAATAATAATATATAAATAATGTCAATAAGAATAAAATAAAAGTAATATATAAATACTATATTCATTAAATACTTGAAGATATTATGGTATTTATTAAGTAAAAATAGAACCACAATAGATTCATAGTGTCAATACCTTGTATGAAATGTTTTTTGGGTATATTTTCCATCTTGACAGTCAATTAATGATATAAAAATGAATATAAATATTTGAAATATATTTAGCTCTATGTAGGAAAAAATGTATTCATTTAAACATGTTATATGATACTTTTTCTTGATGTAAGTGTTGTTGTGATCAAGTTAATTCATATTGAGTTTCATGTATCCATTATTCTTCTAAATATTTAGAATAGGTAAACCCTAAGGTGATCCAATTAGATGAATGAATCCCTTTTTATGGTTCCCTTTGTGATTCATGTTCAGTTCATGCAACCCAATTTGGTCCATTATCTATGGATTATTAGAAATAGTTCTATCACTAGATATTAGTTATATTGGAAACTAAACGTGATGTTTCAGAATAACATTATTGAACTCATCTATAAATACATAAATAAAATCCAAAAAATAGTAATAACATTGATGTATAGTTCTTCCCCAACTATCTGACATAAATCCCCATGTTTATAATTAATGATCACATAAAAATTGTGTTTTTATCTATGATTAAGAGGTTAAAAATGTCAATCATCATCATATACATATGAATTTATACAGTAGTTAGATTAAATAAAATAATATTTTCATTAAAAACATTTTATTAAGGGTGTTGAATTTTTGGGAGCTTCCTCTATATTAAAATCATTATTTCACACTATCCCATAACATAAGAAATTGATTTCCTAATGAACTTATTTTCCATGCATAAACCATTTTCTAGTTCCACTTAGAAAATATCCATCATTATTCCTTATAAAATTTGAACATAAAGTAAATCTCATCTTCTCTCTACATGGTTTCTATAATTTCCTTTGAATTCCATTTTTATTATATTATCAAAAACAAGATATTAATGGGTAACTCAAATCTATATGTAAACCATGATAGCAGAATGAAAAATGTGTTCATATCTACCGAATAACCATATGGACAATTATCATTATATACAATGTTTTAAGCTATTTAAGGACCAAACAACCTTACCTTCGTGTTGAATGATAACGTCAGATGTATACCTCACATTTATTGCAAAATTTCTTACATCATTAACAATTGATTAATCAAAATTGTTCATTAACTCAAGTAATTAATACTTAGTTTAAAATTTAACAATATGATGAAATTACATAATGAAAAATTAAATTTTAATATCATCCAATTAAATATATTCTATTTCTTCATATTATGTTGTGTTCTTTTAAATAGACCACATTTGATCTACTTCTCGTTTCAAATTTAAAATGGCCAAAATAATAATTTCATGTTTACGTCATTGGATATTATAAAATATATTTTCTATGGTTGTGATCAATTTTTGACTAAAAAGTTGATTAGTTGAACAACTAAATGATATTGGTAGATGACTAATGAAGGATTCAATAGAATTTTATTACCTAATTTTCTTGTTCGGAATCTCAGTGTGATTTGTTTCTTGAGATTGGTGTATGAGTATAGAAAAAATATTTTTTATACCATCTACGATAACATTCTGTTTCTTTGGAGGAAAATCATTTCATTTTCCATCACATTCTACATAAAATGATTTAATCGGGTTCCATTCACTTAATAAAGCAAAAGGTAGTTATGTGAGAAACAATAATATTGGTAAAAACCCATATAATAATGAAAATGTATTTATAGGGTTTCTATATCATGACATAATCTTTTATGAAACATTCGGTTTAAGATAGGTCATTTATTAAGATTATTAAATCATTAGGATTTTATTATATACGTAGATGTAATCATATAATTCTTAATAATGTATTCTCAAACACATTTCCAAATATTAACTTTACCTTTCTATAACATCATAGGTACTGTAACATACTTTTCATTCATAGATATAACATTTTAAAAAATTAATATTAAATACAGATAATTTATATCCAAGGTAGATTCATTAATTTTTAATATCTTAATGTACATCAAAATATAAAAAAATCATAATACAGATACATCATTCCCCATTTATTTCTTATTAGATAACTCCCTTCATATACATATCATACATAACACATTTCTACATTACTAAAGTAACTAAAACCAATGAAAAGGGTGAGATCAGATGCTCGGTATTGGTATGAAAGTGAGATATCACAAATCATATAAGCATAATTAGAGCATATGGGTATATTAATTTTAATGGACTGAAATCCATTTATTAAAATGAAAGGGAAGATAACAACAGAAAGTGAAGATGGGGTCTGAAAGTGCATCACTAGCCTCATCAAAAAATCAAAGACCATGTTTTTTTCCTAATATTAGCCCCAATTTTCTTCTCCTCTTCTGGATGATCAAACCAATTTGTCCCTCACACACATCCATGCCCACAGTTGCGACGACTAGAATAACACTTTTCTAATCTGTTTTCTTATTGGAGGAGGCTTTCAATGTTACTACTATCTGATTTAGAATTAGACAAGGGTTGTAAGTATTCTTTATTAGCATTCCAATCATCCCATCCACGTCCCCAACCATGAATCTGAGGATGACAATCCTACTTCCATGTTTTGTCTTGTTGGCAAGTATTTTTTGGTTCTTCTTTTTTCTGAATTAGTGTGTTTTTTTGGCAATGGGAGCCATCACCTTATGTTCAAGGTCATCATTTCCCACCAAAGTGTCACTGATTTTCCCATTCCCTTCCTATAAATTCTTGCTAGCATCCTGTTTAGTTTGAGTGTAAATTGAGGTTTCATTCATAATCTGGGTGTCATTGCTTACTCAAACAACATCAACATTGGAGTCATGTAGTGTAGGTTCCAGCATTTTGATTTGTTCAATAATCTATGTCTGAGCTGCCATTTAATTTTCCACTAAAGTATAGGCTTTATTTTCACAATGAATTAACCTTCTCTACTGATTCTGGACTCGGTCATCATGGTGACACATGCTTGGTGTAACATACAATTTTTTTTTTGGATTCACTCACAAAAGGAGCCTCCCCATGTTCTGAAGCCGACACTTTGGATCCAGGAAGGGTAGTAAGACAATAAGAAAAAATGTCACAAAACCCCTAGATATTGGCCTTGATAATTCTTTAAAGGACCAACTCAATTCCTTCTCTATCAATAACCTTTTCCTTGCCTTTTCATTTAGCAGTAATAGTGTTTTCTTGCCTCATATCCCTGTCAACTTCTTCTTGGATTTCAACATCTAGTTTTGATTGATTCTCCTCATCTGATGTATCTACCCATGAGGTGGGATCTAATAGAACACCTTCTGCTACATTCTTCTATTAAGAGATAGGCTCATAAGAGAGGAAATTTCATTTCCCACTTGATTCCCCATTGTCAGTCACCTGTTTGATAGTCTCAGCAAAAGAAACTCTTCTATCATTTTAGTTAGTAACATTATCCTTTCACCTGTACACCAGTCATTTTTATGGGACCATTATGACCCCTCATTTAATCCAAGAAAACAGAATTTTTATGCTTGAAGACCATAGAAACATACCCAAATTTCATACATTTATAGCATGGGATGTTCTTATAGAAATAATCGACAGAATGTCCAATTCTGAAATAATAAGCATAGAAATCTCGCAGCCATTCAAAATGGATTGAGTGCTCCAGATTAAAGTCTCTAGCTATTAAAAATAAACTATTAATAAGTTCAAAAGACAAATAAATTTCAACAATGGCTCCAGAGTAATGTCCATATCCAGAACTTTTCATCTCCTTGTCATGTTTAATCGGTTTTCCCACTACTGCAGCCACATCCTGCAAAATTAAAGGATTCCAGAAGAACCAATTAAATCCCCCTATATGAATCCAGGAATGGGTTGTGGTATTCTTGGATGAGTTTGTATTTGATAGGGGATCCCATTCTTGTTGTGTAAGAAACCCAGGATTGAGATGGATTGGGACGATACCCCAAGAAAGGAATTTTTTCTGTTCTAAACAATATGATAGATAACCTTACTAATAGATATTATGCGCCAGTCATTGAATCCCCAGTGATGATGAATGAAATTAATTATGTCTTCATGTATCAATAAAAATCCCTTTCGAGGAACCGAGACCTAAGCCAAAAGGGAGAAGCGACACTCTTCGAGGAGGTCGTCAAGTAATTTTGTGTTTTTTATTAATGATAGCAATAGTCCCATTTCATGAGATCCTTTTATTTGACGGCCCTGACACATCCTGAAAATTTGAGAAGAACCCGTTTTAAGAGACGTTGGGCTTTGAGAAAGAATCTCTGCTTTTGTCAATTGAATATGGGGTAGAAGATTTTGATTCATCCTGAGTGAACGTGCAATCATATGGTTTGGAGAAACCATAGTAATGTGAGTCAAATCAGCCCTAGTTTAAGAATAACTCTATACAAAGATGATCTGAACGAGACACCATGGATGGTCAATGTAGGGACCACCATTTTACATCACAACATGCACATCCTTCATCCCTCTTCCACCTAGAGCATAGGGGTATATCTACATGATTCTAATGATTTAAATCTGTACCCTATACGTTTAAAATCATAGTCTTATGACATGGAATAAATCATTGAATTCAAAATAAATTAATCGTAAATGATCAGTGAACATGGACCATGTGATCATTATATAGGCATAATACCTGAAATTATGGAATTCACATAATCCTAGAAAATCATATCCTTAGTAGTCAGGGATCTTTTCCAGGACTGTCGTAGATGAATTTGTTCACTCCCTAGACCATAATGGTATTAATTTTTCACTCTGAATACTATCATAGGGGATAAATAAATTTACTGAATAGTTTTCACTTCCAACTGGAGACCAATTTAACTCGTGATATATAAATCAATAACACAATTCAATGTAGGGAGATATAATCACCACCACTCACATAATAAATATCAGGGATATATATTCCATGAGATCACGTATAAGTCACAATTTTAAAATAATGAAAAATAATTTCAGTATTAAATATTTAATCACAACATAACCATTGGAAAATAAATAGGTTTTATAATTATTTCCGCCTAGTATAATCCATTTAAATTAAATAAATTTCATAAAAATCATGTCATGATAAACACAAAAAATCTACAAATATAATAATGTTGGTGTTATTGGAATTATATAAGTGAAAAAAATAAGTATAATAAAATTATGTTATCATTTATGGAATATTATTTAGAAATGTCACATCGAATAATTCATGGGTAAAATAACCATTCAATTTTAAAATATTATATTTTTTTAAAAAATATAATTAATTATAATGGATGAAATTTTCAATTCAAATATCCTTCAGAAAATATATAGTGATATAAAATGGAAAAATTCTTCATTATGGTTGAAAAATATATTCATGATATATAAGTTAAAAAACAATCATTATGTATCTTTTTCCAAAAATTGATGGTCTACCTAGTTTGGAAAATGAGAAAAAGATTCATCTTGAACCTTTTTGAATAGAATTAAAACATAGTACACATGAATTGAAAGACTTATATCCTAATGGATTATTTTATTTTAAAATACATGGATATGGAAGATAAATATTCCATTTTGTAAACATAAAAAAAACAAATCATCAATATTGATGATATTTTGATACAAATCCTTACCTCGAGTTCACCATGTTTACAAATCACTCTAACCTCTTCTTTATTAAATTTGAATTTGTTATAATTATATAATATTGTTGTTTTAATTTTTAAAATATTATATATGATCAATTTATAACTTTTCGACATCCATTTTTTCTATAGTTTCATATTATAATTCTTAATTTTTGTTTTAACTATTTCTTTTGTTAGGAGTATATCAATTATATTGTTCTTGTACTAGTACATTAATCTTGGATATATAACCTTTAAATTAATAATTATGAAATAAAAATAATATATATTAATTATGTTTATATATATAGTCATATATAAAAGTTTTATATTGAAAAAATAATTACAAATTTTATGGAGATGGTAGACAGAATATAAAAATTAAATTTGAGAAATTGTTTCAACGGATGGAATAAAAAATATTAATTTTTAATTAAATATTAAGAGATAATTATTATATAATATATATAATAAATATAAAAAAATTTCCTCTTCATTAAAATATATGTAGAATATAAATTAAAAAATAATCACAACTCTTCGTTGAGGAGGATGTGCACACTTACACAGAAGCAACGTTATCTTCTCTTGAAAGATTTGATTGTAAGATATTAGAAATGATATTATTATTACATAAACATAATTGTGCCTTAAAATTAACTCATAAACATTAAAATAATTATAATTATAATTCATAATATATGGTTATGAATAATTAATTGTATCACTATGTGGATACAGTAAGATAAACATACTCATGAGAGATACATTCAGTACATGTTTGATGGAGATGTGGTTGTAAAAAGATGTTTTCATATTCAAAAAAAATTCAGAATATTTTTTATTATTATTTTATAATTTTATCATATAGAAAATATATTTTTATGAGGGTAAGAATACTAAAAAACAATGTGATGGACTTAGGTGGTTAACTATTCTTAGAAATGACTAATTTAAATATCTTCTAAAGGGATCTAGGGTTGGTATTTTGGGAAGAAAAAAATTTATATACTATATATAGAGAACTTTAAAGGGAAAATTTTTAGTGGTTGGTCAAGATAGAGGGATCCAAGTGGTGTGAATAATATTGGGGAGAGTTCCCCTATAATAATTAAGGTGAGGTTCACTTTTGGAATTCATCAAATGATTAAATTATAATAAATTAATTTTAAATAAAATGTATTATAATGTATGTTGAATAAATGATAAGTTTTTATAGTGTTATAATCCCATTAATAAAATTGATATAGAAAGTTTTTACAGTAATTTTAAACCTTATCATCATTATTAACACATAGTTAATCTACTATTTTTATCTATGGTAACAAAATTTAAAATATTAATGTGTAGTAATTTTTACATATAAGGTTAAAATTTTACAAAATGTTGTGAATTTATATCATATTTTAGAATATAATATCAATTTTTATTATTTTAAAATATTCATTATTTTCAAATAATATAATAAAATATTACTCTTACAAAATAGCATTATTTTAAATTTTAACACTTCATTTAATTAAATTTTTAATACATAAAAAATATTGGGGATTCAAATATAATTTTTTAAAACCATGATAATATTTATTATAGATCTATAAAAATTGTGGGTAACATTAACTCATTCATATTAGATAAATTTTAAAATGTTTAAAATCATTTATTATATATATCTATTTAATGGAAACATACTACATCGGTGATTCATAATGTATTATGGAAACTACATTATTATAAATAAAATAAAATAAATTTCAACAATTTAATAACTTTTTATATCAAAATAAACACATATATTACTCTATGACCTACTTTTTTCCATATACGGAAACATAATAAAATATTAAAAAACAAAGAGTGTGATATTTTGTATGTTTTCTTGATTTTGAAATATATAAGTGATTATCATGGGAAATTGTACATTAGATAACTAATTTTCAATACTATAGTGTTAAGGGAATGATTTATATGACCCAAAAATAATTGGGATGAATAATTATCATGTTATCACTTAACATCAATTTAGATAAACCCTATTTACCATTTACCAAAGTGAAAAATTTTACCACGGTTACTTATCATCTCGATCAAAAACTAAAAGTATCAAAATTTCCATTTTATCCTCCAAATTCATAATATTTAGTTCATTATATCTTATAAAATACATATAAATTGAAAACATTAATTTTAATTTAATTTAAAAAAATAAGAAAATAAATACTTTTTAAAAAAAAAATTGTTAAGAACTAAACCATATCTATATATATCCTCTGTATAAGAAAATGTTTATAAATTAATTAAAATATCAAATAATGTAAATAATAAATTTTTTTGTTAAATCATTTAAAAAAATGGATTAATTTAATTTATTAATTAAAAAATTCATTACATGCATAAAAATCTATTTTTGAAAAAACAAAATTTTCATTAAATTTATTTGTATTTTTATTTATTTTTAATTCATAAACACTAAATTAGTTTAATAAATATTTTACCAAATTATTTTAATAATTTAGCTAGTCATATATGTTCCCACCAATCCAATGGGTAGGCGATAATGATCATTTTTATGAATAATTTTTAATTTTATATTTTTTTTATTCTAACCTCAATGTTGTGTTTAACAAAATGTATATAATAAATATTATTTAATAAAAAAATTCCTAAATCTCTTAGTGTTCTAGAGTTGATCTTTTATTATTTGATTTTTAGGTGATGTGGTGAAAACATGTAGTTTAGAATATATAGATCTCCTTTCCCTATTTCTTTGGGTAATTCTCATATACCAAAAGATTTGGTTGACTTGTTATTTCATATATAATTTACGGTTTTATTTTCATCATTGTTGGTATGTCTATACTCGCCCATTTATGGTTTTTATTCCAACAAATGCTTTTCCTATTTATAAAATGAATGAATTCAGATGTGTTTTGGGAAGAAAAGGATATTCAATGTCTTGTTCTTTTATGATACCTGGTTATGGTATATCATTCATTATGGAACATGGTTGCATCTGATGAAGGAGATATAATTTATTTCAATATCATTTTCTAGGATCACATATAATTAGCTAATTATTTCCTAGGACATTTGTTGATGCGAGTTAAGAATATTTCATATGCATATATTCTTTTATAATTCACCTATGTTGGATGTTTGTGAATATATTATATGTTTCATGTGTTTTGTATGAATTTCAGTTATTAAACAATTAAAATTGTGTTATTGGGTATAATTTTTCTATATATATATTTGTTTTTTATTCATTCATTTAAGATAAGGTTCTATCTATTGTTATATTTTTCTACTCATTGTAAATCGCAATTACATAACCTATTGTTCTCATGTGTGGGTTGGCACTATCAGCTATCTTATATCGTGAGAAGTTCCCTAGTGGGTTGGTCTATGTCATAAACATTTTTGTGTCAAGGAATATATGGATCAAAACTAAAAAGTTCATATTATTTTCAAATATTTATGTAACATCCCAGGTAAATAAAGAGTAATACATTTTCATATTTATTAATATTTTTTAATTAAATATTAATTTTACATTAATGGGGATTCTATGTTCCATGTCATACTCAACGCGCAAAAATGGGTTTTTTCGAAGTCTTATGTTGCACACAATTTGGTGTCATACTAAATAATAATAATATTATATTATTTTAAATTGTAGTTAATGCCATGTCGTTTTATTGGTGGCAATTAATCAAAATAACTAAAATATGATTATACATGTTTTTTAAATGTCTTTAAATTTATTGAAAAAAATTAATAGGATTAAAAATGAATTGATCCAATTTTAAGTATGAAATACTCTAATATACATTAAATGGTCAATTTACCGTGTTTTAATGGAGAACCCTTTTTAAAATAGTTTTTTTACTTTTATATGTTCTATTTTACAATATAAAATTTTTCTTTAGACTTAGGGCATCAAAATTAGCTTTCGATGAAATTTAGGTATTTTTCTGATAATGTTAATTTTTTATGAATAGTGAAAAGTACTGCATTTAAATTCAAAAAATACCTTTTAATATTATTTATTTATATAGTCATATATTTCCTTTTATTGGTTTTAAATTTTAATTGGACTATATTTTTACAATTTAATCCAATTATGGCCATTTGAGGTAATTTCTCTCTGAAAATGGACATAATCATGTGCCAATCATTTCAAAGTTTTTATTTTTCAAAAACACGCATTCTAGTTTTTACAATGAAAATTAATTTCAAATTATTTAATGAAAGTGTATATTTTGAATTTTTTAAAATAGCTATCATTTTTTAATTTGGAATAATAAAATTAGCTTCATGTGGATTTTTTGTATTTTTCTTAAAACGTTCAATTTGGGAAAAATAGTGAAAAAACAGTTCATAGTAGTTAAAAACTGAATTTTCCATTTAAAATAAATTTAACCACTTCTGTGAGTTGAATTTCAAAAATCTGACAAACATGGTTGTTGTGTATAAGTAAAATTTAGTTAAATAAGATTAAAATAATTTATGATTAATAGTAACTTTTGATTTTAATTTATACAGTTAAATCTAAATAAGGTTATTCATGGTAAAAATAATAATATAATAATATAAAATTACCTTAAAACTTGTCTTAACCATAATGGATGTGTAATTTCTAACCATGATAGTTCATGGGTGAGACTATTGGCATTTTAGAGCCCCTTGGGTAAGATAATGATATTAATAACTTTTTTTAAAAGTAAAAATAAAAATATCATAAACATTAATCTTTTTATTTAATCAATTTATATATGGGTATATATAATTGATATTTTCAACTATAAATATTATTTTTAATGTGAAAAATATTTCCTACTTCATGGAATTTTATTTATGATTTTTTTACATAATATAAATATATTTAATTTTGACATAATCGTGATGCAGTAATTGTTTCATTAATAAAGTATTCAAATAAATGATATTAAAAATATTAAAATAAATTAATTTTGAACCATTTTAAACTATCAATTAATTTTATAGATTAGGATGGCTTTTTATCTTTGAATAAATGAAGGGTTTTCGAATGAATGAGGTTGTTTTTTGATTTTTTTAAAAGGCATGATATAAATAGTATTAAAATTGACATAAAAGTGTTTTTAAATCAATAAATATTTTATTAAATTATAAAATAGTCCAAAAAATCAAAATTTCGTTCAAATGACTTATATGATGTTACAAATTCCATTAATTATCGATTTTTGGTCATTTGGAATTTTTAGTAAATTTATATACCATATATTATGAATATATAAAAGGACATGTTAAAAGTTAAATAAGTTTACAAAGGTTTAAATAAGAATGATAAGGATTAAAAAAATTTCTAACTGTCCAATTCTAATTTGGTTTTTTTGTTTCGTATTATGTGTATCTTATCCTCAAATTAAATATGTTTTGGACCTTTTGAAACTAAAATTCATTTTGTAAAAAAATAATACTTTCAACAATTCTTAAAGTACCTCTCCTATCCGTTAGAAAATTCCATCACATCTAACCCATTAAACACACATCTCAAGCCCCTTGTATCATCCATAATCTACCAAATTAATCTCCCAAGATCTATTTCTTCTTCCTAGAAACCATACCTTAGGCATAAGACACATCAAGGTAATCATTTTGTTCAAACAAAAGGGAGTTACCCGATGTAAAGGTAACGTCTTCCCTCAAGTTCTCATCTTATATTTTACTTCATCACTTCCAATTTTCATCTTCTTATTTGTATACATAACAACAACAGTATACTCAATATACTAGGTTTTTTAAATCATAATGATTCAAACTTTACTTACACACACCTCCATCTAATGGATACGAACATACTTTTTCTGTGAAGGGAGAACTATAGCCTCACGAAACGATGAATGTTTGATTATCCCCTACCACCTCTCTCATTGGCCATTATGATGAAAATGTATTTATATTTTATATATAATTTATTTATATTTTCTCTCTGCTTTTGAATTTTTCATTTATATAATACCTTTATGGTTTCCAGAGAGGGTAAATACAATAATTTCATTTGAGGAAGTGCAGACTACCGCCCCTCAAAGGGAAATGACTCGTTCATTCCATACGTGGAACATATAAAGGATTGAGAAACTATAATTATATATTAAATTATATTGTAACTACAATATACCTATTTATCATTATGTTTTCATTCCATTAAATACAAAATATAAATGAAAGTTGTGTTTAAGCAAAGGTATAGATTACCATCTCCATGAACAGTGCATTCCAATTCGTATCTTCAAATGTAATGTAATATTATAACTACATATATATAATGATTATATTTGATATATATGACCCCTAAATCATGAATATCATTCTGGAGATAATGGAATTTTTTCCACATGGAAAACTTTTAATTACAAGAAGTTCATTTTTGACTCAAGTACCAAATATCAACAAAACAACCATTATTAACATAAATGATAATGTATTATTTTTAACATGGTAATAATTAATGTAAAAAAGATAATAAACATGAAAAATGTTCTTAAGAATGTATAAATTATCTTCATTTTGTTATTGTGGATATTAAACAATGAACGAGTAAAGTCGGACATGAGGTAAGGGACTTTATCTCTATCTCCTTTCACTGAGGAATATTTTGATTTATAAAATACTTTTTTTTATACGATGTATAAACCCATTTTAATTTTCATTTCATTAAAATGGTATAATTTTCTACATATTATTATACTAACTAAAAGGGAAACTTTTGATTTTAATGTATGCGGTGACAATGACCTGTCCACCACCACGATCTTTATTTCATATTTGGATTCCCAAACAAGTCATAATGTTTTAAAAGGATAATAAATACCATACACACTTTTACGTATTTTTATATTGAAGATGGTTTTGATAATGGATTTCTTATGTAAATATATTTGAATGATATATTATGATTTTAATTTGGAAATTTTATTTTTCAATTATTTTTGTTTTATGTGTCAGTAATATGTGATGGTTCTTGGTAATTCATTATGTATATGTGTGGTTCCGTGATAATCCTTGGGCAGGTGAGCCCGATGTAGCTCCTTAATACATAGGGAAATGTAATGGATGTAATTTTTAATATTTATCATGAGATATTTAGGGGATATACTATGTTGGGTATTCTAAATGTAACTCCCTAGGTAGCTGTGAATGCTACAACGTAAGTATGTTATAAATACCCCACGTTACCTTTATGATTTATGATTTCCATGTTCTTTCATAAATCTTATAATTATATATGGTATGTTAATGATATAAAATTATGATTTCATGGAATTTTATATATTGATGGACTAATGTTTTCTTTCATTTTTTCACAACCCTTACTGATCTTTTTATGCTCATCCAAATTTTTCGGAATCTTTTTCAAAGAATATTTGGAATGGTAAGAGAAAGGAATAATTCATGTAGATTTTTCTCAAGAAAATTAATCTAGTTTTCTTTTAAGTATATTTTAGTTTATGAAAAATGGATATTGTGTAGAAGTTTGTACTTTGTAAAAATTGATATGTAATGTAATAGTTATTTCCTAATTCTATAAAACTCTAAACCTGAAAAGTTCCTCATAGTAGATTATTAACATAATTCAAGATTACATAATGTTTTTACTTAGGGCTTACAGTTGTTATCAATGGTCTGTTTAGATAACATCAAGAGTTAGGTTATTGTTAAATTAATATGCATATATTAATTTATGTTATGATTGAAATTATATTTCATTCACAGATTACCATGTTGTATTACCTAAGATATTTATATGTTAATGAATTGTTTTCCATAGAGGAAACATGGAAGCTATGATGAGACGACATATAGAGGAAAACAACCTTCCAAATCAAAAACATAAGATGTTCGGAATCAAAACTGAATAGTTCGTTGCAGTGATGGCATAGTTGACTCAGGTTGTAAATGGTGGTGGTTTCCATGAACAAGATCAACCATATTAACTATAACAGAACCTGTCAGTAGTGGAGCATTTCACGAGGTAACATCCCCCATCTTTTAGAGGATCATCTAACCTTGTGATATATGAATGGATGATTAGATCACTGGAGAAGACTTTTAATTTCATGGGGTGTTTAGAACATCAAAAGTTTAGTCTTTTTATTTACTATTTTGAAGGTGAATCTGGTAAGTAGTGGTCGATGCTGAAAAATATCAAGGATGCTGAAGAGGTTGGTGGTACTGATTAGGATGAATTCAACGGTATGGTTCTTGAGAAATATTTTCCTACCGTGGTTTGTCTTTGGATGGAGAAACAATTCATGGAATTGATACAGGAAGATGAATCAGTGGCTACTTATGATGAAAAATTCACTCGACTGTCAAGGTATGCTCCACATTTCATTAGAGATATTAATAGAAAAACCATCAGTTTATACTCAAGATTAAAGACAATATATCAAAGGGCATTAGCTTCTCGTGAGTTCAAAATATATGAAAATCATTTCTGATGTTCGAAGAAGGTGGTAATGGAGTTTTTCAATGATAAGGTGTTCTTTGACAAACAATAGAATAATAATACAAGTAGCAGATGAAAGGGGATAACTCTTAAAAAAAGTCTAATGTTAAGAGACTTAAGCTCATAGTTTGTGATAATTTTTGTAAAAAGAACTTTGGGGAATGTTTTTTGAATTCTAATAAGTGCTACCAATTCAGAAAAATGGGACCCAAAGATCATAATTGCACTAAAAAAGTTTAATGTACTGGTAAGACAAAATATAATTTAAATTTCTTAAAATGTTATAAGTGTAATGAAATGGGTCATTATGAAAATGAGTGTCCAATGAATAACTCAACTAAGGGAATGAAGCTTGACTATACATAGAAATGGGTGGTGAAATTCTTTACAACTACATCAGTTGATGTTGGGCCATCAAATGAAGTAGTATCAGGTACACAATTTTTTATTTATATTATGCCAATTTGTTGTTTGATTTAGGGTCGATATTCTTTCATTTATGGGATGTTTTCAAGTAAATTTGGAATTCCATCTCAATGTATGAATCCTGAACATATGTGTAAAGACCCAGAAATTTCAAGGAAATTTTTTTTCTTAATTTATTTGGAATTTTACGAGTACGTAGTTTCTAACGGCGCCTGATTCCAAGGCCCGGTGTGCCCAGAATCAAATTCATAAGTTTAGCTCAGTTACGTTTAGTGAAAGAATGAGCGAGTTTTCCTATCTTTTTAACTGGTGCTCGGAATCGAAATCTGAGGTCACCGATGAACTCGCAGCGCTGATTTTCGCTTAAGAGGACTTTCACATCGACGAAAGATGATCGAGTTTGAGAGTTAGTTTTTGGGTTTCACGTGGATTAATAAAATAAAATAAGTGACAACTTATTTTATCTTTGTTGAACCCATGCCATGTGGATAGTGTTGGTTAAAAGCTTCACATGGGTGTTGGTGGTGGGACCGCCACACCCTAACCTCCCATGGGAGGATTATTAGGGTGGGGACCACCCGAGCAGTATAACCTCCCATGAGAGATTATGACATGGGGTCCACAGGGGGCTTAACCACCCCATTTAATGGGAGGGGAGGAAATCTCTCAACACTCCCCCATTAATGAGGCAGAGCCTCTTGGACTCTAACTCCCCTCTTAATGAAGAAGAATAGAACCTCCTCAAAACCCCCCCATTTAATGGGAGGAAACTCCTTGACCCTCTCCTTGTTAATTAGGTGGGGACCACCCGAGCCCCTAAACCCCCCTCGAAACTCCCCAAATTAATTATTTCATCCACTCGGACAATTAATTTGGCAGAGCCTCTCCACAATTTGAATTTTGAATTGTGCCAACCATCGGGAACTTAATTATGTGGGTTCCACTTAATTAATTTCTGCCGCCAAGAATAATAGATTATATTCTATTATTTTGGCACATTCTTGCACCTTTTGGTGGATATCTTGAGAGAAATTCTTTCTCCAGCAAAGAACGTGAAGAATTCCGGCGATGCTTCTTCCCGACCTTCTTCAGCCTTCTTCAGTGGAGCCCCCCTTTCTGACATGGTGCTTCTCTGACGATCCTCTTCTTCCTCCATGACAAGAGAGTAGTTGCCAACCGTGGTGGTCATCGCCAACGACAACATACCTTCCTTCTTCATCTCCACAATAAGTTAGGAGACGTCTTTTCCTCCTCGGACGCACCCCAACGTCCACAGAATCTACGTCCGACCCCCGCGATGCCATTCTCTGCGACGTTTGACATGCAATGTCAAATTTCCAGGTAGGGTAATTAATTGTTTTCGTACGTGAATAATTTCGTCTCCGTTCTTCATTCCCTAATTGGGCCGCCTGTTATCACAATAACGGGAGGTGGTCGGACCGCACGAACACGTCCGACTCTCCTCCCCCCTTGATGCTTGAATTTGTTGTGGCGCTTGCAAAGGCAGTGCGGTGCCATTGCACCACACGGAAATAATGAAGAATGGGTGAAGAAGCGCGGCGCTACCGCGCCACGCCGTTGAAGTCGAACAAAGTAGTGGTGTCGTCGCGCCGTGCCAGAGAACCTCGAAGAGGCCTCGGCTGGAGTGGGGCCGCGGCGGAGGGGCGGGGCGCCGTCGCACCACGCCGATCGGACAAGGCGGCGGCCTATGGCCGCGGTGTTGCGGGACGACGTCCAGAACCGCCAGCCGCCGGAGCGGGAGGGCGGGACCGTGGCCGTCCCGCGACGGCAGCAACCGGCCGGCCGGACCAGGACAACCGTTTCTGGGGGAGACAGGGGGTTCATAACCCCCGACTGGAAGGAGAGTGGCCCCCACATGGGGGGGGGGGGGTTCAATTAGGGGGGCAGCGCGCCCCCTGTTCTGCTCAGCTCGGTCAGCCGAGCTGGCCACGCGGGCCGCCCGAGCGCGCCAGGCCTGGCCACGCCCAATTGCGCCGAACCCGGACCCGGGTCGGGTCGACTCAGTTCGGGCCGACTCAGGGGGTCTCGGGCCGGGTCAGAACTGGCCCGAACCCCCTATTTTCGGGCAGTTTTTGTTCAAACGCCCATAACATGGGAAACAGAACTCCGATCGACGCACCGTCAGTTTTGATGCGATCCTTGGATCGAGAAAGTCATTTCGGTATATTACAATAAAGGTTTCTAAGAACTTAGGGTACGGCCGGGTTGGTTCGAACACAAAACCAACCGGGCCCTCGGAGCGGAAACACTTATTACATGAGATCCAGACGTCTGATTGACATGCTGTCGACTTTGTTGGATTCCTCTTGATGAGACGGAATTTTTGGAATACTTCGCCTGAGGTTTGGACGCAGTTGGATAGTGTCTGGGTTGTATTGAACCCAAAATCCAACTAGGCCCCTGGAATAGAAAAGCTGATAACTTTCAGACCGGACGTCCATTTGACGAACCGTCTGTGGCGTTGGTGATCTCGTTGAGAAACGGTCCCTATGAGTATACCATATGAGAGTTTAGAGTACAGTTTAGATACAGACAGGTTGGTTCGCACACGAAACCAACCAGGCCCCTGGATCGAAAAGGCTAATAACTCACAGACCGGGCGTCCGATTGACGCGCCGTCTATTGCGTTGAGACCCCTTTGATGAGGTGGTCCTTTGAGATACTTATTAGTGGGACATTGTGATACATGGAGTATCGACCTATAGCTCATGGAGAAGACCCTCCCGGAGACGAGCGTTCGGAGTACAGAGACCGTGTAGCTGGCTGAGACCTGAAGACTGCTTGTCTGACTTGAGTCGGAGTGACTTGTATAGCCCAATGGGGAGCACTACTGTGTTTGGGTGGCGGACCCACGGTGGGGAGCACTACTGTGTTTGGGTGGCAGACCCGTGGTACTCGACAGAAGGAGTACCTCTGCAGGCTATTAGGGGGGGGGTGCACTACTGTGTTTGGGTGGCAGACCCCGGCGGGAAGCACTATTGTGTTTGGGTGGATGGCCCGCGGTACTCGACATGAGGAGTGCCTCAGTAGTCTTGGGTTAGTGAGTATTAACTCGGAGTCGTGACATGATCATTGTACTCATCAGAGACGGGGCTCTTCAGTAGTTACAGTTTCGATAATGAAAATCCTGGTTTGAGCTGAGTCTACGACCTTTGTGTTTACCTCATGATTGAGATGGGTCACTTGATAACATAGGTATATGTATGGGCATATACCAAGGTAGTGGTTATGCGTTGATTTCATAAGCTTTGTGTTTCCTCATGATTGAGATGGGTTACTTGATAACATAGATATAAGTATGGTCTTATACCTAAGTAAGGAATATCTATTGAGATCCTTCTTTCTGGTTATCCTTGTTGGATTTAGTGAGACATTGAGGGTATCAGGGTCCCTACTGAGTATCGTATACTCACCCCTGCACGGGCTGTGCCCGCATCTCATTGTGTTGGTTGCAGATGATGGGTAGTGCTGACGGAGGCTGAGTGTTCGAAGACTAGAAGGTACCCAGTGGTGGACTTCACGACGAGATGATACTCAGAGGAGGTTGACGGGCAAGAGCGTTTTGGAGGCTTTCTGTACCTACCCTTCAGGTAGGATCCATGGTGTACGATCCAGGAGCAGTGCTATCTGTACCTACCCTTCAGGTAGGATCGATGGTGGATGATCCAAGAGCTGCGCTATCTGCACCTACCCTTCAAGTAGGATCCGAGGTGGATGACCCAGAAGCTGCCTCCATTTTTTCAGCTATTTGCCTTTTCTGTTGTACTTCCTTTCAGTTGTAGCTGTAATTTTCTGTTGGGTTTGTATTCTGGCCCTTTTTTACTTTTCTTCAGTTTCTTTTGTACTTAGTGTATTACATCCGCATGTACTCTGTGGTTTTTTGTTTACTTTTATAAAGGAAATTCCTTCCCAGTTATCGGGATTTATGCCTTGGTGCTAGTCTCCAGCCCCTGGCGTATGGAAGGCGAGCTTGGGTAGTCACGGCACGGGCCCTGAGGATGGGTCGTGACAAATTGGTATTAGAGGAGTCGGTTCTACCGCAGAACTTATAACTCTGATATTTTCCACTATGAAGAAATAGTGTTAAGGGTACCGAGTGTGTTTTTCAGTTCTGGGAGTCCTATGTTGGTGCGGGCGGCCGACGTATCCATACACGAGGACCCTGACAACTGATTTCCGACTTTGTGCATGAAAACACTTATTGTGTGTGTGTTTCCAAAAGTTTTTTAAAGTCATCTCAAACCAGGTCAGCTCACCAGGTATAAATCGTTTGACTATGTCACGTTTGCAACTACATCAGTAGATGTTGGGCCATCAAATGAAGTAGTATCAGGTACACAATTTTTTATTTATATTATGCCAATTTTTTGTTTGATTTAGGGTCAATATTCTTTCATTTATGGGATGTTTTCAAGTAAATTTGGAATTCCATCTCAATGTATGAATCCTGAACATATGTGTAAAGACCCAGAAATTTCAAGTAATTTTTTTTTCATAATTTATTTGGAATTTTACGAGTACGTAGTTTCTAACGACACCTGATTCCAAGGCCCGGTGTGCCCAGAATCAATTTCAGAAGTTTAGCTCGGTTACGTTTAGTGAACGAACGTGCGAGTTTTCCTATCTTTTGAACTGGTGCTCGGAATCTAAATCTGAGGTCACCGATGAACTCGCAGCACTGATTTTCGCTTAAGAGGACTTTCACATCGACGAAAGATGATCGAGTTTGAGGGTTGGGTTTTTGGTTTCATGCGGATTAATAAAATAAAATAAGTGACAACTTATTTTATCTTTGTTGAACCCACGCCATGTGGCTAGTGTTGGTTAAAAGCTTCACATGGGTGTTGGTGGTGGGATCGCCACACCCTAACCTCCCATGGGAGGATTATTAGGGTGGGGACCACCCGAGCAGTATAACCTCCCATGAGAGGTTATGACATGGGGTCCACATGGGGCTTAACCACCCCATTTAATGGGAGGGGAGGAAATCTATCAACACTCCCCCATTAATGAGGCAGAGCCTCTTGGACTCTAACTCCCCTCTTAATGAAGGAGAATAGAACCTCCTCAAAACCCCCCCATTTAATGGGAGGAAACTCCTGGACCCTCTCCTTGTTAATTAGGTGGGGACCACCTGGGCCCCTAAACCCCCCTCGAAACTCCCCAAATTAATTATGTCATCCACTCGGACAATTAATTTGGCGGAGCCTCTCCACAATTTGAATTTTGAATTGTGCCAAACATCGTGAACTTAATTATGTGGGGTCCACTTAATTAATTTCTGCCGCCAAGAATAATATATTATATTCTATTATTTTGGAACATTCTTACACCTTTTGGTGGAGATCTTAAGAGAAATGCTTTCTCCAGCAAAGAACGTGGAGAATTCCGACGACGCTTCTTCCCGACCTTCTTCAGCCTTCTTCAGCGGAGCCCCCCTTTCTGACATGGTGCTTCTCTGACGATCCTCTTCTTCCTCCATGACAAGAGAGTAGTTGCCAACCGTGGTGGTCATCGCCAACGACAACGTACCTTCCTTCTTCATCTCCGCAATAAGTGAGGAGACGTCGTTTCCTCCTCGAACGCACCCCAACGTCCACAGAATCTACGTCCGACCCCCGCGATGCCGTTCTCTGCGACGTCTGACATGCGATGTCAAATTTCCAGGTAGGGTAATTAATTATTTTCGTACATGAATAATGTCATTGTCGTTCTTCATTCTCTAATTGGGCCGCCTGTTATCACAATAACGGGAGGTGGTCGGACCGCACGAACACGTCCGACTCTCCTCCCCCCTTGATGCTTGAATTTTTTGTGGCGCTTGCAAAGGCAGTGCGGTGCCATTGCACCACACGGAAATAATGAAGAATGGGTGAAGAAGCGCGGCGCTACCGTGCCACGCCGTTAAAGTCGAACAAATCAGTGGTGCCGTCGCGCCGCACCGGAGAACCTCGAAGAGGCCGCGGCTGGAGTGGGGCCGCGGCGGAGGGGAGGGGCGCCGTCGAACCACGCCGATCGGACAAGGCTACGGCCTATGGCCGCGGTGTTGCGGGACGATGTCCGGAACCGCCAGCCGCCGGAGCGGGAGGGCGGGACCGTGGCTGTCCCGCGACGGCAGCAACCGGCTGGTCGGACCAGGCCGGCCATTTTTGGGGGAGACAGGGGGTTCATAACTCCCGACTGGAAGGAGAGTGGCCCCCACATGGGGGGGGGTTTCAATTAAGGGGGCAGCGCGTCCCCTGTTCTGCTCAGCTCGGCCAGCCGTGCTGGCCACGCGGGCCGCCTGAGCGTGCCAGGCCGGGCCATGCCCAATTACGCCGAACCCGGACCCGGGTCGGGTTGACTCGGTTCGGGCCGACCCAGGGGGTCTCGGGCCGGGTCAGAACAGGCCCAAACCCCCTATTTTCGGGCAGTTTTTGTTCAAACGCCCATAACATGGGAAACAGACCTCCGATCGACGCACCGTCAGTTGTGATGCGATCCTTGGATCGAGAAAGTAGTTTCAGTATATTACACTCAAGGTTTCTAAGAACATAGGGTACGACTGGGTTGGTTCGAACACAAAACCAACCGGGCCCTCGGAGCGGAAACACTTATTACTTGAGATCCAGACGTCTGATTGACATGCTGTCGACTTTGTTGGTTTCCTCTTGATAAGACGGAATTTTTGGCATACTTTGCCTAAGGTTTGGACACAGTTGGATAGTGTTTGGGTTGGATTGAACCCAAAATCCAACCGGGACCCTGGAATAGAAAAGCTGATAACTTTCAGACCGGACGTCCATTTGACGAAACGTCCGCGATGTTGGTGATATCGTTGAGAAACGGTCCCTATGAGTATACCCTATGAGAGTTTAGGGTACAGTTGAGATACAGACAGGTTGGTTCGCACACGAAACCAACCAGGCCCCTGGATCTAAAAGGCTAATAACTCACAGACCGGGCGTCTGATTGACGCGCCGTCTATTGCGTTGAGACCCCTTTGACGAGGCGGTCATTTGAGATACTTATTAGTGGGACTTTGTGATACATGTAGTATCGACCTGTAGCTCATGGAGCGGACCCTCCCGAAGATGAGCGTTCAGAGTACAGAGACCGTGTATCTGGCTGAGACCTGAAGACTGCTTGTCTGACTTGAGTCGGAGTGACTTGTATAGCCCAATGGGGAGCACTACTGTGTTTGGGTGGAGGACCCACGGTGGGGAGCACTACTGTGTTTGGGTGGCAGACCCGTGGTACTCGACAGAAGGAGTACCTCTACAGGCTATTAGGGGGGGGGGTTCACTACTGTGTTTGGGTGGCAGACCCCGACGGGAAGCACTACTGTGTTTGGGTGGATGGCCCGTGGTACTCTACAGGAGGAGTGCCTCAGTAGTCTTGGGTTAGTGAGAATTAACTCGGAGTAATGACATGATCACTGTACTCGTTAGAGACGGGGCTCTTCAGTAGTTACAGTTTCGATAATGAAAATCCTGGATTGAGCTGAGTCTACGACCTTTGTGTTTACCTCATGATTGAGATGGGTCACTTGATAACATAGGTATATGTATGGGCATATACCAAGGTAGTGGTTATCCGTTGATTTCATAAGCTTTGTGTTTCCTCATGATTGAGATGGGTTACTTGATAACATAGATATAAGTATGGGCTTATACCTAAGTAAGGAATATCTATTGAGATCCTTCTTTGTGGTTATCCTTGTTGGATTTAGTGAGACATTGAGGGTATCAGGGTCCCTACTGAGTATCGTATACTCACCCCTGCATGGGCTATGCCCGCATCTCATTGTGTTGGTTGAAGATGATGGGTAGTGCTGACGGAGGCGGAGTGTTCGAAGACTAGAAGGTACCCAGTGGTGGACTTCACAACGAGATGATACTCAGAGGAGGTTGACGGGAGAGAGCGTTTTGGAGGCTTTTTGTACCTACCCTTCAGGTAGGATCCATGGTGTACGATCCAGGAGCAACACTATCTGTACCTACCCTTCAGGTAGGATCGATGGTGGATGATCCAAGAGCTGCGCTATCTGCACCTACCCTTCCAGTAGGATCCGAGGTGGATGACCTAGAAGCTGCCTCCATTTTTTCAGCTATTTTCCTTTTCTGTTGTACTTCCTTTCAGTTGTAGCTGTACTTTTCTGTTGGGTTTGTATTCTGGACCTTTTTTACTTTTCTTCAGTTTCTTTTGTACTTAGTGTATTACATCCCCATGTACTCTGTGGTTTTTTGTTTACTTTTATAAAGTAAATTCCTTCCCAGTTATCGGGATTTATGCCTTGGTGCTAGTCTCCAGCCCCTGGCGTATGGAAGGGGAGCTTGGGTAGTCACGACACCGGCCCCGAGGACGGGTCGTGACAAATTGGTATCAGAGGAGTCGGTTCTACCGCAGAACTTATAACTCTGATATTTTCCACTATGAAGAAATATTGTTATGGGTACCGACTGTGTTTTTCAGTTCAGGGAGTCCTATGTTGGTGCGAGCGGCCGACGTATCCATACACGAGGACCCTGACAACTGATTTCCAACTTTGTGCATGAAAACACTTATTGTGTGTGTGTTTCCAAAAGTTTTTTAATGTCAGCTCAAACCAGGTCAGCTCACTAGGTATAAATCGTTTGACTATGTCACGTTTTTTTATTTCAGGATGCCTCCCTGCGGACGACCAACTAGAGCCCCGAGATTTGTACGTACTGACAGCCCACCGAGCGACGTGGCCTCAGTACATGGCCCTATCCCAGTTGAGGCACCAACGGTACTACCATACGTTGGGCCACCGATGCCACCATCCCCAGCATCAGAGAGTGCACGTCGCTTGAGTGCGCTACACGAGTTCCAACTCCAGAGGCCACCCAGGTTCCAGGGAGAGACAATCCCACAGGCGACTGAGGATTGGATGGAGGCTGTGGTGAGAGTTTTTAGGAAAGTGGGTACTCCAACAGACTTCATGGTGATATTTTCTGCCAGCCTCCTTCATGCAGTAGCTGAGAGATGGTGGAGCCACTTGTTCCTGTTTTGTGACCGGATGACCTTCACCAGGGGAGAATTTGAGACCATCTTCAGGGTGGAGTTTATACCAGGGGCTCTACACCTCGAGCGTGTTCAGGAGCAGCTACCTTTGCCGCATGATTTTCGATCAGTAGTTGAGTCATATGTGGGCAGTAAACAGATGATGCAGAGGTCCAAGAGGAAAAGAGCCAGATATATGAGGAGCAGAAAGTGTTATGAATGCGGCAAGAAAGGTCACATGGCACGTGACTATTCGACTCCCCGCATAGTTGATCCATAGGCATTGGAGGAGTCACCGAGACAGAAGCAGCGACAGGTGCTTGAGCAACAGCCGGGCGGTGGACAAGGTAGTAGAGATCCTGAAGGAGGTGGACAGGAGGGGAACTAGTGGTTTCCTTTTGTTCTTCATACTTCTAGTTCCATGTTGTTGTTATATTTGTGTCTTTGTACTATGAGCTGTAATAATAAAAGACACTTACCTTTGTGACATTTTCATCCTTCCTTTTTGTGTACTGAGAGGTCCCGGTTAAAACTGTTGACTTGACCCTCACTTTTGAGATTCTTACTAGAGGAGACCCAGTGACCTCACACTGATGTTGATAGTGTGACTTGACCCTTGGATGTGAGATTCACGGTTGGATCTCTTGGTAGTAGCGTCAAGTTCTTACGATGTCATCCATGGTATGAATGCATCATTCATGTCAGGATTGACTGTATTAGGCAATGGGTGTGGTTCATCCAGGGGATTAGACCGAGTTTCTATTTTCTGCAAAGTAGAAATCTTAGCAACTCTTACAGATCGTAGGCAAAGAAGTTGCAGATCATCCAAGAGAGAATGAAGACTGCACAGTGCAGTAAGAAATAGGAAACTTGCTCCAGTCTTAGAGACTTGGGTGTATTAAATGTTTTAAGAAGAGGAAACTTTAAAGAGATATGAGTCCATGAACCAGCAGATGTAGAGGCTGAACTAGGAGAGAATCATGAGGTGGTGTACATTTTGACATGCTACAACCACCCACCTTAGTTGTCCCCTCCAGGATCAGGGAGCTGGAGGGAAGGGGAAGAGTGCGGCTGCATGCGGTCAAGGAGTGTGACCCAATGGATCTAAAAATAATTCAAGGAATAGTCTGTGTCCACTACTAGTTTTCGTAGTAATAGACATTGATATGAATCATTCCTTCCATCCACTAATCATGTCCCATACCTAGAGTTTCCGGTAAGCCGTAGACATGACCCTCATGTCTGAAGACACCTTGGGAGGAGACTCGATGATCACACATACGCCGAACGTGTGGTCTGACCCTTGAGGCGAGAGTTTCGGTTGGAATATCTTGGTGGCAGCGTCGATACCTTACAACTTTGGTCTCAGTATGGATTGGATTCACAGCTCATGCTCAGATTGACTGTATTAGGCAAAAATGTTGTGGTCTAACTACAACATCGGGACGGGTTTTCCTTGGTCGGCTTAAAGGAAACCCCAGGCAGCACAGGATAAAATCATGCATAGGAGGGTTTGGTCGATCACTGTTGGGTTGACCAACCTTATCCTTATGGCAGCAGGAGTTTTGAGCTTCAATTCTAATCAGGAAGTGGAGGCCTCTAGATTTTGAGGATGGCGATGGCATCCTTATACGTGTCTCACCTCGACGAGGATTACAGAGATGTGGCCAAGGCGAAAAGTTATATCCGAGGTTCAACGGACCTTTCTAGGTCCTCAGCAGGGTAGGCGAGGTGGTTTACCGTTTGACCCATCCTCCTCAGTTGCACCGGGTGCACGAAGACTTCAACGTATCTCAACTGGGGAGATACGTGCTTGACCCAATGCATATCATCGACCATGGGGAGCTGGACATTGGCGATGTGGTGACTTTTGCGGGGTTCTAGTAGAGGATGAGGATAGACAAGACCGGGTCCTACGAGGACGGTCGATTCCTCTTGTGCGCTTTTGTTAGCAGCATGAGAACCTCCAGGAGAGCACATGGGAGCGGAAGGCTCAAATGCATTCTCAGTACCACTTTTGATTCCAATGTTTGTGTTTAAGATTTACGAGGACGTAAAGCCCTAAAGTGTGAGTAATTTAAAGACCCATAAATTTGAAGGAAATTTTTTTTTCTTAATTTCTTTGAAATTGTACGATTACACAGTTTCTGACGGTGCCTGATTCCCAGGCCCGGTGTGCCCAGAATCAATTTCCAAAGTTTAGCTCAGGTACATTCAGTGAACGAACGATCTGGTTTTCCTAAATTTTGAACCAGTGCTCGGAATCGAAATCTGAGGGCACCAATGAACTTGCAGCGACGGTTTCCGGTTAAGGGGACTTTCACCTCGACGGCAGATGATCGGGTTTGAGAGTTGGTTTATGGGTTTCACGTGGATTAATAAAATAAAATAAGTGATAACTTATTTTATCTTTGTTGAACCCACACCATGTGGATAGTGTTGGTTAAAATCTCCACATGGGAGTTGGTGGTGGGACCACCACACCCTAACCTCCCATGGGAGGATTATTAGGGTGGGGACCACCCGAGCAGCATTACCTCCCACGTGAGGTTATGACATGTGGTCCACACGGGGTTTAACCCCCCATTAAATGGGAGGGGAGGACATCTCTCAACACTCTGCCATTAATGAGGGAGAGCCTCTTGGACTCTAACTCCCCTCTTAATGAAGGAAAATAAAACCTACTCAACCCCCCCCCCCCCGCCCATTTAATGGGAGGAAACTACTTGACCCTCTCCTTGTTAATTAGGTGGGGACCACCCGGGCCCCTAAACCCCCCGCAAAACTCCCCAAATTAATTATTTCATCCAATCGGACAATTAATTTGGTGGAGCCTCTCCACTATTTGAATTTTTAATTATGCCAACCATCGTGAACTTAATTAAGTGGGGCCCACTTAATTAATTTCCGCCACCAAGAATAATAGATTATATTCTATTATATTGGCATGTTCTTGCGACTTTTGGTGGAGAGCTTGAGAGAACTTCTTTCTCCAGCCATGAACGCAAAGAACGCCGATGACGCTTCTTCCCCGACCTTCTTCGACCTTCTTCCTCGAAGCCCCCCTTTCTGACGTGGTTCTTCTCCAACGATCCTCTTCTTCCTCCGTGACAAGGGAGAAGTCACCAACCGCGGTGGTCATCGCCAATGACAACGTACCATCCTTCTTCATCACCCCAACAAGTGAGGAGACGTCGTTTCCTCCTCGGACGCACCCCGACGTCCATAGAATCTATGTCTGACCCCTGTGATGTCGTTCTCCGCGACGTCCGACACGCGAAGTAAAATTTCCAGGTAGGGGAATTAATTGTTTTCATACGTGAACAATTTCATCTCCGTTCTTCTTTCTCTAATTGGGCCGCCGGTTATCACAATAACAGGAGGAGGTCAGACAGCATGAACACGGCCGAATCGCCCCCCCTTGATGCTTGAATTTGTTGCGGCACGAGCAAAGGTAGCGCGATGTCATCGCACCACACGAAAATAATGAAGAATGGGCGAAGATGCGCGGCGCCGTCGCGCCACGCCGTTGAAGTCGAACAAAGCCGCGGATGAAGCGGGGCCGCTTCGAAGGGGCGCGGCGCCGCCGTGCCGCGCCGATCGGACAAGGCCGCAGCCGATAGCCGCGGTGTTGCGGGACTACGGCCGGAACCGCCGGCCGCCGGAGCAGGAGGGAGGGACTGCGGCGGTCCCGCGGCAGTAGCAACCGGCAGGCCCGACCAGGTCGACCGTTTCATGGGGAGACCGGGGGTTTATAACCCCCGACTGGAAGGACAGGGGCCCCCACGTGGGGGGTGGGGGGGGGGTTGTCAATCAGGGGGAAGCGCGCCCCACTGTTCCATTCAGGTCGGCCAGCCGAGCGGGCCACGCGGGCCGCCCTAGCACACCTGCCTGGGATGGGCCATGCCCGATTGGGTCGAACCCAGACCCGGGTCGGGTCGACACGGTTCGGGCAGACCCCGAGGGTCTCAGGTAGGGTCGAACCGGGCCCGAACCACCTATTTTCAGGCAGGTTTCATTCAAACGCCAATAACATGGGCTAAAGACCTCTGATCGACGCTTCGTCATTTGCGATGAGATCCTTGGATCGAGATGGTCGTTTTGGTATATTACACTCAAGGTTTCGAAGAACTTGGGGTATGGCCAGGTTGGTTGAAACACGAAACGAACCGGGCCCTCGGAGCGGAAACGGTTATAACTTGAGCTCCGGACGTCTGATTGACATTCCGTCGACTTTTTTGGATTCCCCTTGATGAGAAGGAACTTTTGGAATACTTTGCATGAGGATTGGACATAGTTTGATAGTGTCTGGGTTGGATTGAAACCGAAATCCATCCGGGCACCTGGAACAGAAAAGCTGATAACTTTTAGACCGGATGTCCGTTTGACAAACCGTCAGCGACATTGGTGAACTCGTTGAGAAACGGTCCCTATGAGTATGCACTATGAGAGTTCGGGGTACAGTTGAGATATGGTTGGGTTGGTTCACACACGAAATGAACCGGGCCCTTGAGACAAAAATGCTAATAACTCACAGACCGGGCGTCCGATTGACGCGCCGTATGTTGCCTTGAGACCCCTATGATGAGGCAGTCCTTTGAGATAGTTCTTCTTGGGACTTTGTGATACTTAGAGTATTGACCTGTAGCTCGTGGAGTGGACCCTCCCAGAGACGAGCATACGGAGTACGGAGACCGTGTAGCTGGCTGAGACCTGAAGAGTGGTTGTCTGAATCGAATTGGAGTGACTTGTATAGCCCAGTGGGGAGCACTACTACGCTTGGGAGGAAGACCCACGGCAGGGAGCACTACTGTGTTTGGGTGGCAGACCTGTGGTACTTGAAAGAAGGAGTACCTCTGTAGGCTATTAGGGGGGTGCACTACTGTGTTTGGGTGGCAGACTCAGGTGGGAAGCACTACTGTGTTTGGGTGGCTAGCCCGCGGTACTCGACAAGAAGAGTACCTCAGAAGTCTTAGGTTAGTGAGCATTACCTCAGAGTCGTGACAGGATCACTGTACTCATCAAAGATGGGGCTCTTCAGTAGTTATGGTTTTGATAATGAAAATAATGGTTTGAGTTGAGTCTACAACCTTTGTGTTTACCTCATGCTTGAGATGGGTCACATGATAACTTAGGTATATGTATGGGCATATACCTAAGTAGTGGTTATCCGGTGATTTCATAACCTGTGTGTTTCCTCATGATTGATATGGGTTACTTGATAACTTAGGTATAAGTATGGTCTTATACCTAAGTAAGGGTTATATGTTGAGATCCTTCATTGTGGTTATCCTTATTGGATTTAGTGATACCTTGAGGGTATCAGGGTCCCTACTGAGTATCATATACTCACCCCTACACGGGCTATGCCCGCACCTCTTTGTGTTGGTAGCAGACGATGGGCAGCGCTGACGGAGGCCGAGTGTTCGAGGACTGGACGGTACCCAGTGGTGGAAATCACGATGAGACAATACTCGGAGGAGGCTAACGGGTGAGAGCCTTGTGGAGGCTATCTGTACCAACCCTTCAGGTAGGATCCGTGGTGGACGATCGAGGAGCTGTGCTATCTGGACCTACCCTTCAGGTAGGATCCGTGGTGGACGATCCAGGAGCTGCGCTATCTGGACCTACACTTCAGGTAGGATCTGTGGTGGACGATCCAGGAGCTGCGCTATCTGCACCTACCCTTCAGGTAGGATCCGATGTGGATGACCCATGAGCTGCTTCTATTCTTCCATATTTTTGTCTTTACTGTTGTACTAACATTTAGTTGTAGCAATACTTTTCAGTTGGGTTTGTATTAAGGCCCTTTTTACTTTTCAGCACTTTCTTTTGTACTTAGTGTATTACTTCCTCTTGTACTCTGTGGTTTTTTGTTTACTTTTATAAAGTAAATACCTTTCCATTTATCGAGATTTACGCCTTGGTTCTAGTCGCCAGCCCCTGGCCTATGGAAGACGGGCTTGGGGTATTCATGGCACGAGCCCCGAGGACGGGTCGTGACAATATGGTAAAAGCTCTGAGGGGAAATTTTGAGATAAAAAGAAATTACAACAACTTTCTTGTCTTTATGTGTTTAAATAATCTACCTAGAAACCTTATTGTTTTCCTCTACTAGAGTTTGATATTATTTTTTGCGTGGATTGGTTTTCGACTTATCATGCTATGATTAAATGTAGAGCTTAAGAAGTTTCTTTTAAGAAATAATTTAAGTTTTTGTAAAAGAATGATCCCTTAATTTTTATAACATATCAGGATGATTAGAAACTATTAAAAGGTGGAAATGAATATTACATTTCACACATTGTTCAAAAAATGAACTATTTAGATTAATGATTTCCAGTGGTAAATGAGTTTCATGACATTTTCCATATGAGTTTCCTTGTATAATACCTGATCAGGAAGATGAATTTACTGTTGACATAGTTCTGGATGCTAATACAATTTCAAAACACCCTTATCAAATGGAAAAAATTAAACATTTAGAGTCAAAGAAGGAATTGCATATGTTATTAGATAATGGTTTCTTTTGACCAAGAACATCACCATGGGGTACTCCTTTTTTGTTCGTTAAAAATAATGATGGTTTAATGAGACTTTTTATTGATTATAGAGCATTGAAAAACATAACTATTAAGAACAAGTATCCATTACCTCATATCGATGATTTGTTTCAACAGCTCCAGGGAGCTTAGTATTTTTCAATGATTGACTTGAGGTCAGGGTACCGTCAGTTGAAACTAAAGGAATCATTCATTCTGAAAACATAATTTTGTACTAGATAAGGCCATTATAAATATTTAGTTATGCCTTTTGGATTAACTAATTCACTAGATGTATTCATGGATCTTATAAATAGAATTTAACATGAGTTACTAAATAAGATTTTGGTTGTGTTTATCGATGATATTTTGGTTTATTATAAAAGTAAAGAGGAACATGAATGTCATTTAAGGGTTGTCTTGCATATATTAAAAGAAAATAAATTCTTTGGGAAATTAATTACGTTTGAGTTTTGGTTACAAACAATTTCTTTCCTTGGTCACATTGTATCACAAAAATGGCATAACTGTTTATTTGGATAATTCAAAAGTTGTTGAATAGATTACAAGGCCTACCGATATTAGAGAGATTCTTTGTTTTCATGGTTTAGCAGGTTATTAAAGGATTTTTGTTGAAAATATTCCATGGTTATCTAGCCCAATGACTAATTTAACTCAAAAAGGTGTTATGTTGATTTTGACCAAAGAATGTGATTATTGTTTTCCATATTTTAAAAGAAGATTGGTGAATGCTCCAGTTCTGGCACTGCCTTCTAGAGATATTGAATTTCTTATCTATAGAGAGTCTTTATTTAAATGAAATGGTTGTTTCCTAATGTATAATGATATGGAAATTTATTATGCATCACGATAATTGAATGCTAATGAGTTAAATTACCCTACACGGGAATTGGAATTAGGTGGTGTTGTTTTTTAATTAAAAATTTTGAAGCATAATCTGTATGGAGTAAAATGTGAAATATATACTTACCACAAATGTTTGAAGAATATATTTACTCAGAAATAATTAAACATGATACATAGGAGATGGATGGAATTGATCAAGGATTATTATTGCATGATCTGTTACCATACAGGGAACGAAAATAAGGTGGTTGATGCTTCATGTCGGAAAAGTAATACTACATTAACCATGATACATTTGGAACAAGATATATTAATAAACGATTTGATGAAATTTGGAATAGATTTTTTTAGGGTAGGAGATTCTTCTATTTTTTTCTGATGTTAGTGAAATCATCTCTATCATATAGAAATAAGCAAGCGCAGAAGGAAGAAAGTGAGTTTTAGGAAAATTTCGAGTTGGTACAAGAAGGGTATGTTTCCTGATTTTAACATTGAAAATTATTGTATTTTTAGATTTGGGAGAAATTATGTGTGCCATGTGATTCACAGTTGAAGAAAGAGTTATTATGTAAAGATGATAGTTCTTCGTTTTCAGTTCAACCTAGAAGTACAATGATGTACAAAGATCTTCAAGAGTATTACTAGTGGGATGGAATAAAAATAAACATTTCTAACATTATTGTGAAGTGTTTGAATTCTCAATAGGTTAAAGAATAGCATCAGTTATCGAATTTAATTCTTCATCCTTTACTAGTGCCATAGTGTAAATGAAAAAATATATCAATGTATTTCATTGTGGTATTACCAAAAACATCTCAAGTTAACAATGTGATCTGGGGTATTGTTGATCGATTGACCAAATCATCTCACTTACATCCTATTCAAGAAACTTTGTCTTTATATATTCTTTCTCAACTGTATGTTAAATAGATAGTTAGGGTGAATGGAGTTACCCTCTCCATTTTCTCTGAAAATGATCCCAGGTTCACTTCTAACTTCTGAAAGGGACTTGAAATGTCTTTGGGTACTGATTTAAATTTGAGTACAACTTTTCATCCTCAATCAGATGGGTAGTCAAAATGAACAATTAAGACATTAGAGGATATTCTACATGCTTGCTAAGTGTATTATCAGGGAATTTGGGATTAACATCTTTATTTGGATGAATTTTCTTAATATAACAGTTTTCATTCCAGTATACTAATGGCTCAATTTTTGGCATTATATGGAAAATTATGTCGAACTCTAGATTTTTGGTATGAAGTAGGTGAATGGATGTTTATGGAACTATAATTTGTAGAAGATATGGAATAAAAGGCCCAGTTAATTCAGAATCACCTAAGAACAACTAAGAGTAGGCAGAAAACATATGCGGATAACTAGAGTAAGGATCATTCTTTTGAGGTAGGTGATCATGTATTTTTCAATGTTTCTTAATGGAAATGTGTTATGTATTTTGGTAAGAAGGGAAAGTTGTGTCTAGGGTCATTGGACACTATGAAATCCTAGAGATTGTTGAATTAGTTTATTATAGAGTGGATTTACCACCATGTTTATCATAGGTTAATAATGTTTTTCATGTTTCAATGTTGATAAATTTATTGCCGGATCCATCTCATGTATTTAGTCCAGAGGTAGTTAAGTTGGAAAAGAATCTCTCTTATAAGTAACAACCATTACTGATTCATGAATGAAGAGAGAAATTATTTCAGAATAAGGTAATTTTCCAGGTAATGGTTTTGTGGAAAACCACGTGGTTGAAGAGGATACATGTCAATCTGAAAATTGTATGATGGATAAATTCCCCCACTTATTTCATATGTTAATAAAATTGTGAGGACACAATTTCCAAAAGGGTGGAAGGATATAACATCCCAAGTAAATTAAGATTAATAAATTTTCATATTTATTAATATTTGTGTTTTAAATTTTAATTTTTCATTTAAGGGGATTTTAGGTTTGATGGTGTACCTGACACGGAACAATGGGTTTCTCCAATGTCTTATTTTTCATTCAAGGTTGTGTCATACTAAAAAAATAATGTCATATTAATTTAAATTTTGGTTAAATCCTAGCCATTTTATTGATGTGAATGAAAAAAACTAACTAAAATATTATTATACATCTAAGTAAAATGTCTTTATATTTATCTAATAAATTTTAGAAACTTAAAATAATAAAGGATCAAATTATAAGCATGAAATACACTAATATTCTTTAAAAGGTCAATTTAAAGATTTTTGATTGTGAACCCCTTTTAAATCTATGTTTTTTCACATTTTTATGTTCTATTTGACCGAATAATTTTTGTTTTAGTCTAGGGACATCAAAATTTACATTGGATGATATTTTGGTATTTTTTTTGTTTATGTAAATATTTTATGAATAGTGAAAAATACTGCATTTTATTTCAAAACTAACTTTTAATATAATTTATTTTTATAGTTTAATTGATCAATTTATTATTTTTAAAGTGATATTGGATTATATTTTTAAAATTTAATCCAATTTTGGTTGTTGTATGTAATTTCACATTGATATTGGACATAAACAAGTGTCAATCTTTTGATAGTTATTATTTCATAGAAACACATTTTCTAGTTCTGAAAACTGAAATTAATTTTAATTTAATTAATCAAACATACATGTTTTGAATTTGGTATATTATACATCATTTTTTAATTCTTAATGTGAAAATTATCTTTGGGTGAATTTTTTGTATTTCTCTAAAAACGTTCAATTTTTTATGAATAGTGATAAAACACTACATAGTTGTTAAAAATAGAATTTTTCATTTAATCCAAATGTTACCACTTTTTTGAGTTGAATTTTAAAAAATATGACACAAATGGTTCTCATTATTAAGTAAAATTTGGTTCAATTAGATGAATTTTTTTGGTGAATAGTAACTTTTGATTTTTATTTATGGCGATTAAAGCCAAATAGAGTAATTCAAGGTAAAAATAACATTATAATAATATAAAATTACCATAACAGTTGTCCTGACCTTATTGAATGAGTAATTGACAACCAAATAAATCTTTCGATGAGTCTTTTTTCCTTTTAATGCTATTTGGGAAAGATAATGACTTTAATAACTTTTAAGTAAAAATAAAAATATCATAAACTTGAATATTTTATTAAAATATTTTATAAAGGGATATATACGTGATCTATTCAACTATAAATAGTATTTAGAAATCTAAAAATATTTTCTACATCATGGTATTTTATTTATATTTTTTATCCATAATATAAATAATCTTAATTAAGATACAACTGTGATGTAGTAATTTCTTCATTAATAAAAAATTTAAACAAATGATATTATAATTATATAAAAAAATATATTTTCAACCTTTTTATTCCATAAAAAAATTTATAAATTATATTGACTTGTTATATTTGATTTAATGAATGTTTTTTGAAATAATAATGTAGGTTTGTATTTTTAAAAAATTCATGATATGAATAGTATTAAAATTGACATAAAAGAGTTTTTAAATCCATCAATATTTTATTAAATGAAAAAATAATCCTAAAAATATTACATTCGGCCAAATGACATATATAATGATAAAAATGTAATTATTGATCCATTTTGGGTCCTTTGTAATTTTATTGTAAATATATTAAGCATATAGCGTGAATATAAAAGAGGACATGGAAAAAAGAAAAATAAGTTAAAAAAGGGGGTAATAAGAATGAAAAGTGTTAAAATTTATCCAAAACTAGTAAAATTATTATTTCATGATTTTATTTCTCCATATATTTGACTTATACTCTAATTAAATATGATTTGGAAATTTTGAAATGTAATATCATTTTAAAATGAAATAATATTTTCAAACATTTCTAAAGAGACCCTCCTCTCCCTTATAAAAGGCCATCACCTCTAACCCACTAAAAACACCTCTCATGCCATTTTGATATTCCAAACTCTGCCAAATTAACCTCCCCAAAACCCTATATAACTTCTGGAAGCCATAACTTAGGCAGAAGGAACTTTAAGGAAACCTTTTGGATCAAACAAAAGGGAGTTAGCTAACTTAAACATATCATCTTCCCTCGAGTTCTCCTCTTTTATTTTACTCCCTCACTCCCTATGCTCTAATTATTCATTGTCTAAATAAGAACAATATTATACTCAATAAACTTGGGTGTTTTTATGAGAAGGATTGAAACCACACTTACACACACATCCATATAGTTGATATGAACATACTGTTTTTGTGCACGACGAAGTGCTGCCCCACAAAACGAGGATTGTTCGATTATATCCTAACAACTCTCATGGTAAAAATTATGATGGAATTGTATTTATATGTTATATATATTATATATACATTTTCTCTATTATTATATATTTTTCATTTATATCATACCTTAATGGTTTCCATAATGGGTAAATATGATAATTTCAATCAAGGAATTGCGGACTAACGCCCCCTCATGTGATAGGGCTCGTTCAAGCCATACATGGAACATATAAAGGATGAAGTTTCTGAAATTATATATGAAATTATAATTTAATTATAATATACTTATGTATATTTATGTTTTTATTACATTAAATATGAAATACAAATGAAAGTAGCGTTCATGCGTACGTACGACTTACCATCTCCCAGAATGGTGAAATTCATTTACTATCCCCAAATGTTATGTAATAATATAAATACATATATATATTAGTTATATATGATATATATGATATCAAATTTAATTATATCATTCTGGAGATAATTTACATTTGAAAAAATGGGCAACATGTAATTATTAGAATTTCATTTCTGTTTCAACTACCAAATATCGACAAAACGACTGTTATTAACAAATAATATTATATAATGTTTATAAGTTGGTAATAATTAATATAAATAGAATAATAAACATTAAAATGGTTCTTAAGAAATTATAAAATATCAGTAGTTTATTATTCAATAGATTAATGAAATAACAAGTCTAGTTGGAAATGAGTTAAAGAACTTCGTCTCAATATCCTTTCATTGAGGCATATTTTGATTTATATGCGACATTATTTTGTACCGTTTATGAACCCATTTGAATTTATCATTTCATTAAAAATGGAATCTTTTTATACATTTCAATTTACCAAACAAAAAAGGGATTGTTTCTTTTTAATGTATATGGTTACAATGATCGTTCGGCCACTACAATAATTATTTGATATTTGGATTCCTTAACAAGGTGAAATGTTTTTAAAATTAAAATAAATACCATATAATATTTTACATATTTTGGTATAGAAAATGTATCTTATAATGGTTTGGTTATGTCAATATATATAAATCATATATTGTGATTGAAATGTGAAAATGTTATCTTTCCTTTATATTCGGTTTATGTCTTACGAATGTGTTATGGTTATTTGGAATTGTTTACATATACAGGTGGTTCCGTGATAAACCTAGGTTGGGTGAGCCCTAGATAGTTGTCCAATGAACTGGGAAATGTGAAGGGGATTAATGTTAATGTTTCTCCTAAGTTATTTAAGATAGATACTATTATGGGTATTCCAAATGTAACTCCCTATGTAGCTATGAAGTCTACAATGTAAATATGGTATTGATGCCACAAGTTACTTTTTATGATTCATGATTTTGATTTTTTATTCATAAATCGTATGATTTAGTATGGTATGTTAATGATTGAAAAGTATGATTTCATAGAAGTTGTTATATTGATAGACTAATGTTTTCATTACTTGTTTTATAACCCTTAATGACATTTTTATGCTCATCGCATGTTTTTGAAATGTTTTTCCACATGATATAAGGAAGGGTAAGATAAATGTTGAATTCAAGAAGATTTATATCCAGAAATGAACACTTTTTTCATTATGTTTTTTTCATTTTATGAATAAATGGATGCTAAGTTGAAGTGTCTACTTTGTATCAATTAATATATAATTTCATATTTATGGTCTAATTCTTTACAACTCTGATCCTGAAAATTCCCTAAATGTGAATTTATAACATAATTCAAGATTACGTAATATTTATGGATGGGGCCTTAAAATTTAAAAACATTTCAAAAAATTATAACTACCTAAACATAATGTATAGAAATATCTTTTTTTTTTCAGAATAAAAAAATGAAATAAAAATAATGGTTTGGATCCATTATAGATGTAAAAATGTTAATTACTCTTGAAATAGTTAATTTATATTTTTTTGTGTCTACTCAGACCGCTATTCAATATGTTACAAATATTAATTTTTTATTTTTTTTATTTTAGTATATATACATGGACTAAATTTTATGAATTATATAAATTAGAATATCTTAATTATTTTATGATTACATTAATTTAATTAGAAATTTTATATTTCATTAATAATATATATTATATATTTTTGATGTATATAATTTTAAAATCCATATTTAAAAAATTTATAGTAATTAAATTTTTCAAATTTTGTTTCTATAAAATCCTCTATGAAAAATAAAGTAGTAGAAAAAAATGAATTAAATAGTAATAGAAATATACATATCTATGTTATTTGAATTTCATCCACCTAAAAATATTATGGAATGATATATTGAATACTTATGTTATGTATTTAATAATTTTTTATTATATCTATATGTTAGAAAACACCATATGAATTATAAAAAGGAATGAAATATAAAATTGTATTCCTCATATTTATGGGTATAAAGAGTTTTAGTTTTCTTAATAATGATTCATTATATAAGTTTTATGTTAAATCATATGATTAAATATTTATTAATTATACTGTCATTATCTCTAAATAATTTAAATCAACAAAACTATAGTTGTTAAAGAATATGTGTATATAAAACTTAATTATAAATGATTAAGTATGAATAATTATTTTTTTATAAAGATCCAAGACGATTCTATAGAATTATATTTTTTTTGAAGATGTAAATAAAGATGAGTCTAAAAATATTATAGAAGATCACCATCATTAATGAAATATTAAAAAACATTGTGGTCATCCGTTTGAATTTATTATTGGATATAATATTTCTAGAGTGTCAATAAAATATTCATTAGGAAATTTTTTTACACACTACAATTTTTTTCATATTTTATTATATCATATTTTCTAGAAGATCTATAATACCTGAAATATATTTTTTCTTTTGAAAAAAGTAACTCAATTTGTAGGAAAATATATGTCGAGATTATTTGAACCACTGCAAATAAAAAAATATATAATTGTGTATTGTTTCAAAAATAAATTATTGTAGTTTGAAAATATGATAAGGAATATAGAATGATTAGTTGAAAAATGTTTTTATTATGAATAATTAGATAATGATAAGAAATTTTCAACCATTTCAATGTTAGATTAAATTATAATGTTATTATATTAAATTAAATTTAATATATTTATTTATTATCAAATTGATGTAAAAATTTACAATTTTAATTGTATTAATTTATGAGAAGTTTTATGATATATATCCCCTTGTTTTGATCATGAAAATGCCTTAATTTTTTAGTATTCATTCTTAAACATTATATAGTCTTAAATAATCCCCTTTATCATGTTATAAATATTTATAAAATTATTTATTGATAAATTTTTAAATTAATGGTAAATTATATCCAACAATTTTTATTAATAAATTTTATAAATATTTCATTATTATAAACATAATTTTCAATTTTATTATTTTATAAATAACAACTGTAAATTTTTATATAAAAAATGACATATTTAATTATTAATGAATTTTATATGGTCCTTAAAGCATAAATAAAATTCATTTCAAGGAATGATATATTTCAAATAATTGATGATGTTTTTAAAAATTGTTTATGAATTCAATTGATTAAGTGGTAATATTTTCATTTGATTATTGTATAATTTTAATAAACCATATGTGTACTACATTGAAATAGGATTCTAATTTAAATTGAAAATAAGTGGATATTAATAATCTCAAAGGTATAATAAGTTTTTTCTTTATCTATATTCATTAATACTTATCATAATTTTTGATACCTTCAAGTGTGATAGATATAATGATTACCCTGATTAAAGTCATTTGAAATATATTTTAGTGATTATATGATATATTAAATAAATACATAATAATTTTTGGTATTATCCATGAAAAACCACATTTAATTTAATACTTTATTTTGATTTTTATTTTGGAGGATGTATAATTGAACAACAAATTAATTCATGTATGTGTTATATATTAGGAAAGAGATATATTTATTTCATTATTATGAAATAGTTTTCAATTACCTTGTCCACTACAAAAATAGAGTAAATTATTGTGTCCCACTGTTGTGGTTATCATATATTGATAAAATATATTCTTCTATTATTGATCTTTATTTTTTGATAAATGTTTAATTTTTTTTATAATTTTCCAACTATTAATAATCATAATAACCCTTTTAAGTATTATATAACATGGAATATTGAAGTGTTATATGATTTCATTAAATACCCAACATATAATAGTGATATGATCAATTTAATTTATTTCCAAAGATAATAAATTTACATATATCTTTACTAAGACTTTAGAAACAATAATGTTTAGATTCAAATGTGTAATTATAGAATCATTATATTTATAAATAGAATATTATTAATTTAATTTATGATTATTTCTATCAAACGTTATGACTATTTTTTTATACTATATGTTTGTATTCATGATATTGATGAAGAATCATACGTGTATTGTTATATATAGTAGTTGTTATATAGGAATTAATTTAGTATTGTTATGCTCCAATTATTTTTTAAAAAAAATTATATCATGTGAATCAATATTTTGATTTAATTTTTATTATTTTATGAAGAATTATAAGTGTTACTATTATTTCCTTCATTAAGTTGTAATATTTTTTTTTTAAAATGAGAAAATTTTATTTTTATATATTTTATTATGTGGTAGTTTATTAATTTACACTTAATAAGATGAAATTTTTCTATAGGATTATTTTTTAATTAACTTATTAGTATATTTTTGTTTTTGAAATTTAAAAAAGTGGGATATTATTTTTAAATGGTTATTTTTTTTATTACTAGAAAGGGTGAGGTTTTGGAGTTTGAAGTTAGATATATTGTTAGATAATGTTAATATTAGAATTTATATTTATTCTATCTTATACATTTATTTTATTAATTCAAAACCCTATGATTATTATAAATGTTTCTAATATTTATTATTACAGAATTTGTAATTTTATGTTTTATACATGTTTAATTTTGGTTGTTTTATTTTTTTAAAATATATTTTTAATCTAAATTATTTTTTATATTCATTAATTTTATTCTTATTAATTTTATTTCTCATAGTTTCTTTATTCATTATGTATAAATTGCACATATTGTTTTTATCCATTCATTGTGTAAAATATTTTTACCAAATTTGGTTATCTCAACAATTATATAATTTTCAATTAATCATTACAATGATTTCATATCACTATATAATGTTTTCAAATCTTCATATAATTTTCTAAATGTCACGTTTAATAGATTTAAATTATCCTTTGGAAATATAAAATAAACAATAAAATAAATTATTAATAACATTATGGTTACTTAAAATAACATTATGGAAATTTAAAATAAACTCATGAAAACTACTATTAACATTCTAATATTTTATATAAATTATTAAACCATATTTCATTAAATTTCTAGGACTTTAGTTAGTTTCTTGTATAATATTGATTTATAAAATAATATATAATAGGGGTTTTTGAATTTAATGAATTTTTTCTTTTATATTATCTTACAAAATCTTCAAATTTTATTGAACTATGATTTTAGTTGTATTTTTTTATATTAACCTATTAAGTCATCTATATGATGATTCTATGTTTCCAGAAATGATTTTTCATGACAGCATAAGTCTTCTTACCAGAGGATCTGATGACACAATTATTCTAAATATATCAGTACATCGTGGAATATATCTTCACATCAAGGAATGGATTATTTTTAATTTTAGACTTTTATTACAGAGTTTTACTTTTTCATCATGAGGATTAAACTCATGTTGCATGATTAGGAATCCTTTTTTTATCATTAAATGAACACACTCAATTTGGAAACCATATTTCATATAACCATTCAAATAGTTTTTAGAAAAACCAGTGATTAAATATTGAGATATTTTATTGTATGTAAACACCACTATTACCATGTGATGTCGAGATAGATATTTCTGTGTTTAGAATGACTGAATCTAGAATGGTAAACTATTTTTAAATAATTAATATCTACTTACCTTGAATTTTACAAAATTTGGAGCGTGTTAAAACTCACCACTCAATGAAGTAAAATTTTCTTCAACTAGAAATAAATGGTCTATGTGGTTTTTATTTATACTTGTGGGTTTTTTATGTTCTGGTTGTGACTATGAGAAAAAATCATATTGCATTTATTTTATTTGGTTCTTTTTAACTAACTACATCTATCTTTATATTACCGATATTGTAATTTCCTAAAATATTTTTAAATTTATTATTAAATATTAAATATTATTCAACATAATATTAATGTGATAATGTTATAGAGTATAAATCCCATTGAAAATATAAATGATGTTCCCTGATATTTTGAGAATGGTAATGTGCGATGATAATATTCTTAAATATATTTACTACATTCAGTTAGTATTATATGATATGACATATATTATTTTTTATTGTCAGGAAATTTCTTAACATAAGTGAATTAGACTTCATCTATTAAAGTTAACACATAATATTATCCAATTTGGGAGATTATGTGGATATTCTGACAAAATAAATTCCACATTTTTACATGTAACGGGATATTTTTACTTGAAAATGTGTGTGTTGAACCTTATAGTTGAGATTATTGTTCATATCATGAGTTGATTATATTTATTAATTTCCCAAATCCATGAAAAACTATACTTTCAATGATGTAGGATATGTTCAACACATCATGATTGATATTTCATTAATGAATAATTCATTATATCACTGTTTTATTTCATTAATTGATGTTAAAATCAATTGGCCATTGATGTAAATGAAATTATAAAACTAATTCCAATGTTTTGGAATACTGAAGATTTCATTTAAAATTACCAAGGAATGTAAAATTTGGCTCATTGATTGATGAAAAAATAAAACCTTCAAGAATAAGGTATATTAATTCAAAGGGAAACATTAGAAAGTAATAATTCTTATTCGGTTTTCATTGTTATGAGATTCATTTAATCCACCATGGGTACCATAATGTTCTTATAATGGATGGTATTATACTATTTTAAATTATTCAGAATTTCATTAATGAAGGTTCCAGTAAGATCACATAGTTAGTTATTACATTTATTCAGTTAAATTATTTTTTAATTTAAAAGTTATAATAAATATTTTTTTTAATATTAAGTATAAATATTTATTTAGGATATATTATTAGATAAAAATTCTTAAAATAGTATAGTGTGGTGAATAATTAAATAAATATTTACTCCCTGGAACATTGAACAAATTTTTTATTCTACAATTTTTTTCATTTAAAAGGTAATAAATATTACATGTCATTTTGAAGGTAATTATTTAGCTACATGAATAGTAATGTAATTATTTTTTCACTAGGTCGTGAATATAATTTTTTTTTAATTAATCACCAAATAATATTTTTTACATGAGGTTCAGTATGATCAAAGGAGGAATCAAAAAGCAAATAAAAGAATTTGGTGGGAATGATATAATATATATAATTTAAATATAATATGATTTATTTAATAAATAGTATTTATTTAATCAAAGAGATATGAATTCTTTATGTAAATAATAGTAATACTATTTTTTTAAAAATATATGTTTTCTTTATGAATTATTAGAATGATTATTTGCCAATAAATTTGTTTGATTCTCCAAAATACATTTATATATGTTCTTGGATATATTATTTATTAGGTTGTGGTGAAATCATTTGTCTTTCATAGTGATTTATAATCAAGGGAATTCCCTCATTCTGTAACATCCCAGGTAAATAAAGAATAAATAATTTTCATATTAATTAATATTTACGAATTAAATATTAATTTTATTTTAATGGGGTTGCTATGTTCGATAGCGTACTCGATACGCAACGATGATTTTCTTTGAAAACATACGTTGCACACAAGTAATAAAATAATATTATTTTAAATATTAGTTAACAAGTAGCCGTTGTACTGGCGGGAATAGATAGAAATAACTAAAATATGATTATATATGTTTTTAAATGTTTTTACATTTACCCAATAAAAGATAAAGGCTTAAAATATGAAAAGAATTCAATTTTAGGCATATATACTCTAATTTTCACTAAAGGTTCACTTATCACCTTTTGACGGCGAACCGTCATTAAATATAGTTTTGATCGATCTTATAAATTCTATTGGACCAAATATAACTCTTCTTTAGAATTGGGACATCAAAATTTACATTGTGTAAATTTTTGGTACCTTTCTGATAAAGTTCATTTTTTTAATGAATATTGTAAATGTTGTATTTTAATTCAAAACCTATTTTTGATCTAATTTATTTATATGATTAGATTATTATTTGAATTGGTTTAAAAGTGAAATTAGAAAATATTTTTACCATTAAATCCAATAGTGGTCGTTGGAATTAATTTCACTTTGAAATCGGACTTAAACTAGTGTCAATTTTTTGATACTTATTGTTTCACAAAAACACGCTATTTGCTCTGACAGCGGGAATTAATTATTAAATTAATTAATCTGACTTATATGTTTTGAATTTTTTAAAATAGACTTCATTTTTGAATTAGGAATATCAAATATATCTTACGGTGGATTTTTGGGATTTTTCTGAAAAACTTCAATTTTTGATGAATAGTGAAACCACTAAGTGGTACTTATAAAAACTGATTTTTCTGTTTAAATGAAATTTTGCCATATTTTTGTTTTGAATTTCAAAAATCCAACATAAATGGTTGTCATTAAGAAGTAAAATGTGGTTCAATGAGATTATAATAATTTTTTGGTGAATAGTAACTTATTAAGTTCTTAATCGCGATTAGTGGTAATTAGTGTAGTTTAAGGTATAAATAATGCTTTAATAAAATGAAATGACCTAGACACATATCACAACCTCATTGGTTGTGTCATGGCCGACCAAGACAAGACATGGGTCAACTTGGGGACCCCATGGAGACACTTTGGTTGGGAAATGACATAAATAACTTTTTATTTAATGTAAAAGTAAAAATGACACAAACATAATATGTTTTAAGAAAACAATTTTTTACATGGGGTTATAAAGATTATATTTTTGATTATAAATAGTCATTCGAAAGATAAAATTATTTTCTACATCATAGTATTTTTTTTATAATTTTTAGACATTAAATAAATTAAATTATTCATGACATAATAATGATGCAGCGATGACATCATTATTTGACGATTTAAATAAAATGGAAAGATAATGTAAAATCTATGAACTAAACATGCCCAAAACTTATTGTATGGGTGGATTTAGAACCCTTATCACCTTATCCACGAATTATTTCAATGTGGGACCTTTTAAAACCGAAACACATTTTCAAATAAAGTAATATTTCTTTACTTTCCAAAAGTGCCCCTCCTCTCCTCTTATAAAAGGCCCCCACTTCTACCTCATTTCACACACTCCTCAAGCCTTTGGCTCGGGCAAACCCTGCACATTTACTCTCTCCACATCCCTCTCCTCATCCTAGAGGATTCTCTTTGGGCATAATCCTTTCAAAGGAAGCCTTTAGGCTCAAATAAAAAGGAGTTACACTTTTAAAGGTAATTCATTCTCTCTTGTTCATTTGTTTTATTTTGCTTCTCCAACCCTCTAAACTCTTTTTATTTACTTCTTTTGTAACAACACCGGTATCTTAAATATACTAGGATGTTTTTATAATATTTATTCGAGCTACACTCTCACACAACTACATCAAATGGTTAAAGAACATACGGTTTCCGTGGATGGAGAAATTCTGCCTCCCGAAACGATGATTGTTCAATACTCATTTAACACCTTCAAGGGTGGCCATTATGATGTCACTATTTTTATATATGATATATAATATGTTTATGTTTTCTTTAAGCTTCTTTATTTTTCATTTTGTGCATACCTTTATGGTTTCCATTATGGGTAAACACGATATCTTCATTTAAGGAAGTGCGGACTACCGCCCCCTCAAAGTGATGTGATTCGTTAATGCCATATGTGGGACGTGTAAAGGATGGATTTAAAGTTTTTATATATGATTTTATACTGGAATTATAATATACCTCTAAATCATTATTATTTCTTTCCATTAAAGTATGAGATAGAAATGAAAGTAGCGTTCATGCGTACGTACGGCTTACCGTCTCCATGAACGGTGCATTTCATTTCTTATCCCCAAATGTAATGTACTCTTAAAAGTACATGTATATAATGGATATATATAATTAATGATATATCTAAATGATGAATATAATTCTAGAATTAAAATATA